>VHKM01000058.1:9212500-9917500 GCA_007210695.1 Neogobius melanostomus
GGTATGTGGCTTTCCTGTACTGCGCAAACGTATCTGAAAATAAATGTCAGATACGCAGCTGGGAAAACAAGCTTCTTTTACGTTTTTTTTTACTTACAGACTTACAGAACATACAGCATAAGTGCAATTCCACTTAACAGGGGAATGAAAAGGCAACATGAACAGACAAACACCGTTCCTTGCCCATTTTCAAGCATTTATTTCAGATAAATAAAAAGAAATTGGGAACTTTTGTGCACCTATACACCTGTACTCTGTGGAATTAGCAACCACTGTTTTAGAGAATAGGTCAGTTGTTACACCAAAACTGAAGTGCAGTGATTAGGCTTTCAACATTCCAGATACAGATAATGTCCGACAGGCTGCCCAATATGCGCCACTCACAAACAAGTGCCTGGTTAAAAATGTTTATCTTTTATTTAGGGGGTGATGACATTATATAGCTTACTGAATGGTTTATTCAAAGTGTCTCAACGTTTTGATAACACTTAAACAATCAACGGTCTCCGTCACGTTGGGTGAAGTTACAATTCCTTGTTTCCAAGGACTGCTCTGTAAAAAGTGCCTATTTATTAGTCTGTGTGACTTTAGAGGAGTCCAAACAGCAACTTGGCTTGACGATAGCTTTTTTAAATTCAGTTTTCCTGGGCGATAATGCATAAATGATTGCGGAAGCATGAAAGGCATGAGTTGTGACATGGGAGCCAAAGTAGCTCAGATCACAAACTGTGGAGGTTGTGAGAGAGCAGGACTTGACTGAGGCTCCGCTGCCCTCCAGCACCCTGACCTGTTTGTCGGTTCAATTATTTATGGTGCACTGATTCAAAAGCTATCATCATTTATCTTCGTCTGAGTCATCCTAAGATTTCCTCTTCAGCAGCGTCTTCACTTGCACTGACCAGGACTGGCGGTGCATGAAGAAATCAGAACATGGAATCAATTTTCAAGTACTCCAGATTTGAGGCATCTTTACTTCTGTGTCTTTATTTGTAAAAACACTTTCACACAGCTTTTACAGAGTGTGTAATTCAGATCAGGTACAACATTATTATTCGAGAGATCAGATAACACCTGTACCTCTAAGGGCATGGGATAGAGAAACTTATTTGTCCACATTGTTAAAAAGTACAAGTGCAAGAAGGTGAACGAAACAAGGGCCAAATAACAAAGTCTAGAAGGATATAGGAACTCCAAATCTGCAGCTTATGTGTCTGAAGTGGTAAGGTTAAAAAAGGACCACTTCAGGTCATGTACCTGAAAACAAGTCAGTGTGAACTGATCTAGCAGACAAGTCACTGATATATTAGCTGTGTCGCTGAACATAAGGCAGATGGCCATTATGTTATGCCTGCTATTGCATGAGTTTGTTTGTCCGCAAATATAGTGTTAAAAAATCAGATCGTTTTTAATATACCACTACTCAATATGGTAATAACACAATCAGCTAAAAAAGTTGAGTGCTTGGGCCGTGCGGGAACCTCAGAAGCACCTGAAGATGAATGACACGGTGTCAGTGGTTTTGTATGGAGCCCGCTGCACCTGGAGCGAGAGTCAAATCCCCAGAGAGTCTCCTTTTCTGCAATTAGTGAAAGCAGAGTCTACCCTTCCAGCGCTCTCTTTCAAACCTCTCCATCGCACTGAATCAGATTGAACCTTATCAACATTCAGGCTCTCCTTTAATTTTAATTTCATCCAACCTTGTGTCTTAGAATATAAAAACTGGTAATGGTAAGTCATTTTGTTCCAGTTTCTGAATGATAATAATGTTTCTGCAGTTTTACACTGCAACCTGTTCCTAGATAAGTTGTATTTTGGCAGCAGTTGAGAAAAATACAGATATCATTTTAGAGTAAAGTTGCATTGTTGTAACACATGTAATGCTACTCCAATTTTGGTCTGGTCTGTGTTTTGTTTAATAAAAAATGGAAAATACTTAATTGTGTCCAAATACAGAATAAATCTGTATCAAATTTGTGACAACTGTATACAATTTGTATATTATTGCTCCTTAATGTGTGCTGTCCCGATTAAATACATACATTAATTAATTAATTAAATAAATCAAATTACATTTACAAATGGAAAACCTTTGCATTCATTCAAAGGCACAAGTTCAGAATAATGAGTCAGTAAAAACAGTATCTAACAGTCTGGCCAAGGATTCAGCCTGCAACATTCAAGAAAGGCAAGGAAACTTGCTACTTAGCTACCATACAAAACCAGAGAACACAGGGAAACCAACGCAGACACTGGGAGAGCATGAAAATGCCACACACAAAGACCCCACACGTCTAGGGAATTGAACCCAAGGCCAATATCATAAGACGGGAGGCTAATTGCAGCACCACCATGTTGCCCTGTTACTCTGTGTTTAACGTGATCATATACACTCACCTAAAGGATTATTAGGAACGCCTGTTCAATTTCACATTAATGCAATTATCTAAATAACCAATCACATGGCAGTTGCTTCAATGCATTTAGGGGTCTCCTGAACTCCTGAACTCCAAACTGAATGTCAGAATGGGAAAGAAAGGTGATTTAAGCTATTTTGAGCGTGGCATGGTTGTTGGTGCCAGACGGGCTGGTCTGAGTATTTCACAATCTGCTCAGTTACTGGGATTTTCACGCACAACCATTTCTAGGGTTTACAAAGAATGGTGTGAAAAGGGAAAAACATCCAGTATGCGGCAGTCCTGTGGGCGAAAATGCCTTGTTGATGCTAGAGGTCAGAGGAGAATGGGCCGACGGATTCAAGCTGATAGAAGAGCAACTTTGACTGAAATAACCACTCGTTACAACCGAGGTATGGAGCAAAGCATTTGTGAAGCCACAACACGCACAACCTTGAGGCGGATGGGCTACAACAGCAGAAGACCCCACCGGGTACCACTCATCTCCACTACAAATAGGAAAAAGAGGCTACAATTTGCACCAAAATTGGACAGTTGAAGACTGGAAAAATGTTGCCTGGTCTGATGAGTCTCGATTTCTGTTGAGACATTCAGATGGTAGAGTCAGAATTTGGCGTAAACAGAATGAGAACATGGATCCATCATGCCTTGTTACCACTGTGCAGGCTGGTGGTGGTGGTGTAATGGTGTGGGGGATGTTTTCTTGGCACACTTTAGGCTCCTTAGTGCCAATTGGGCATCGTTTAAATGTCACGGACTACCTGAGCATTGTTTCTGACCATGTCCATCCCTTTATGACCACCATGTACCCATCCTCTGATGGCTACTTCCAGCAGGATAATGCACCATGTCACAAAGCTCGAATCATTTCAAATTGGTTTCTTGAACATGACAATGAGTTCACTGTACTACAATGGCCCCCACAGTCAACAGATCTCAACCCAATAGAGCATCTTTGGGATGTGGTGGAACGGGAGCTTCGTGCCCTGGATGTGCATCCCACAAATCTCCATCAACTGCAAGATGCTATCCTATCAATATGGGCCAACATTTCTAAAGAATGCTTTCAGCACCTTGTTGAATCAATGCCATAGAATTAAGGCAGTTCTGAAGGCGAAAGGGGGTCAAACACAGTATTAGTATGGTGTTCCTAATAATCCTTTAGGTGAGTGTATACACTCATAGTTTGTCTCCACACAGTACCTTGACCACCTGCATGCCCCTATGGTCTCATGTTTAGGTGTTTTTTAGCAGGCTATAAATAAAACATACATGTGTTTGACTTGAATGTGTTTCTGATTGTGAGCGGTGAAGCTGAATGTGGAAAAAGGTCTGCCTGCTGTTGAGAAAAGGTTACACACTGTGTGACATTTTGTGCCGTACGCGCAAGTAGTAATAAAGTTGTTATTATTTCCCTGCTGTCCTTTATGGAAAAAGTTGAGACTGAAAGCATTTCTAAAAGTTGGGTATTAGTTTTATTGTAAAAACCCAACAAGACCATTTTGCCATAAACACAGAAGTAAATATCCAGCTGATTAATCAAAGAGAAGAGGCAGTTTTTCAGTGAGCACAACGCAGTGCGTTCATCTTAGCCTGAGCATGTTAGTTTTGTGTTTCTAAGACTTGGTGGGTGGTAGAATAGCCGGGATATGAGCCTAAAGGCTGGAGATGCTGTTGCCGATAATAAAGTGTTGCACGGGTCCAAAGGAGGGGAAGCCAAATCTCTTACTCAGTTTGTTGGATATTGACACAGCAAAGATAGTACTTAAGGATAAGTTGTGCATCTGTTGTTGGGGATTGGAATTCATCAGTCCAAAGTGGAAAATAATCAGTTTAAAAACATGGAAGGGAAATGACTTTACTGGTTAAATAATTTAAGAGTGTGTTAGTAATAACATTAAAACGTTAAATAAGTTACTGCTTTTATGCACATTCTAAAAACAATTCTACTGTCTAATTCAAATGAATGCTCATGATCCATGTAAGATTTGTGCATGTGACCTGCTGTCGCAAAGGATTTCAAAGAGTAGTCAACTGGACTGAGATGTTTTGAATTGAAGACATTTATCATCTATCTATAAACATGGTTTGTGAGATCATAATCTTAGAATTGTTCTAGAATTTTTTAGATTTTAGGAATTTGTTTGGAGAAGTAATAGTTTTTTGTTGTAATGGTCAGGCTCAAGTACTAAATGGAGAAGGGATGATCAGCACACATGTGTGAATCATGACATTTGTCACTGCTGGCCACAACCAGAAGCACCACATAACACCAAAGAACGTAATTGTCTTGCAGGTCACACAACATTTTAAGTTGAAAGTAAAAGCTTGGGCTCACCTCAGAGACTGTGGTCACAACACTGACCAGACATGGAGCTGTGGTCAGCAACCACACGGTGAGGTAGAATAACCAGTCAAATGGGAAGAGGGTGTTGAGGAAGCCTGCAAGAGGAAGAACCCAAAGTAATCTGACTTAGCTTTACATGTGGCTCAAAATGGTTGGAAAATAAACATGCTTCCTGTTTAAGTGGGATGTAGGGGGTTGTGGCAACACCCATGACCTACAGTACCTATTGAAAAAGATTGGGGTAAAAAGGGTCATCCCTATAACACACCATCAAGTCCTTGTTTGCAGCAGCAGCAACAGAAGAAAACAGCAATTGCCTGTGGATTACAAGGAAAGCTCTCTAGAGATGTCACAGACTCATCAGCGAAACATGAAAGACCTGATGACCCCAGTGAGGCATCTACACATCTGCACACCTGTTCCTAGGCCATGACCAAGAGTAGTGACTCAAATCAGGATTTCAAACACTACTCCTTGTAGCTCTGCTAATTTTAGTTTGTTAAACAAGCACCATGTAGGCATAGTGTGTGGTAGATTTTAACCAGAGCCGCAAAACAAAGATTTGTCACAAGAGCGCGTCTTCGCCTGGTAATTGCAGTATCCAGAGATGGATCAGTCTCCCATGTGTGCCGCAGTTTATTGCCTTATAATTGTGCGACTAATTATGAAGATGCATTACAAAGCACAGCGTACATGTGTGCTTAGTGCACACACATCAATCAGAAATCGTGTAGCGCATGATTAAAATCTCCATGTGAAAACATAGGGCTGTAATGACTACTCTGCTGCCCTCCGCAGCATGCTGTTTGTGAGATTTATTGGCAGCGGACTTCATTATTAACAAAATGTGAGGACAACAAAGCAGCAATTAAGATGTGTTCAAATTTTCTGATGTTCATTTTCTGTGTACAGCCTGATGTGATCTATAGTGAGCTATAGACCTAATCCTAAAGCATATACATACATGTACATATACATATATATACATAAATACATACATACAGTACATGTCTTTTAAGACTCGATACATAATGAATATTGTTTGCAATAAAAAACAACACCAATACATTTCCATGCTTACAATGAATTGTTTAAATCACAAAACAGTGACTACTTCAAGTTCATAGTCGCCAAACAAAGTTTTGCACCCGTCACAAAGAGCGCTATGATATATGAGACAGCTACAGCAAAGAATCAGACACAGAATAATTGCAACAAAGTCCCAAAGTGTAACATCAATCAGAATACACAAAATACAGTAAATTACTACAACACTAACATGAAAGGTATTATTCTCATGTCCTGGGGCGACAGATTTTACAAGATCTTTGTTCGCAGTGGTAAAACAAAGACGTTTCCATTTGCATGCTCAGACCCTTGCCTCTGCTCTCAGGGGATGTCACGGGACAATGGCAGGAATACTGTATACTGTATACAAGGACAAAGTGTGGCCTCAAATGCAGCGGGATTTTGTGCTTGTGTTTGTTCACAGCAGGACACTGCGACTCCTGTCTCTTATCTCTGTATCTTAGACGTTTGGTACAGTGGCACTGTCCTGCTGAGATTTTTAAAATGAAATAAAAAAAGAACAACATACATAGAGTTTTGTCAAGACATATCTTGCTGATATAGTACACGATTCTCCCTCACAGGATCAGCACACAAAGCCACTGCTTACTACAGTGTGTCCAGTGAGAGGGATTTTAATGTGTTGGGCTCGGGGTCACTGCAATCACAGACTTTTTATTTTGAAAGAATTTTTGACCGGACAGTGAAAGGGGGTGAAGAGCACGGAGCGACTTACAACAAACCATCGTAGCCAGGACCCAGGACCCGAACCCATGACACTGCGATTGAAACAGACATTTTAATAACTGAACATTTCAATGATACTTTGTAAGTGAAGGGATTTTTTTAAAGACATGGTTTACATAATTTAGTCCAATTTAGATTTATTTCAGACCTTTTCCAGACCCAGTTTAGTCCTAATTTGATCATGAGCTTGGCCTTGCAGGATTTGGAAGTTGATTTACTTTAGGAAGTGGAAACGTTTGCAAACCACTGTTTTATACCACTTGTCCAGGCTTGAGGACACGGTTTGATCAATTTGAGTAGCGGGTGTTACCGTACACGTAAAGTAAATTATTTGTTTAGCCTAATTTACACCACACATGTCAACCTCTCAGTTAGAAAAAAGCTCTTAAGCCATCACAGGACGGCAGCTTTAGTGTTAAGAACACTTCGCCGCTGACCTCAAGAGACTTTGTCAGCAACAAATGATCTTCTGTCTATAATGGAAAATCCCTGTACGATTGAGAGCTTACACATATCTCCGTACGTTTTTTATGTGTGTTGTTTTGGTTGTGTGTTTTCTTCTCCCATTTAAAAAGTTTGTGAAATTCACTTCTCCGTCTATTTAAGTTGTAAAACACAGTGTAGTGTAAGTAGTTTGTATTTAAGTATTTACATAAATGATTTAGGATGCTGTATCCCAAACAATATCCTTATTTCTTCTTTATCTTGGACCAACATAAAGAATGTGTCATAATGGAGGCTAATTCAAGCTCATTAATATTCTGGTGTGAAAACAGTAGCCTCTTTAATCAGTGACTGGATGTCCATAAAGTGAAACTTAACTTTGTTACTTTGCAGTCACTTTACATACATACTGTCTGCTTGTACCTGACCCGGCCCCATAAGAGTATAACAGAAGAATCAACTCTGCAGCTCGCTAGCAAAACGTGCTTTCATTAAAACTGTGACTGAAGTTCATCAAAGAGCATTCGGCCCCTTTAGCTAACTCAGTTGTGCTTGATCTGTAGCAATAAACGGTGGCCTGATAAGAAGTTAACTCTTTCATGATAAAGACTGCATTAGCAGTGCGCACACACAGCTCAGGGGGGAGAGGCAGCTGGGAGACGATAACTGCATGTTCCTAAACAACGGGTGGACTTATCACACTGTGCCTTCCTGTTTGGGATGTCCCATTTGTCACAGAGGCTGGGAACATGAAACAAGGTAACATATGGAAACAATAAGGCCAAAAAGAGTTTCATTTTTAAATGAAGATTTTTAAAGATTCTGTGACCAGACACAAATGGTGTTGTCCGGAGCTAAATTACTATAGTGCTGCATAGGGAACAACAAGCTGGGCCAGCCAGAATAAAACACTTTTCCAATTCTTTACAAAGACGTGGTCCTGCTTTTGAACAGACAGAAAAAGCAGGAGTGGATGGATGGCCAACCAAAACAGTAGTTTTTTTTATTTTTATCTCTGTGCTTATAAGACTGAATTTCATTTTTATCAAACAAGCTCCACCTTTGTCACACTCATACTTAAACATACGCAACCAATATGCAGCCAGTACTCCGAAAAGCAAGCGCACTTTCCTACTGTTTCTGCATCATACAAAAAGAGGCAAATATCCAAATATATGTTTGGCATTTCCAGCATGGGTGTGGATGAATAATTCAGACGAAACGTGGCGAGGGTAAGCCAGTTTGAACCAGTGGGCCAACATCTCTGTCTGTTCTCATGAGCGTCATGTCCTGTGATCAACACACGGGCACCCTGCCACTCCAGCCCCCTCTCATTGACTTTTAATGCGCGATCATTAGATATCTCAGCGGCCATGTACAGGGTCAGGCGAGTACTAAGAGGTGAGTCCTGCCTCATTTAATACAGATTTCCCCCAAGAGCAGTGCTAGTAATCGGTTACGTTTACTCTGACGCAACACTTGAAGTAATCACTGAATTCTCCGACTTTGTGTGCTTTGTGTTCCCAACTTGGTTTAATTGTATTTGTATTTTGTTCATTAGGGTCAGAAAAGACATGAGTGGTATTAAACATCATCTAACACTGTGAAGTCACAAATACTAGGATTACTTGGAATTGCATAAATATAATTTCAGCTTGACCAACATACAGTTCAGTTACTATACTCTTACTTGAGTGCAATATGGGCTGCTCTTCAGTATTTAAAGTTAATCATTATACATTTTTCCATGGGGGGTCACACAAGAGTAATGATGAGACCCCACCTCATTCATTACAGACACCCCTGGCCCGTGACGCATTCATTGTTGCTAGACGTGAAGAAATCATCCTAATCCTGGCGTGGCTCTTTATTCTGCCCTGTGCTCTTCCCTACTGAGTCAGACATTGTAGACGGGCTAATCCCCTGTTAGCATCATATGTCTGTAGGCGTTCCAGCTGCTGTGCTCCATGCTGCGCCGCTCTTCGCTGCGGCTAATTTGTGGCCCTGCATGGGTTGCCACTCATGTCATCCTGCCCCGTTTTGACTAACCTTGGTTGTTTACTAAATTTGCCTTTCCCCTCACTCCTCGTTCTCAGTTTGCCAGTTTCCTCCCGCGTTGCCCAGGCTGGTGATGAAACTCCCAGCTGGCACAGAGACAGCATTTGTTCTCTCTCTTGTATTAAAAGTCCACGTCCTTTCCCACTCCGCGCATCACAGCCCTCTTTCCAGCTGATGTTGAATAGCCGTGCGGCGGAGGGGCGACAGATAAATCTAGCATGGAGGGCAGTTTGGTCTGAGCAGCTGAGAGCACACAGACTGAGTAGCTGAATGATGGCACATTAAGGATGCTCTAGTTCAATTAGGAGTGCTTAACAAAGCATCAGTGTGCGGCCAGACCCTGACAGAGTTACTTTAATGAGGGGAAAGGAGCAGGCGTGGGCAATGATTAGCGCTATTTTTGCTTCCCCTGAGATTCTCAGTGAAGAGTGTAACAAATTCTGGACACTGTGGTTTTGCCCTCCCAGACAAATGCCACCCCAGACTTTTAGAAGAAACAGACTCTTAATGTACAATATCTGTCAAGGTCAGGTTGTAAGGACTTTGAGATTATTACTTTGTTTAAGCCACACTCAATTACACACAGTTCAACTAATGTGTGTTTTTATTATTAAATTGTAAAACATGATCCAAGCAAAACAAACAAACTAAAGGGCTTAACTCACCTGGAGACCAGTTAGAGACTAGTTGGAGACTCGAGTTGCCGCTGGTCATGGAGATGTCTCCAAGACCTGTCGGACACCAAAGAGATCTCAAAGAGACTCCATACGACTCTTTGAGATCTCCTTGGTATCCAACAGGTCTCTGAGACATTGCGGGACGTCACAGAAACGTCTCACATGTTAAGGACAACAAATAGTGTTGCCGCAGCTGCTTGAGACCGCGTGGACCTCTCAGAGACCATGCGGAGACTCTGCTGAAATCAGACCTGTTTGTTTTCACCGAGACTACCTGGACATTTGCCTTATTACCAGGGTACATATCGGTCACATCTCCATGACTGGCAGCAACTCTAGTGTCCTACTAGTCTCCAGGCCGGTGAGATAGGCCCTTTGTATGCACGCAATCAGTCCCAGTTAGATAGGCCCTTAATTTTGTATACTCTTGTTTTTGCAGATGACAAAAACAAATTAATTTGTATGATGAAGTCTAGAAACTAAATTACTTTGCTGTTTGAACAGAGACGAGACCCTGAGACCCCGCTGTATACTCCCTATGGGGACAACAAGCGCACCTCATGATTTAAAATAACATTAACAAATGTTATGCCATTTTGGACAAAGACAGTTATGACTACAACTAAAACAGTCTGAGATCAAGATATCATGAATAATATTTTTTCTGTATTATGACTATTAGATTTTCCAAAAGTATCGCTGAAACCTATGTGCCTAGGCTGAAATGTTGAGAGAAAAAAAAGATTTTGTGCCTTTGTGAATGCTGTAAATAATATCCAGTCCTTTCCAATCCCAGTTGTTAAAAAAGTGAAGATTGTATCAAACTAAATGGGAAACCTTTTGCCAGAGGAAACAGGAGACAAGAATATAATCATTTTGATAATAGAGACAAAGAATTCCAACAATTGAAAGTGAAGAAAAGTGAAATTAAAGCCTGCAGCGATAACAGTGGCACAGTGGATCAGAGGCCGACCGTGATCTTAAGTCAGTTCTGTAAAATCTCATTGATGTGACGTGCATTACCATCTCTGCTCCAGTCTATGGCCTTTCCCTCTTCACTGCTCCGCTACTCGAGATCACAGCATCCTCCTCACACGCACATCGCTGCTCTCTTTTTCTCTGTCATCGCCTTTCCTGGACACACACAGAGAAACAAGAAAAGCAAAGTCACCCAGAGTTTTCCAACAGTCAGTCTTTCACAAAGGATTTGAGCGCAGTTTCTTTACAGTTTTTGGAAGCGGTGGTATTATCTTGGAACCACATAAGGTCAAGGCCAGCACTCACAGACTGGCTAAAATAATATCAAATAGACTGAATTAGCAATATAGATTAAATTATAGATTTGGTATGTACTGTACACGTGCTCCATGATAAGCAAGAAAACATTATCCTGGAGATGCTAACACGGGTTTGTTCAACGAGAAACAAAAAACAATCTATAATTGGTAAATGTTTGATTTCAATATGTATTTTTCAGATTATACCGTACAAGTTTTAGAGGTATCTTTTTCTTTTTAGCTCTGACTATCAGTTTGATCTATGCATTAAGTTTCCTATTAATGGTGTGAACGTCTGCTTACAGCTTATTTTGATTTCCAAGTATGATAATCCTCTTTCAGTTCAGCATTTACCTTCAGGGACAACATACCGAATCATCTGCCTCCGACCTGGCAGTGATTTACATCCTGGCGTGACAAAGGGTGCTTTTAATGTGACTTTCTGTTTATCCAGGCTTGGGCTTGGCACAGAGAGAACAATGAAAGTCACTTCTTTAGGCATAATATGATATGATGTTGAAAGCCAACTTTGTGATTTTGTATTCAGACACATTTTGCAGGTGATAACCACAAGCTTAACTCTAATAGAAATATGAAACTTGTTTATTTAATGGGATTAGAGGGGATTTGAAAACCATGCAGGTGTTTTTGCTCAACAGCAGTCAAAACAGAAGCAGCTTTTGAGATAGAGGGCAGGAGCAAAAAGCATTAGCACAGACGGTATCTGAGGACGCTTGTGGACTAAGAATGAGACAATGTGACAGAAGGAAATTGACACGGTAAAGTGGACACTGCTGGAGCTCTTGTCACTCCACAGCAAAGCTCAGCCTCTCAGATTCGCCAAACCAACCGCAGACTCTTGATTTTCAATGTTTTGTGACAAAAAAGCAAAACAAATAGAAATATTTGTAATTTAGAAAACACTAACAATTCAGTTCTGTCATGAACTAGTTTGGTTCACTCAAAGACACACAACAGGGTTTTATTCCAAGTAGCACTGTGCTTATCACAGGGGAGGGCGGAACACTAGAAAAACATTTATATTTGCAGTGCAACTTTCAGGCTCTGTAAGAACTCCTCCTGAGATATGGATATCTTGTGGCCTTGACACGATTCAGCCCTCACACAGCCACAGGAATACCAACTCTACAAGAAAACAAACCTGCCATGGTCACTCCAAATGTACTGTGCATTTATGGGTTTGTTGCAGATTCGGCATCATGCTATTGTTCCACAAGCTATCGACTCCTGAATGAAGGTATTATGCACAGCGGAGTTCACACAAAGTTTGCACTGGAGATTATAGAGAACCAAAGAGCGGCAGAGCACAAGGTTATGAGCTAATTCTTCAACGAGTGGGAGACCAATAAACGCTGCTGCTGCAAGTGCCACGCAAGACAACACAGAAAATCTAGTTGTTTGAGACTATTACGTTATAAACCTCATGTGCAATTGGTCAAGTCTTCAGCTGTTATTTTTTGATTAGGTGAAAAATACCAAAACATTGTGAAGAATTACTGATCAAATAGTGGTATTAACTAAATATAAAGACATTTTGCTATGTTTGAGACATCAAGTCATACACTGCAACGCATTGAATCAGTATTACATAAATTTAAACATCAAAATGAGTACATTTCACTGGTGTTTTTACCTAATCGATGTACTTTTCAGCACACATACAGAGATATTGCCCAATTAGGCCTTGTAGCACCTGGGATAGGTTAATGCCTTTGAAGGGCCTTTGAAGAGCTCCGAGTGATCCATCCCCGACTGGGCCGTATTGGGCACACGAGCCAGTGCTCTGCTGCTGTGCCTTGGACAACTGATCCCTAGAATACATAAAGGGGAACAAAACTATAGACAGAAATGAAAATAGCTCTTATTTTTTCGGATATCTTTAATTTGTAAAATGGAAGAAGTACACATGGGAAAAATACAATCGAAATTAACTTGACAATGGCCTGTTTACATTAAGGCAGTGCTATTAGCCAGAGAAGATTTAACCACCGCTTTAGAATAACTTTGGCTTGTGCAAAACAAACTATCATGGTCAAACATCGGTCACACTGTGTTGTGCATTTCAAAATGTAGCAACTTACGTGAACCGGCTTTGCATGTGCTGCGCTGTGCATTGAAGCACTGTTTGGAAGTGGCATGTCTATATTCAATTAAATGGACTCCACAGGGACACACAGTGCTGTAGGCTGGTGGGTTATATCTGACTGATTGGTTTTAATAAAACAAGGGAGAGTTTCCAGTGGACCAGTGACTTTTCCCCACATAAACCCTAAGTATGGACAAAGGACAACACTGAATACCTTTGCCTTAGTCAAAGGCAACTGAATCAGTTACAAAAAGAAAATTGTAACAAATAAGTAATATTTCCACTTGTCTTTTGATTCTACGTCCCAAAAAGGTCTTGACATGAACCTGTTTGCTCACCGCCAGTCTTTATCGAATGTTACAAGCCAACATGTGCTTTTTACTCCTACAATTTATTTATTCTTTGTGACGTCATTTCTGAATTAGTAAAAGCTTATGATTTTGAAGGAAGTTGTGGTTTTGGTTTTATAGAGAGCTAAGCCCTAGATAGAATAGATCTATCACATAATATACTGTATCTCTGTTTTCTCATTTAACATTTGTTCTATTAGCAAAACTCAAGCTGTACATAATAGAGGACTAGCACAAATGTTTACATCGCTAAGTGCATAAAAGCCATTTGGCCAGAGACCAAAGAGACGAAGTGCGACTAGAGACCTGTTCACTAATGCTAATAAGGACACAGAAAGATTGAGCCTTATGCTTGGAAAACCGGATAGTTAAAAAGCCTGGGGAGTGAACAAACAAGCGCTTTACTAATTAGAAACAGAATTATTATCTCCGCAAACTTGTAAAAAACTAAAACTTTGTGAAAACAGGCAACTTTTTAAATGTTGCTTCAGACTGTATGTATCTATGTATTCAAATTCAATGACCTTTTATTATTATGCATTGTTGTAATAGTCAGGGAACTGGTCATTAACAGAAATCTTTGTGCACAAGCAAAGAGCTCTTCCATTATATAACTGTTTTCCAAATGTAAACCTCTTATGCTTTGTACTTGGTGTCGCAAAGTTGTGCAATGCATTTGAAAACATGTTTCCCTGAAGCTATAAAGCCGATTGCGAGCTCAACCCTGAACTTAAGCAACTAATTATTTGTATTTGTAACTAGTTTAGGCGTGCATAGCATACAGGGATTTTCCATGCTGCAGCAATGGAGCTCTCTTTTAAGTCTGCATTATTATTATATATTCTACGGTCAGCTGAGGGTATTTGAGGAAGCGTTGCGTAGAGACTGACCTATACAGCTCAGTCAGGAAACGCTAAGGCAAAGAAAATAAAGTCGGTGAAATAGCTTGAAAAACAGGCCCATTACAGAGAGGAGATATGAACAGCAAAAACACATTTGAACAAGTAGGAGGCATCAGCAGCTTTTTGCAAACCAGATAAGACCACAGAGTTACTCAATGTACAGGAACAGGATGGTTCTGCTTTGACACAATATCACCATCTTGGACAAGGTCAGTGAACACATCATTCCAGAGCAGTATTATCAGTCATGAGAGCAGTGCAATCAGGGTTGGTAAATGAGAGAGACAGGGAGGAGCGGAGTAGGAGAGACCAGGGTGTTCTGCTGTCTGCAAGAATGAGGGAGGAGAGCAGTGACTTTCAGCAAGTGGACATGAAATGTGAGCAGAAAAGGTTTTAGGAAAAATCTAAATAACATCCATTCACTACACTAAATAAGTGTGACTGTAAGAACGAGTTGGAGCATTTCACTCTTTTATTATTGCATTGTCATTGTATCTTTGTTTTTATTGTTTGTTTTTTGTGGATGTGTTTGTAGCAGCACCCAAGACAAATTTTCCCATTGAGGGACAATAAAGTATACCTAACCTACCTAACCTAAAGAACAAGTAAATAAGACGACTTGAACAGCCCTTCTCTACTGTGGAAAACTCCAGTACACCAGCATCCCTTAAAGGGAGTATACAGAGTACAAAAATGTTAGTATTATGTATTTTCCTCCCCCTACATGGTCCAGCAATGTCCTAATGTGTAGAATGAGCCCAGACTTATTCACCACAACTGCCTCTAAAATCCTGCACTGTTACTCAAAAAGGTGTTAATTCGGGTCTGAATTGCCGTCATGCACGAGCTTAAAGCAGTACTAAGTAACTCTTGCCCCTAGAGGCCATAAGCGCAACTGTGGGTGTCGTAGCAAATTGCGTTGTTTTTTTACTTATTAATTGTTCGTGATTGTAAATACTACGCTGACAGAAAAGGCGAAGGGAGAGAGGGATATTGTACATCCAATTACACAATGGAAATAATTTTTTTCACTCAAACTTGGCTGTAAATACTGTTTAAAGTGGCGCTAGCCCGCAGTTAGCTTTGCCCGTTAGCCTGTTAGCTTCTTCTTTGTGATTCTATTAGTGTGCATTGGTTGCTCCGGTCTGGTGGCAGTCAAGTTGCAATTGTGGTTTTCTGGCTAGAGACACCAGGGGGAGATGAAAGACCCTCCAATCATCCCATTAACACAACAAGTTACTTAGTACTGCTTTAATATAGAGACTGCAGTTACGCGTATGACCTAAGGTGGCAGTAGTGAGTATAAAAATTACCAACTTGCATCTAGCCCCTTTAAGTCAGTGGATGTGAACGTTAGTGGCTGATGCAAAATTTTTCCAGGGTAGTACTGGTCCCAGAGGGGACCCTATTGTACATATTTTAGTGGTGGGGAAACTGGAGCACCCGAAGGAAACCTACACAGACACGGGGAGAACATGCAAACTCCACATAGAAAAGCTCCGTCCATGGATCAAACCCGGTGTAACAAGCCAGAGAATACCCCCCATCTGGACTACACCCCGGGGTATATTATGGCCTAGGCCATTTTATACCCGGGTGTAGTCCAGATGAGGGGTATTCTCTGGCCTGTTACACCGGGACCTTCTTTCTGTGAGGCTCGAGCGCTAAGCTCTGCACCACCATACCCCATGGCCTTTCATCATGCCAAAAAAGGTTGACAAGATTATGCATAATTAATGGACACCAAAGGTTAAGAATATAATTACAGCAAACACATCTGCCAAAATGAATGATCTCTATTTATTTTTCATTACCATTACAATTATTAACTTAAAGTGTGTTTGCTTTTAACTGATTTGACGAGCAGCTCATTTTACCTTCATCTTTGGGTCTCTTCAATCTACATGTTGAAGTGTCAGGCGCAAAACCTATTGACCACTTAGGTGAAAAAATGTCCTGTGCATTGATTGCTCACTATCCCCATTGTTCACTAGGAGTTGCACTGTATGTGCACAAAGATTTCAATGTAAAATTGGTTGATAAAATGACAATGGCAATTGATCATATGTTTGAATGTGTGACAATAGAAATAATTCTTGAAAACAGGAAAAATATATTAGTCTCTTGTATCTACCGAACACTGGGTGCAGATATAGAAGGTTTTATTGAATATATTGAAAAGATATTCACTCATAGTAATCACAAAGATGTCTTTATTTGTGGGGACTTCAATATTGACTTACTGAAGGCAAAATTGCATAAACCCACCGAAACATTTGTGGATACTATGTGCAGTCTGTCACTTTACCCCCTAATCACACGCCCCACAAGGATAACTGCACACAGTGCCACATTGATTGATAATATCTTCACAAATGTTCTTGACAATATGACAAGTGGAATACTGATTAATGATATCAGTGACCACCTGCCAGTTTTCACTCTATTTGAAATACAACAAAAAAGTAAGATAAACAAAAGTACTATTATGGTAAAGTAAAGAAATGATTCTATTTGGTAAACGGAATAGTGACGTTCAGATTCAAATCGATATTGACAATGCTCGAATTGAACAAGTAAAGGAATATACATTTCTGGGTGTGATCTTCAGTCATAAGGTTAGCTGGAGACCACAAATACAGTAGATAACATTCGTGGGAAAATGGCGAAAAATGTGGCAAGTGTAGATTTTTTCTGGACCACAAGGCTCTCTTCACCCTGTACTGTTCCTTAATCCTACCGTACATAAATTATTGCTCAGAGGTCTGGGGAAATACTTTCAATAGTCATTTACAGGTTTTATATAGACTATTAGAATTGTTCACAATGTCGGATATATAGTGCCTTGCGAAAGTACTAATACACCTTGAACTTTTGCACATTTTGTCATGTTTACAACCCTAAACGTAAAGATTTGATTTTGAATTTTTTACTGAAAGTTCAGACACAAGTAACAGACAACTGTGAAGTGAAAGCAAAATGATACATGATTCTGTTATTTTACAAAAAATAGAAAAGTGTAAAGTGTTATATCGTATGTAAACATGAGATGTTGTATTACTGTATCCGGAATGTAAATTAATTTTGAATATGGGGTAGGCACTTATAAGCTTTCTAGCTTTGGCCTACTCCTTTTGAGTTTTTTGTTACTTTATTTATTTTTTGCACTGTAATAATGTTAGTGTAAATAATCATTCAAATAAATCCAATCAATCAATTAATTTATTTGATCAGGGACCGAGCACAAAAGACATTAGTCTGAAAAAGAAGAGATGTGCTGGGTTTTAGCAAAAAATGCTAATTTTCACCCGCAGTGCCTGGACAGGTTGATGTTTTACTTACAAAAGTTAATAAAACTCTCATAATTTTAACAAATGATAAGAGTCAACTCAATGTATGGCTTTCAGTGCAATCTTGCTGCTTCCCATCTGACTTCCACAGTACAGCTACTGTCACAGACTTGGCTAAAGTGGATAAAGTCTCAGAGAACCAGGCAACAATCACAAGAGCTCAACAAGATGGCAAACAGTCCGATAACTCCTGATTAAAGATAGTGAGCATCCTGATGAACTTTCAGCTCCACGTATGACCCTGTTTTAACTTACATCTCTATTCTCAGGCTGTGCAATTACCCGCAGTACTATATTCAATGTAAACATCAAAATATCTTGTCTATGTCTTATTATTCATTAAACCTGTCAAATGTTTAGACCATAAATATGTTCTGAAATGCATGTGATTCTTGTAGTTTAGCAGTCCATAGTTCAGTTTTCTGTAAAATGTTAATGCTCCTGGACATCTTTTGCAAATCTAGTTACAGTTGGCATATTATACAGAAACATCTGTGAGGATTTTTTCCCTAAAATCGTGCAGTCCAATTATAACGTTTTGTTTTATTATTTGTATACTACAGTATACTTGTATATACCTTTTAATAATAATAATAATAATAATAATAATAATAATAATGCATCAGTTTTATATAGCGCTTTTTTGGACATTCAAAGATGCTTTACATTGCACTATTCATTCACTCCATACTTGGTGGTGGTAAGCTACTATTGTAGCCACAGCTGCCCTGCCCCTCAGTAAATAAACTCAAATTGAACTTCTTTAATTTGTATGCTCATGAAAACTACAACAAACAGAAGAATATAAAGCCTTGAATCTCAGAACCTATAATCTATTCCTAGGTTTTTATTCCCCTCTGTGAGCTGGAGATGGCCTGGAGGGTGAAGGTATCATTGGTGCCCGTGGTCATTGGGGCACCCGGGGCAGTGGCCTTCAAACTGGAGGAGTGGCTACAGCAGATCCCAGGAAATACATCAGACATCTCAGTCCAGAAAAGTGCAGTTCTAAGAACAGCGAAGATACTGTGCAGAACCCTCAAGCTCCTTGGCCTCTGGTAGAGGACCTGAGCTTGAAGGAAAAATAGAGACGGCTTGCGGTGAGGAAGAGTTTTTTCTTTTTTTAAATATATACAGCACTTTGTCGGCAGAAAGATTACCCAAAATGTTATTTCTCGTTTGTGGCACTCCTGTCCACCAAAACATGTACAATAGGCCAGGATAAATGATGTGTGTGAGTGAATGTATGGTGTTGGTCAGAGGGACCGTTGGCGCAGATGTGTGCAGTCGCGACAGCGCTTCTGTCAGTCTCGCCCAGAGGAAACTGAAGCTACTAACGTAGCTTACCACCACTGAAGATGGAGTGAATTTACAATTGTCTCATGTAAAGCGCTTCGTGACTATGTCTGTGAAAGGCGCTATATAAATAAAGATCTTCTTCTTCTCTGTCTCTGTCGCTCGCTCTCTCTCTCACTCTCACTCTCACTCTCACTCTCTCACTCTCACTCTCACGCTCACTCAATGAATGGCTCCCTTGGGTGATTTGCCAGGGACTGCCCTTGCTCTAGTGCTCCTTGGGTACACCTGGCTGCTTGGACAATTTAAAGACAGTGGCTTCTTCACGCTGCAACTGGAATATCAATGTCTACTGCTTTCTCCATAAAATACAGCACACATGCAATGTTGCAATGTCGACAAAGGAATTAGAGCAAAGCGGAAGCAGCGTTTACAACGCCACAATGACCGCTTTACAAAGAGAGAAGGGACCTTGGGAGAGCGTCAATGAAGACTAGAGAGGGCACAATAAGTAAACACAAAGTATTTTTTTCTGTTCATTGCTGGCACATTTGTGATGCTATACAAAGCACTTTATTTCTTTCCAAATAACATGTAGTCTTGCCTGTGTGTTGGTTACATCAGAAGAATTTTAAGCAGCTAACTGTAAGCTCACTAAGACCTCACAAGCGTGTGTGAGTGTGTGAAAGAAAGAGCTTTTATGGAAGCACACTGTTACCTTCCCATCACTAAAGCAGGTCTGGGTTTTGTCTCAAAAGACTTTTCCTCCAAACCTCAGCTCTCTCGTCTCTTGGTTGGATGTCTCTCCATCAGAGCTAGATTACACCTTGCTCATCATGGATATCCTAGGCCTAGACTCAGAGATATGCCCCATGGCCAATGCCTCCTGATGCTACAATCACTGTGTTTTGCTAAATGTCCATCTGAACATTCACATCAAATGTACATTTTTATTTATTTATTTATCTTTTTCTGACACATTTATTTTCTGCTTATTCTCTTTGAGGGTTATAAAGGGTCCCTTTAATACATCTTGGACAATGGACATTTGATTTTCAGACACACAAAGACACAATTTCATGATACTGTATGATTAATAAATGAATTTAATTGAGATTAAATAAATTTAATTGAGATTATCAGATCAGATCAGCATTTATTGATCCTCGGTGGACATTATTTTTGCTTAAAGACAAAAATCTCGACAAAGAAAGGAGGAAAGTTTGTTGAATGGAAAAAAAAACCCTTTGATGAACTCTTTTTGCAACTGACCAACATATTGCGGAGTGGATGGGAGGGTAAGTCCAGGATAGTCCAAGTTTTGGAGCTCACCAGAGTCCAGCTCTTCACAATCACAACATAATCTTCACATTATATTGTTATTTTTGGCTGATTAATGTGTTTGAAAGAAACGGTAAACAGTATCAAAGTAGGTTTCGACAAATTCCTGCCACTGATTACAAATTCACTGTTGCCACTCTAACATTTGTGTAACGTTGGCCTGACACCTAGTGGATATAATTATGACATTCTGAAGAAGAACAAAAAACAATCCATTTACTCAACTCGATTTATATAATCCAAACTACCATGTCCATTCAATAAAGAACTTTTACTAGGAATCGGAGTGCCTCGGATTTTTTCTTCTTTTTCTCTTTTGCCTGTACTTAAAAAACCTTTTGAGTTTTACATTCAGATACATTTTATCTATTTGATCAGATGTTTGTTTATCCAATGTATTCAATTTGTAACTTGTTCATATTAGATCAATTTAGATTCACGCATGTCTTTAGATTTATTAAATCACAGCAGCCAGCCAATACTAATAATGTTTTTAATCTAAACAACCGTCAAATCAATCCACAGAAAAGACAAATGGTTTGAATTAGGAGTGTGACAATATAGAGATTTTCCGATATATCGCGATATTTTGCAGGACGATACGATACCGATTCCTTTTTACCGATACCTTTTTATTCCGATATCGATACTTTCGATTACATCGTGCATATTAATGAGCAACGTCATGCATATTAATGAGGCAGCAGTGCTCCACTGTTTTCACAGTCAATAGAGGCCAATAATGATCAAGAATTCAGTCAGACCAGCAGGGGGCAGCACTACAGTTTTAAGCACTTGGACCAAACACTGTCACACAAATAAATTACTTTTAATGATAGTTTTTATAATTATAAAGAAGATTAATTTGGGGTTGATTTATTACTTTTTTAAATAGGATTATGGTTTCTTGTTTATTTAATTGTAAATGAAGTCATTGACAGATCTATAGTGTGGAATCATTTATAAAAGTAGTACAAAGCACATGAAAAGAAATGTAAATGATGAATAATAGTATGTTAAAATAAAAGGTTAAAAGTAGCATGTTTTTTTTTAATCGTGATGTATCGTAGATTATTTTTTTGCAATATATCGATTATCGCAGTATCAGCGTATAGCGAGATAATTGTTATCGTAAGCCATGTATCGCGTATCGTATCGAATCATGAGCTACCCAGAGGTTCCCACCCCTTTGAATGTGGCTATATAGCTTGTTGATCTCAGTAATCTCCGGCGTATATTGCTCTCTGACACTGGCCTGATGGAATGAAGCAGAGCCGACTAAGGCCAATACAAAGGCCTACTTCCAATTTAATTTTAATAAAGATGCCTTCATTGCGCAAACACAGATCATTATCCAGGCTTGAACAAGGGATGAACAGCTCTCAACCCCCTAATAACAATCACTGCATTTTGTTTTCTTTCCCACATGCAAGCCACGTTTCGTTAAGCTTTACTCATTACACAATGATCTGGGGTGCCTTGGCATGACACAAAAATACAATCTAATTAAGTGGAGAAAATGCACCAAAAACTGAACAAATAAAACACATTTTTCTTTTACCAAGCGGCTTTTTCTTCACAGACAAATAATCGGTGCAATCAAAACCTTCAAGTCATTTGGTATAAAAACTCTGGCAAAGGCTATGGGAGGCAATACTATTTCTGCAGCATGATAAGGCAAGTTTGAGATTCAAGTGCAATTGCTGGAAGTAGCCAACTTCACCGTGAGCGTTTGTCGAGGTAAAAGCTGAGAGATAGCTCGCAGACATTAGGCTGAACAGAAATGCTGCTGCCAGATTCGATCAACTTCTTCTGGTCAAATACAAGTCTGGGACCTTCATGTCGTGATGTTGGAGTATTTCTTCAAGCAACCAAGTCAGAGAGGATGGATGGGTTTTCAACTTTTCCTTAATGACTTTTCCCTACTATGGGTGGCCACAGAAATTGTTCTTCTCCTATATGCAAATTTCTTTTCTTTTTTTTATCCTATAAGCCCATGAGTATGGCTGACTTACAAATCACAAACAAAGAGTTTTATGCAATGGCCATGTGTGTTGATTGTTTTCTTGAATATAATGTTGTAAAGTCTTTTATTCATTTTAATATAAAACACTAACTTAAAGGAATAGGCCACCGTTTTTACATACTGAGATATGTTCTTAACTTAGCTTGGATGAGTTGATGCGGAGCTGTCTGGTCTCTGCACTCAGTCACGCAAATGTTGTTAGCATTTAGCCTCTACCAAGCTGTTCCAAGTTCTCCCTATTTAAATAAATGTAAGTGAGCCTTTACGATATTGATATCGACAATATTCCTGCACGGACGTCGAAGTACTCCAGGTGTTAATACGCCTCACAATATTGTACCCCTTTTATCCACTTAGAAAATCAACATGTTTAATTTTGTGTGACTATACTTGGATCGTGTAAAGGCTCACGTAACTGTATTTAAATAGGGAAAACAGCTTGGTAGCTTCTAACTTCATTCCAGTTTGGCACTATACCTTTGCTAGGAGAGGCTAAATGCTAACAACATGCTAACAACATTGCGTGACTGAGCGCACACACAAAGACCAGACAGTTAGCATCAACTCATCTAAGCTAAGGTAAGAACATATCTCAGTATGTAAAAACGGTGGCCTATTCCTTTAAAGTCACATTGCGAAACATACTACAATACAAAACAAGCCTTTAAAGACCAGCTCGACAGTGGATAACCAAAGAATGGATTTGGACCTAACCTATTTAAATCTCATATTTGGCTGCCATTAGTCAACATCCACATGGAGACGAGCTGGAGACGTCCCACAAGTCCAAGTCAAGTCCGAGTCTGTGACCCCACAAGTCCAAGTCAAGTCCAAGTCTCTGACCGCAAGTCCCAGTCTAGGTCCAAGTTTCTGACCCTGCAAGTCCAAGTCAAGTCCAAGTCCCACGGTTTCTATGTTTTACACTAATTCAAATCACAGTACAATAAAACTATTTTAAAATCAATAAACACCTGTAAATTAAAAACAACTATCAGACAAATACGAGCCCAGGGCTTCCACACACAAATAATCAACATCTCAATATTTCTATGAAGCATAAGGCCATTCACAGTCAATCCCAATGTAATGGTAAATTAGGAAAAAAATAATATGAACTATTTCTGTGGCCAAAGACAGGCCCTGTGTCATTCATTCAACTAGCCCTCCCACACCACTACTTCAGTTTTGTAAAAGTAACATCAGTATAGTTATCACAGCTGTACTCTGTCACAAACATGTCTGCAGAATTAGCTTCAGTATGTTACTGAAGTGCCCTTTATCATACAGTAAAACTCCACTGTGGATAATAATACTTCCAGTCTTACCTTGAAGGTTTACAGACTGTTGACATGAGTGTTCTATCTTCAGCCTGTAGCTACAGGACCTGCTATATCCACTGCCAGCTTTTGGTCTTTGACAAAATATTCCCTAAATAAACGGTAGCCTCGTAATGGTAATGATTTAATCACTAATCACTTTACTGAGTAGTAGCTACAACTTATGCAGCTGCTCAAACTCCTCTTACCTCCGCCTTTTTCCTTCACTCTTGCTGTGGCGCTTATGCTAGTATTAATCCCAATGAAGGCTTACCGCTGTGGGCTTTACATTAATAATGAGAGAAACTGTTGTATTTCGCCGTGATCGCTAGAAGTACAGTCCGAATAGCGCGCTCACGATGTCAACAAACCCACGACAGGGCAGCGTGCGCACGCAGGGAGGGGGGGCAGAGGAGCCGATGAGCAGCGTGGTGCTGGGTGAGAGAGAGAGAGCGCACACAGAGGAGACAGAGACAAGGGAGCGGCCGAGAAAAAAAGCCAGTCTCGAGTCTTTAGGGGTCTTTAGGGGACGAGTCCGAGTCGAGTCGCAAGTCTCTAAAATAACGACTTAAGTCCGACTCGAGTCCGAGTCCGACTCGCGAGTCCCCATCTCTGGGTCTGAGCAGGGGTGAGCTGCTCACAGTAAACACATGTTTGTTTAGTCTTTTTTTGTTTGTTTTTTGTTTTTTGTGGGGGGAGGGGGGAATTTTTCAATGAAAAAATAAATAATTGCAATAAAGTAATAAGTAATAAAATAAATGCATATTCTATTTATTGGGTGAAATGTTACGCAGTGGCAAGTTGTACATAATATATAATATAATAGTATATTTCACCAAATAACCAATCAAGTTTTAATAAAGTAACACGCAAAAATGGCTTCAACTTGAGAGCCAAAACTTCCAGCGCCTACCACTAGATGGCGGTGTTTAGTTTTTCAAGTAGGATGATAACAGCATGTTTATTGAGAGTCGTTCAAAGTTAGAAAGTTTCAAAAGCAATAAATTGTCATCTGACTGTAAACAGCTTACGGTGTATGACCAACAGAAGCAACAAAGTATAAACGAAAACAGCTGCAGTTTTGGCTTATTCAAACTGCACCCTTGTGGCCAGGAGAGCGGTAGAGTATTTGAAATACTTTTTAAACTCTGTCATAAAGTCTACTCTTGACAACAATAAAACAAGGAAGCAGAGTTGTTATTATATATATATATATATATATATATATATATATATATATATATATATATATATATATATACAGTGGGGGGGGGGAAGTATTTAGTCAACCAACAATTGTGCAAGTTCTCCCACTTAAAAAGATGAGAGAGGCCTGTAATTTTCATCATAGGTAAACCTCAACTATGAGACACAAAATGAGAAAAAAAATCCAGAAAATCACATTGTCTGATTTTGTATGAATTTATTTGCAAATTATGGTGGAAGATAAGTATTTGGTCAATAACAAACAAGCAAAATTTCTGGCTCTCACAGACCTGTAACTTCTTCTTTAAGAGGCTCCTCTGTCCTCCACTCGTTACCTGTATTAATGGCTCCTGTTTGAACTTGTTATCAGTATAAAAGACACCTGTCCACAACCTCAAACAGTCACACTCCAAACTCCACTATGGTCAAGACCAAAGAGCTGTCCAAAGACACCAGAAACAAAATTGTAGACCTGCACCAGGCTGGGAGGACTGAATCTGCAATTGGTAAGCAGCTTGGTGTGAAGAAATCAACTGTGGGAGCAATTATTAGAAAATGGAAGACATACAAGACCACTGATAATCTCCCTCAATCTGGGGCTCCACGCAAGATCTCACCCCGTGGCGTCAAAATGATCACAAGAACGGTGAGCAAAAATCCCAGAACCACACGGGGGGACCTAGTGAATGACCTGCAGAGAGCTGGGACCAAAGTAACAAAGGCTACCGTCAGTAACACACTACACCGCCAGGGACTCAATTCCTGCAGTGCCAGACGTGTCCCCCTGCTTAAGCCAGGACATGTCCGGGCCCGTCTGAAGTTTGCTAGAGAGCATCTGGATGATCCAGAAGAGGACTGGGATCAGATCAAACCAAAATGGAACTTTTTGGTCAAAACTCAATTCGTCGTGTTTGGAGGAGAACAAATGCTGAGTTGCATCCAAAGAACACCATACCTACTGTGAAGCATGGGGTTGGAAACATCATGCTTTGGGGCTTTGGGGCCGTTTTTCTGCAAAGGGACCAGGACGACTGATCCGTGTAAAGGAAAGAATGAATGGGGCCATGTATCGTGAGATTTTGAGTGAAAACCTCCTTCCATCAGCAAGGGCATTGAACATGAAACGTGGCTGGGTCTTTCAGCATGACAATGATCCCAAACACACCGCCCGGGCAATGAAGGAGTGGCTTCATAAGAAGCATTTCAAGGTCCTGGAGTGGCCTAACCAGTCTCCAGATCTCAACCCCATAGAAAATCTTTGGAGGGAGTTGAAAGTCCGTGTTGCTCATCGCCTGGCCCAAAACATCACTGCTCTGGAGGAGATCTGCATGGAGGAATGGGCAGCAACAGTGTGTGAAAACCTTGTGAAGACTTACAGAAACGTTTGACCTCTGTCATTGCCAACAAAGGGTATATAACAAAGTATTGAGATGAACTTTTGTTATTGACCAAATACTTATTTTCCACCATAATTTGCAAATAAATTCATTAAAAATCAGACAATGTGATTTTCTGGATTTTTTTTCTCATTTTGTCTCTGATAGTTGAGGTTTACCTATGATGAAAATTACAGGCCTCTCTCATCTTTTTAAGTGGGAGAACTTGCACAATTGTTGGTTGACTAAATACCTTTTTTCCCCACTGTATATATATATATATATATATATATATATATATATATATATATATATATATATATATATATATATATACACATACATATATATACATATACATATATATATATATATACAGATTGATTGATTGATTGATGGATTGATTGATTGATTGATTGATTGATTGATTGATTGATTGATTGATTGATATTTTTATTTCGAGCTACACAACACAGGCACAAAAGCCAGAAAAATTAAAAGAAAAAAAAGACAATAAATAACATTCTAGCTCGAAAAGGAGTGGGAAGAAGATTGACTCCCACCCCCGTTCATATACTTAAATAATAATGTGGTTGCAACAATAACAATGTTTGGTTCTTATTGTCTTACTAAACAATTAAGTTGGTTACATATTTACAACAAATGCAACAATGCATTACATTGAGTCAACATTCACAGTATGTTACACTTTATAACAAGTGTATAATTTTCCATAACAGTTTGCTCTGTTATGGAACAGGTCAGTATGGAGCCCAACTATTTTTCATTTGATAGTTGTTGTTTTTTTTAAACTATTTTACAAATTTGATTGAAGAAAAAAATGTAAGGTACCGGTATGTGTAAAACACAGTCACCACTGCTCCACAGGTTTGAGGATGTAGGAAAAGAGAAAAAAGGAATAGACAAAGTAAAACCAAGAAAAAAAGAAAATAGCTATGTATTGGTAGGAAATAAGGTGGAAAGGTTGCGTACGCTGTAATGGTCATGAGATTTTATTTTTAAAAATGCTTAATTTCAGCACATTATGACACCAATGACATTTCAGTTCAATTACATTTACTGCTCCTGCAGTAACTAAATCCTTTGTACCAACATGTCCAACCAGGCAAGAAACAGCACAGTTGGTCAACTACTGGGACGGTATTGCTGCAATCATGTGGCAGAGTGAGACAGCAATGATGAGTCAAAGGTAATAGAAACATCAGAGGCAGCGTGAAGAGGAAAATAAGGTGATGGAGTCAGATAGATATCAAGTCACATGTGAGAGTCTAGGACACGGTTGCCAAAGAGGACTATTTTTAGGGGAGGAATGTACACAGGGCCTCGTGGTACAGGACCATAACAACATACTTCAATACACAGCTACAAAGAGACGGCTCGTCCAAAACACAGTGACCGCGCTTCAGCACGAGAGCAGTATGAAAGGACGGAATATGCCAAGACGTCAGGTTTTCTGCTGAAGTCTTTCATCAAATCCAAAGAGGCCACAGACAGACAGACAGACAGACAGACAGACAGACAGACAGACAGACAGGGCTGACAGGTAAGAGACAAGCCACATGAATTGATCATTTATAAATGATTATTTAATGTAATCTAAGATGCAACCTACACGTTCTTGAGACAACACATCTGAAAATGTATGTTTTAAATTGGAAGTAGTTAACCTTGAAGCTAAAAAGACTCTTTTTAATGGGACTGTATCTTTTGCATTCTCACATTATACGGTATCATGAGTAGTCTTGTTACAGCTATAATCTTAGTCAAAGCTTCAAGTGAAATATTAATTGCATTACTCAAGCAATTAAAAAAGTAAATATAATAAACTCCCTAACTTTAATACTGTTTGTAGTGACCTGGTTTTCACCCTCAGCATGGCCCTCCAGCCTGTGGAGATGTACCACTACAAAGACACAGAGCAGCCGTGCAGTGTGCTGCTGCAGCTGAACAGACTGAGACAAGAGTGCATCTTCACTGACGTGTGGCTGTGTTCAGACAACACTGAGATCCCCTGTCATAGAAATGTCCTAGTCTGTAGCAGCCCTTACTTCAGAGCCATGTTCTGCAACAACTTCATGGAGAAGCAGCAGTCTAAGGTTGTGTTAAAGAACATTAAACCTTCCATTTTGAGTATTATCATAGACTATGTCTACACTGGAACAGCTAGCATTCACATGGACAATGTGCTGCCCCTGATGCAAGCAGCAGCCATGCTTCAATATGGCCGACTTTTTGAGGGCTGTTCAAGTTTTCTTCAAATGCAGTTGAGCCCAGACAACTGTCTGAGCATGATACGCCTGTCTGAAATCATGAACTGTAGGAGTCTACATGTCAAAGCGAAGGAGATGGCCATGAACAGTTTCTCAGACGTATCAGCCTCTGAGGAGCTGTGTGAACTGTCTCTCCCTGAGCTAATGGGATACCTGGAGGACAACAGCCTGTGCGCAGAGGAGGAGCAGGTCTTTGAGACCCTTGTGGCCTGGATCCACCATGACCCTCGTTCCCGGAGGGGCACCATAAGTGACTTGTTCAAAAAGGTGCGACTACGCTACATCCACCCCACATACCTCTTTCAGTTCATCGCCAACGATCCCCTGATCCAATCGTCCACACTCTGCACTGAACTCATTGAGTCTGTGAGACGGCTCATGTTCTCTGTAAGCACGAAATGCATCAACAACACAGAGTTCAGAAACCTGTGGGTAGTTCAGCGGCGGTACACCTGCCAGGACAGATTGGTGGTGATGGGGGGAAGGAAAAACAATGAACAGACCTCCAGAGAGGCCCTGGTCTTTGAGGAGAAGACACAGACATGGCAAAAACTGGCCACGCTGCCAATCCGCCTTTACAAAGCCGCGTACGTGGCCCTTCACAGTGTGCTGTATGTGATTGGAGGTCTGACCACTAATGCCAAGTACAGTCAGGTCACCTCCACCGTCTACACCCTCTCTCTCAAAAGCAACCAGTGGAGACTTACTGAGCCCATGTTAGAGCCACGCTTTGCCCACCGGACCCTCTCCTACCTGCACTTTATCTTTGTCCTGGGGGGGCTTGGGCCGGACAGACGAGTAACAGCATCTGTGGAAAGGTAACAAAGCACAAATCACTAACAATACATCGCATTTCAAATAATCATTAACACTGTTATACATTTATAGATTTAACAGTATGTTCAATCAATGGGAGTCCATGGCCCCAATGCCTGAGGCTGTGCTGCACCCGGCTGTAGCGGCTGCCAACCAGAGGATATACATGTTTGGAGGAGAGGACACGATGCACAACCCAGCGCGGCTGATCCAGGTGAGTGCGTATGTGAGGAGACCATTTGTGGTTTCATCCATCTTTATTTCTGCTCCCATTTCCTCACTTCATCGATTACACTTCACCAAACTTCATCTCTATTCCGCAGGTCTATCACATTGCCAGGAACATGTGGTCAAAGATGGAGAATAGGACAGTGAAGAATGTGTCTGCACCTGCTGCCGTTATAGACGACAAAATATACATCATTGGAGGTACATAGTTGCAGTATAAATCCAGCACCTCATGAAATACAAAACACTATTTAAATGAAGAAGTAACACATTATGTATTATTATCCAATTGTGATTTTTCTGACAAGTATCACAGTAAACATTTCCCAGACTATTAACATTGATAAATAACTTAAATATGAACGGTTAAACTCATAAAAGTAACACATGTTTGAACATTTTTGTAGAGGTCTGAACTAAAGAGTGAGCTGATTTCATGGATGAGTCAGAATATTTAAGTGTTTACAAAAGGCTTCACTGCCTAAATAATTCGCTTCTGACATTAGCTAATTGCAACCATTCAAAATGCAATGTCAAGTTGGATGCAATTAAGCATGTAGCCTTATTACAATTAGTGTAATAACAAAATTACTTAAAAATGGCAATCTTTTCCAGGTTACACCAGGAGAATGATCGCTTATGACACCAAATCCAACCGTTTTCTTAAATGTGCCAACCTGAAGGAGAGGAGGATGCACCACTCTGCCACAGTCCTCAATAACCACCTGTATGTCACCGGGGGCGCTATATCAATGGTCATGACGTCATTCAAGACTCAGACGCATTTGAATCTTATGATCCAAAGACAGACTCCTGGACCTCCAAAGGCTCTCTGCCACACAACCTGTTTGACCACGGCTCAATTACTCTAACTAGCGTCCAACAAACCTGAGCAATGTCCTGAATGATGTTTTTGTGATATATTTAGTTGATTTCTTATAAGAAAGCTTTGTATCATGTGCACTACCTCAAGCTGGATCGCCATAACCTGTGATACCTGCGTGCCAACCCTGAGGCTCTCTGACTGGACAATTTGCAGGCTTAAGAACCAAACATAACGTATACAATTGTGATAAATTATACTAATAATAGATTTTTATACATTTACTTCATATCTAAGAACACAGAAGTCATGTTAATGAAAACAAAAAATCCTACATATTCTTCCTTCATTTTGTGTACAGTATTTGTAACACTGTGATTACAAAAGGGCATCCAAGGTAAAATACTATGTCTATATGCAAATTACAAACAAAATAGGGAATTTTTAATGTTGTTTCAATGTACACCTCTTTGGTAACCTCATTTGTTTCTGAAGCATGCTTTTAACTTGTCTGTGTGTTTTGTATTGCCCCCAAACCATTCGAAAGCCCGTCTGACTTCACAATAGCAGTAGGTGCTATATTTAGTGCAGTGTAAACCCATAGATTTCACTTGTCATGTTTAAATCCTGGGGCCGGGCGTTGTTTTGGCGAAGTACAAAGATCTTCACAGCTGTTTGGACCACGGCCATTTCACATGAACTTGAAGTTAGGTCAGAAGCTTAAATAATTAAATAATAAATAAATAATAAAGCAAAAATTTCAATGCAACAAGTGAAGATTTTTTTTTACGTGAAATAACTGTGTACAGAACTTTGCACATGTCCTTTTAATTAATTGAAATGTTTTTGTACTGTGATGGTGTTTTGTACAAGTTTTCAGAGTGGGATTTTAACAATTTAAATATGTAAACAATAAACTCACACGTGACTTTGAGTCTGCTTTGCTTGGTCAGTCGACACCAAGTGCAATTCGAGCACACGCATCTCTTCATCTGTCTACGCTGAGCAAACATATCCAGACAGGTCCCTAGGGCCAAGGAACATACAAGCATTGAAAGTGCTGAACCATGATGGTGAGGTGAGGTGAATTTTATGCATTTAAACAAACAAACAAGCAAACTCACTCAAAATAAACCAAACATTATCTTTAATACAAATGGATGCTGTCTGACTTTTTGAAGCTAATGGAAAGAGTACGAGCTGTAAGCTTTAGCTCACACAATTGTATGGAAAAATAATTATAATATATGAAAATTAATAAACAATATTGTGTGATTATATTATATAAGAAGACTTTAATTAGATTGTTGCAACAGCCAGTACAGCTTCAAGTGGCAAAAATGACAAAGATGAATAAGTATAGAAAAAGAATAGGCATTTAATCTTTAACTCATTAATACCTATTTCATTTGTCTTCAACTAATTAATAATTCATTAGTTGAACAGGATTTTTTTTACCTTGAAGAAGCCTAAGTAACCACAAATACTGTACATTTTCCATCAACAGTCATGCATTGCTATAGTGTCTAACGTTATGATAGACATTTTGTCAGTAGAGGGACAAAACATTTTAAGAAGGAAAAACTGAACAAAAGGATGACAAATTTTGGATTTGATCATTAGTGCACATGCAAATGTGAAGTGACATGAATGAGAATGACTCTTCACAGATTTACATAACAGGATGGATCAATGACTCTCAGAAACAGGTGTCTGTTTTGTAAACATAATGTGACCACATGCAATCCCATGCAGTGTCTTTCTTTGAATTCAGAACTCACTGGGTCATGGTGAATGGAATGGAGGGGAGAGAGAGGGAGGAGTGGAAAACTATAGGTGATCTGACGTTATTTTGAGATACAAACAAGAAGGCAAATGGTGCACCACGTGAGGCGGGGTCCGTTGCCTTGCAAGCAGGCAGATGTTCGAGACACATGGAGAGAGAGAGAGAGAGAGAGAGAGAGAGAGAGAGAGAGAGAGAGAGAGAGAGAGAGAGAGAGAAAGAGAGAGAGACGTCACGAGAGAGCAAGAGATTGAGAATGTCAGCGAGTGATGAAATCGTAGAGGAGGAGCAGCAACAGGTGTGTGTTTGTACATAATGTGTTTATGATTGAGCTTTTGTAGGATGGACCAAGCAGCTGTCTTTGCAAATCACAACATCACAACAAAACGTGGCAAAGGTGGTGAAAAGGGACTATTATCTTTGAGATTCCATTGATGTACTATCTACATGCCGTGGATAAGTTTGGGCACGTTAAGTTACAGAAAACACCTTTTTACTAATTTTATCTCTAAGCAGTGAGTCAGACATTCTCAGATACCTAACCGACTGACCCAGCACTGGCTGGGACTTTCCTAGTGTTAACATGATCCTAATTATCCAAAGAGGTATGTGTTCATGTCTACTTTATATTCACACTTTGGGAAATATAACGAGTTCCTAATTTGATTCTGCCAAGATATATATTTACAGTAAACTAAACCACTAAACTCCATTTTGACGTCAACAGTTCATAACATTGTAGACGTACTGTATCATATAAATTGAGATTGTGACCTTTTGCATACATTTGGTGACGCAACAAAACACACACCTGACCAATGCACCTGTTACAACAGCTTTTGCAATGGTAGATCTCAAAATAGCTGAAAGGGTGGTAGATTCATTTCACGTCACTATTTCCAACTGCTACAATGAACGAGAGAAAATAGTGCTCAGATATTTGAAATAATCCACTGGCCAAGGAGCAAATGTAAGTGTAATGTTTGGGCCAGTTACAGGCTCAGATGTAACCCCTTGTAAAGAGGGTTGTATCACAGAAGGAGAAAGTTGATGAGATTAAGTGTAAGGTCAGTCCCTATTGTTGCTATTTACTGAGCATACTGGGCATATTTTGTTCTATAGCACATTTTTTGAACACTCAAAGACAATATTACACTGTGATATTTCTTCACTCCACACTCAGCAGTGCTCATTTACACACCACATTCACACAGGCAACGGAGGTGAAGTGTCGTGCCCAAGGACACAATGATAGTCTGTACACGTAGTAGCTGGGATTCGAGCCCCCAACAGGTTATAAGACGACCCGCACTACCATTTGAGACACTGTCACCACAATGGCTATGAGTCGGCTACAAGAAATGGTTGAGATCAGACTTAAATTGATCAGCTTCATTAGGAGAAAAAAACAAAAATATTTGCACATACAGTAAGTACTCTGCCCTAAGTACTGTTAAATATTGAAGATAAAAAGGTAACATGTAACAGTAGGTTCATGACATGTAACTCTCAAATGTATTCTGATCTTGTTAGATGCTTCGAGTGTATTATAAAGGGAAGCAAAAAGAAGAAGTATTAATGTATGTCTATGGCCAAAAATATACAAACTGTCCAATTCCCTTTTTCTTTACAGCAATTTCTCTAAAACACTACTACTGACAATGACCTATTATTTCTGAAGAAACACTGTGAAACTGGGGGAGCATAAACTAATCAACAGACCCAAAAGCTGGGTTGCATTCAAAGCTGGATGCCACATGCCAACAACACTTTATCAGTAGGCCAGACCACTGATAAACATCTCAGCAGCACAACCACATGAAACTCAGTGTGAAAGTCATTGATCAAAACGTTTCCGTAATTTATTGTAAGCAACTTAATCTGTAACCTACTACTTTTGCCTGAACACTTTATCTAAAGGTTCTCCATCGGTACAATATTTGTTTTGTCTTAGCCAGAGTCAGTTTCAACTTGCCATAGTGATTACAGATGATTTTTTTAAATATATTTTTTTATATTAACAGCTCTTGTAATTTGGTATTCTGCTGTAGTTTTGTTATAACATCCCTTTACCTTAAATACAAATTGTTCACACACTCTCTCACTGCTGACTTTCTTAGAAATGTTGTTTTGCGTGTTTTGAATTTTGTATGTCATAAATTTTGAGGCATGTGACCCCGAGACAGGCAGCTTGAACACTGACACCTGAAGCAACATAGTACCATTTTACCAAGAAGCCGTGACTGTTCCCCCTGATCGATTGCACAAGTCACTTCCTCTTCACAGACTTTATGCATAAGACAGATCAATACACAAACAATGTGACTTGAATGTGATTTCATCATTGGCAATTTGACAAGTTTATTGTGTGTTCTTAAGCTGATAAGAGGTGACCCAGTGGCCTGCTAACACTTAGTCACACATTAATAGCACAGTGTAAACAATGAGATCTTAACAAGTTGGCAATTGCATGAACTCGTCAGTTTTGTTTCAGGTACATTAGAATACAAAGCATTTCGACTGAGTGCTAATTAGGCAATGTTAAATGTTTACAATGTCGCATTGTTTTGACATGTGTGAGTGCCTGTAGTGAGTTGAAACTACAGCACAGAAACAAGAGCACAACTCACATTGCAACAGACTATGTGAGGGGAATCCAAAGGACAACTATTTATAATCTGAGTACAACAATGCTTCAAACTGTAGGCCACATTAAAAAACAAAAAAGACTATGGTTGGGGTTAGCATTTCACTTTGATACCCACCCACCTTACAATATTGTTGCATATGTTTACTCTGGCTGAGAAGCTCAAATAACTTGTGGTTTCTATCCCCTCACATGCTTCGAGAGAATGTATAATATACTATGTGTGTATGATGAAAATCCCTCCTCCTTCGCTGCACCGTGGGCTATTGCGTAATAAGTCTTAAATTCCAAACACGCATAGAAAGGCCCTTTTAAACGACATGTGTGAGCAACAACGATCAGAGAGGACTTTCACAGTGTGCTAAATTAATATGGCCCGATGTTTTCTGATGTTATGTTACCTCTGCTCGCCTGTCCAAGTGGTTTTGCAATGCTCGAGGTTCATAAACAAAGACACGTGCTGCAGTGAAGTTTCCAAAGTGGGCGGAGTCTACGCATTTCCGGGTTCAGTTTCTGAGGATATAAGCAGCTGCGCAATGACAACACAAAAGTACAAAGACAAGAGATACGCCCGATAAAACAACTTCTGTAGATCGCAGGACCTTTTAAACATACATTTAAAGTTTTGGGCTTTTTTGCCGACAAAGTGAGGATGCCTTTTCTCGGACAGGACTGGAGGTCACCGGGCCAGAACTGGGTGAAAACCGAAGAGGGATGGAAAAAGACCTCTGCAGACGATAAAAACAACAATTTGTCTGCGCTGAGGTTGGTGGCAACATTGATGAACTGAGACTAAAACTCTGCTGTAGATTATTATTACATTAACACACATGGCGCAAATCTAATGTTATACTTACATCACTTTACTTGACCGCAGTTCTATAATTTAGTTCCTGTTAAAAAAACGTTATATTGAATTCAGTCAAGGTTTCCAAATACAGGCGTTTCATAGCACTACCTCTGTATTGTTTGTTGATGTTTTTCTTATCCAGGCTAATCACTGAGTGAGCTATTAATAACCACACCGCACACAACTAGACAGTGGATTAAGTTAAGTCGCTGTTGCACGAAAAGCCTTCCTTTGAGTTGCTCAAAAACACAACAGGAAACCCATGGCCTACCACTTTTTATTTATTTATTTATTTTATGTTGTGACTTGAAAAAGTTCGACTTGGAAATAAAGATGAAAATAAGTATAAGCCATGTTTAGTGTATTGTTCAGACCTAGAAGAGATAAGGCGAGTTTTCTTGAAGTGAGTTGAGACCTTTTAGTCCTTGTAGCTAAAGACCTTCTAGTGAGGTGAATTATGTGTTTTTCCAGCTTCTGCAAAGCACAGAAGGAGGAGTGCTTCAACAAGGAGAACCTGCTCATCGCTCTAAACTATGATGTCTCTGCCAAGAAGAGGAAAAAGGATCTGATGAACAACAACACCAAAGTCCCCTGTGAGTCACACTCAGAAGGCCACGATGTCTGTGCTATTATATAATGATGCCCATAGACAGTTTTCAAACTTAATAATCAAACCCCATTGATAATTCTATAGAGTTCGGGAATGTGATGTCATATCGCTCTGCATTATGGGATTAGCAGCAATTGTAAACTAATGGAGATTTTAAAAGTTAAAATACTGGAGTTATTGTTCACATTAAAACACTTGGACACCACAGTGTGTTAGATGTATTTACCAGCAGTAACTCAGCAGCTATATATACTATATATACTCAGCAGCTACTGTATATATACTGTTTTTAACTAATGTTAGTCAATGGAAATGTATGCTAACAGCTGCAAAGATGGCGCATCTCCATGGTAACCGTGGAATTTCCCGAACTCTATAATAAATTATTAGCAAAGAAGCTCATTATTTCTGTTATGCAATTTTTTAATCATATTTGTATTATTGGCAATGAAGATACTGTATCAGATAATTTCAGTATGCCGTTTGTGTGGCTGTGCACTTATTCTAGAGCTTAACCTATAGGCAGTATAACATGACGACATTACTGCTAACATACATCAACAATGTGTTTTCTACAGATTTCCACATGGAGAAGTGGATTTACGTTCATAAGGGAAGCACCAAAGAGGTAAGAGGAAAAAAAAAAACAATCCTTTAGCTTTAAATCATCTTTTTATTTCATTAACGCATGTGTAAACACTGAGATGACTATACTTTATTGACGATGGCAATCTAATACCATGATAATTACATTTTCCAGCGCCACGGATATTGTACGCTGGGTGAGGCCTTCAACCGCCTGGATTTCTGCAGTGCTATCAAAGACACCCGGAGATTTAATTATATTGTGAGAGTAAGTCTTCATCTTCCACTTTTTACTCATCTATTTAGATACAGATGTTTGTTTCTGGCAAATGAGGGGCTGAAAACACACGGGGTGTGTGATTGAAGCTTATCAATGCTATGCAGCCAAGGATGTCTCATTTGTCCTGATACCGCACCAGTGAGTGTGTGTTTCACTATGATCTCACAGTCTCTCAAAGTTCTTCCACCAAGTTTTTGTTTTTGTTTACTTTATTAACCTAAAATATGTAAAAAAAACAATAACAACAATTAAAGTTTGAAAATGAAGTAAATTGGGCAGAATTTAAAATTATTGATCAAATAAAATAACGATGCCATTGTGCCTCTTGTCAGAATGTTCAAACCTGTAACATCAAACGGTCTGTGTTGGCTGACTCCTCCACATGTGCTCCCATGTGAGTCTTCATGTGGTCGGGTTGTCCTGCTCCGGAGGGGGTGAGGTAGGGGGTACAGCGGGTGGAGGGGTTATAACAGCTGTGCACCGAGGTGCAACGAGAAGACGGGGGCTTATGAAATAGGACCCTGTGGTTGTCAGGTCAGGCCCTAAACAATGACTGTGCCTTTTCAAAGGACAGTATGTCAGCCTCTCAAAAAACAAAACAAAAACACATGGAAATGATCTGGATTTAGTGTGGACATATTGCACTGTAAGATTAAGTTTCAATTCTGTTTCTATTAAAGCAGTGTGATTTGTTTATCTAGTATGAGCAACTTCAACAATCTTCTTTATCAGTTCTGGAAACCTACACGTGGCTCACTTACAAGTGCAGTTTATTGTACAAAGTCTCCTGAACAAAAGGCCAGTGTAACCCTAGTGGACAGTCCGGACTCCGTGTCCTTGACCATTACTCCTCACTGGTTTGTGTCATGGCATTTAAGGTCTCATTGGACTGTACTCGATTTCACTGATTATGTAGCCATCAATTTGATCTTATTCTTTACCAAACTTATTTACCAAAGTACTGTAGAACATGAATATTAATTGATGCTCTGAATTGCAAACACTGTGGTTTTAGGTCAGAGGTGAGTGTAGGTGAATATAGGAAAGAATGAACCACGTGCTAAACTCTGAAGTGCAGTTCAGCCACGGCAAGGGCTAAAAGTAGATACGGAAATGCAGATTGTTCTGCCTAGCTGCTCTACAAAGAGAGGAACACACGATGAGGTGCTAAAAGAAGGAGGCCACGGGATTAGGTCTTAGATTCTGACTAGAAAATATGAAGATTTAGGAGAGAGTGATGCTTTAAATGGCCAAAACTAATATTATAGAAGATAGCAAACATACTTTACCTATGTGGTTTCCGTTTTGCTTTAACACGATAAACAGTGTATCCAATCATTGTTATTCAGTTAGTGTTGTGACACAGGTCAAATACCGGGAGTTAAGCAAGGTGGAACATGAGTTTCTCCATGATGTCAAAGCAACTGCAACCAACAAGACATGCCACACAATCTATTCTACTGTTTATCTGCCGTCCAGTGGCATCATCACTGTATGAGTGGTACAAGTAATTATTTATGCTTCATAACAGGCTGAAGAGTCTAATGAGGGAAAGTGTGGTTGAGAAGGTGACTGCTGATGGAGCAGGCAGTTTTCTAGTAGCTTCTCTAAAACCTCACAACATGAGCCGTTCTTACTCTGAAGGAAGAGCTAAGCAAAACTCGGCTCTTAATGTTGGGACTAGTGGCTTCAGTGGAATGCAGCACACAATCAACATAAAGTAATGAGGAACAGAGTGTATTTACAGCAGACGGCTCAAATTTATGTGTCTTTCTTTTCTGTCTCCCCTCCAGCTTCTGGAGCTTATCGCCAAGTCCCAGCTCCCCTCGCTCAGTGGAGTTGCTCAGAAAAACTACATGAATATTTTGGAGAGAGTGGTGCAGAAAGGTGAGCTCTGCGCCTCTTCAAAGTCTCAAGTAGTGGCCTCTCGGTTTCTTTGTCATGTGTCACTGGGTTTTATATTTCTGGCAACACCTTAGTGCATCCAACTGCACAAGCACCAGTTTCTTTTGTGAAACATCTTACAAATGCCACTGTGTTTTTGTCCTTCATGACTTCACAAGAACATACTTTTATGCTTCAGTGGTAGATTGAAGAAAAAACCTGACAGTCACCAGACCACTGCTCATGCCAAAGTGTAAACTAAATGTTCCCTCAGTTAAACAAAGTTTTAGGTGTTGAGGTGCAGCTATGAAACCTGTACGAACAAATATTATGAGTCAGTTGACAAGAGAGTCATCCCTCCCAAACATTTGGTTTAATACTGAGTTTATCCACATAAATATTTAACTAAGGGCCTCTGCTTACTGCAGGCCATAATTACAATGGGTAATTTTGCCTATTAAAGATCTGATTTCTTTTTTCAGTGCTGGATGACCAGCAAAATGTGCGTCCCATTAAAGAGCTGCTGCAGACCCTGTACCTCTCCCTGTGCTGTCTGGTGCAGGGCACAGGGAAGTCCGTCCTGGTGGGTAACATCAACATCTGGGTGCACCGCATGGAAAACATTCTGCAGTGGCAGCAACAGCTGGACAACATCCAAATCAACAGAGTAAGCATCATCCCCATAAAGAAAAACAAAAAGTATCTAAACAGAAAACGATCTAAGTGCTGACTCTCTGCCTCCAGCCGTCATCCAGCGGTATGACCCTGACTGACCTGCCTGACAGCCTGCAGCTCAGAATCATGGACAGTCTATCGGATGGCAGGGACCTAGTCTGTTTGGGACAGGTGTGTCCAGAGCTGGGAGAGCTCACTGAGGACCGACTGCTCTGGAAGAAACTCTGCCACTACCACTTCACAGACAGACAGGTATGCAGCACATTCATATGCTTACGGTTCAGATGAGTCAAGGTATAAAGTTTTTCAGGAAATGCATGATTCTAAATATCTTTCTGTGTAAGCTCAGATATAATATACTGGACACTGAATACAAGAGTGTATTACTACTTCAGTTGTTTTTGATGACATTTATCTGAACTTACAAATGGAAATAAAACCATCTTGTTCCTCAGATCCGTAAACGTCTGATCCTCTCAGACAAAGGTAATTTGGAGTGGAAGAAGATGTACTTCAAGCTGAGTCGCTGCTATCCGCGCAGAGAGCAGTACTGTGATACCTTGCACCTCTGCACACACTGCCACATCCTTTTCTGGAAGGTAAGATAATTGAAAAAAAATTCTTACAGTTTTAAGTGTATTTAATCCTGAACAAGGGCTATTTTAATGTTTCAGGACACAAACCACCCCTGCACAGCCAATAACCCGGAGGGCTGCACTGTGTCACTCTCCCCACAGGACTTTATCAACCTTTTCAACTTCTGATGCCACAAATACTGATGTTTGTTGTTGTACATAATGTACATACTTGTGCACTTTTTGTTACGCAGTGATATCTAGTTTGTATATTTTGACAAAGTGAAGTTGATGTGAAGTGGGACAAAAATTGCAATTTAGTTTCTTTTGAAACTTTGGATTTTGGTTAACTATGGGAATCATGACAGTTTGTGAGGAGAACAATTGCATAACGTTGCATCCAATTTACTATGATTTAATTCAGTTTTACATGTACTGACTTCAGCCCCTAATATGGGGATGAACAAGTTTTAAAATCTAGGTTTTTGATTCTTCACACCAAAGAAAATATGTGGATTTGTTTCTGTCCTGATAAGGTAAAATGAGTTGAAATATTTGATGCCATGCACAATATTATTCTGGTTGGCACTGGGAAGTTAAGGTAGAGATGTTTAAAGTGAGACAATGAATGTGAGAAGTTCGTAAAGCTATTATGTTAATACTGCAGTATTTTTTTGTAATGAACTTTTTCACTTTTATATTTTTTCTAAGAACTGTTTGTTTATCTGTTGTAATAACAGATTCTGAGTGCAGACTGTATTCACTATAGTAGCCCCTAGTCCTGTTGTGTGCCTTGTCATGACACTTTAAGTCGGGGGGAAAAATTATTTTTTGTTTGTGAAGTATGCAGATCCTAATGCTGTTTGCATTACCCTGCGCATGCCAGATTTACGGTTAAGAGTGGTACATACTGGGATTTAATACCAAAGTTTGTGTTTAACATCTTGCATGTTCAGTTTTACCCAGTTACTTGCGTTTACCTTTTTGTTGGGATTCTGCCATGTCGCTCCACTGGCACTTTGTGTTTAAAATTATGAAGATCAATGTTGTCTTTTTTTGACCCAGACTCGGAGAAAAGAAAATTCCACAATGCATTTTACTGTTTATGTTATATTCAATAAATGGATAAAGAATATATATCACTCATTAGTTTTGTGCTGTTACACAAAGTAAAGTCAATGCCACCACACAAAGCCAAGTACTCCACCTTGTGGACAAATAATGCACTGTAGTGTTTTAGTGTAAGAAAATATGAGAAATGGTGCAATATTGTATTTTCAACTATTTACAGCTATCTACAATAGCTTATGTACTTATGCCATTTGCTGCTGCTCATAAATTAATACACTGGTATTTTCTCCATATACAAGATTTATTCAAATATATTTCATTAACTTAACAAAAACAGAGTACAAATTGTCTTAGTGCATCTTGCATGTAGTCATTGGACATACAGTACAGGTAGTTTTCATGTAGTAAGTAGTTGGAGCATGATGATTGGCATAGGCATGATTCACAGTCAAAACAAAATCTCACAGGCAGCATTTTAAGGCCATGTTTTAAATTATTACACTTTGAAATAAAACTTAACATATGCATTTGCTGTTGCTGGTTTTAGTCCACTGATGTAGGACTTGCACTGTGCCAGATGCGAATGTGCTGTTGTATTAACAGAAGAAGGCAATGCTAATACATTCCCATCATATTTTCTGCCCGATACGAAATGACTTGCATTTCCATTGAAAGCAGCTGCAATGTACTTAAATAGTAAGCTTCCAAACTACATCATATCCCTATAATCTAACATGCAAACATATCATCTACAGCTTGTGCCTCTCAAAACAAAAAATAACCATCTGAACTCCACTCCAGTGTCTGACATACTTAGGCATTTTTCAAAGTAGAGGTTGAGGAAGTTTGTTTGCATATTTTACAGTTACTTTCTATGTTGTGCATTATAGCAGAGAATGTGAAATTACACATTTTCAGTAAATTGTTATGTTTAATATATGTTACCACCATTAAATAAAATGAAGTTGTTTGTCTGAACTGTGGCCAACAAGTGCACAAACTACATGGAGTCTTTCCGATGCCAACATCCTATGAAGTCTAGTCAGGTCAGGTTGTCCCCTGTTCACAAACAATAAAATTTATGTACAATTATTATGCTGAAGATAACACATATAATAAGGAATATGCAGTACATCTGAGGTTGAGAAATAATCATGTTAAGAGATAAAGACAGAAAGGAAAAAGTTACCAGAGTTAATGAAAGTCACATAGAGGTACATTTTCTCTTTCAGAGTTTTGAATAATCCACTCAATGGCATCCCAGCCCTACAAATATACAGAGAAACACGAGGTTTACAGAGAAGGAGCGCAGCAATCAAAAGGTTTCAAGACATGCAAAGAGAATGAACTGTGGGAAATAGATTTAATGTGAAAAAAAAATAAGCACAAGAAGGTTGATACATAGAAATGTGCAATACCTTTCTCGCGTTGGCTGTCATTCTTCGGGCCATCATACTCTCCAAATAACTACTTAAGCTGACTCCCTTCACTGTGATGATGGCCTCTTGAGTCAGGACAGTACTGAGAAGAGGGGGCAATGCAATCGCAACATTAGCACACAAGAGCTTATTATTCACTTCTTACACATTATCAGTACTTACACATCTGGGTTTTCAGGGTGCGGCTGGTAGACTAGTCTTTCATCAACTGAGATGAGGTTGGTAAGAGTAATCTGGGCAACAAAATGGCAAATTCTAAACTGTAGAGTTTGGTGAAGCAATGGCAGAGTGCTAGTGGATGTCCACTTACGTTTGTTGAACAAAGCTCCATCTTTTTCTCCTCTGGATCGACTATGGAATGTTCTTTGACATATGTCTGGGTGTGATTGGCGCCAAGGATCTACATATAAGATAAGATAAATAATATAGAGAAACTTCATCACAAAATCTCAATCTTAGCTGTGGTCAATCTCAATAATCGTCATGAGCTTTTTAACTCGTTTGGAGTTTAAAGGAGTCCATTTTTTATTCTATTTTTTCGTTTGTGTTAAATGACAATGGAGTGAAAATACATTGATTTTAAGTCGAGGTTTATGTATAACCTCTATCTTGGCTATGTTAATATTAGTAAAACACAATATCTATTTATTTTTAAAAATATATAAACAATGTAATAAAAAATGATGATTAATTAATATGAGGAAATAAAGTGTTGTCCTAATGGAACTCACTTGTGATGGCAGGACAGTAACGTGTAGTCAATCAGAAAAGGTTCATGTAATCAGAATCATTATACCGCCCTCTACCAGCTTGCCACATAATACCCTGGCTTTTTAACGCACCTCATAAATAGGGAAAACAATCAAAAACCACTGACAGAACAATCTTAACCAACATTATTACAGTTGAAGCAGGTATGATAGAAATGAGAAACATGATAAATTTGAAGATGATACTTTGAGAATGCTATTATTGTCATTGTTATTATGGTGATGATAATAAATATGTGCGGTAGTAATGTATGTGTATGTATACAGTATATGTATACATATGTCTGTATGTGTGTATATGTATATCTAAAACACTATGACTATTTAAACAATAAGTAAATCAATAGAATGTTGACCAGAATGGTAATATAAGCAATGATAAAAAAAAAGTAAATACACTCAGAAATCACAAATTTTTCTATTTGTATTATATTGTATTGTATTGTATTGTATTTTGAAATTGGGGTAGGCACTTTATTATTTATTTTTATTTTTTCTTGTTTTTTTGTGATAATGTAAATTAAATATTGTAAATAATAACGCACTGTAAATAATAGCTCAAATAAATCAAATCAAATCAAAAAATGGTTGTTTGTGCACCATTCTGAATAGAAACCATTGTGTTTCAGCCTGGTTGTGTTCAGTTAGATCTGGTAGACTACACCACTGGGTGGGGGGGTCAAATAGGGGGTCAAGGCGTTTTTTGGGAGGGTCTTGAGACCCCACACGATCCCCCCCTGGCGCCGCCGGTGGTGCTAAATCTGGTGCAGTCATCTTTTTAAATGTAACTGCACACTGTCCTTTCAATAAACTAAACTAAACTAATAATAATATATTAAGTTCAAATATTAAGAGTGAAAAAAACGAGCAAAGAAATACAGTAGGACAGGGGCTCCGGTCGCGAGGAGCCACTGAGCTGGGGGGTTTATTAAAAAAAATAAAACATTTAAACCAATTCATTTGTAATAGTATAATTTTCTACACACACACACACACACATACACAAATATATATATACCGGTATATATGTACATCCATACAAATACATTATAAAAAAAAAAAGTATTGTCTTTACCCTTCAAATTAGTGCAGACGCTAATTACATCTTACTGTGGGTGTGCCCATTTGTTCAATTCAAGATTTTGGGGTCACAACGTGAAAAGCTAGGGTACCACGGCGGGCGGCCACCACCAACTGTGGAAGGGCCTTTAACCTCTTAACCCCCATCTGAACCAAGCACATTTTCTCCAGGTTGGCTTTATCCAAATCTAAAGCTTCATGATAAAAGCGTCGAAGTAGCGACAAAAACAAGATGAAAACGAGACGAAAATTAGACAAAAACGAGGATGAAAACACAACAAGAGAGCGACAAAGAAGGTCTTAGCTTTCAAATGAGGCATGACACTAGCCTATAGACTGGAAGCTCCAGTCGAGAAGCTTTTAGATTTGGGTAAAGCCCAACTGGAGAAAAAGTGCTCGGTTAATGTGGGGGTAAGAGGTTAAGGCCTTTAAGGGGATCACTCACCGTTCGCACTATACTGGGCAGTCCCCACTCAGTGCTGAGGAGCCTATGGCTGTGAAGGCGCCCCCTGCAGTCCAAACCGCGGTCCAGCACGTCCACTCCAGTCACATTCGGGTTCATAGGGTTGGGGTACTTCCTCATTGCTGCTTTGACCACAGCTTCCCAAGGGTAACTGCGTAAGGGGGGAAAAAACACATCATCTGATTGGTAGAAATAATTAAGTGTCTGTTTGTGTGAACGTAATCAGGCTATCTAGTAGTAAAATGTGGGCTTTCTAACAATAGGGGCAGATTATTCCAAACCTTGTGTGTGACCAACCTGAAATTGTGTTCCGTGCTCCAAATCTTCATAATTGAAACATTTATGGGTCGGACCTTTCTGCTTAAACGATGGTCCAACGCAAAATCTCCGACTCCTTCAACCTAAACTAGCTACATCCATTTATTGCATCGCTATGGTCTCTTATATAGCACATCACGACCAGTAACTTACAGTCAGAGAAAGTGCAACGCTGTTTTATTGTCCATACTAACTACATAGGACTGATGCTGCAGTAGCTCTGTCGGTGAGGTGATGCGAATTCAAAGGAAGATCACGGACATTTTAGAAAGAAAAGAAGCCGGTGCACCATCGAAGCCAATATGGACAAGTTTGAACAGAGCAATGCACACATATCCGTGCACCATTTCACAATAAAGTCGCCATGGTAACCAACATTTTATCATTTCAGACCATAGACCAATATCGGAACGGTAAAACTCTGTTTGTTTGATGATATAGATTGCAATCATCGTAAATTAAGATGTAATAAGCAATTGAAGGCTTATTCAATTGAAGGTTTACTCAGTCATTCGGTTATTAACAAAACTGCCATCTGCACTGCTTGCGTCTACCATTGCGCATGCGCTTAGCATCTTCCTCTCATCCAAGAAGCGGCAACGCGTAAAGCGGCAAGGCAGATAGAGGGAAGCAGGACATGTGCAGAATGCAATTTAGAATTAAGGTTCAATAATATAGTCAACAAGGGGAAATGAATGAGATTAGGCAAAATAAAGTGTAGGCCAAACAAATTGTAGCATAAACCAAATTTCAGAGGATTAGGAGGAATCCATTCAAACGGACAGTAGCAGATGATAACAATAAAAAAATTAAAAAAATTAAAAATTCTACCGTGTCAGTAGTAGCAGCAGCAGCAATGGATTCGAGCGACTGCTAGATCAAAGGACAGCAGCTATTTTCTCCCCACTGTGCGCTGGAGGACACGGTTTAAAACGTTTACTTTGAAAGGCCAAATGGGAAAGACGAGTTGCACTACGTTTGCTTGTTGGCGCGTCGGAGGCGGATCCGAGCGCGCAGGCTGGAGCAGACGCGCAGTGAAGGCGATGCTCCCCTAAAGAGGAACTCGCCCATCACCGTTTATTCACGGGTCCCTCTATTCATATGCACTGCAGGCTAAGCCGTCAATTTACAGATAGTGCACTTTGTCCGTTTTAAGGCTACATAGTGCAAAATCGCAGACCTTTAATTGAATGCCATCTTACACGGATTTCTCTAAACAGCGATAAGGTAAGTCTACGTACGCATCCTCATGTATTGAAAAGGGAACGTTTCACTTTCACCAATGCAATAGAGGAATTCTTATTAGATGTTACAATATATGGTTATGGCGTATTTCTATATTGTTTTGCGCATACTAATGCAATCATTTACCATTAAAGGGCAAGTGTTAATTTGTTGAAGGAGGTGTTGAAGGCCTTGAGACTACCGCAGAAACACGGGCCATAATGTTTACCGAAATGCTTTTTTTTTTTTTTTAGGCGCAATAAAATTGATTATTTTCAGATTAGAAACATGTCGTTGTTGGCGATGTGTTGATGTTGTTAAAGAGAGGAGTTCTTGTGGGACCATGGCAGATGCTGCAGCAGCCCTTGATCTCCTCGAGGCTGGACCAGAGAAGGGAGGGGGGCATGTTTTAGGATCATTAAGTAACACACCGTTGCTTAGGCGTCCATGCGTAAACCTTGCTTTCCATACGGGATAACCCATTTTATTCAAGTGGGCCACCAGAAAAACCGAACAGTGTACTGTAATATCTACTGACTGGTGATCGTGCTACAGTCAGAAATCTGCTGACACATGCGCTCTGGCGGCCGGGTCTCCCTGCCTTTGTGCGCAATGAAGCCTTAAGCCCGTCCATCAGGCCTCGTGGGGCCGCAGACGCCTATACTCACACGCGCCTTCTGTTGACCTGACCTGTTTCCGGTCGGGCCTCATCAACAGTTTTTAAAGGTCAAAGGATAATGCTGATAATGTTATACACTCATATTGAAGCGTATTTTAATGTACATGTGTCTTTCCAGGTGTTTGCCACAAACATGGAGATTGTAACACATTTGATCAATGACACTATAGAGTTCTACAAATGGACATTAACCATTGCAGGTAAGCTTTGTATTTCTTTTTGGATATAGCAACCAACTGCACACATCTTTCTGATGAGAAAGTAATTGATTACTCACTGCACCTTTTCCTATTTAAAAAAACGGTTCAGTTGGTCATTTGACCTGCTATAAAAGAAAGATTTCTCTGACTCACATGAACATCTGCTCCACAGACAAGCGCGTGGAGAAATGGCCGTTGATGGACAACCCCCTGCCCACACTGGCCATCAGCACCTCCTACCTGCTGTTCCTGTGGCTTGGGCCTAAATACATGAAGAACAGAGAGCCTTTCCAGCTCCGCAAAACCCTCATTGTCTACAATTTCAGCATGGTCTTTCTCAACTTTTTCATATTTAAAGAGGTAATTACTACACACTGCAATCACTTAATTAGTATTAAACATTAACAATCTATCATTAAACATGGTTTGTTATGCCTGTTTTCATTTCCAGTTGTTCATGGCAGCACGGGCAGCAGGCTACAGTTATATCTGTCAGTCAGTCAATTACTCGGAGGATCCCAATGAAGTCAGGGTGGGTTTTCTTCTGCGCAGATGTTCAGTACTTAAATATATTTTAGCATTTGGTAACAATGGTAATTCCATTGTTGACAAAAAGAAAGCATTTTTCATGGTGGTTTGAGAATCATGCTCTCTTATACTTTCTTTGGCCCTTGCCCTGTTATCAGAAAGCGGAGGGTGGAGGGTGTACCGTTTCATTCCTTCCCACTGCTCCATGACGTATGCTAATGTTAACTAACCTTACATGTAGACCTATCAGATTTCACTGTTAAAAGAAGCAACACAAAACAAAGAGGTAAAATGTTATAGATGTTATGCAGATTCTATTTCTATTTAAATATAAATGAAATCCCAAATCAAACAAGAATATAAGATGGAACGTCAAATTGAGAGACAAATCAAAGAATAACACAAGAATAGCATTGCAAATATAGCCACTCAGTTTTCTTTTGCTATGTTATGACATCACACGGATAAGCTCTATAGTTGTCTAATACATTTTCTTCATTTCTCCCGCGTGTTCAACACCGCTAAAACAGGTGGCAGCAGCACTGTGGTGGTACTTTGTCTCTAAAGGCGTTGAGTACCTGGACACCGTGTTTTTTATTCTGAGAAAAAAGTTCAACCAGGTGACCTTCCTGCATGTGTACCACCACTGCTCTATGTTTACTCTGTGGTGGATTGGCATCAAATGGGTGGCAGGCGGACAGTGTGAGTATTTTATTTTACGGTGGGAAAAAATCAATTTGCTGGGTGCCCAGGTATTAGAGACATTATGCTCATTGGGTAAAACTTTATGCTTTACGCCCGAGTCTGACACTGATACGGGTCACTTTTGGTCACTTTGGGGCAAAAGTGGTGCAGAGAGTAGAACAGATCGTCTTGTGACAGAGGGTTGGTGGTTCAAATGGTGTCCTTAAGACAGTTCACTCACTTTGCCTTCAGTGTCTGACAATGGTGTATGAATGAGAGTGTGACTGGGGGAGTGGGAGTGCCTAATGTACAGAGGTGGGTAGACTAGCCAAAATATATAATCAAGTAAGAGTAACAGTACTTGGACATAATTTAAGTAATAAGTAAAAAGTAGTGGCCCAAATATTTACTCAAGTAAAAGTAAAAAAGTGAAAAAGTCTGATTTATTTTCAATGACGCCATAAATTGTGTGAAACAAAACATAAAATCCTGTGGAAATCATGGTATTTACAAAGAAAATTAATGGCATAAAAATACAGAAAAACAAAATAATTCTAAAGAAAAAGCCGCTGTCTCACAGTGGAAAAAGTACCAATTATTTTTACTCAAGTAAGAGTATAGATACTTCATTATAATTTTACTCAAGTAGAAGTAAAAAGTACCGTATGATAAAACTATTCGAAGAAGTACAATTTCTTAAAGAAATTACTCAAGAACATGTACACTTGAGTAAATGTAGCTACTCGCCTCTGCTAATGTAGAAAAGCACTATATACATTTTACTATTTACTCCTCATCAAAGGACAAAATAAAAGATGGATATGGCTAGGCCTGTCTTATTTGAGCTGTAAAAATATAGCAACAGAACATTTTCTTTTAATGATTAATGATTTTGCTACATTTTACTAATATTCACACGCTTGCATTTTCAGCATTTTTTGGTGCACACATGAATGCAGCTATCCATGTTCTTATGTACTTGTACTATGGCCTGGCCTCTTGTGGACCTAAGATCCAGAAGTATCTCTGGTGGAAGAAGTACTTGACCATCATTCAAATGGTAAAATCGCTTTTAACGTTTAACATATTAAAACATTTACCACACTTTATGATTTACACCGCTTTGCTTTTCTCATTACAGATCCAATTTCACGTAACAATCGGCCACACTGCCCTGTCCCTGTATGTCAACTGCGACTTCCCTCACTGGATGCACTACTCCTTGATTTGCTATGCCATTACTTTTATCATCTTGTTTGGTAACTTCTACTACCAGACCTACCGCCGGCAGCAACCAAAACGTGACGCGGTCTCCTCCAAATCCAGCAAGGCCCTCTCCAATGGGACTCTCAATGGACTCAGCAAGGCCTCAAACGGAGCCACCGCATCAGGCAACAAGGAGGAGAAGGTCCAGGAGAACTCTGGGAGAAGAAAGAGGAAAGGAAGGGCTAAGCGTGATTAGGGAGACAGGTTGGGTTTTGTAGGGTGAGAACAAAATTATGAGGACTATCTCCGTTGATTCGACGCCTAATGGTTATGTTTTCAAGCCGTGATCATGATTTGATTAAAAAAAAAGAAGAAGAAAGACCTATTGAGAATGAGTTATGAGAGAAGGTCACACTGCAAAGGTTGGTCAATACTGCAAACATTTATACAGTAGTGTGATGTTCGGTGCCAAGAAAATGTACATTCAAGTCAGCAAGTTGCGAATGTACAAGGAGAGGTGATATCAGACCTGCTTTAAAACATGTACAGTACAGATGTTACTTTCAGACGATGCTGTATTGAGATAGGAATACATAAACCGCACAAATAGTTTAGTTTGATTTTTTTCCCCCTCCATTTGTTTACTGATATATAACTGATAAAGTGTACAGAATCAAATATATTCTAGCCATCTAACAAGATGTCATTCATGCTTAAATAAAGTTTACAATGTTTTTAAGATATTCTACTAGAGAAGCTGAACGTTATAAGATGGAGAAGAATACTTGCGTAGATGGAACATAGTTTTCAGATCCGATGTATTTGAGACATTTTCTAAGCAGAGAGTTAAAGCAGGTTTTCTATATAGCCCTTGTATGTTTGTCAAATGTATTTGTCATGAAGTCATTGTAATCATTCGTTCAACTACAGTAGACTTGTCAATAGTGTGTCTTTTCTATGCTGGTGTCACTGTCTTAAATGCTGGTAAAATATTGTACGCAGAACAAATAAGAGACTAATATCTTACCAGTTTTGTTTATTTTCATTATCCTGAGCTGGCTTGAATGTGAGTTTATCAAATGTGAGTTTATCAAAGGATGAACTGTACAAATATTGATTAATTTGACATATGGTTCATTAAATTCCCAGAAATCCATTGTTAAACCCTTGCTTGTTGTGACTCAATATGAGCAAATGCAGCTTCATGTCATTTGTTAGATTTATGTTATGTATGTTATGTAATTTTTAAGTGATTGTATTTATTATCATAGTGTAAATATATGTTCATACAGCGTACACTGCTCTTTGTCTGTTAAATTTGGGTTTGTACATAAATGTGCTATTTTGTATACTGTGCGTTTGGGAATGTCCCCATGTTGCCATGAGTTGAGCCTTTAATTACTTACAATGCTTCTGTCTTTTTTCAGTAAGATACCTTTAATCTTTGATTTAATTAATAAAACTGAATGCCTGTAAATACATTTCTTTTTAGTTGTGGAAAGGTTACTCTGGTTACTAACAATTTAAAACTTCAAAGAAAAAGGATGGATGTCTGCCTTTAATATCAGTGTTCTGTTCCCACAGATTTCTGCTGAGGCTATGGTGACCTCATGGACAATCCATGTTTGTAATCTAATATCTATTACAAATGTTGGAGAGGAAATGCCACTTATTGTCTCCTTTCAATTTTTTTCTTCTTCAAAATGTTTTGTTTGACTTTTCCCCCCCCAACAAGACACTTCAGGATCAATAAGGATGAAAAGCAGGGAGGGATCCAGCACATTTCTAGAGCCAGGACTTGAACTTACCGCTCTGGCGTTATACTATGTGCACCAGCCCTGACCATTAGACTGTTGGCTGCACTGCCTCCTGTAAAATCTTGATCACAGGTCATTTTTAGATCGTTACATTTATGTGACTAAAAGAATAAAAAATGTGTCATACAAATACTTTGTTTAGCTTGGATTTAGACTATGGGGGAGAGAGCTAGACTTTGGGAGGCCACCATAGTCTCTTCTAGTACTGTAATGGAAAGCATTCTTATTTATATAGTATATAGATATTTCTTAGAGGTTGCAGTCATTAATGTCCTTCGTCTATAACTGAGTGTGTTGTTTTCTTTATTACATTTAATGGCACAAGAGCTGTTGTACGAACAGAAGATGTATTGTAATTGCAGATACAGTAGAGTATAACACTTACAAAGTTGATTGCTTTCACTAGATGGCGTTATAGTCACTTAAAGCCCTAACCAGAAGAGCACCAAATGATGACAAAACATCTACATGATGTTGAATCCACATTAGCTAAATATAAGATGCACTTTTCTGTTTCACAAAAACAGAAAAGTGCTGTTATGCTGTATGGATCAACGTTTATTTTTATGTGAATATTTACTATTCACCATTATCGGTTATTAATATAATCCTAATCCCATGTGAAATCCTATAATTTTGGAGATTATAGACAAAGGTTTCTATGGAAACAGTATACAGCAACTCTGCCTCCCCCACTCTGCAGGCCCCACCCACTTTCTCTCTGCCACCCCACCTCCAGCATATTCCCCTGCTATAAACTATTTAAGAGGGCTTCAGTGCATGTGGTGGGTGGTTGAATGCTTGTGTAATAGTACAGACATTGAGAACATTACACTATTATAATGTGTGTGCAACTCCTGCAGAGTTTACGAGTGGGCAGCCTCCAAGAAGAGGAGTGGGCTGTCACATGGCGGAGGTTTGTGTTGTTTTTCTACCGGTGAATTTCACAACAGGGCAACTGAAAACCATAAACGCTGTGAACCTGGTTTTGATAAAAGTTACAGATATAAAATAGTTATGAGGGCTTTATTTCACATCTTGGGCTTAATAACCCATAAACAACAATATATGGCATCAATCCAATAGAACTCAAGTACACAGGACCTAATATGCACATAGGCATTAGGCTCAACAAATAGGCCAACACTCTTTGCATCAATTCACTTAACCATTTCAGAGTAACATATTCTGATCCTATTAGGCAACATTACTTTTGGTGGTGGGAGGAAGAAAGATTGCCAAGAACACCCACTGTAACACACGGAGGATATGCAGACTTCACTCACGGGTCAACACTGACCAGCTGTGTGTCAAACTCCCAAACCTATTGCTAAGAAACAGGAGAATTAGGCTTATAATGAAGGAGAGACAGCTAAAGAACATTTCACACTCTGAGTCTAAAGCACTGTATCCCCCTCTGAACAGCAAAGCTAAGTAGGCCTTGTCAGAAGTATGAAGCAAGAGTCTGGCATATACCGTTTCCAAGAAACGGGAGGGTTCTCAATCTTGAACAAATTGCTCTTTATATAGGCATACATTTAGTACTGAGCTGTGTTGACAATAATCAGACATCTGCCCAAATGCTATTAATGATGTGAACGGCACAGAACGTAAAAACTAGAAGGAAATGACTCTTTGAAATGAACAAAGGGTTTATATTTAGGTGAATGTCAATCAAGGACACTTTTGCAGTCTCACCACTGCTTTTCTACCAGTCTGTCCTTATCCATTGAGCTTCCTTGCCAAAGCAAGGGAGGAATTTAATTTGATTTGATTATTTGATTTACCAAGAATTCCTCATGATCAAATATTAGAAACGAGTGCAAACCTATCAGTTTGAAACACTTTTTTGTTCGGCTGGTTATGTTATTTGCATGGTCCATAATGGCATGTCAATAAGGCCGACATCTGCCAGCTTAATGCATGTAAATGATTGAACAGTCCTCGGGGCATAAGGAGAAGGTTTGTTGGGGGATGTGGAGAATCTATATTAAATGTATGCAGGCTCGCAGTGCACCTCCCCAAACATCTGTTATCTCATTCAAAGCAAATGGATCATGGTTCCTGGCCAAAGCTGCATGAATGGCCTCTCAGCTCATGCTGTGCAATCTAGTAGTGATTACAATATGGAACAGGATTGATCTGAATGTATCCAGATATTTCAATATAGACATTAAGTAAAAGCTAGCTGTGGGCAAAATGAAAGAATAAAGTAAAGACCCAGCTGACAAAAGTGACTAAAAACACAGGACTGCTCCAGGTCCTTAGTAATGAAGTGAAATAATTGCAACATTTGATTTTACATACAGTATACTCTATATATTTTTAGCCAAATGTTTCCCCACAACCATTTTCCTGTCGAGATTTGATTTAATCTGACTTAAATGTATCTAAATATTGTGCTTGGTGCAGAATCTTTTGCAAACAAGCATGTGTTTGATAATATTCTGCCTGCAGGTTGTATGTGCTTATCAGTCTAAGGGAACAACTGGAAGAAGGCCAAATATTAAAAGCCCTAAACGGCTGGTTAGATCAGATGCATCCAGAGCAATAGCCTGACCCTTTTGGAAAATATTTCAAAGTTAATCTGGGCCTGGTTCCAAGACAAAGAATAACGACTGCAATAAAATCCCCAGAATATTATTTGAAAAGCCATTTTTGAAGCAAACTAATCTTATTTTCTTGCACAATATTAGTAACTTTGCGACCCCTTGGAAATGTTTACTCCTCCGTTTTTTAGTACAGAAAAATGGCCGATGAGAGTAGTGTCACCTATCCTAAATGTCTATATGTCTCAATATGGTGAGTGGGGCCCATGGGAGCAAAAATAAATATATAAAGTGCCTAAGATGCAGAATGCTGTGAAACAGTTACATACAGAAAACCACCATTCTGAGCATTTATTCACTATTAAAGCTGCAGAATTTTGTAACACAATTGTGGTTGGATATATGATTTGAATAACGATTTATAGAGTTCGATTTTGTGTTGTTTCAGTGGACATTATATTACCTCAACAACTGCAGGATTTATGATTTGCAAATTGCAACCATTAAACTGTTCGATTGCAATAAATTGTGGCACCTAATATAGGAATTTTTGGTGAAATGTACAACTTTATTTACAGTGTATTAGAGTAGGCTACGTCACAAGAAAGGACAATACTGACCCAGGATGAACTGACTGTTCTTTTTTTATTCAAAATAGTACAGAAGTTTGCCAAAATAGTAAAAAATAGTCAAAAGTAAGATTGCGCAAACTGCATACAAATAGCGTCAGTCCAACTCAAGGTCAGCTGAAAGAACTGTACCATAGTATGGGGAGTTCAGGAGGTTCTGTCCGTCACAGCTGACTGAGGAGAAGCGAGGGGTGTCCGCCAATGAGCGCCGCGTGATGCCAGCTCTGCTCCCATCCGACCACAAGCCCCGCCCCGCGATGAGGTAATGTCATGAATATTAAACAACTCGTCTGGCGGTGGTCGGGAGGTGCTCGACTCAGCATCTCTTCTTCCTCCCCATCACCGGCTACTGTCTTCCACATCCTCGGACGAAATCATTAAAAGGTGAGATTCGAGTTACTTTTATTTCATTTTTCCTCCACATTGTTGTAACTCATGTTTGGCGTCTGGCGGAGACGTTGTAAACTGCTGAAGCCTTAAAGAAGAAGGGCACGTCTGGCAGGCTGTGGTCCACACACTGAGTTCTGTGTTGGTTTAGGCCTCGAGGCACTTTGATTTACTGTTGCTGCTTCTGGTTTAGAAGGACATGCGGGCTGTAAAAGATGCGCTTCTTTTGTGCTCGGCTTGATGTGGTTTAGGCGACAGATGGAAAGGCAGTCGACGGCAGGGACAATAGGAGGAGAAGATGTATCTTAAAAGACTTAAGGCCACTTCTGAGGCCGGTCTCCGTCTATTTAAGTCTCTGTGCTGGATACAAGATAGCTTATGATGACATCAACAGGAAACGACAAAACATCCACTGTAACCTGATTCGCCCAATAAAACAACCAATCCACAGTTTGACTAAAATGTTCCAACTATTGACTAATATTTTGTTATAAGCTTTTAAGCCTTCAAATGCTTAGAAGAGCCCAGACCAACGCCGTGCCAAACGAATGCACTTTGAAAAGAATGTAAGATTGCTGTTGTTGTTGGACATTGTGAGGTCTCCGCGCCCATCTCGCATATTGCCATTTGGAAATGAGTCGTCCAATTACTGCCGTTGATCTCAATCAGGGACTGAATGATCGAATACGTCACGGTGGCCGCGCGCTATCTGTGCAATTAGCCTCGAGCGCCCCTATTTTTTAACTGTCAAATGAAACTAATTATCTCTAGAGGCAATCTCATTCTCAAGTCCCTAAAGCTGACCAATAATCCAAGCATATTATTTGCAGAGAAAGGGATGGCTAAATCGGAGGGAGCCCAAAGCCTCTGACACAATGATGAACCCATCTTCTGCCGACGCGTCGCGGCAGACAGACAATAGGAGCCGGAAGCAACAGCGCTCGTCCTCTCCGGCTGGGACTAAAGACAGCGGAACCAAAGCCGCGCAGAAACCCAAAGCAGCATCCTCCAAACAGGCAGCAGGTGGAGAGGCGGGGGCGGGCGGAGCAGCCGGGGCCATTCGCCGGTTTCGACCAGCGGCAGCGTTGTCTCGGACCAGCCTAGCGCGTCCAAGTCCCCCAAACTGAGAAGCAAAAACCCGAGAGGTTCCGAGGCCAACAACGGTAATAAGAAGAGCTCCAAAAGCACAGTGGGCTGCGGACCAGGCTTCTGGAAGGAGGGATGCTTACAGACGGAGCTCATACAGTTTCACCTAAACAAGAGCTTAGGGAAGAAAGGCACCAAGATGCAGGCAAAATCTGCGTCTCCGCCGGCCTCAGAGCCAGAATTATCCCCCGAACCAGACAGTCCACCGCACTCAGTCCCAAAGGGCGACCCGGTGCTGCTAGAGGAGATAGACAGACTGCAGGACGAGAACGAGGATCTCAAGGTAAGAATGAAAATCACTGCTCAGTTTGGGTTAGTGTCAATAGTGGCTGCACCTGTTGTAGTTAAAGGCACAAGAGCAATTGGTTACTATTTAGAATCTAAGCATTAAGATATTGGGTAGTAACAATGGTCAGGCATGGAGTTTATAGCTTTTGTGTGTGAAGTCCATCCATCCATCAATTTTCTTCCACTTGTCTGTTGCCGGGTCGTGGGGGCAGCATTACACCACACATAATCACATTACACCAGCCCCTATGGCTCCTCCTGCAGGTGGTGGGTCCACACAAGGACGGCCTCATGGTTCTAACCGGGCCTGCTGGTCTCTCATAAGGGGCTTCTGAACCGCTCTTTGTCTGACCCGTCACCTAGGACCATGGGAGACCCTACCAGGGGCACGAAGCCCCCGACAACAGAGCTCCCAGGATCATTCAGGCGCTCAAACCCCCTACCACGTTAAGGTGGCGGCTCCAGGAGGGGGTGTTGTGAAGTAGATTAGATTATTATTTATTGTCTCCAGGGCAGTGCACAGAAACACAAAAACAGACAATAGAAAATCACAAGAAACAGTCCACACACATACACACATATGATGACCTCAGACATCACATGCCCAAAAACCAACTAGACCAGGTCAGTTTATGATGATATAAGGCACCAAACACAGATGCAGAGAGACCAGTGGTAAACAAAGCAGGTGAAATGTGGATGTGAACTAATAATAACCATATTTTACATTTTATTGTATTTAATTTGCATACAAGATATATTAGTCTGCATATTGGCAAGATCACCTTTATTGTTCATTGTCTGTAGAGTGAGATTGAAGAGATGCGAGTGGAAATGGATGAGATGCGGGACACTTTCTACGAGGAGGACGCGTGCCAGCTGCAGGACATGCGCCGGGAGCTGGAGAGAGCAAACAAAAACTGCAGGATCCTTCAGTACAGGCTGAGGAAGGCTGAGAGGAAGAGGATGCGCTTTGCTGAAAGTGGTCAAGTGGACGGAGAGCTGCTGAGGAGTCTGGAGCAAGATCTGAAGGTGAACTTTACAGAATAGATACAGCTCAGGGCGGTGACTTTTTATGTTTTCTTTTTAAACTGTGCTTTTGTTTTCTTATATTTGTTGGTTTGTGGTGTAATACATTGTTGTTCCGCCATTTGGTGAGCTTTGGCTTCTTAAATGTGCTTTATAAATACTGTATATTTGATTTTACACTTACAGCTGTTATTGTTTGTCTTTTTCCCAGGTGGCGAAAGATGTGTCTGTTCGTTTGCACCATGAGCTGGAGAATGTGGAAGAGAAAAGGACCAAAACAGAAGATGAGAATGAGAAGCTGAGGCAGAAGCTGATTGAGGTGGAGGTCACCAAGCAAGTTTTACAGAATGAGCTGGAGAAAGCCAAGGAGGTGAGACTGTGTGGACGATAAAAGCTTTAATGTTAGTCCTTAACACGAGTGGGAATAAAATGATGAAAAAACAAAAGCTTACTGATCTGCACATAGCTATATATCAGTTTATGCCAAACTACGTAACAAACAATGCTAAAACACAGAGTTGTCAGGGCCATTTTGTGCCAGACTGACAGCTTTTAACCAACAAATTAGACTGTTAAATACTAGCGCTAAATGTTCAAAATCTCTCAAATGTATGTGTTTGTTTATTATCTAATGTGTGGAAGGTTTCAGACAATCGCACACTATTAGTTAGCATTCTATTCATAAGATGACGCTATATTTTGTTCAGTATACCCCCGTGTGTACAGTGATTCCAGTCAGCCTATCTGAAAGTTACAATAGTTCCGCAACTCTTTACTTTTTGGGTTATTTTGTGTAAATGGCAGGCGTAGGTTGTCATGTGACTGGCAAAAAAAAAGAAAAAGATTGTGTCTATTTCTAAGCATGACACAGCAGCTTTATCTTACAATTAGGTTTTTTTTGTATGGTGACCTTGCACAATATCACTGCTTTGATTGAAATGAGAAAGCCATTGGAGATGGTAATGTAACCACTGTCTCTCTGCAGCTCTCACTGAAAAGAAAAGGAAGTAAAGATGTGCAGAAAGTGGACAGGAAGACTCCACAGACGCCCACAGAGGTGAGTCAGCATCTCTACCTTGTAAACTACAGTCCAGTAAATCTGATTGATGATGGGATTGGTTTCAAACGCATATAAAATTTAATAACATGCTGAATCATCCACAGTAGAAAGCCTAAGGAAAATGCGATTGGAACTTGAAAATAGGCTCTGCTATTAGTGTAATCATATTGTCATTAAATCATGGAAAATTATTATCTTTGGCAAAGCGCTACACAAATGAATGTTCGAATGTTTGTACGTTGTGTTTTCAGGAGGAAAATGACGACCTAAAATGCCAGCTCGCTCTGATCAAGGAGGAAGCCATCTTGATGAGAAAGAAGATGGCAAAGATTGACAAGGAGAAGGACAGGCTAGAGCAGGAGTTACAGAAGTACCGCTCCTTCTATGGAGATGTGGACAGCCCCCTGCCAAAAGGTGAAGCAGGAGGACCCCCCACCACTCGGGAGTCAGAGCTGAAGCTGCGCCTGCGTCTGGTGGAGGAGGAGGCAAACATCTTGGGCCGGAAGATCGTGGAGCTGGAGGTGGAGAACAGGGGGCTGAAGGCGGAGCTCGACGACATGAGAGAGGACAGGTATGTGTAGTCCAAACTCTGTGAGCTTGTAAAGTGTAGTGATTCTGGTAAATTATAAAGTAAAGTTGTAGTAGTCACATTTATAAAGTGCTTCATAATTTTTCACTTTGGGAAACCATTTATCAATATCCCTCACATGCACTCACACATTGGAACATTATAGCAGTGGTCGTGAAAGTTCTTTAGCAGAAGTCTTCGATTGATTTTTTTGTAAGGTATAACTGCTTTATGATCAAAAAAGTATAACGACTATGACCACATCATTTCTTGACCCACTACCAGTTTGGAAAGATAAAGGACAACATATGTGAGCAAGGCAACTACTCACTTGAACATACTTTTATGGTGTCCCAGTCTGGCGGCCGCAGGAGTGGATAGCTCTGGCTCTGGAGGGCAGCAGTGCAGGGAGCAGGGCGAGGCGCTGTCCGAGCTGAGGCAGCAGCTGCAGCTGGTGGAAGACGAGGCCGAACTTCTCCGCAGGAATTTAGCTGATGTAGAAGAAGAGAACAAAAAGGTCATTTGTTTCACCAAACCATCACATTTTGAACATTTATTTTAGAAATTAACTTGCAGTCGAAGTCTTTCCACACCAGTTTGGTATGTGAAAACACAATTTTCTCTGTTTTAGGTGACAAGTGAGCTGAACAAACTAAAATATAAAGCAGGCTCTCATGAGGCCGGGTCAAGACATGGAGGTTTGTTTAACTTGTGTATTTTATATGTTTAGGTTATATCAGTGATGGTCAAACTATTCTCTGTATATAAAATCTATTAATCTGACAGGGACATTGTGCAGACCAGGGATTGCTATTAGCTAATATTCATCTGTAGTCCCAGTAGTCTGTCTCTCTGACTTTCTATCACATACACTTATTATTCACTATGTCCCAGGTGGAGCTGACCCTGCCAAGATGGAGGCGCTCCAGGAGGAGCTGAAAGCGGCCCGTCTGCAGATCAACGAGTTGAGCGGTAAAGTCATGCAGCTTCAGTACGAGAACCGCGTCCTACTCTCCAACATGCAGCGCTACGACTTGGCCTCCCACTTGGGCATCCGGGCCAGCCCTCGGGACAGTGATGCTGAGAGCGATGGTGGGCGGGACGACGACACACCCTCCTGTTCTGCTTCCTCACCCCGCCTCCTCCCGCCCCACCGCAAACGAGAGGGTCCCATCGGGGGTGAGAGCGACCCTGATGAAGTCAGGAATATACGCTGCCTCACTCCCACACGCGCCCTATACTCACCTGTGGACAGTCGTTTTTTATCCCGAAGCCTAAAGGACCGACAGCACATGATAGATATTCGGATCGAGGCGGAGCGTCTGGGGCGGACCATAGACAGGCTCATAGCTGACACTAGCACTATTATCGCAGAGGCACGGGTGTATGTCACCAACGGAGAGATGTTTGCACGGCTAGACGAGGATGATGAGGGTGGAGGGTAAGTTAAGCTTAAAGCCAAATCCATTTGCCGGCCCGGCATCACTGTCGCATTCCCACATTGCATCGCTAGATACGTCATCTTTGAAACTGAGTGCTAACTTTGTCCCGCACACACCTCTCACCTACAGTATCGCCGCACCATGTAAACACAGAAATTAGCAGGGATCGCGAAATACTTGGAAATGTTTAAAGCAGCGGAAGAAGTTTTAAACATTTCCAGCTTTAATAGTTAGCGCGCTAACACAGCCAGGGTTTAGCTTTATGAAAAAAGTTTACAAAAGATTGTGAACTGATAAACCATCTGACTTCTGTTACAGTTAAATCCTCATGAAATGTTCCAGTCTGTTTAATAATCCAGTATCTTCAGGGAACTGTCATTGTTGTCTCTGTATCAGCTGCTTAAACGGAGGCGTTGAGGCGTTCAAGGGGTGAGGGATAGAAAACCTCAGCACTATAAATGTAGTTCTAAATTTAACTTTTATGTTCTAAATGCCAACAAACAAAATAACTTGCATGGAAGTTGTAGTTTAGCAAATAAATATAAGTATCAAAACGGGGAGGAGGTGCTGAAGAGTAGGGTTCACTACTGACACGAGAAAAAACTGCAATCAGGATTGTTTTTCAAAATACTGATAGAGGTAATATGTTGCCGTAATTTCAGCAGGTTTACTCTCTACCTCCACAGAATCAGAGAGCACGAGCTGCTGTATCGCATCAACGCTCAAATGAAGGCCTTCAGGAAAGAGCTACAGACCTTTATAGACCGCCTCGATGTTCCCAAACAAGAAGATCAACAAGCCGAGGAGCCGCTGTCTGTAAGCCAATGCCAGCAATAATAGATAACATACATATAACCTGCTGTGTATCTGTTTTGTTACTAATTCTTTTCTATTTGTTCATTTTACAACATCAAGATGTTTCAGCCAATCATTCTGTTGATACTCATTCTTGTTTTGTTTTCATCGTTGTCCTATGCCACTATTTTTAAATTGGTATTCCTTTTCACCCTATTTTTTGTTCTTTAAAGCATTTCCACTTTTATTTTTATTTGATGTTATTTTTCCATTTGTATGTATATAGTTTTTATGTTCACTACATAACACAAGAGAAGACCTCAAGATATCATTTACTACGCTTGACCCAAGAGATACTCATCAATTCATCATTTGCCAAGACCAGACGTGGAGTTAAAGTTAATGGGTGAGTGAGTTTTGTATTTAATATAATCAGGATAGACAAATTAGTTTAGTTTATTTATTTGACAAGGACATGTACAGGAGCATTAATCAGCATATGAAAAGATGCTTTGTACCAGACTTTAGCTCTTGGAGCTAATTTCCATCTGCAGTCCCCAAGACATACAATTACAAAACACTACAAAAAGCATAAAACAATACAGTTCGTAATATTTACAGACAGTATTTACATTTTATAAAAAATAAAAGTACATTTTATCAAAGGGAAAACTTGTTCCTCTATAGTCTATACCCACCCACGACCCTTCTCAGCTCAGATGTAAACTATAGTAGTTGTTGTTGTTTTTTTCTTTAATGCTGACATGTTTGAGTTCCCAGAAAATGTTGTTTCACACCCAGGCAAAATCGTTTTAAGTCTTTGCATAGTTTTAGCGCAGTTGGAAGTTTGTTCCATTCTGAGATAGTTTTAAAGAAAATGCCGATTGTCCTAATGCTGTTTTTCGTTTTGGTATGGTACATTGGCCATTGACTGTTGACCTTGTTGTTCTAACCATCTGATCAGATGTTAATTGGACAAACCTTTTTAGTGGTGGAGGTGCCACATTGTTAACAATCTTGAATAGTAACTTTAGATTGGCTGACTTAACTATACATTCAAAATTGAGCATTTTATATTTGGTTAATATTTGACAGTGATGATACTGTCGTGATTTCCTATCTAAAATCCTAAGTGCTTACTTATAAAGAGATTCTAAAGGTTTTATTGTGGATTTGTTGGCTTGTGACCAGCATGATACACCATAGAGTAAGTGAGGTAATATCATTGCGTTGAAGTAGGTTTTAGCTCCTTGTATTGTCAATGAATTTCATATAGATTTAAATGTAAACAGATTATATTTTATTGTATGGCATACCTTTTTAATGTGTTTCTTAAAGCTTAGTCTCGTCTAAAATGATGCCAAGGTATCTGAACTCATTGACATTTTCAATTTTTTCTCCTTTTACTTTAATTAAGGGATATGTTTTTTGTTTGGTTTTGTTGAGAAAAAACATTGTCGCAGTTTTACTCACATTCAGTGTTAGACAGGAATCATTTAGCCATATATAAATGTTGTCCATTGCCTTTGATAGTTTGGTTGCCACTTGTTCATGGTCCTTCCCATCCGTGTAGATAACAGTATCATCAGCATACATCTGGACATCAACATCATCACACACGGATGGGAGGTCATTTATATATAAACTAAACAATAATGGCCCAAAGATAGATCCCTGTGGCACTCCCATAGTGCACTCTCTCAGTTGGGACACTGCTTCACTTACACGGACACACTGAGAGCGCCCAGCTAAATAGGATTTAATCCAGCTAAGGGTATTGATGGACAAATGATATTGTCTCAGTTTAGACAACACCAGATGATTAACGGTATCAAAAGCCTTTCGTAGGTCTAAAAATACAGCACCTACCACCTTTCCTGTGTCAAGGCTTGATTTGATTGATTCCATAAAATAACAACAGGCAGTTTCAGTAGAATGATTAGTTCTGAAGCCGAACTGCATAGGGTAAAATAGGGACTCGTTTTCAAGGTGTTCCAACTGTTCAGCAACGACTTTCTCTATAGCTTTTGAAAAAACAGGGAGTATACTTATTGGTCTATAGTTGCTTATGGCTTGTTTATCGCCTGATTTGTAAATAGGGGTTACAATGGCAGATTTTAGTGCTGTGGGACCAAAATGCATAGCTGAAAAATCTTTTCAAAAACCTTTATTGTTATAGTTAAGATGAACATTAATTTATTGCATGACTTCTACAGGCCTGATAGAAACATGTGCTTCTTTTATGGTTGGATTTTGGGCAGGGCTCTCGGGGATGCATTTCCCAAGATGCATTTTTGCCAACTATGCACAGATTATGAGGTTATTTTTTTTGCCTTTTTTGTGTGTGTGTTTTTTTACCCTTTTATGCCTGCGTAAACTTTTACTGACAACCTTACACCAAATTCACTGTGTAGTGTTTTCTGGTCATTCTGAGTAATATGCAGTATGTCAAGATTGTTTTTTATCTTGGCCACACGTGACGGTGTGTGTAAAAATACTCAGGGCAGGGTCTGTAAATCTAGACAAATGTGCCAATGTTGGGTCTGTTATACAGCGGACTTGACTGAGCAGGGGGGCGGGGCCCGTCCATTTCTTTCATCCCACCTTGACGTCACATATTAGAGCCAGCTGTGGAACAGAGGCAGAGAAGAGGGGAAAGCACAGTTTTATTTCTGCTAATGACTGTATGGTTTCAGACCAGCGTCCTGCATTTCAAGTTAGTTCCAGGCTGTTGGATAAAATGTAGCTTTCTTACTGCTTCTGCAGGAGGAGGTGTCTTCCAAGACAAAAGCAAAGGTAGGTCTAAATGACACGTGGGACACAAGGTTTATTACAGTTATTGTGTCAGGCATTAAGTCTGATGAATGGGCAAGGCTGGGTGATAAGCTACAGTTAAAGACTAAAACATGTAAAATGTATAGTTCAATGTGAATATTGCCCTAGATTTGTTAAATGAATAATGTCCCCACAATTCATTGCTTGCCTCGTGACAGTCATCCGGCTGCTATTCTTAAAAAATGGATAAAATGCGTTTCGAGACCGAGGCTCTAATCAGTCTGCTACACACAAACTGTAAAGTACTTTAACACATTATTCAACTCGTTTACGCATGGGCAAACGTTGCCTAGCCTATAGGGCAGCCTACTGTAAGGTTATAGCTTGTTAGCAACATCTTTTTCGCCAGTGTTGTGCTCACCCTGGATGCGTAATGGATACTGTATGACAGGTAGCTGATTGCGCGTCTTGATTGGCGCACAAATGTGTTTTGGTAATTTGGCGCACGAGGCCACGTCTTCCTGACGCCGATGAGCTATGCTGCTTAGAAAAATAAACTCCTGGTTACTAGAGGTAAAATATACCAGTGTGCTCCACGATATTTGGGACCTTCACCCGTCTCCCATTCGCATTAAAGTCGTAGCTGGGTGTCTGTCTTTGCCAGCTCCGGGCTGTCGCAATCGCAAACACTTCGGTTCAAAGACAACACAGCGCTGCGCACTGCAGTCGACTTCAGAATAAGCAAAGAAAGTCAAACTGCGACGACGATGGACGTATAAAGATCCCCTTTTTACTTCAAAGACATGAAGGAAACCGTGGTGGAGTTATTTCTCGTTGACTGCGAGACCGCAGCGAGGACAGCTGTGGGACAGAGGGGGGACCTGGTCGGCTTCGGATAAATGGTTAAATGGAGCTTATGTGAAAGTACGACTTTTTTTTTTTTTTTTAAGAAACCAAAATGTGAACTTATTGGCAAGTGATTTTAAGTTATAGAGATTTCGCCTTTTGCGAGAAATGTGGAGTGCTTTTATGAATGGCTCTGGACTGCACGCAGGGGGCGGGTCGGGCGGGGGCTATGTCCCGTCTCAAGGATGGGAGTTTGTGCCCTGCTCCAGGATGGACAGGGCAGACAAAGGCAAAAACCGCAATCCTCTGAGAAGGATCTCCTCGCCGCCCACTGTCTTCAGTCAGATCTACGAGCAGCAGTTTCAGGCTCCAGGGGAGCAGCACGGACCCGGCACTGCGTCTGAACTCATCAGGGGCCAAATGTGGTCGGGTCCCGAGTCCCAGCAGCAGCAGCAGCAACAAACGCAGCACGCCCGGCTCAAGAAGAAATTTGAGGAACTTAAGAAGCGTCATATTGAAGACAAGGAAGAATGGATGAGAGAGAAAGAGTCATTGTTGAGAGAAGTTGCAAACATACAAGTAAAGCAACTATTTTTCATGAATGCAAAAAGATCTGATCTCTCAGATGTTGGTTCATGGAATAAACATGTGAGTCAAATGATTTAGACTACTAACCCCAGGGTCTTTTTTCTGCAGGGAGGTGAGAACAGAAGAATTTTGTTGGATCTGAAGACCGTTTTAGAGGAGGTGCAGGTGGAGGTGAAGCGAGAAGAGGAGAAGAGGAGTGAGTTACAGCTGCAGTATACCAGAGACCGGTGCAGCTGGGAGCTGGAGAAGGCTGAGCTCAAACGCAGGATTGCACAGGTAACAGACCAACATAACCAACTGATGTAGCCTAATGTGTAGAGATGTGAGAGATAACACTGTAAGCTTATTTAACTACTATCAGAACAAGACCATCTTTTTTGGTATACATAGTTTGTGCTTGCCACCCACATCATTTACTTTTAGCTTGCAATGCTCTGTGACCTTAAAACAAAGCAACTGGCTTGAAAGCATGAATTGTCAGGTACACTAAAAGAAATAAGAAAACACTTTTAATATTAGCTTTCATACAGTGCTAAGAACTGACACAATTGCTTGAACACTCATGCAAATCTATGCTTGAACTAATCTGGTAACATAAATCCTTGTTTGTTTCAAGTCTGAGACAAAAGTATGCTTGTTCATTGTGGACTGAGTAGGTTTATGCATGACTTAAATCAACATTGTTCTATGATGTTACGATTAGATGTTCTTTGACTTTTAATCCCATAGATTTGATTTTTATCACAAGCTTTAAACCTGGCAAGAAATGGCATGCATTCAGCCCTTGCACTTTTTGTATTGCTATTCTGGATACAATTTGAAAAAGGCAGATATCTCTTAGCTTCCTGTGATATTAGCTGGGAAATGTCACAAATGACACTGTATGCCAGAACATCGTGCCTTCCTGACTACTCATCCTTCCTTTTGTAGTTTATTAAAAAGGCATTACTGCCTTGTGAGACAGTGAATCTGACAGTTATTACAGACAATGATCAGAACTCAATAGCCTACATAAACAGTGGCATGACCGCTGTGATACTACTGTAAACAAACCTTTAATTAGCACTGGCTTTGTTAGGCGTGTAAAGCAATGCTGTAGTATATATTTATAAATGACTAATTATAGAATTAGAATTTAGGTCTACATGAAGTGTAAACACTACTCAAGCTGCTACATTCCTGTGATGGGAAAGGAAACCTCATTGCACATATGCAGATGTTACATGCCTGAATTGAATTGATTGCTGAAACAGACCAGGAAAATGTGAGCTGAAGTGCAGCAACAGAGGCGTGGGTTAATCCATTGTAAAAGTAGTTTTGTTCTGATGCTGCATCCACGTGCAGTTTATATGTGAGTTCGTGTTTACTACAGGATAATTTGGGGATTCTTCTTAGATTCAAAACACCATCATTTGTCAACAGGGTTTAAATCTCTGGGGCTCACATGATCAGCGGACATGCAGTATGTAGGTGCTATTTTAATTTTAGAGGTTAAAGGTGAACAATTTTAGTGTTGGTGAGAAACCATTATTTTCAAAATGGTTCAAACAGAAATGACACACTCAGAGCTTAGGTCTCAGAGCTAATCACTTTAGCCGCTGTCCTGAAATAATGTGACCTTTATGAACAATAGCAACTTATTATACATCTATACAGTACCTGCTTTTTGCCAAGTTGTCATTGTGTGTCACGTTTCCTAAATACAAACTGATCCAACCACTGACATATTTATTTTGTTTTTCTTGAGTAATCTTTTCTCAAAACCAACACACTCAAATTATTACACCACTTGGACATTTCTCATGCTGTGTTTACCGCCCAAATAAACTTCTTGGCTGGGTTATTTCAGTCATATTTTGTGAGTGTCACTCATTTCCCAAAGCTGCCAGAAGCTGAGAGACGTCTCACTCTGGTCAGCTGCGACTGCCCCATTGCCTTTACCTCGTCTCCCACCTTCCAGAGGAATGTGACTTTGTATAGGGCTGTGTGCCAACTATTTATAGCAGGTCACTGACACAGTTACCCTCATATACAGTGTGCCATATGAGGGTGGTCAGAGTGTCTGCCATTATTTTAAGTTAAAAAAAACGTGTATCTCGCCCGTGCTCCTCTGATAACAACACAAAACAAAAGCCGTCTTGTTTAAACCCCATTCCTTCCAGGGTTCAACACAACAAAGCACCTGCAGGAAATTGCATGATAATGAGCTGTAAATAAATAATTCTTGACCCCCAACCCCCATCCCTACTGTCAGTTAAATGAATAGAATAGCTTACATTTTGTCTTGTGACTAGATAATGATAATTCTCTCTTTCATTCATTTCCTCTCCGGGCCATTTCATCCACAGCAATAAAGTCTTGCAGTGTCAATCAATAAGAAATTCCAACTCTTGTATTGAATTTTCCAGCCATCTTGTTCTGTGTACTTTCTGCACTTGTTTACTTTTGGATGTTTAAATAGATTGTGGACAGCGCCCATCATCGTGCATCTGTAATTGTGGATAGTTTTAAGCGAAGCCCTGCACAGACAGAAAAGCCATGAGTTGTTTTTATACACCATAGTTTTTTGACCCCAGGCCACAAGCAGAAATAGCACTGTGACTGAGACATGTAAGAAGGCTTTGGTCAATGTCTGTGTGGACTGCACACTCAAATAACACACTCGGGCATGTCCACTATGTACATGCAATTCAGACAATAGTGAGATCTTTCCAGAATTACAAGCCAATTCAACAGCACCAAAAATGCATGCTTCATTCCAGCAAATCCAGAAAAACTCTTACCGTAGATGGTAAGTTTGAATGACAGTGTAATTGAGAGAAATTCCCTCGCTGCAAATCCAAGGCTTGGCTCCTTTACATCCAGAGTATTGTGTAACTGTTTGCATATAATCTCTGTTTTTAAAGACAAAAAAAAGTAGCCATGTGGATTTTGTATGTACATGCATATTTTGACATGCCTGAAATCGGTTGTATCCTGAAATGTATCCGGTTTTAGTATGAGACCTTTGAGAGTCTGCAGCCCTGAACCAGTGATCTTTGCACTAAAGCTCAGGATATGATTATGTCTATTCCTACAGTGAACCCACTCACACTTGTCCCTCTGGCACTTTATTCCCACACATCCTGCCACTCCTTCATACTCAATTCCACTTTGAACAAAACATCTTCGACTAAATGAAGTTATGTTCATAGACATTGACAATGGTTTCCATGAGACAATACAGGTGAATTGGAAAAAATACATACATTTAGGGATTTCTTACTCATGATTGTTTTTATCGTCATAACACCCAGCCACTTGTGGGAATTAGACATTTTTATTTAAAACTGAAAAAAAAAAATAGCATACATCTCCAGGGACAAAGTTGAGGTTAAAAAATTTAGGTTTAGTCTTATTTTGTTGACGTATTCGATACAAGGATGGGATTTTGGATAGTCTTTTAGTAAACTATTTAGCTATTACTGAAAATGTTAAGCTCAATAAATCTACCCAGGTTTATACTGTTAAGAAATAGAAAGGAATATTTGGCATCTGTTGGTTTTATTTAAGTGAAGATGTGTGATAAAAATGCATTTTCAGAAAAGGACCGTTGAAAGTTGATTTAGTAAAATTTTAACACATTTTATTGTGTATATTTAACTATCTCTTTGTTTCTGGGTGAAAAGGCGCTTGTTTCGGGAACTTACTAGCCCAAAACCTGCAAATTGAATAGAAATGGAGTTTGCCATCCCTTAATTTACGCATTGTCTAATTCTGCAGTTGGAAGCCAGAGAGGGGGCTCGGCTGGTGACTGGAGGGGTTCAGACAGCAGCAGGTCTTGGTCCTGGAGGAGTGCCGCGAAGTCATCAAAAACATCCAGACGACACGCTCCGCAGGGAAAGAGAGGAGCAGAGGAGGCTTTTGGTGGAATCGCACAGCACAGCTATGGACCTGCGCTACCGTTTGGAGCACAGTGAGAGGGACTGGCTGCGAGAGAAAGCTGAACTGTTGGAGAGGTTTGACGTGGAGAGAAGGGAATGGGAATGTCAGCTGAAGGATATGCAGAGGAAAATAGAAGAGGTACATTTTTAGTTACAGCTGAATTGTAACACTTTTATACTTTTAAGTCATAACCCTGTAATACAATGTGGCTTCTGAGCTTGACCCAGATACTTTCGTCATATTCATCATATACCCCTCCTCACATCCTCGCAAACCATGTCAGCCATTGTTGCAGCTGCATGTAATGAGTGGGAAGTGGGTGGGAATTGTCTCTATTGTGTTACATTAGGATGTTTTAGAGAGAGGTGTAGGGAAGCTGAACACTGTGAAAAGTAGGTTAAAGCTGGGGTACTTGATTTTAGTAGGTAGGAGTTTAGGAGGTAGTTGAATATAAACTGTTCCCCCAGTTCATTTGTAGCTTTCACAATACCTTCCACGCATCCTGATTGTTCTCCATAGACATATTAAAGATAGACAGCTATGCGTCACTCCTCCCATTTACATTAATAACAGAAAGTTGAGAGAGTTGATCAAAACGGCAGTAATTTCTAAGGATATTTTCACTTTTATAGAGAACAAATATTAAAACATATGTACTCTGGAAAAGGCTTGCGAGTCGCGACCCACTGAAAATTGTTTTGCAACCCACTTTTGGGTCTCGACCCACCAATTGAGATCCACTGCTATAGAGCATAAACACAGCCCTCACAGGGCAGGTAGAGCGGCAACATGCCTCTAAAGTTTTGCCCGACTTGTCAATCAAAGCCCGACCTCTTTAATATGCAAAAAGTTTAAAAAAAAGTTTTTTTTAATTGTTTATGGCAGTGAAAATTCCCTATATTCCCTATTCCATTTTCCTCCCCCATTGCTGTTCAATCAATTAAATGCATGTTTCAGACACGCCCATGGCTTTGTCAGAAGGTGAAGTGAATCAGGGTGGAAGGGGAAGCAAAGAAATTGCGCTGATATAGACTCTTAAGTCCATGTTAGCAGTCGATTAAAATGTTCTATATTGAGATGCAGACAGTGAAAGCAAGCTATTTTAGGACACCATTTTCTACGTTCACAGGAAACAACCTATGTTAGCGTCAGCTCTCAGATGTACAAGAGTTTAGTGTTTAAGTGTTGCAGACATTTAGCCTCTCGCCTAAGAAATTTATGAAGTTTATAAAATCAAGATTCATGTTCTGGTGTTTTTTAACATGTCTAGGAGCATTAACATTTGAGAGAAGACTGAAATATAAGATGCTAATCCAGTTTAAAAGAATCACAAGCATTTGAGAACATAAGGTCTGGCTTACGGGCTATGGATACAGGATTTTTGTTGTTGCTTGCAGAGGAACTACATAAGTGCAGTCTTTATGGTTTAGTAATTGCAACTGTTCAAATGGCAATTTTAACGCAATTACAATTATTGTATGTTGCAGACTTATATTCTGTTCATTTAGTTCTTTTATTTAAAGTTCTTGTCCCTCATAAAACGAAAAACTAATTCCTTTTTTGTCGTTTGTTTGTAGTTGTACTGCGAGGTAAGGGCCAAAAGAGAAGGGACCAGCGTGGACATGAGAAAGCACTATGAGGGCGGTGCTGCACACAGGCTCAGTACGGGCTCCAGCCTCCTCAGTGATAACTCGCGCTCAGAGCCCTGAGCAGCAGCAGCCAGTCAGAGCAAAGATCAGCCCTGTATACTGGGTTTGGCAGTGACGACAAAATCAACCAGGACTGTGAAAGTCACCACTCTGCTGCTTTCCACTTAGGCACACATGATCATATACAAACTGTTTATGAGGAGGACCTGAGATCCAGTGGGACTTGGCGGCCAGATGCAGCCTCTCACAGGGGAGAAGTCATATATACAGAGGAGCTGGATAGTATTTTACAGCTTCGTGGATGTGCAGAGTCCATTAAATCCACTGCCAAAGAGAATGAAAGTGTCCACCAGAATCCTTCCTGGACTGAGCTGAATTGTGGCAGTGAGAAAAAGAGAAACACCACCGCTCTCAATGCTGTGAGTATTCAGGAATGCTTTTCTCTTATCTCAGATTAAATCACAGAAATGCATAATCATATCACCATTTTTATTGAATTTGAGTTTTAACACAAAGTTTTCATTCATCCATTTGTGATCACATGATCCCTCCAAACATTCAGTGATTTGGATCCTGATTTTGTTTCCTTTCAGGCTCTTAAGGAGATTGCACGTGTCAGTGAAGAGCTGTGTAGCTACCAGGAGGAGATCAGACAAAAGAGCGGAGACAAGAGGTAACATTATCTATTTAAACCTAAATCTTGAAGTGATTTTAATATGCATTGGTTTATAAAAATGTGTATATAATTAATATTTTTCAGAAATCCATCAGAGGATGGAGACGCGCTTGAACCATGCGACCTTAGCCAAATCTATGATGAACTGAGAGCTTTGGAAAGGGAGCACTGGATCACCTTGTCCCCCGAAAGCACATGTAGGTCCATCTCTGGACCAGGACCACAGCTCAATCCTGGGACTCAGTCTGAAATAGACTCCACAGCCCCACCCATCCCGCCGCGCTCCTCGTCCTGGAATCTGAGCTCCCAACAAGACAATGACTTGTACATCCCAGAGTCTCCTCTGACCACAGCCAGGAAGTGTCACAGTCCCTGTGTGGTAGTGGACAGGAAGTGCACAAGCCCCTCAATTGTGAGAAAGTTTGAGGCCATGCTCCAGGAAAATGAAGGGAAGGTTTTGATTGATGGAGTGCGATCTTCATGTGCTGTACCTGCCAACCCAAACTGTAATGTGAGCTGCTGCCACAGCCGCTGGTCCTGTGATGCAAGTAAGTTAGCGAACAAAGTGTCTTCGTATGGGACCGTCCAGAAAAGCTTCTCAGAAGTCAACATTGTGACTGCTGCTAAAAACATCGGCATAGACTACAGTCCTGCTGGTGCTATTTTGAAAAACCAAGAGGTGCATCAAAAGCCTCAGACTTTGAAAGAGGCTCTGTGCACCTCTCTGCTCCAGAGCTACCTCCTGCCAGCCCTGTCCTGCTGGGCTCCAGGAGAAACCTAACACTGGAACAGAAAACAGCAGAGTTCAACCGGTGTCTGTTTCAGGCCGAGATGGGCCGCGGGGTAGAGGAGCAGGACAATTTCTCACCTACAGATCCCTCCCCTGGACTCTGCCAACAAGGGCTTTTAACAAGTGCTGCCTCAGGTGAAGAGCTGCTTCCCAGGGAAATCCAATTCAAGCATCACTCCGAAGTCCCAACTCGCTGTTTTGGTGTTGAACCCAAAATCACACAGTCTCTCTCCATCTCAGATATCACAAAGCAAAGCCCAGAGGCTCCAGCACAAACCAGGTGTGGTTCAAGAGGTCAACCAGTGAAGAAAGAGCGAGAAACCCATGATTCACCATTAAAAGAGAAACATGCAGCAGAACAAGAGCATGCCACAAAAGCCGCTCAAAGGTCTGAGAGCCACTCTGAGGTCAAGCTCAGTCCTTCCAGGAAAACACCAATCAAAGTGACCACAGATTTTCTCTGCTCTGAGCGCTTCATGTCTGAAAATATGAGTCTGACCATGGATTCCTCCAGCTCTGAGAGTGACTGTGATGAAAAACCTCAGTCCAGAGCAGGAGTGTCCCAGCCGCCCTCTGCTGAGAACAAACAGAAACCAACTAGAGGGCAACAAGTGCAGCCAAAACAAGTGCAGCCATCTGACTCCTGCAGGCCCGGGCTCCGGATAATGAGCGAGCATCCTTGGAAACAGCTCACACTGGCAGCCTACCCACGACCCGAGGGCTCCCGCTCCAACTACGGAGCAGTGGAGAGAATACTCAAGAATTATGAGACTGCAACCAAAAACAAGAACCAACAGAGAGAGACGGCCTCAAGTCCCAACCTGAGTGTGAGGGAGACGAGTGACAGAGAGCTGAACATGCTGGACATGGACTCTACCCCTCTGTTCATTAGAGAAACACTGCCACACTCGTCAAGCTCTCACAAGATCCTCGAGCTGAAAGAGATCCAACTAAGCGGGCAGGTGGGTAGTGTATACTATGCTACGTATGTTCCCCCACCCTTGTTCACTAATCCAATCATACACTTAATTAATGAGTGATCAGATGCCTAATAAACGGCAAATACCTTTCATGTTTTCATTTTGGCCACATTCTTAAAAAGGGTAAATATGAAAACAATGGGCCTTGAAACAGCACTTTTAACTTAAGAACCCACACTTTGTTCTCTAACACTAGCAAACAAATGCCCATAACTGAGCGAGGACACTTCTGATTGGAGTGTTGTTTATTTTTGGTGTGCAGACAGAAACAGGCCGAAACCTCTATTATAATCTGGGCATCTGGGGCATTCCACTGCTGTAAGGCTCCTAATTAAAGTAACGAGTGGCTTTGGCATATTATGGTAACTGTTGGCTTTTCATAGTTCTTCCATGAACTGTGTGTACAATACGGTTTTACAGTTTATTGCATTAAATCACTGCGAAAAGGCAATTCACTAATCCGCTAGGGAAGACTCGGAAAATTACCTATGGCGATTGAGTCATAAAATGTGGCCATTCACTTTGCTTAAAGTTATGTTGGACCAGACCTTATTTTTCACTAGCACCTTCAAGATCACAAGTACTACTGACGGCACTAGAAAAACAAGTGACGTGTGGTAATTATGTTAACTACCAAAAGCATTTTGGACTCTTTTTATTTTTTTTATTTTTTTATTTTTTTGTGTGTGTGTCCTTTGTGGTTTCCTTCCTTTTAGCCCTATACAACTACAATAGGATTAAAGGGCTAATGAGACTACATTTGTTTTTGTTGTTTTTATTTCCATCATAGACAAGACATCAGTTCAACATATTTTGCTTTTTAGTCATGAACATTTCCCATTTGCAGTCCAAGCACTGATACAAAGTTGCGCGGGTTTTAAAGAGACAATGCTGCAACTTTTCCCAAATTGGTCCTTTAACAGTATATTGTTGAACTAAGCCTGTTGTTTCCCATAGGATCAAGATGACTACATTTGGGACACATGAAACAAAATGTAAAGTATCTGTGTGGTGGGATTTTACCGAATGGTGTGAAAACCCTAAGTGGTAATTCATTTGTCTCGCGACAGGCAAACCAAGAGTCTTCCACCACACCTTCTGTCGTGAAGCAGAAGAACTTTTCCAGACCTGCACGTCCAGCCAACCGCCGCTTACCTTCCCGATGGGCGGGCCGCTCTCCTTTCTCCAGGTCATCTCCATCCTCCTCCACTGTTGCACCGCCTTCTTTCAGCCTCCAAAAACATTCTTCATTTACATATTCACGCGCCTTTCGTATGGAGTCTGTCATCCTCTGAACCCACCCAGAAGCCTTGAGTGAACCTACAAACTGTGAACTTTGTTTTTTCGTAACATTGTACATACCAAAATACGCAAAAACTGAAGTGCTTTAGTGAGTATTTTACCGACAAACAACTATAGTATGTGATTGAGGAGCAGAGTTGACCAAAAGCAGCTTATGACAGGCTTTGCGTCAAGAGAATGTGATAAATCGACCAGGCTTATTTCTATGGAGCAAACATATCCGCCTCAAGTTCAACCATGAAACTGTCTTTCCGAGCTCAGGTGTGGACTTAAGACTATTGTAGCCTTGCTGATACAGGACTGTACAAATTCTACTCTCCACTACACCTGTCAGATGCCACAGTTTTATACACGTGGCCAAAACAAAGCCCAATATATTATGAAGTAAAGGTATTTAGTACTGTATGCATCATTACAGCTGTACTATGTATCACTATACAAAACATCACTGACACAAGATGGCCAGCAGTCAACAAATGTTTTTTTTGTAGAACCCATTACAGTTTTAAAGTCCTGTTTTGCTCAATTTCGTTCTCTGCCTTCACATTGTTACACGCACAGCAGACTGTATTCTCCCATGGCTGAAATGACTGGACATTTTTGTTAACAAATGCACACTTCGGATTGATTTTGTTTCAAAGGCTGGTTTCACTATGTGATTTTAAATAGTGTGAATACATTGACATTGCACATAATACTGGCGTTTTCTGTATTTTGTTTTCAACACGGCCACAAAAGCCTGCGTTGGTGCGCTGCAAATGATGGAAGGCTTTTTAGAGTAGTATTTAAAGGTCACATACATTGGTGCATTTCAGGTAAAAGTTGTCAATACAATGCAGGTGTGGCCTTTGATGTTCTTTCTGTAATAAACATTCTGATGTACCGTGGTTTTTCACAATTTGGTAAAGGCTTTTAAACACTACACAGTTTGCAGTACATTCCTTTCTCAGAATTATCACCACGTTGTAGCAACATGGTGTATCTTCATCTGGGCCTGACATCTTGGTGACATTGTGATCTATTATTTCATTTCATTATTTATTTGAATTAGGACAGTACATATTAATCAATGTGTCGGCTGACAGCTTCCACATAAATATGCTGGAATTAGCACAAAAGCTAAATTGCATCCATTGTCCTAAGGCAGGTAGAAAAAAACAAACACACAATAAGACAACATTAGTTAAGCAATAGCATAACATGAATAAAGAGAAAGTCCAAGGAAAAGCATAAGTTCATTAATGGGAGCATGACTGTTTGGATTTCAACCAATTTTTAAGGACCCCTGTAAAAGTTAGGAAGGTCCCACTGTTTCGTATGTGCTCCGGCAAAGTATTCCATAATGATGTGCCTCTGATGGACGGCACCCTTTGACTGAATTTAGTCCAGCGCCTTTGCAGACTGGTTCTTACTCCAGTATTGTTTTTTCAACATATAAAATCCATTAAGGGTGGAGGAGCCAGTCCATTTAGTACTTTAAAAATAAGGCAAGCATCCAGAAACTTCTGCTAGCTCTCAAAATCTAAAATGTTATATTTGCTTACAATGTTACAGTAATGATAATGCAAGAGCTTCTTATCTAAGGTTTTAAGTGTTTTCTTAAACAGAGACTTGAGTGGCTTCAAAATGCTCTCAGACGTATGAGACCAAGTCGTGTGGCAATAATTAATGTGACTAAATATAGTGTGCATATAAACCTTTACTGACTCTACCGTCAAGTAAGGCTTTATATGTTTAAAGTTTGCCAAGTTAAATTTAACAATATTGCATATTTTCTTGACATGGTCTTTGAAAGTTAAGTTTGAATCAAAGATTACTCCAAGATTCAAAGAAGGTACTTGAGTCATCTTCTGTACTCGGTAGTTGAGGTCTCCAAACGTTTCGCCTCTCATCCAAAAGGCTTCGTCAGTGAACAAGGTTACGCTCAGCACGCAGCGTAGATAAAGACCAGTTGGGAGGAGTTGGGGTTGGCCCGGCTCCTCCCCTCTAATCACAGCTACTCTCACCTGTGGGTAAACACCTTTGAAGTAGAGCGTCTGTAACGACCTGCTCCCCCAGTATCGGTCAGTCCTGTCCTATTCATGGCTGATCACTGCTAATTACCTGCCTATTGTTCTTTTGTTAGCTGAGGTATCGTCTTCTTGGACTGGGCGTGTCCTGTCGGTTTCCCCCGAAAATCGGGGAAAACCGACGCTGCGTGCTGAGCGTAACCTTGTTCACTGACGAAGCCTTTTGGATGAGAGGCGAAACGTTTGGAGACCTCAACTACCGAGTACAGAAGATGGACAACTCCTGTACGACTGAGAACTTACACAGATTACTCCAAGATATTTAAATTGCTGTACCACCTCTAGTTGCTCGCCATTGACTAGAACAGACGTGCTTGCGGACGTGAGAAGAACATGCATACAGTTTTTTTGTGTTTAGGTGTAAGCAGGAGTTTTGGAGCCAGAGAGATACTGGGACCATGGCTCCGGAGAGAATTGCAGCTGCTTCAGCCTTAGTTTTTGCATGAGTATAGAGAACTGTATCATTAGCATATAATTGTATCTTTACTGTGTTACAAACCATGGGTAAATTATTGACATATAAACTGAATAATATTGGCCCCAATACTGAGCCTTGGGGGACTCCAGCTATTTGTACTGATTGCTTTCTGTCAGTGAGATATGCCTTAAACCAGCAGAGGGCACTTTCAGAAAAGTTGAAGAATGTTAACTTGGCCAGGAGAACATTGTGGTTATTACTTGGATCCATGACTGGAGTTTAACTTTGCAACAGTAAATCAGTGTGTCCCGAGTTATTTATTGTATATGGAGTCAACATAATATAATAATAATGAAAAGTTTAGTTGCTGCTATTTTATTAATTTATTTATTATGATACATTTGCAGTCTGTTGATATATCTAAAGATTTAGGTAACCCTTAAAGATAAGCTGCTGTTTACAAACTTATCGTTGAGTGTGATGGACACCTAACCCTCTCAATGAAACCTGGCACCTACAGTCTGACAGAAGCAACAGGTGTAATAAGGTCCTGGTGCCAGAAATCCTACCCTAGTGATGATATAAATATTATTATCCGGTAGTGATGCCGTGTGCTACACCAAGTATGGGAGGGGGGGGGCTCCAGCCTATAGGCCTGTTGCAATAACATTTTAAGTTCGATTGGTGAGGCAGGAAAATTACTGCATAAACAATATTATTGAGGACTGCCTAAGCCATCCTACTCTCGTGTCTGAAAACTGCAGACATCCGGATACGCTAAAACATTAAACACAAATATTGTTTTAGTTTTTTACTTATGAACATTAGAACTATTTTTTGAGATGAAAGATACTCATGTGTGGTGTGTACTGTCATCTTTACACCAGAGGTTAAAAAAAAAATCGTCAAGTAACTGCATACTGTAAATGATTTTGTGGATTCTTTGAAGCCTGAAGACTTATGCTAAAAATAAAATGAGCTCATGTTTCTACTCTAGAGAGGAAAATTGTGTTGTTTCATGGCAGACATATATGTGGTCTCTTTGACATTGAGACAAACCTAATTTGTTCTTACAAAACTCCTTAAAGCCTCTGGGAATTCCTGGGACCTTCACTCCTCCGTTTTGAACTTCCACTCTTCTTGTTTTATCCGAGAGCAGCACTGGAGCCACGCTGACTGCGGCGCATTCCCTCACTTCCCAGACAGCTGTGTATCGATTATGTGCACTGGAGCATCAGTGCAGGGCAGCACCCTGACAATCAGACCATCTCTGTTCATGACCACAGGCCTTTGGTGCACTGTCCCATTAGGAGGACTGGACGTAGTTTCAGACCAGATCCTGTTATCTGTCTGTGGATGCATCCAATTTAATCAATCAATCAATCAATCAATCAATCAATCAATCAATCAATCATCAATCAATCAATCAATCAATCAATCATCAATCAATCAATCAAAACTTTAATATTAGTAAAGGGCTTTGCAGAGTTAAAGACGTTCCCTCATCACCACCCACCTCTCCCTCCACATATCCAAACACATGACCACACTCATACTCACCCCACCCCCCTCCATACTGTCCAGATGATCCAGGTAAGAAAACACCATCAGTGGAGCCGCCTGCACCGGGGGACAGCACATTGGGGCACCGGGGGCACTGACAGGAGGTGAGGCCCTAAGGTCCTCCTGCAGGCTGTTTCAGGACCAGGGCCAGAGGACTGCAAAGACGCCTCACCGTGAATGTGCGTCCTGACTTTTGGAATAGAAGTTTTGTTTCATAAAAGCAATTCTGAAAGAATGCACCTGTTGTACCCCATAGCCCTGCCCCATTACTTTTCTACCCAAAGTATTATTATAGTAATTAGAATGAACTAATTCAAATCTGTTATAATGGTAAACAACAAAAATAAATCTTTTTAGTGTCCTCAGGTGGAGTGATGTTCGGGGTTGCAGGCCACAGCTCATAAGCCGCCTGTACTGTACAGAGGAGGGTCTGTCATTCTGAAATAACTGTGGTCCCACTGACCTCTCTGGGTTCCTCACTTTTAAATAGACACCAGAGGCTCAGTTCGTATACGTCTGTCATCCATTGTTCCTGACACATAGTTGAAGGAGCACTTCACAAAGGAATTCATAAAGGGAAGAAAGCGATCAACAAAATGCTGTTGCAGATCAGTGGATTTAACAATTTTAGACTTAGAAAGTTTAATCAGAGATCATTTGATTTATGCCTCAGTAATGCGTTTAAGTTACGAGTTTTCTGCTTTAGTTTACACTCAGTTTAGACTATTTAGTTTTATTTTGGTCTATTTTAGACCCTTTTTAGATCTGGTTTTGTCCTGAACTGGTCTTGATTGAGGCCTGGTGATACTTGGATGATCAAACATTTGATGTGTGAAAGTTTGAGAACCACTTTTATTTAGTACAGTGCAAAAATTCTAATCTGTGTGAAACAGTGGAATCTAGGAACTCTTTACTTCCTAAATTCCTAGATTGCAACATAGCTAACATAAAGAGCTACCATTTATCACCTGGTCTCTCCATTAATATACTTTGTCTTTTTTAGAATCAAGTCTCTTCTCACCTGCCTACTGTACTTCAAAAGAAAAAGGTTGGCTATAATGTTAAATATTTTTGGTTGCTCAGTTTGTTTTCTCACAGATGTACAAGGCTGTGAATAGAGGATGTGTGGAGAGCACTGACGGATTTATGCTCCTGCAGCCACAGAGCAGCCCACAGCTCAGGAAGTGCCTCAGCCGCTCAGTTTATGGCACATTCCCTTCTTATTTATTCTAGCACTTTGCAGCCTCTGTTCTTCTTTCAGTGTTACGCTGATGATGATGGATTTGGAACGTAATCTCGTTTTGTGCTGTGATCTCAAGGAGTCCAGGTTATGCTGATCACCTGCTGATGTCACGAGGCCCCCTCCCCCCTTTGTGCTTACAAAATGTAAGGTTCAGACCTATGTTTCAGACAGCTTCTTCAGCATATTCTGGACTGTTCGGCGGTCAAATAACAGCTGACCGCTTTTGTGTTTTAGCTTTGTTTAAACTGCTTTATTACCTCTGTGTCTGCAGAAGAATTGGGAACTTTCCATAAACGACCCTTGCATCATTTTGAGTTATAAAACATTTTATATGCACGCACACAAGTATTTTAAAACGCCTGAATAAAGATATTGGATTCATGCTGGTATAAAATGTGAGCTAACCTGTATAGAAGTCAATGTCATGACATTACAGAAAAAAGTTTTAGGAGAAGTGCAATGAATATAAAGCTATGAATTATAGTTGTTCTGAAAATAGTGTGGGTTGATTGTGAGCACTGAACGCACCAGGGATGTTAGACATAGCCTAAATAACAGGTGCAGATGCGGTGCTATTTGTTGTGTTGCAAGACGCTTCTACAGTTTTGTTAAACATCGTTATTGTGGATAAAAGTAGAAGCAGAAATAATATTTTAAGTCACGCCTGTTTCTCTTATTTCACCTTAATAGACGACGTGTGTTATGATCAAAGGTTATTGCGCCCTCTTGTGGAGGATTCTCGTACTTCACCAGCATGGCCACGCTCAACTTTTCCTCTCGGTCATGTTTCTGGTGGGAACAATTTGAGAGTAACACCACGGGATTCTTCCAAGGTGAGTATTTCAATTATACCACCTTATGGTTAGGTTTAGGGTTAGCGATTATCCATACCCAAATCTCAAAGCATATTGTCTGGAGAGTTTACAGCCTATATGCCAATGTGACACCTCTTTTGAAAGCCAAGACCTTCTAGTTCCTAAAACATGTGTGAGATATGTGTAACAGGGTAAAATCTACAATTAACCAAACTATAAAACTCGTTAGAATCTGCGTCAGTCACGTTACAACGAGTACTGCTGTGTCAAGTTTATGAAGATGTATCTAATATTGTAACATAGTGGCCTATAGTCACTTTTACGCTCTCAAGATACAAAGTAAGTAACGCAAGTCATTCCTCATTTCCGTTTTATTGCTATCGTGCCCCTTGTTGTCTTTACAGTAGCACGATGGTGCTTTATGCTGTGAGTAGACATCTGCTAAGGAACTGCAGTGCCCTTGGAGCCTGGAGCAGGTACAGCCTGACATGGACAACGCAGATCTGACTTTGTGCAGTCACTTTCTTTTATGCATGCACCCGAGTAAACTCATTATCAGTCGTAATTCATTGGCTACGATGAGACTTAATACATTGTTTATTTAAGTAACTTGCAGCCTGTACACTTTGTGTTCTGCAGAGTACTTCAAAGACAGAGCAGTGGCTGGGTGTATTCAAGCTCCCATGGCTTCAACCCAGATGAGATCCGAGAGAAGCTGCTGGCCTTTCCTGGGGCTCCATAGATCTGTACAAACAAGACTCTGGGATCGCTTTATTAACTGTCAACAACCCTTCAAGGATGAATGCTTTCTCAGGTATGATTTCAGGTACGGTTTACCTTTTTGCAGGGGGTAAATTAACTTTTGTTTCAGGCAGCATGATGGTGGATCTGGAGGCAAGAGTGACTGAGCTGGAGAACTGGTCAGACGGCAAGGGCCTTATAGTCCACGGAGTTGCTGACACATTTTGTTCTGGATCAGATCTAAATGTAGTCAGAGCAATTGCAAATCCACAGGTTGAAAAGTATTCTAAATCTATGCAAACAGTTGTTTGTTCTTGCTTCACATTTTAATTTCTCTCAAATGTTTGTTTCTTAGGATGGGATGAAGATGTGCATGTTTATGCAGAATACACTTACAAGGCTACACAGGTAACTTGGGACCTCCATTGTGAAAATATTTAATTTTTTTCTTAATTCTTAAATTTTCTCTCAGTGCAGATTACCGCTGATCTCAGTTGCTCTTGTGGAGGGAAGGGCTCTGGGAGGAGGAGCAGAGCTTGTGATCGCCTGTGATTTTGTGTAAGTAATATGCACTGATCAGTGATTACATTATTATAACATGATATTTGATAGATATAAAGATATTCTATTGAAGGAAAAGTGTTTTATTTGTCAATATAAGTTAGTACTGAGCTTCTCCGACTTGCCCAGTTATCACAATATTGTTATATAGAACAATGTAGTTTTCTAGTATCTAGTATTTTACGGCAGTAAAAAATATTGTAACATTTTTTGATCATGTTATTCAGTTCTGCACAAAACTACTAAAGTTTGAAAAAATATTTAGCTATTTAGCTAAATAAATAAAATACAAATATGGCTCTATTCAAACAGCACATCCCCCAAACCTATACGCCACCCCAGACAAGTATATACCCCACACACATAGTTGTTACTGATCTTTGACATACCCAAGGGTGTTTTAAAATGTAAATCCAATTTCAGCCCAAACTCATTTTTTCATAGAGGGTGGGCAACAACAACCAACCCTTTTTTGGTTGTAATGATTTGGATCTAGTGTGGAGAGTGATGCTTTGAATGTGAGCAACCAAAATATAACATTGAATTCATTCATTCATATGGAGAACCAGCCATTTTGTGGCCTACTTTTTTTCCATTTATAAAATTGGCTATGACATAGTTAGATATTTTTTCAAATTTTCGTAGGTTTCAAACTTTCGTAAGTGGATTAACATCATCATCATCATCCATCATTGATTAATTGATTGATTGATTATTATTATTATTATCTACAATATTTTTAGAGCAGTGGAAAACGTAACATTGGGGAGAAAACATGAAAACTCTAATTTACATAAAAACAAAAAAATATTTAAAATCAAAGTTGTTACTGATCTTTGACATTCCATAGGCAATTATAAAATGTAAATCCAATTTCTGGCCAAACTCACTTTTCATTTGGAAAATGGAATTTTTTTTTTGTATTGGCTATAAAATAGTTAAATATTTTGATGTTTTTTCAAACTGAAGTAGTTTTGTACAGAACTGAAGTCGATTAACATAATTATGTCAGAAAAGTTTGAAAAAATGTTCATCTACTATATTTTTAAAGCAGTCAAAAAGTGTTGTGAAATACCACTAACGGAACATAAGGGCAGTGTTTCTTAACGGAACACATAACACATGACTTGTATGCATTTGCTTTTTTACAGCCTAATGGTCCAAGGCAGCGTTGTTCAATTTGTCCAGAAACACATGGGCCTTGTCCCTGGATGGGGTGGGGCTGCTCGACTTGTGCGCGTTGTTGGAAGTCAGAATGCTCTAAAGCTCCTCGGTGGGGCCGTCAAAGTGGACCCTGAACTAGGATTACAGATTGGTCTGGCAGATGATGTACTAGAGGATGCTCAAGAACAAAGGACTGTGTTACAACAGGCTGAAAACTGGCTAAATTGCTACACTAAAGGCCCTGCACCAGTGATTCAAGCTGTGAAGAAGGTGGTAATATCAGGGAGAGAGCTTCCTTTAGCAGACGCGCTGAGGACTGAGAAAGACATGTTTGGGACTGTGTGGGGAGGTCCAGCAAATCTGCAGGCCCTGACCAGTAAAATGAAACACAAATAAAAACACAAGCCATTTTAGTGTTATGAGGAATGGCTGTGTGGACGTGTAATATGCAGTAAAAATCTATGTTGATTGCAACACCATTAGTGTTTTGATCAAATTAAACACACTGCGCAACTTTTTGGATTTTATCATTGACCAACTAGACACAGAAAAGGCTATTTTTGCGGTGGGTAAACATGCATTTGGATGAGGACATAAACTTTTTAAATCTCATATCTGGCTGGGTTTAGCCAACATCTCCATGGAGATGAGCAGGAGACGTCCCACTCCTAGAAGTGAGCCGCTCACAGCAAAGACACAGGTTTGTTTGATTTTTTTTAAAATGTATTTTTCAACAATAAAAATATCAAATGCTTCTATTTTATGAAGTTTCATTCATTTTGTGGAGTTTCATTCACAAGAAGTTGAACAACTTTAAAATGGCAATAGCCAGTTATGGTCACTGAAAAAAAAGCCTAGAAATTGCTTTATTTGTGTCCCCCTTCAGAGGAATTAAAGCAGTCTCTTGTCATAATTAAACCTAATCACACAGAGAATATCAGCTTACTGAAATGCAGTGATAAGCTTTAACGTTACGCTGCTGGGTCAACCCATTTACTAATTATCAAACTAAAAGAAATTCTCCAGATGTGTGCCATTTATGACTTACTTTTTTACATTAGAAATTATGCGTCTGTACAATAAGACGCCATATTTCCACAAGGTTGTGTTGAGGACAAATGAGAACAAAATGGATCCACTCTTCATTAGCCATGAAACAGCACAAGCAGTATTTAAAGTGTCAGTATTTGAGTGGAAACAAAAACTACAACGGAACCAAGCAACGATAACGCAATTTATTAGTTTCCATTCAAAGCATGTCAAAACAGAATTACAGACATGTTTGAAGTGTCTACATGATCACAAAAACATTTGCACTGTTCTAGAAGGATCTACGTACAGGAAACAAAGCATAAAAATGTTTACTTAAAAAACAAAAAACAAATAAATTTTCCACTCTCAGCCAAGCAGAAGTGTTAAATAACTCTCTTCAAATGGGCACATTCAAAAGTTGAGAAACACAATTCAAATCAATTTCACAAAGAACAATAGGAACTTCATGAGGCCACAGATTCCCCATTAGTGTCAACGATAAACACTGATGTTAAAAGGCAAGAGTAAAACTTTCACAATCTGTTAGTAATTTCCTTTTTACGTTCTTAGCATTTCTGCAACTGGGGTTATTCTAATTCTTAAAACGTTGAGGCAACATTTGTGAACTTGAAATTGTTTTATAGTAAGTAACGAGTTATCTCTAAACAACATTAGCAGTGAAACAACCACTTCTGACTGTGTTCAACCAAAAAGTAAATGCTTTAGACCAAAATGTTGCAGATGATGATTCCATTCAGTTTGTCTGAGGTTACTGGGGACTTGGAACAAATTGATCAATGGTCAGATTTCTGTGCTATGATAGCGTAAAGCGTATGCTCCATTATAATGCTGCTGTTTGCAATTATGAGAATGATATTGTTCCATTTCTAGAAGGAACATCCTCATTTATTCCGTTTCTTTCAATAATCAATCCAAGTTAAAACTGTAAAGAGGTGACATATCTGTGTGTGTCTCACCTAAACGAGCCTGATATGCCTGGGAACAGATAGCTTTGCAGAATGATTGACTTTGCCATAATTCTGGTACAACCACTTTGTGTGATTGATAAAAATGTATAAGGTGGCATCTCATTACTCCTGTATTCAGAATGTATCGACCTGTCCTAGTGTTCTGAGTACAGTAGCATCACTGATGACGAAAGCTTGCGATGTCACTTTACATTTTCAAGCAATCCACTCACACAAGCTCAGTGGCAAAGTATCCACAATAAATGAAGAATAAATTAATGAACTGGAACATTTGACAATCTGCTGTTACACTTCAGTCACTGTACACTGGCCATCAGGCATCCTGGACCTGCGACTTGAGGAGGGAGAAGTGGATTCTGCTCCAGGAGGGACTCTGTCCTCTGGATTCAGTCTTTGCCTTCTTGGCCTCTCTTCCAAGGACTCCTCTTGATCCCCACCCTCTTCCTCATAGTCTTCGTTGTCGCTCCAGTCTCCAGAGCCCGATTCGTCCACAGATATGTGCGGCTCTGATGATCTGGAGGGTGAGGTCTCATCCTCCTCTTCTTCTTCCCCTTCTCCAGGCTCTGAGCGCTCCTGTGAAGGCATGGGTCTTGGACTGAGCTGAAGCTGTGACAGAACATCCTCCAGAGAGGGGCTTGTGTTTCCTGGCTGAGCGCCAAGTGAAGTGGGAGGTCTCACTATGAGTGGTGGAGCTGTGAGCTGCTGCTGTGCGCCTGATGATGTGTCTGCCCCATCAGCTGAACTTTCCCTCCCCACTGCTGCAGTTCCCCCAGAAACACTCTCAGTGTCCAAGCGCAGTCCAGCTACCCCCTTCTTTGGGATGTCTAAAACGTCCCTTTTCATCTTGCGTCTACGACCATGCTCGTTGCGTCGATATTGCACCATATTCTCCAAGTCAGCAACATACAAGAAGCCAGCTATGAGCATTTCAGCTGTTTTCTTGCCTTTAGAAAAAGCGTCCTCCAGCTCACGGCTGGTTCGTTCATCATACTGCCACCATCCATTCCGTCCCTCGTAGTACCAGGCATGGTCATTAGCTGCTCCACTCCTGCCCCTGCAGATGCTTTTAACTCTTCTGGAGAGAGCAATGTCGGCCTTTCGAGAAAGTCCTCAGGTACTTCCTGACGGCAGAGAGCACAGCGCTTGCTCTGCCATGATGCTCCCTTCACACATAGGAAGCAGAAGACATGGAGGCACGGTAGCTGGACCGGGTGTATGCAGGTCTGCAGACAAATGGCACACTCCAGTGCAGGCAGAGAGGCAGATGGATTATTGGAGCCAGAGCATGGAGACTCTGCATTGTTTCCACTTCCACCACTATTTTTTTTACTGGATGGCAGTGAACTTAAAGAGTGGTCTACCTCACTGCAACTAGCCATCCTCAAGAAGTACTGTGGAGACAAACAGTACAGTTGGTGAATATGAATAAAAAACAGTTTTTTTTATACCAGATGGACAAATGCAATTGGTACTTACAGCAGATGCTCTTAATGCTGTTGTATCATTGGTGTTGCTAATGGAACAACGAACTTGACACTGTTGAGACAAAAAACAAAAACACTTTCATGCTGTACGGCAAAACTATTGACAGATAAGAGAAAATTGGTGGCAAATTTGCAGTATGTCTGAATAAAGTAAACACATTGGTAAAATTAGGGTTAATTTTTTTTTTAGCTCTGCTTTGCTATTATGAGGGGGTCACTTGACTATACTGAACAAAGGGCTGCTCTGTTGAATGGGACTAATCAGTGGGAGAGGACAGATTCCGGCAGATACATATAACTAAAGCTGACTAGCTTTACTTTTGTAGTCTAAATATTACGTACATTATTAGCCAACATAGACCTGCTCAAGCTGGAATTCATGGAGCACCGATTACAAAAGTAATAAGTGGACAGAAATAACAGAAGTAACAAAAGTAAACAAACTAGACGTTTTCTGTAATCGAACACACACGGTTTGAAACTAACAAACGCATAACACACACGTCTAAACTTAACACTAACAACACTAACAATACTACACCGGGTTCAGGAAATGGACGGATGAGTTTGAAACGACGCTAACATTAGCTTATTTTAGCACGATACAAACAGACAAGGGAAGCGTTTTCTCACGACACAGACAATGTAAAGTAAGAAAACATGGTGTACCTTAAGTTTTCAGCGAGCTGATGCCGTGTACTTATATAATAACGATACGAATTGATGTGTAATAATAATCTTCTGCTGATTTTGTCTGCCTTTGTTTTCCTCCGAAAAAATAACCAAAGGATAAAGACAGCTACGTATTTGTACGTACTGACGCAGAGTGACGTAAGGACGCATGCGTGTTGGCGGAACTTCCTGTTCGCTCGCGGCTAAAGGACATTGGTGTCACAGAGGAGAACGGCTCTGCAGGTATTTCACTTCACTGAACCAACAAACTAAGTTAGAGCCAAAATGTTTTCCCGAGCCGTAAGACCTACCGTGAGCCTCGTCCGCGGTCTGTCCACCTCATCACAAAACAACGCCAAAGTAGCGGTGCTCGGAGCGTCAGGCGGAATAGGCCAGCCCCTGTCTCTGCTGCTGAAGAACAGCCCTCTGGTGAGCCAACTGTCCCTGTATGATATTGCCCATACACCCGGGGTGGCTGCGGACCTCAGCCACATCGAGACCAGAGCTCATGTGACCGGACACATCGGTCCAGACCAGCTCGGCGCTGCTCTGCAAGGGTGCGAGGTGGTGGTGATTCCCGCAGGTGTACCCCGTAAACCCGGTATGACTCGTGACGACCTGTTTAACACCAACGCCACCATTGTAGCCACATTGGCCGACGCTTGTGCCCGCAATTGTCCTGAAGCAATGATCTGCGTTATTGCTAACCCCGTTAACTCCACCATCCCTATCACAGCAGAGGTCCTGAAGAAATATGGAGTGTTTAATCCTAACAGAGTGTTTGGTGTCACAACCTTGGACATTGTTAGAGCAAATACATTTGTGGCAGAGCTCAAGGGCCTGGATCCAGCCCGTGTCAACGTGCCAGTGATCGGAGGTCACGCTGGAAAGACCATCATCCCCCTCATCTCCCAGTGCACACCAAAGGTAGAGTTCCCTGCTGACCAGCTGAGCGCCCTCACCGGCAGGATCCAGGAGGCAGGTACTGAGGTGGTTAAGGCCAAGGCCGGAGCTGGATCAGCTACACTCTCCATGGCTTACGCTGGTGCCCGCTTCACCTTCTCCCTCTTGGACGCCATGAATGGAAAGGAAGGTGTGGTGGAGTGTGCCTTCGTCCGGTCTGAGGAAACAGAGTGCAAGTACTTCTCCACTCCTCTTCTCCTGAGCAAGAATGGTATTGAGAAGAACCTGGGCCTGGGCAAGCTGACTGCTTTTGAAGAGCAGCTGGTGGCTGAAGCTATCGGGGAGCTCAAAGGTTCCATCAAGAAAGGCGAGGACTTTGTGGCGAACATGAAGTGAACCGCATTTAGTTTGTAGAGGATCATCTGTGGTTGATGTTTGTCTTATCTATGTCATCTGGAGACAACCCAAGCAACATCTGTTTTTCCTCTCTTTTATTAGCAGTAACCTTGATTCAACAATCCTGCTTTGACCCAAAAGGGGATCATTTACTGTTCCTCCCTCTTGTAAATGTGACTTTGCTTTGCACTTGTAATTTATTGCCATCTGTATCAGCATTTGTCCATTTTGAAAGTGTAAATTTCAAAACAAAGTATATATTTTCATGTAAGCTTAATACAGGGGTTTTCTCTGCTCTAATTTTGAGGAAATGCACTAAACCAGATGCATATAGATGTTACTGATGAACAACTCACTCCAACAATAAACAGTTTAGACAAAAAAGTGATTTCTCCAAGTCATTGACATCATTACTTAGTGTACCAACACACTACAAGTACTCTGACATTCATGCATCATAAAATGGTAGCTGTGTGTAATAAAGTAACTTAATATCTGTAGACGTGTTCCTCTTCAATTAATGATTGCTAAGATTTAGGCGTAATGCCAAAGTAATGTAATGCCTTAGGTGACCTTTGGATAAGTGTTAGTGTTGACCTTAAACAAAGTGCACATGATGGTAGACAACTATTTTTTACATTTTATTTGACATACAGGTGCTTTTGGATTCTGGTCAGGGAGATGCACTGATAGTTTAATTTACATGAACAACAAAGGCAGACATGTCATGAATCCGAATGTCATAAAACTAGCTTTGCGCAACATGTACAAAGAATATCAGATTTGATCTCTAGCTTAGATTTGTTTTATGGTGCGTTCATGAAAGGTGTCAAGATGGCAAAGAGCGAGCACAATGTATTTTCTTTACAAAAAACAAAGTAAATAGATCTAGTGAACAGGAGCAACAACAAACAAATCCACATTCAAAAACCAGCCTGGTACTAGGGACCCATTAAATAATCAACAAGCATAATAGTACTGTATAACTTCTTAGTCCATTTGTCCGTGAACACAGTTCCAGCTAGTTATTTCTCTGCAGTCCCAACAGCAGCCTCAGTAGCATCTCTTGTTTTATTTAGCAGAGACACAGTAATAGAAATGGGAGAAGTCATACTGTTCGTGGCCCAATACTTCTGGCCATAAGTTCCTCATTCTGCCTGTGCATAAAGTTAATCCAAAAACAGATAGGTAGCAGCAACACCCCTGCCCAGAGGGGCTCATAGAGACAGTGCGAAGAATGGGGCTTCAATCTGTGTGTCCTGGAGCACTACTGCTGCGTTGTGGGTCCTCAGTTGGGACAGGTTCAGAGCGCTGGTCTCTCCGCCTCCTTTGCTCTGTTTTGTTCCTGTTGTCAGAGTTGTCCCGATCACCAGGGTCCCTGTCCCGCTCCTTCTTCCTGTCACGCAGCACCTCCTGGCTGGTTTTGACCCTCCTGTTGTTGCGGTTTCTTCTGTCTTTATTTTTCCCCCGACCTGGAGAGAAAATAGATGTTGAACTAAAGGAAAAGGATATATTTCAATCACACAACAAAGCCTTGGGCTACAACTATATCCTATGACTTAATTGTGGATTAAATTATTGAAGGGATATCGATCTGTGTTGACTTGGCTGCAAGGTAAACATGTTTACTCCACTTCAAAACTTAACCAAGACTACTTCATTAAATTCAAATGCAACCTTTTTTGTTGCTAATATTGATGATATAAAACCTAAAATAAACATAGGCAATACTGTATATTACATTACAATTCAGTTTATATTTAAGTTGTAATTAAACTGCTTGGTATTTTGCTCATGTGAATGGAGAACTTTTTAATGTTTTATATAGCACTTTTCTGGACACTCAAAGACACTTTACATTGCACTATTCATTCACTCCATACTTGGTGATAGTAAGCTACTATTGTAGCCACAGCTGCCCTGGGGTAGACTGACGGAAGCGAGGCAACCAGTCTGCGCCATCGGCCCCTCCGATCACTCACTCACTCACTCACTCACTCACTCACTCACTCCGCCAGGCTTCCTGGTGTTCCCAAACGGTCTCCCATCCAAGTACCGACCAGGCCCTTCCCTGCTTAGCTTCCAAGGTCTGACGGGATTGGGCATAGCAAAGGCGGTATGGTCACAAATTGAATTAAATTGTATTGCAATTCCTAATTAAAACCACCAGATGTCGGTGTTGCCTTACAGAGAACCACTGTTGTACCAGCTGCTGTTTCTCCCTTTGTCCAAAATAGAAAGCCTTTAAATAAATCCCTAATTTATCTGTTCTTGCAACACCATGTCATAAACAAAACCAGGAGTGCTGGTATGCTCCAGGTTTATCTCTGTTTCAGATAGAGTTATTAATGATAATAGCAAGCTCCACCTCCAGGGAGGTTGGAGACAGGACTGCGAGTGCACACACAGGCTCTTCCTGTTGTGGTAGAGCGGCTGTCGGTGCGTGAGGGGGCGGAGAGGCGCAGGGGGCTGATGGTTGACTGGCTACCGGGGATTGTGAAACTGCTGAAGTCGGCAGTAGGCACCAGTGCAGACAGATCTCTGTACTTTCGGCCTCCTATTCCCCCAAACTTTACCCTCTCACTGCCTGTTAATTAAAGTCAGGATTTCCAGGAAGGACTCCATCGAGTCTACAAGGCAAGTGTCTATGGCAAGTTACTGTTTAATAAGGCCTGCAAACAAATAAAGCATTTATACATTTTTTTTGTTTTGTTTTACAGACAACTATTTAGTCCAGTTTGCAAAATATAAAAATATTTAAAATAAACTTCTCATTGGTAACTAATTAGTCATAGATCAGTATAATTTTGTGATTTAATTTGAACATACCAGGGGTACAATTTTCATTAATAAAAGTAACTACAGGATCGCCTCCCTTCCTGATCTCACTGGATGCAGTGATTGGTGCATTGACTCATTCAGTTCTGCCTCTGTCCTCTATAAACACAGGAAGTCTCATTATTTTCACTGTCCTGACTAGTTGGACCATTTTCTAAGGATTTATAAACCCATTAACCACTTTGACAAGTGATTAAACAGGACCATTGAGACAACTTGGTTTGGACACCTGTCAATGGGAATGTAATGAATCCTCAATTGTTAAACTTACTGAATAAGGATTTTGAGAACACTTTTCAGCTTAAAGACTATTTGTTGCTATAAGGGATTTTTATGAGGAAAACAATCACAATTACCAATATAATTAGTTGGTTTTAGCATCTGTAATTTTAGAAGAAATATCAGAGTCACTTAGTGTAACATACAATATTGACATACAAAACAATGTATTATGAAGTCGCTGTTATCTTGCAGAAATGCTTCCTGGGTGTGTGTCAGGGCCACATTTATTTGTCATCATTTCTTGTATGGGGCATCCCACATCCCCTAATCTCTGAATAATAAGATGGGAATGTGGTGTCTCTTCCTGTGAAAACAGTGAATATGTTTCCAGATGCCTGTATCTATAAAATAATCCAGCAGCGGGCACAGGAAATGATTGCAGTCCAGAGCATTGTCCTCTAAAGTGATGGATATTGTGTGTATGGGTGAAGGAGCACTGTGTGTTTTAATGATGCCATATCCTCTCTGGCAGGCGCTGTGTCGTCCGGGGAGCTTTTGGCGGGAGCCAGGCATGGATTAAAGGCTAAAAACTGCCCCAAGAGAGGAATGCCTGCCACATGACCACCAGGATGTGGGTGATGGACTGACACCCTCTATGTGACTCCTCTATGATTCAATTATCTGTCTCTCGGTAGGTGAATATATGAAGCAGTGTTGTCGTGCTGTAGGTGAACAGGTTGAGTGAAGGCCCAGTCAGCAGCATGCACATCCTTTGTTTGGCTTCACAGAAGAACTGAACCGCTTTTGCTGGTTTGATATAAGTGATTTTCAACTTTAAAGTTGAGCATATTTAGCAAATTTCAGCAAAAATAGCTCTGGTTTCATGTTGCATTGTGGTTCAAATCATTTGAGTGGAAGGGACATCACATTAGGCTTGATATTACATTGAAACAATAAACCTCTCACATGAATAAGAATGAGGTTTCTTGTAAAGGGACAATTTCAAAATTATATGTACATATAAATTACATAAATATTTAATATTTTGACCAAAATAACTTGTATTATCACTCAACCTTTGATTGTTTTTTTAACTGTCACTGACAGTTTTTGTCTGTTTTAAAAATGATTGCTGAATTGCGTAAAAAAGCTTAAGATTATTAGGGACTATTCCAATTCTAGTGTCAAGTGAATTATGAGAGTACATTGCAAGGACAGGAGTGGGATTGTATTGAAAGGAGGAAATGGTAAAATATGAAGATAATATGAAGATGTGTGTAACTGTTGTGTGGGAGTCTGTTGGGATGTGGCAGAGAGCGGAGGAGGATGTATCGGTGTCTACGGGCTGCTGTGGATTACACAGGGTTGTGAAGGTCAGATCATCGACCCTGTAGCGTGTGTGCAGATGTAAACAGCACAAAGAGGACGCCCCAAAGATACGATAATTAGCTCTTATTCAGTAGGGAGGTTCCAGTACAGGGCCAACTGACATTCTGCATCAATAGAAATAAAAACTTCCATCCATCCCTGATTAATGAGAAATGGGTTGAAAGTAACAAGGTGCAACCAGCCAAACTCCAACACCTGTCACTCCCCCCAATCAGAAGTACGAGACCTCATGATGTTCTAATGGATCTTATGGAACAAGTACATACATTTTGTGCATTTGTCTAGTGCAGTGGCCTGTCTGGATCATTGAGCAATGAGCATGTTTCTAATGTGTGTGTTGGCAGCTGTGGAGATAAACCATCACTGATCCCCTGGTCGCCACATGCCTCCCAAGGGGAGGATGTTGATGTTGAGCTGGCTGTTCCTGCTCTTTTCTGCTGCATCACACACAGACACAGAGAGCAGAAACACACACAGTTTGTTCTGTAAGTGTGAGGCCCCAGGGGGCTGGATCTCTCTCAGCTTGTCTGCGATCTGTCATTTAACACCACAGAGCCCAGGCTCAAAAACAAGCAGCCCCAGCCCGACTGCCTCAGTAACCACACACACAGTGTACATAGAGCACCAGGGCCTTTATGAAGACAGCCCGTCAGAAAACTGTTTGCACCCTATTCATTAGATATGATCACAGTATTCCTTGTTTACTAGGAGCACAGAGAGTGAACAGTTTTACTGTTTGAGATTCTCATGGGAAAACATACAACATAGACATTCCAACATCACACGTGTGTTCCCCTCTGTCCTCAGCCTGACCACAATGACAATCCTCTGAGTAAACAGACATGGTCCTGAGCGGAAGAATACCAGCTCTGATTGTACAAGCGCAAACATCTGGATTTCATACTGAGCTGAAACTGTGCCACATGTCACCAGCACAATATTGGCAGGAGTACCGTTGGTCAGTGGCTGCTATAATAAACAATACAGCGTATAAGCCTTGCTACAGACATTTGACAATTACACTGTATTGCAAGAGGTGCCGATGTCTGACATTTACTCAACCAGTACTTTCAAGATTTTACTGACCTGGACACCTTCTCCTCTTGACCAAGCACTCCTTGATCTCTGAGATTTCGGGACAGGGGCGGCCAAACGGTGATGGATACTGCAGGACCAGCCTGGTACGTGTCTCCTGACCCCGTCTAAAGCCACAAGTTCTCCCAGAGCGAGAGCAGGGGCTCCACTCACTCCATTGGCCGACCTCACAGTGCACTGTCGGGAGGCAGCCAGAGGTCAGTGGAGTCGCGCATAGAAAGGTTAGACACCTGATTATTAAATTAACACAATCGTTTATGTTATTAAACATGTTTGTTAGTAAATGATGGTCTGGTTTGACAAATGTGCCATAGGTCCCTCTCCATAGCACAGTGTCTCGAATCACCCAGCTTGATGTTGATTAAGAGTTATGTCCTGCCTCTGACCTTGGGAGGTACACTCCATGAGCTTGTCATTGGGCTCGTAGTCCTCAGGACAGACATGGTGGCACCTCCCATGGAACTGGTACAGCCCAGGTCTGCACCGAGTGCACTGCTCACTGTTCACACACGCTTCGCACTCTACAGGGCACCCTGTGGAATCAACAGACAGGATCATAAAATCATATGGAACACTTTTACTGCTGTACTACAACTGCTTTTACTATTGGATTATATCACTATCAATATTGTTAATCAATAGTGCACTCACTGGACACACACTCCCGCTGGATGTCGCTCGGCACCAGCCCATCAGGGCAGCTCTCCAGACATTTTCCCAGGTGGAGATAGTAGCCCGGCCGGCAGCGTGTGCAGAAGTTCTTGTTAAAGCAGGAATCACACTCAGATCTGCACTCTGACAAGGAAACACAGACCCACCACCTCCGTTTATTTATAACAGACAAGTTCTGGTGTGTGTCGTGCCTGTTAAATATACAGCGTGTCTCGAGTGTCCATGTGTGCATGGGCATACAGTGAAGAGGCCACTGTGGGCAGATTGATGTTCCAGTGATGGATGAGTCGGAGTTAGACAAACATTTGATTTTATTTAAAGTCACCAGAAACATAATTCACAGATGAGCAAGCAGACTTGTGTGTTTGTAGAAAGCCTTGTTCTCTTTCAAATTGGCCTTGTAAAATAATTGTAAAATAATGGAAGTGCCTTATAGAAATGCTTGTGCTATGTGGTGCACGTTCAGTTTTGCTTTTTCTTTTTTAAATGTATTCTTCTTTAATGAACAGTGGGCTCATAATTTCTCTGGGTAGACAGTATGGACTCTAAGGCTGTCCTTTCAGAATAACTCCATCCATCCATTTTCTTCCACTTGTTCGTTGCCGGGTCGTGGGGGCAGTTTTTGGAGCTGCCCAAATTACATTGCACCAGCCCCTATGGCTCTTCCTGCAGGTGGCGGGCCCACAGAAGGACGGCCTCACGATTATAACCGGGCCTGTTGGTCTCTCATAATAGGCTTCTAGTTATTTCAGAATAACTATAAATTACTATTAACAATTGTTTCACTAAAATGATGTTCACTGTATTTGGAATTTGGCCAGCTGATATAATTTCTAATCATTATAAATGTGGGCAGCTGAAAATAATTCAAAAGTGTACATTTATGCTCTTGTGGGCAATAAAAAAGTTAAGCTAATTAATGAATATAATGCACTTCCGTGGTTGGAGTCACTAATTGTAAACTGGTTTGTAATTCTTAAAGTTAAATATGCATAATTTCTTACTTGTGCAGGTGTTTCTCTCTGGTGAGCGAATATCGTAAAATCCCGGAGGACACGATGTCATGCACACCCCAATCTGTTTCATCCCAATCCTCTCCAAGTGCATGAAGAAGCGTGGCTTACACGAGAGGCAGCCATTGTAGTCAGAGCAGGTCAGACAGCCACCTTGCTGGCACCCTGAGCCCCCACTAGAAATCTCTGTTGAAAATAAGACAATAATAAATATATGCTGCATGTGTTGTGCAAGGATTCATTAAGGTTTTCCATAGCAAATGATATAGCCTTTGCAAGGTTGTTCTTGGGATAAACATTTTCATCATACATTTGCCACAAAGGCAAATGTAGTCTGGCTGTTTGGCTAAGAAAATGGTAAAATATGTTTTACAACTGTATCCAAACAAACCCAAAGTCCTTAATGATGCCTGGCTTCAATGTATTTACAGTATAGAGTATGCGCAGCCATCACTTTAAAACCATTTTCCGTTGGTTAGTTTTACAGGAGGTTTTCAAACATTTATTGCTTGAGGTTAAGGAAATGAACTTAGAAAAACCATAATGGGTGACTTTGGAACTGGTCTATTTGCCTGCTTTAAGTGACAGATGATAGCAAGAGGCATTGGTACAGTATATTAAAATATTAAGGGTTTCATCATCCTTCCTCTTAATGTGTCGAACTGTCCTCTCTTACAGATCAAACCTGAAGCATGGTTGCATGTTGACATCTGGTGCACATGTTTAATGCATTTACAGTCAGACCGTGATTATAAAAGTGAGGAGTGGAGCGGAGATTAAGGCAGTGGTTAATAGCTTGTACATTGTTTATTGATGCTTAATATGTTTTAGGTCCTTCTTTATACCCTGCCTTGAATTAACTTATTGGCACAAAGTGCATAATAGAATGGAAAGTTTAACCCTTTTTACAACCCTCTTGTTAGCACTCTCTATAGAGTGACAGGTTAATATACTGTAGCCCAGCCATTCCAAAAGTCTGTGACATTGCAGCCCCCTGATGAAACAATAATAATAGTTTCATCTTTTCAAAAGGTTTTGTTATGATTTTACAGCTAAAATTACATAAAAAGCAACATCTAGCAATAACAGTATAGACTAAATACCGGTTTTAACTGGTACATTTGTCCAAATAAATGTATTTTTCCTTTCAAAATGATTTTTTTTCTACTTGTATTGTAGACAAGTTTTGGGGCCCCCATTGTAGTTCCTCTGAGGCCCCTCAGGGTCCCCGGACCCCACTTTGGGAACTACTGCTGTAGCCTATCTCAAGTCAACTATACACCATACATTACATTAATCATAAAAACACAAATCTGCATGGCATTTGTATTAATTTAGAGACACACTAGAATCTAATGCTGTGTAATTAGCAACTACATTTTTAAAGACTTGATCCCAGTGTGTCTGTTACATAACGTTTTTGCATTTTCCAAGCACCTCTAGTTTTTGATTTCTGGCTACTGCAAACAACTGAGAACGCCACTATTTGGTTCGAGACCCGGGTCCAGCAACTTGCTAATGTCTTTCCCCACTCTTTAACCCCTCTCACCCTGTTCTATCCTTGCCAATAAAGAAAACGTGAATTGAAACTGATATTGACATTTCCTTTTAACAGATTGTGCTCATGTTGTTTTCACAAATAGCATTGAGAGAGTGAGGGTAGTCCCTCACAATTATCCATTCATGACAAATGTTTTCAAAAAGTAGCCAACTCAACTAGGTTTTTGAGTTCATTCAAGAGAAGCTTTGCACTTTGGAGCATCAGAGCAACCCTCGGTCTTCTTGTCCTGCCAGTTCTCCATAGATCACAGATACTTCAGAAATTTCAGCAATCTGCACAATTGCTGTCCATTTGGCCGCATGCTTCTGCCAAGCCTCTGATTCACAGAAGACTTAAGGCACTGGAATTTGGCCTTGCCCTTGCCTCTCACTGACAAAACCTCAGTCAGGCAATGGTATCTACAAAACATACCAACAAAGTCACCTACGAGTAAACACACTCACAGGCTCACACATCGAAACAGATGGTGGACGGGAGTTGTGCAAGATTTAAAGAGATCAAGAGCTTTTAGCTCTGACTCAGAGACCAACAGTTATCTTATTGTAGTTTAACACATTTTGGTCTCGCAATCAGAACGGTCAAGCTATTAACACTTTTTTGCAGCATCGCTGAATTCATTTACGTATCTTTCCTTTCTCTCTTTATTAACAATGATAATAATAATGGCTTACACTTGTATTGCACTTTTCAACCCTGTGTTACCAAGTTTCCCGCGCCACACTATATTCATTATTCATTCACACAATACTCGGTGGTGGTAAGCTACTAATGTAGCCACAGAGGTAGACTGACGGAAGCGAGGCTGCCAATCTGCGGCATCGGCCCCTCCGACAACCAACAAATCGCTCACACTCTCTTTCATTCTGGTCTATTGTACATGTTTTCTTTGGTAGGAGAAACCGGAGGTACCCGGAGGAAAGCTACGCAGAAACAGGGAGAACATGCAAACTCCTCACAGAAAGGCCCGTCTGGCCAGAGATTAAACCCGGACCTTCTAGCTGTGAAGCACAAGCCCAACAAAAAGCCTCATTCTGGCATTTAGTTCTGATGCACATGTTTCAAAGTACTTACAACTCACTTCAGAGATCTAATTTGTCTCTCTTAGTCGTCCAGGTATTGTCCATTGTTCTATAGACTTTTAAATATCATTGAGTGGAAAAGCTGCTTCTTGCTCATGTTGTCTGAAGTAAGCCTGGCTAAACGCACAAGGTGGAGGCCTGTTAAAGCTCTGGTCTTTCCTAGAGGAGGGACCAGGATGACCATGACACAGCTATTACTTTTTACACTTAACAAGTTTCACTAATTAAAATAACCATTGGCCTGGGGGAAAAAGAGTCGTTAGGTCTCATTTGCATTCACAGAGCCCTGCTCCTTCACTGATCTGAGAAGTCCATTGTAGAGTGGTTACAAATTATGGGGCTGGTCCTCACTTCTGTTAGGGAGGTTTGAACTTTTTGACAAAAAAAATCCCTCCTTTACTCCACTCTTTGCCTTCTATACTCCTCTCTCAAACCACCATTTTTCCTTAGCTGACTGAGATGCTGCACTGCTGCTTTCCCTGTAATGTTGATATATTCTTTTGTACAGAGGCTGTTTTGTTTCCCTTTTATGCTGCTAACTCACTCTTCCTTGCACTGAATTGAATGCACTACATTGGTTTGTAGGTGACTGGTCTTGTCTTTCAAATCTATGATTTTTGTTGTATCCCATTTCTATAATTGTCTGCCTCATCTCTTGTGAAGCTTGCCTCTGTGATGTTGTCATGTTGACCAAGCGGCCATTGACTCTCATCTCTGTTACCCACTCAGTCCCTCTGAAGTCTGGACTCATTTAACCCTCCTATCAGGGGAAGCCTTTTTCTGTATGGCATTGTTTTATCACTATAATGAAAGGTCTAGTGTAAAACTGATACTTTCTTAAACTGAGATTAATTATGCTGTGAGTCATTGTGGAGTTCATATTTTCACCAAAGAAATTATTGCACACTGATGGTGTAGCGTGCGAAAGTCCTATTTTTGAGAAATGAACAAAGCAAGGGGCTTTAATTGGGTGTCTCTGCCACGAAAGACTGCAATTTTGAAGAAGTACTGCCCAGACTTGAATTAAAGGGTATATTCTCCAGATAAAACGCAATTTCAAAAAATATTTATCATTTTGATATGGGCAACATGGCAGTTTCCCAAGGCGGCATGAGAGCAGGGGAAAAAATCTGAAACTATTTAATGACTGTATTTTAACCACGTAGGCTTTGATTATTTTGAGGTAAAGCTTACATAGATTGAAATTGCCCTCAAATTTCCCTATTTTGAAGAGTGCCCAAGAGAATGTTCGCCCCAAGCCCAGGATCGTCAGCCACTGTATGTTTCAAAGCACAGGTAGCTTGGAAAAGAAAAAAAAAAAATCTCTTGACGGTCTATTATCTTAGTTCACAAGCAGTTTTTGGAAAGTGGTACATGGAATAGTTATTTTGTCACTCACTGCATTTCTGGATGCACGTGCTGAAATGGTGCAAATAAACAGGCAAACTTGATACTTGGTTTGTGTAGGCTAATGGAAATCAGGTGGCATATATTTGCATGTCATTATTTATTAACTATTGTGATTTACAAATAAATGGAGTAACCAATGGTAAAAACATCACCAAATAAGGGAGTACCTATATAAGGATAACACATAAAAGATTGAATCTGTAAAAGTACAATACTGAGTATTTTGAATTTGGTCACAATAATTAGGCTATTCAATTGGCTCCAGTGAAAAGGACAAGTCCAAGCTTGCCATATGAGTGTTGTCACTGCTAACACCACTAGAGAGCGATGGGGACCACTGACTTGAGTACTGTTTGGCAGTATGTCATTATGTAATTATGCCACCAGTAACGATTCTGCCTTACAGGCAGGTGTAAACATATCATTGTATTTATAGTCAATAATTATCACATAGGCTACCCGAAAATGTTATCATGATAGAAGATAAATAACAATACATTTAGATTTGTGGCTGTTCAACAATTTCACTTTACTACAAAAGATACAATGGTAATTGTAGCCTACTAGTGCATTAAACTGGGAGGCTACTACACCACAGTATTAGCTTCTATATTTGGGTGGGTGTCAATGCATTTTATACTCACGTTTATGATGCCGATGCCTGGAGCTACTGTGCTGACCTCTAGTGTAATCCATACAGTACAATATGATCAAAACAATGGAGATCAGTTGTAAGTGCATAGTAGCCCACAGAGATGATAGTCGTAAGCCAATGTCAATATAGAGCACAGAACTTGTACGTTCTTTTAAGATCCTGTTTAATTTATCCAAACGCGCTCGTGTTCAACTTGAAAAAACACCAAAACACTAAACACCACAGGAGCCCCTATATGATATGAGGTGTTGGTGATAGTGCACGCGGGCCCATTGATAACTGGCCCGCTCGGACTCTATCATCCTGGATGGGAATTTCATTAGTAGCGCTGACTCAAGGGACCAATCTCCGTGCCGTCATGAAGAGCATCCCACTGGACAAAACCAACTCGCCAAGAAATGTCATCCGTCTTGCACAGTGGGAGCGCGAGATCAATCATTTGTGGGAAGGAGAGTGGTAAAAAGAAACAAGAAGCCTCGTTTATTCCTCGTAAAATGTTACATCCATTTGTTTGGCTCCGAATGGATTGTGCGCCGTGCGTCCCGCGTGCGTAAAATAGCGCTTATGTTGGTAATCTTCACTGGGATATTAAAACCTGATCATATAAACTTTTCTGCCATAAATGCAGTTGGCCTTTTTCGTTTTCCAAAAGTCTTCGTGTAATTATGAAAATTCTGATTCCGCATCTATTTCTATCAGAAGCAGCGCGCAACTGAACCCCAGTGCTTCTCCACAGCTTCAGCGCTTTCTGCTTTGCGTGCAGGACCCATTCACTCCCTCCTATCGTCCTGCTGATGACTTCAGCCCTCTGCTGTCTCTATGTCTCTCCCGCGCCCCCCACGAGCTGCAAAGTTTATTTAGAGGGCAAGCCCCCCGCGTCAGGCACCGAAACAGAAAGGGGGAACACACAGGAGTTATTTTAACGAGGCTAATGTGTTCTGTTGCCGTACCTGACTTCATCACGTATGCGTATTTCAACACCGATTAGAGGGAGAGAGCACAATAGTAAAACAGATTCAACTGCAATGGACTGTCAGACCTCAACTTGGTTTGCCGCTGTAACTTTGGCACGAGAAATTGACGAACATTTTGGTGCCAACACTGCTGATCAAATTTTACATATCCTCCCTTGTATTCTCGGGAAAAAGTAAACAATTGATATCAATAAACGTCCACCATTAATTTTACTGTATCAAATGTGATGTGTGTACTCTAATGGTCCCAAGGCTGGACGTGGGGACTTGTCCGGCTCAGTCCAGGCCATGTTGTAACATCCAGCGCTCCACGTGTGTTTTTGACTTACAGATTCTATTGGCTCGCGCAGGACCCAAGCCAAACTTTGCTACAATGTGTTATTCCTGTCACAAAAGCAGGATTAGCAATTGATAGGCATTTCGATTAAATAATTGCTTTTGACAGTGGAGAACAATGATAAGTATTTCTTTGTCCTCTAGAGGGAGTTAGCACCATGAAAGCTTTCGGCATATTGCACTGGTCGACTCATATGACAGTGCATAATGCCTGTGTGGTTCATTTTGGCGATATAAAATACGTTCAGTGCCGATATGTCAAATGCTTTTCTTGAAGAAGGTATGATTTTAAAAAAAAAAAAAAGAGAGAAAAAAAGCATTTGGTGTTTCTGAGCACAATAATGCCTTGTTTAACATCAGTCAGGAGACTATTTTTCAGCAGAACCGCAGTCATTATGTCCTGGTTTGAAGGAGTCTGGTAATAAATGGTGAATGCAGATGGAGAAGTGGCTTGTATGGCCTCATTTGTCTGACTGCTGTGTTGATGTTTCAGGGTAACATGTCCACTGCTTCTCCCCGCTGCGGCTTCTGCTTCTTCATCAGTCATTGGGCTGAAGAGTGCTATGCAAACACAAGGAACACATCTTCTTTATGGCTGTACTGCCCTATTGTCCAGCACTTACTCATGACCGGAAACCATCCATATAGTTTGAGGCATTACTCTTTCAGCTTGTCATTAGATGTTTATGCATATACAAACTTAAAACTGCTTTAGACAGACACACTGATGAAAACAATAATATGTATAAATAATAATATGTATAAAATCATAGAGTGGGGGCACTGTCAGAGGAATGTGTCTTTATCTCAAAGTTCATTAAGAACTTAGAGGGGCTTCTTGTTTGGTTATCTACCCCATATTAAATTTGCACATCACAGTTGTTTCTAGTTTACAGCCTATGTGTTTATTTGAAAAGATGGAGCCAGTTGGTAAAATGAAATATTATTGGGCAAACTCCTGAAATCCTGTCTGTCTGTCCCCTCAGTGCTTATAGGAGAATAAAGGTGGTCTTTGTGCTGTAGCACTCTCCAGTAGGCGCACTATCCCATGGGGGCTGGAGAGGGGTGTGTGTTTGGATGTGTGTACGTAGGATCGGGGTGCCGAAGGTTAAGGTCACCTGGTCAGTCCCCGGGACCGTCCAGTGAGAGAATCAGTCGACACCTGTAAATGAAGTCAGGCAGGTGCATAACCCTCCCAAGGATGGATGCACACTACTTTTTTTTTTTCTATTATGACATTTTGTTCTATTTTGTCCCTGTTGATGTCCTAAAGTTCCTTTTCATTGGGAAAATGTAAAACACAATTTTTTGGCATTTATTTTGCTGATAATCTTTTGTAGAAACAAATACAGATTTTTAGTTTGGAGTTTCACCTGTTTGAGTTTGAAACAGTAAGTCTCAATTAAAGTAGTGCAATCCACTTTCCCAGTGACTATTGAGCAGAATTGCCCTGGATTTAATTGATTTAACTCTGTTTAAAACACTTTGTTTCATCCTCTTTAATCATTCAATCGATGCTAAAGTTCCAAACCAAAGTCCACACACTGTCTTTTATCTAATTTACAACTAAAGACTTGTTTATTCAGTACTGTTCAAACCCTATAAACTGATAAAGTGATCACCCTGTCTGCTGCCCCTCTCGTGCCCCACACACACCGCTTGTCTGTCATCTTTAAAGTACTCATTACTGTCCCAGTAATGAGTACAGTATAACTCATAAAGAGTACAGTATAACTCAAAGTTCCCACATGACTTTGACAGTTTTTAGCCTCTGTCCTGTCATCGGTTTATGAATTAGGCTGCCCTCGGAGTGGACACCAATTGATAGCGCGTGCCTGTCTGCACCCTAAAAATAATACAGTGTCTTATAGTGTCCTTCTAAGCAGGTTTTCTGACATGGCATGTGTTAACACTGAGAAAATCCCGGTGGCAATCCTGTACATTCCCGCAGCATGAAGCAAGCATACTGATACATGATCACAGGCCTGGCAATTGGATCCAATAAGCCCTCCACATGTATGAAAATAGAGGAGTTCTAATATATACACTTGCACTTCCTGAAATCCTATTGAACACAGATGACCAGGATTACTCATGTAAATATGGATAGAGGCTGGGGCAAGTGTATATATGTGAAGATTTATATGTGTATTTGTTAGTAATTGAGTGGATCATTTCATAGTAATTGGGAGCATGATGGAAGACAAGAACAGATCAGAGTGAACACGAGCTGTCAGCTGTGCACACAGACACTGAGCGTCTGAAGGGAAGGTCAAAAGAGACTGAGGTTGTGACAGTATGGACTCTGTTGGAGCAGACTATTGGGTCATAGAGTTTGTATGTGAACTGCAGAGAGCGCTTGTTCAAACTGTGAATCAGTACAAGATAGATCTGCACATGTAATTGCAACTGAATCAGCATCGCAATTTGAGTGGTTGCAATTAGCATACTTTAAAGACTTCCGTTGTTTCGGCAATACAAGATCTTCTGCCAACATCAAAATAGTCATATCCTATCTCTCTCTATTGGGTCTTGGGTGTAAAACGTGCAAACCCTGTTTAGTCCAACAAACATTCAAAATGTTAATTCTTCAGTCTTCTCTCAAATACGTATTAATGCTCCTGGACATGTTTACAAAGTTTTCCATGGACTGAATCTTAAATTTAAATCACAAACCCAGTCGCAATGCTTTTCAGAAAAAACTCGTATGAGCTAAACAACATATGAATATAAAATGATGACATTAACAGTGTTTTACTGTCCCACATGCTGATTTTTCCCAATTGTCTTTTCAACAAAAGTATACACGTGGCTAAACAAAAACTAAAAAGATATTGCCAAACATATTTTTAGTCATTATAATGTGTTCCAAAAATTAGAAACTACTAAGACCCTTTACAATTCCATATTCATTCCATCCTGAGCCACAGCAGCCATGGGATGGACAGGCAGAACTTGGCTACCAATCTGTGACTATCTCCACTCTCAAAGCTGCACACACATTGATACATAGGCATCTTATACTGTACATTACATCAGATCCCAAATATAGGGCTCAGCATCCCTTTAATTATGTCCTATAGGAGTCACCCATCCGCCCCCTGCAACATCCACAGACACACAGCCCAAGTCTGCCATGTAAGTGACCCTGAGATGCATCCCCATCACAGGCCTGACTAATCTGACCGTGAGCGTGGCATGAACTCCACATTCTTTCCAAAGCAGCGCCTCCACTTCCCTTGCCTCCTCCTTTACAAGACTGAGAAGGGTTCTACAGGCAGGCACTTAGTCTGCAGAGACAATGGCTACCCAGGAAATTTTAATCATCTTCTCTCCAGCTTTTTCCCATCAGCTGTTGCCCAGGGTAACAGGTGGGGCGGACCCAGATATGTGTGTGGTGCAGGGAATCTCCAACATCAGTCTGTGCAGGGGAACCTGTGGGTTACTTTATTAATGCAAAGTCCTTTCTTTAGCCTTAAGCTCCCCTTTGGCTCTTCACTCATGACAGGCGCCCACTTTTGTCCTGTGATCACTGAGCTCTGCAGGGACCTGTGTTGGTACGTTCCACCAGAGGAATGTCCTATATACAAGACGAGCGGATTTTTACACAAAATTCAATGTTGATGTTGATTCTGTTTTACCAAGCACATTCAGCAGGAAAAGCCCTGAGAGAAACTCCCAAACTTCTCACTAAACGACTCAAACTAAAAGTTGAAAGAAGGCAGATGGCCAGAGCTTTATTTTTCTAGTGAACAATTTCCTCTCGATCTGAGCTCCGCTAATGGAAAGAGGCTGAATTAAAACATGTGTGAAAGCACAATTTAGCCCTTCGATTCTCACTTGGGCTGAACAACCTCGGCCAACCACACTCCAAAGAGAATTTGTCCTTTACTGAGCAAATTAATGTGGACATTTTTCCACCCAGTAAAAACAGGCTTTCCTCCCGCAGCAGCTCAGGACACATCTGGACTCTTTACAGCAGTGGCTAGTGTTTTGCAAATCCATCCAAGGATTGCTAAATAGCCACAGTTGGTGCAGTCGTATTGATGTTGATTTCAGTTTATAATTGGCTTTTATTTCATTTTTTATGATATGATGCTTGTTTTGCATTAGCCTGCATACTGTATTGCAGTTCCACCATATTCAGATAACAAACTTCATAACTCAAGTTTTTCCTATGCTTCTGTTGCCATGCTGTGACAATCTGCATTCTCTACTGGGGTGTTGTATGAATTACTTTATAGCTGATTTCTGGCATAGCACCAAAGTACATCTCTGACATGTTAGTATCATAAACCACTATACGTTGGTAAAATATGTTTTAAAACAGTCGCAATGCCAGATGTGTTCATTTGAACTAACTGTGGACTTTTTGCAAAATGCTCTATGAAGGTGTAAAATGTACAAATTCACTAAAATTACTCCAAAAAAACATATTAGACACATAAGGAAAAAAAGTCCCACGATTTATACCCCATGTGACAAATAACCCCTCAGGTTTTGTGATAAATAACCCAGAGTGTCCACTTTACAAACACTGTAAGCTAACTAACAAACAGCTTTAGCATGTTAGCTCTAAAAATCAAAGCTAACGTCTCTGTCTTTCAGATCAGTATCTTTTCTTTATGGCACTGACAAAAGGAAAGTTGTTACTACAAAAATAACATTAAAGTTTGGGAGACGGCATAAAAACAATTCAAATGTGTCCTGTCCTCATGTCTTCAAATTATTATTGGAAGAGAGGAATACCAATACACATATTATATATTAGTATCAGAGAATAGCGCCCTCTAGTGTGGCTATGAAAAGCAATTTGACAAATTTCCCTGCGTGACAAATAGCCCCGGTCTCCCCTACATCTATAATCTGCAGCAGTCTTTCTGAAGACATTGACATCATTCAAATCTAGTCTCAAAACCGTCTGTTGTGCAATTGACACATTGAAAGTTATTTTGTCTGCTATCTTAATTTTTTGTTTTAATTTGACACCGATTCTTAATACATTTTATATTTTTTAGTTTCATTTGTGATTTATGCATTTTTAATTTGTCAGTAAAGCACTTACTTTGCCACTTTACTTGCCTCCCTGGAAAGTGCTCTGTTCGGGATGAAGTTAAGGGAGAAGTTGGTAATTTTGTACGCACAATTTTGTTGGTACAGTTTTCCCAACATCCGTGCTGCCTGGTTGTTTAGGTTAGGTTAGGTTACTTTATTTGTACCCGTAAGTAAATTTGTCTTGCAATTCTGAGAACTAGTCAACATTAAAACACATTATACAAAGATAAAACACCACATACATGTTTAAATATAAAACTTGTAAGTGCTCCAGATACTAACAGGATGTGCCTAAAGATACAACAGATGTTTAAGCCACTGGACAGTAACCAAGATAAGAAGCCGTGTCAGGGGCGATTAGATCCCTACTTGTACTAAACCGATTCGTATGGCTTATTGGCATTAAAAACCCACGCCCAGATGGAAGCAATTGAAACTCTGAATGCAAAGGATGCGCAGTGTCTTCTAGGATGCTTCGTGCCATCCTCTCTAACTGTCTATCATACAGAAAGTAAACTGGTCTGAAGCTGGCCGATGACTTTACTTGACCACGTGACCGGCTGATTCAGGGCGTTTTTGTTTCTAACAGAGGAGCTCCCATACCAGGCGACCAAGCAGAAAGTTAAGGTCGTTTGCCCAATAAAAAAGTGTCATCGCAGTTTTATCTACATGAAAGAAGGACAGTTTCCGAAGACAATACAGTCGTTGATGACCCTTTGGCACAGTTTTCATTAAATTCAGTTTACAATTTATAATTGTTCCAAGATACTTGTACTCCACACTCCACTGGTTGTCCCTATGTTACGTCATGTGGGAGAGCGCTCTTCCTGAAGTCGATGATCATATCCTTTGTTTTTGCAACATTTAAGAGAAGATATGACTCATCACACAATTTGACAAAGTCCCCAACAACTGGGCCCTGCTGACTTTCATTTTTGTGAAGTAAACTTACAATAACTGAGTCATCTGCGTATTTTAAGATGATTCTGTTTTCATGGTCACTCTGACCATTAAAACATGGAAACATGAAAACATTTCTATGACTCTGTTTGTATGATTGTAACACAATGTCACAGTGCTTTGGTCTTAAAAATTCAATACGTCTGGTTACTCTCACAAAAGCAGTCCATTTTGTGTTTGAACACCAGTCAAATAAAAATAACTTTGACCTACAAAACTGCAGGAGTTAAGAGCTGCTGTTTATAATTAAAGACAAATGCTATTGTTAAAAAGGGCCAAATTGAAAAAGAAAGGCTTGCCTAAATATTATTTTCATCTAAAGTAGAACTGCCTTGTATAGTCTTCTATCTTTAATATTACCTTCAATTGGAGTACTGAATGTGCATTGTGAAAATCTTTGGTTCTTTTTTGTGTGTGGATTCTGAAAGAGCACATATGTGGAGCACGTGGGACCACTAAAACCTGAGCCAAGCTACAGAGGGGCAACCCTCTACAGTGGCCGTTTATGGCCAGTGATAATGGCCTCATAGTAAAAGCAACAGTGGCCCAATTAGACTTCACAGTTTGTGACACTCAGAAGTTAGTTAGAAATATCCCACTCTGTGCTGTTATGTGTACTCAGGCATATTACAACATGGTTTAGTTAGCTTTCTTTGTGTTAAAAGCTGGTTCTATTTTATTTCTGTTAAAGATCCTTTATTCGCAACTCTATACTATAATAAAAAATGTATTTTGTGATACAGCAGAAACACAACTTGTGTTGCAATTGATCCATTGTTTAGAAGTTTTCATGTGTACAATAGGTGATGTCATCCGACCATTGTGATTCTACCAGTGTCCAAATGAAAATGCTTGTTTCCCCCGAGGTTGACAACTACTTACTGAGATTGCTGATTGCACTTTTCTCCCAAGGTCAGACTGGCTTTGAATATGTCCTTAAACTTGATAGTCCTGTCCCTCCAGAGATGAGCACTTGTGTATTTTAATCAAACAAGGAGCCAAGAGCAGCTTATGTCCCTGATTGCACGTATATTTTTAAAAACCTGGTATAACAAGTGATATTATGTTTAGGCTTTTGTGTGGATCTAGTGGCGCTGTCCTCAGAAGACCTCTCCTCCAAAACATCTAGATAAGGACAGTTATTAGCTTTACAAGCAGCACTGATGTGTTTTTTCAGACACAAGGCTTGCACGTTTTGTAATGTGTAGATAGTACAATAATAATTTTTTTGTTTTTGATTAGTATTTGCTTTTTTGTGTGAGGAGAATTTGCACTTTATGGATGTTTTTGTTTGTTAATATAGTGAAGCATTTGTGCCATTTATACAATGTGTGTGTATTATTATATATTTTTTATTATAATAAAAAAACTCAATAGAGTTATATCTTTGTGTATCATGGGCAATGTATAGAATTTACTACATACCTGAACTTTCTTGAATGTTCAAAAGCACCACAACTAATTGAGACAATGGCATAATTGTATAGGGAGGGATCTGAATAGTAACATTTTAGTAAAACTAAAATAGTCTAGTTTTTCCTTTTGCATATTTTTTTGCTTTGTTACTTTTTTCTATACATGTTGATTGATTTAATGCTCTGTTATGAAAATGATATAAAATATTAAAAAACTTTATAAAGCCACTGTCTCCACTGGATGCCCATAGTTGCCTCTAAAGGCTCCCATTTCCAATCATTGTGAAAAAGAAACCACTGTGTGCGTGTGTGTGTGTTCATAGCATTATCTTTTTTCCTTGTTACAGTCACTCCCATCATGACTCATTTCAGCTCCCCCTGCATAATCATTTCTCATCGACATCTTCCCCCTGACTATAACTACTCATGTTTTACAGCACAAGACTGTATCATTTCACCCAAACAAACTGCTGAACAAATGGCCGCCAGCAGCTGAAGCTCAGGACAGATTAGTGGATTTATATGTTTGTTATAAAGTGTTAAATCAAAGTTATTAGGCTATAATCGTTTTTTACAAGAAGTCTCCATTCAGCTCTCCACTGCTGCTGCTGCCGTGTGAGGATGTTTGGTTTTGTGCGATAGAAACATGTTCTCCATCTGTGCGTCTGCTCAGAATTTATTGACGTATGTTGGAGTGAATCTCAGAGGCGTCCACACCTGCAGTGATTGAAAAATAGGGCTTGTATTTATTACACTCTCCACTGAGTGAAGAAGGATCTTCATCATGTTATGCTACGTCTACACTATATTGTTTTATCTCGTGAAATGTTTTTCACTAAACAGTATTGTATTACACAGTATCTTGACTGTACAATAAATCCTGATAAAAAAATATAATCGCTCTTTGGTTGTAATTAGCAAATCACAAGCATAATAGTTTGTCAACATGGCATCTTATGTTTAAAATATGCTAAAACTGTTGTTTAAACCTCTAGCAAGACATTCTGAAATGCATGTGTCTACTCTTGTATAAGGATTATGAATAAGTCTTTTCTAAAGTGTCAATTTTCAGCTAATATGTATATGTATCAGAGCACCTTTCTGACCAAAGCGTTGTGAGTCACCCTTTATTATCCTGTTTATTGAAGCCAACAGGCCAAACAACACTTATAAAAGTGTACAAAGTGACCTGAATCTTGACTCAAAACGTACATCGCAAATCTAATCACAATTGCAGACACTTAAAACATATTGGATGTTATTCCAATATAGTGCAGCCTTTAACCTGATTGGCAATGTGGTAGATATAAGTGTTTCCCAACCTTTTTCTTTGAGTGAGCCCTATTTTACTAGTGGATATGTCAACGACCCAACACCCTCCTCCAACCTGTCAGTCTGTTGTTATTTGGTCAGGTCAGTACTTGTTGTCAAGCTGTCTATGTGTAGCTGTGTGGGTTCCTATGCTTGACTAGGGTGGGCAACGCTAGTCAAGCAGTAGTAGTAGTAGTAGTAGTAGTAGTAGTAGTAGTAGTAGTAGTAGTAGTAGTAGTAGTAGTAGTAGTAGTAGTAGTAGTAGTAGTAGAAAAACCTTAAACAAAAGAACACAAAGATACCCAAGTGTAAGTATGTACACCATGCACAAGTCAACATCAGTATTTGCAATGACAGGTCAGTAATATTTCACACATAATTTGAACACAAGTATTCATGACTTTAGCTAGTAATATTACACACAGGTCAGCCAGGTAAGTATGGGTAATATAATTTACTCGAACCACATTTAAGCATAAATATTACAGTTTTAACCCAATGATATTTTTAAGCACAACCATGAATTTAATTCTTTAAGTTTCCAATTTAGTTTTCTTTAAAGTAAAGTATTTCCAGCAGATTATGTTACAGTAGCAAATAAACATGTGCCCAACAACCGTGTACAAGAGGAAGTAAACAGCACAGCAGCTTGGCATAGAGCACATTGACAAAGTTCAGCTCATACACAAGCAGCGCAGATTCTTACCGGCTGTCACTCCAGACTCTCTTTTGCGAGTGCCCGGTCCCGCACTGCGTTTTAGAGCAGTGGTTCCCAAAGTGGGGGTCGGGACCCCTCAGGGGGTCGCGAGGCCTAGGGTGGGGGTCCCCAAATGATTTCAAGATGAAACAAAAGAAAAATGCTACTGTTTTTAGCATATTTTTGAGTGTAAAACAGCCTATAGTGAGTGAAATCTATTATTACTCAAAATAAATACATATAAACTTGATGTTTTTCTGGCCTATAGTAGCATACGAGGCAATAACTTTATGCAATGGGGGTCCCGAGATGTACATGTGTCAATTTTTGGGGTCCCAGCCAAAAAGGTTTGGGAACCCCTGTTTTAGAGGATTGAAAGTCTTTTTCCCTTTGTTAGGCAGAAGTTTGCTGGCGTTTCGCTGCTGTGGTGTCCATGTTGCTGCCCGTGCATGACACCACAGGTGAATGGGTGCGTCATTTAACGCAGCCCGGGCGCTCTCTGCTGATTGCAGAATTGGTTCCGCCTGGACTCTGCAGAGGGAGGCGGGGTGACGGGCAGTTCGCCGCAACACATGTTAACGAATTTATATGGGACTCATGCATGTAAACACGCCGGATAGAAGCCCTGATATCATTTCCATCCGTCGTCCCCCAATCGCACTCTCAAACACACTCTCATTCATCCTGGCTTATTGTACATGTTTTTCGTGGCAGGGGAAAACTGGAGTACCCGGAGGAAATCTACACAGACATGGGGAGGACATGCACACTCCACACAGAAATCTGTTGTGCAGCACAAACGCTTACCACTGCCAAGTCATTTGTAGTGATTGTAGTGTAAACAGAGCAGTAATCCGAAACAAAGGAATGCATTAATAAAGTATATAAAATGCTTTAGAGTGGTATCCTTCAGTAAAATTCTGTTAACATAATAGTTGGACCTCTTTACTCAGAAGCTCTCGGGACCTTCTGTTAAGCTCCAATTTGGGTTCAACCCCAAAGGTTGGAAATCAGTGCTTTAAGACATCCCCCAAAGAATTAAATGTAGCAATGATTTGAAATAAACGATGCCTTTCAGCCCCTCTCCGTTATGTTCTTGTACTGGGCAAATGTTCCATCCACCGCATGTTAGGGTAACTATATAATTGAAAAGATTAAATAAACAAGGAGAAGTCATTCAAAAGAGTTTTAGACATCATGAAAACCCTTTAGACAACACAATAGATTAGCCAGAGCAGCTTTAGTTGTGTAATATCTACAGTATGATCAGAAAGGTCCTGGAATTTTTAACATAAACCATTTAGATAATTTAGACGTCATAAAAAGTCATTCCTCTGAACTGATACCCCTCTGTTTACTTTACTGGGCTGAGAAAAGTTCGGAGGCGCTGCAGGAATGTTCAAAACGAGTTGGCATTTCTCTAATATGCACACACTGCACGCTAACGGAGGTTGTATTTGCTGTACAAGTGATGACAACAGGGCACGTCACATGCAGACAACTTCCAGCTAGATTGGGAGATCCGTAAGGAACCATTATCATATTAGGACCCACAAATCAGGCTAAAAATCTCTAGGACCAGCCAAGAACAGCTCCATCCAGAGTCCCAGTGCGGCCTGCAGAGTTGTCCTCCAGCTATTTAATCACAGTTGTTTTAGTGCTGGTAGTTAAGTGGTGCGATTTATGGCTGTGTGGAGAGGTGTTGCCAGAGAACGGAAAAACACAGCCTTGTTGAACCCAAGGTATGGCAGCAGAACAGCGAGAGGATAGGGACAAGTTTGGATTAAGCTTTACCTTGATTTGAATACCATCATCCTTTTGCTATATTTAGACCACATGTCCTTTATCTTTTACAGTAAGTCACAGAGGAGAGGTATTAGTACTTCATAAATCTCATGGATGACACTCGTGTATGGACACCCACAGGAACACACACGGAGAATGGACACACTCCTGGAAGATAAGCCGTAAGCTGTAAATATGTCAAGCACTGGTTCCCATTGGTGTTTTCATCAGTGAAAAAACTGGGCCCTGTGATGCCTGTGAGAAGAGAGAGTCCCCAATAACGACACACCGATGACGTGGAACATATCAACACATTCATTTTAGATTAAAAATCCTGGCATAGGTTTGTAAGTCATTTTAAAGGTGGTCCTGGGTCAGTTCCATCTTGATTCCTCCCTTCAGCTTTGGAGAAGCAGACGATGGAAAACAACATTTGTTGCCAGAAATTAAACAGGTGTTTATGTTGGACTGTAAACCAAATAGACCAAATTCACAGCATCAGAACCAATGGACAACTGCCATGTCCTGTCCAGGGGTCAGTTTTTCACTAAGCAGGACAATTAAAACATCATGCATATTTTGGGGTTCAATCCCCAGGCCGAAAGGGGCCTTTCTGTGTGGAGTTTGCGTGTTCTCCTTGTGTCTGCGTAGGTTTCCTCAGGGTACTCTGGTTTCCCCTCTGACTAAAAACATGTACTAGGCCTGGATGAATGATGTGTAAGTGAATGAATGGTGGTGGTCAGAGGGTCTTTTGCCACAGATATGACGCTTCTGTCGGTCTATCCAAGAGGGCAGCCGTGTATGTTTAGTGAATGTAAACTGTCCCATGTACAGGTGCTTTGTGACCATGGCTGTGAAAGGCGCTATACAAATAAAGCCCCTTTTCTTTATTTTGATATTGATGACTTAAAGCACCTGGAATAATACAAATCATGTGTCATGATTAACATAAAGACTGTGACACAGAGGAGTGAACTGAGCAAGATAAACCTCTCGGTGTGTCTGCGGTCTAGCTCTTATTGTTTAGTAGCTTATAGGAACTTTTAGATACCTTAAAAGGGAAACACTACATGCACAGTTGTATATACCCATTGATATCAGGAGAATGGATCTAAGAAAAGAACAAATCTAGGGCTAAAATACAATTCAACCAGAGCACTAAACCAATGACTAATCCCAGTCCAAACTCTTGAGAGACTTGGCCCTGGGTGAACTATCCCAGCTTCGACAGTCTTTACAATCCTAAAGGGACACACTCCCCTCGCCCTGAACGTGCCCTCAGAAAAACACACTGCACCTACTCTCTCAGCCACAAGCTCCATCAACCATCAAGAAAAACAAATAAACACATCCACAGTCCCACCAGTCAATGGCATGACACATATATGGACCCAATTTACTATAAACTACCCTGTAACTGGACATGACATCCACATCACACACACAAACACAAAAGAATTCCATTGTCATTTTCCGCAATTGTGTTGCTTCTGAGACGTTGGCGCATTGTACGAAACGCGCGGTATAAATAAAGTTGCCTTGCCTCTGAGACAAAGTGTCAGAATGGGACCGTCTCTCTTTGTCTCCAGTGAATGATTGGTCACAAATTTCTCCTCTGTTATAAACGTTTTTTATATATATTATTATTAAACCCAGATGAGATCTCAACACCTCCTTTTTATCCACTACGTTAATAATCGTTTTGAGCAAATGCAAGGTGTGGGAAATTGTTTGCAGTAGGTGTACAATTTAACAATGTAAAAAATGAGTTAAATATAAATATTTAGCTCCCCCCTTAAGTGTGGGGGACAGATGCTGTGGAGTTAATCTCATCTTTTGCCACTCTTCCCTCCTCTTTCTCTCAGAGTCACGGCTCATTGGAAAACAAACATCCTGAGCTCCTCTCCTCCCCTCTGCCCGTCTATAAACCATCCCTCCCTCTCTATTCCCTCATCCCCAGCCCAGCCTCTGCTCTGAAGCTCTCAGCTTTGGCCTGTAACCGTATCCTACCTGCAGATCCCTTTCATGCATTCATCAACGTCAGCCAGCGGGACCGTCTCTCACAGGGCAAGAAAAAACACAACACAACATTAAATTAGAGAGAAGGCAAGAAGCGAGGGAGGCTGCGCTGGTGTGAAGGGGTGCCCCGCAGAGAAGGCATGTGTGGAATCAGGACTATGGGCCCCTTGCTGAGCCTGGGAGCCGTGGCTTGAGGACAGAGTCAGCACTGGATATGGAGCCTGTTCTCTAAGAGACACTGACAATTGTTTCAAGATGACTGCAGCTGTTGCTCAGCAGTTACATCTATATTTTTCTGGGTATTTTATTAAGAGGAAGTCTGGCATTTCCATTATAATAACAAATATATACATACATTTAAAAAAAATCAATCTAAAAGCCTTTTTACAATCACTGCAGACCGCAATTGCCAGTATCAAACCATAACATAATAACTATATGGATTAATGCGTCCTGAACCTGCATTATGTGCTGTGATTGTGAGTGTGTATAGCCCAAAACAAATCATATTTTTGTCTGTAGTTCTCCTCCTCGCGGATGTGATTTTGATCAATGACGAAGGATGATTCTTCATTGATACATCAGATAAACTCAAGTCGTATTAACATAACTGTTCTGTGAAAAGACTCCTATCCCGTTTACGGCTGCAGGTGAGGAAACTGTAATACCACTAAAACGTCCGTCTTTCTTTATCTGAAAATACATTATGATATGCATCTAATTTATATTACCGTGGGAATCTAGGAACCACCTGCAGGAGAGACCAGCATGTCCTAGCACTTCCGGAACCAGTCCACGCTGATTCCTCATGACGCCGTGGGGCTAATGCTCGCCTTATGAAGACATGACAATCACACGAGGTAGATAAGGAAGGAAATGGTTGACTTTGACAGGCTGCGGCCAGTCTGATGCCTTAATGCCGCAGATGAAATGTGGAAAATATGGAGTATGAATCACTGCCAGAGGGTTGTACGAAAATGTAATGCAGCCCTTCAATGATGAAACACAGCTATCTCCTTATAGTGTATTAAGAATCTAAACATTTCCATTCTTTCATGCTTGATGGTGGCTGAATGCAAATTGATAAAAAAAAGCCATCTTTGGTGTCTCTAAAACATAAGTCTGAATGAACTAGTCTAAACTCTATTATAGATACTTTGTCTGACTACATGTTTTCCCACATGAACGCGGAGTGTCTGATGTCAAAGGCCATCATTGGGGAGCACAGTGCGTGGCAGAGGAACAAGGCTCTGTCTTTGATCTGGTGAACTCCTTCTCTCATACAGGCATAGGCTTCTCGTGGCAGGAGGGATGGAGTGACCCACTGAAGGAAGTGAATTAGGACCTTTGGGAATGTCTTTGAGGCCGAAGGCACAATGAGAGTGACAAGAGAAAAGGCAGACAAAAGAGTGACATAACACTAAATATGTGACTGGGTTTAAGAGAGGAAGGAATTCACTACAGAGTCTATTATTATCTTTAACATGGCCATAGCTCAGGGAGAGAGAGGTCTTTCATTAAAGCTTCTGTTGAAATATAATGCACACATTTGCTCAGTCTTTTTTACAGAGAAAATATTTCTTCTTAAAAGTATGTGGTTTTAGGGCGAGTATACTGATTTTGAAAACATTTAAAGGGAGGGTATTATGTAAAATCAACTTTTTCAAGCTTTATATCATGTTATTATGTCATTCCCTCATTAAACACATGCCTGGAGTGTTGCCTTGGCTCATTCACATACTGTATTTTTGAGTAATCAGTAAAAACCTAGACGGCAGCCATTTTAGGTGTAGCTATGCCTCAGTCCTCCTAGGAACGCCCCACCTCCTGGAGACGCCTCTGGACCTTTCGTCACCAGCCAAGCCACCAACCACTGCTCCTCAGCTCAGCAGAGCCCCCTCCCCGCACAGTGTTGTTGTTTAGATGCCACAGCAGTGTGCTGAAGGGGGCGTGTCGGAAAGCTTCTTAAAGAGACAGAGGCCTATTTCAAGACGTTCAGTACAGCCATTTTGAGAGAGCAATTTTATTCAAGGCAGTTATTTTAATTTACTGCATATACAGACCAACAGAAGGTTACATCATCATTGTAGTATGCTATAGACTGGTGCTATGTGATTGAAAAAATCATAATACCCCCTCTTTAAAAGTTACCTGTTCTTCAAAGTTGCAACAATTCATATTTTGCAATTGTTTTTCTAATCACATTACCCTTGGAACCTTTGTGCCTCATCACGATAAAGCGTGGCATAACAATGATCTGCAAACAGGAAAAATATAGCCATGGATGTAACTCTAGCTGATTGAAACGAAGCCCTGTAGTCGTGGCTAACGTGTCTGTATGCTTGTTCATGGTTGGCTGCTGAAGTGGAGGACTCCCCTATGAGCGATGGAAAGAGAGCCTGCTGCTTCGTCCACAGACCCAGCCGAGGGAGGGGTGTGTTTCCGTTCACCGCTGAAAGACTATCCTTTCATCTGCGCTCGTATACCGGCCCATGTTGTCACAAAGAGAAGCTCGTGCCATTTATCTGAGTGAGATTTAACCTGAATCGTGACTGGCGTTCAGTGAGGGCCTAAGTGCTTTAAGAGATCGTGGGAGAGATAGAAACCCCATTGAAATCGCACGGGCTCGGGGTGAGAAATGTGCACACGTGTAAGTGGCCACTAATCTCAAGGAAGACAGTGCGGAGATCATCGATGCCATTTTGCCAATTTGTGACTCACGAAACACATGCGTTTGGTTGGATACAGTTTGTTGCAGATCAAAATGGGCTGTGAGGCAGATGATATAATACCCCACTTAATACTGTATAATTAGTGCTTCGCTGTCCAAGGTGCTGAATTATGTGTTAATAGGACGACACTCTGTAATACAGCAATTTGTAAAAGCATAGAAATGTGCATGCTGTTTACTCATTGAGCGAAAGGAAATTGGGTGTGGCCAACAATGCAGCATGTGGGCTGTGTAGACCTTTGTATGAATCGTAATGAAACACTTTTAAAAACCTTGGCTTACTCTGATCCTCTGCTTTTTCCCAACTATGTTCCACAGTTAATAAAACTCTTATCTGTAATGAATTCATTTGCATATTGTTTTAATCAACGGGGACACAGTGTGGTTTAGCCTTGGGAAGACTATGGCTGCTTTGACAGCCTGTTCAGCCACATTTTGTAATAACCTAATCATGTAAACAATTCAAAATATGATAAAGTCAATTTCATTGTGTAACAAAACACTTTATGTAACAATGTGCAGCATTTTGTTAAAAACTCTTATTACAAAAATACATTTTGTAATAAGGTTATTAAGCAGTGCTTGTCTTCTTAAGGTCCAAACATATTCATGGTCTGAGCAATAAAGTAAATCAAATCATGATGATTAAAACGATTAGAAAAGCTTTGTAAAAGTTTTAGGATCAATTCAATCAATATTTACAAATGCCTGAAAAATACATTATTGTGCTGTTATCAGTTTTATTGCATTACGTTATCACAAAATTCGATTTTTTTTGTTTTACTTAATTACAAAATGTTGTTTGATTATACAAGGAAGTGATTTTATTACATTTTGAACTTTATATAATATCATCTGATAAACCTGTTATTTTATTCCAGTTCAATAATGTGTATGTGTTCACCAATTTAATGGTAACTTATAACTTTTCAAAATGTCTCCCATGGCACTGCTCTTCTGACCACGAGAGGCAAGATGCCAACCATCTATTGCATATTGTAATTTGCGGTAAATACAGTTTTGTTTGGGGCGTGATGTTTCTTTACTCGCCAGGGGTTCTGCATTTCCTAATGACCTAAGAAGGTCTCTCTCCCTCTCCCTCTCTCTCTCTTTCTTTCTTTCTTTCTCTCTCTCTCTCTCTCTCTCTCTCCCTCTCCTCTCTCTCTCTTTCTTTCTTTCTTTCTTTCTTTCTCTCTCTCTCTCTCTTTCTTTCTTTCTTTCTTTCTCTCTCTCTCCCTCTCTCTTCTTTCTTTCTTTCTTTCTTTCTTTCTTTCTCTCTCTCTTTCTTTCTTTCTTTCTTTCTTTCTTTCTTTCTTTCTTGCAAACTTCCTTCATCAGGTATAGCCCTGTAAACAAGTGATAAAGCCTCTCAAGCCAAATGTTTTTTGTTTTGCTGCACTTATCTGTGAATGAAGAGCACAACGCAGCCCTGTGCTCCAGCTCCACAGAAATGTACACTAAGTTCAGACAGCGTGAAGGATTTTGCACATTCACGACGTGCAGAACCCTCGTGATCTTGAACATGCAAGTGCACCTCCTCACGTACATAGGTCTAGGTGAGAACATTATGAAACCGACAACAACAATATTCCATTTACCCTCCACTATTTCATTTATTTTTCTCTCCATGGCATATGGATTGTTGTTTGCTGTATGTATCAACAATGCTTTACCACTTCCATTGACAGTCATTTGTTTGTCTGTTTAAACCATTTGACATTCATTTTTTATAACAAACGTTTAGTTTTGTGTTTTATAAAGATACAGTAATCAGAATAAATAACCAATAAATGTAGTTTAACAGGAGAAATGAAAACTTGCCTTGGCCTGATTGAAAAAATTGGATCTGTTTTAAAATCAGGCAAACATTCAGGTTGAATTGGAAAAGGATACAGGATTAATATACAGTTGCAGCGCGTGTATGTCACTGATGCTCTGATATAATAAAATGCTATATTCTAAGCCTGTTGGCTGTCACGCCAGAGCAAAATTACGTCCTACAAATCTGTTCAGGGAATTCCCAGAGCCCCCTTTACTGTTTCTGCTCTACTGTATACAGAAAGACAGAGGAAGAAAAACAGACTGAGACAAATGTAGAAATTGTAGTGAGAAGCAGATGAGTCTTTGAAATGTTCTCCCTGGTGCAGGTTGACACTCAGACAGCAGCCAGAACAAAACGCTGTGACCTCGGAGGAGGAGATATTCAAGTGCACAGATGGTAGAAGAGAGAGCACAGGGATGCAGCCTTAATAAAACGTACCACAGTTGTAAATACCATAGCTCACTGCAAGATGTAGACCATATTAGTATACTGAATTAAAAACATATTGTGCTCTTTTATTTTCTGTATTTTATTACACAAATAATAATTGAAATACCCTTAGCAAGATAGTTGTGATATTGACCGTGTGTACAAATATTGACTCACATTTTCAAACCAACCTTAATTTGCCCTACATTAGTGTTTAATATCATTTCAGTAGAAGCTATGACATGACCTGTTATAAAAAGTATGTTCAAAGAATGAACTGGTTTCATGGTTCACCATGGTTTCATGGTTCGCTAGCTGTCGTCCCACAGGTTTAGTTTGTCAAAACGTTTGAAATGTATTATGATGTGTTGAGACCACAAGAGCAAAAGTCTTGTATTAAATACTAAACACTGGCTCACGCTTCTTACCAAATATGACAGAGAGCCTGGTGTGGAATGTGGGCACACTGGATCTCTAAAAGCAAGAAAGTTTATAAAGAAATTTATCACATCTATTCAGATAAAGCCCTGCCTACACGAGCTCCTGGACATGTTTCAAAAATGTCAGTGCTTGGCCGTTTTACTTCAAGAGGTTGAAGTCTATGTGGACTTATTATCGGACTGATCTGAAAAATGATGCGGTGTTCCTATGCCAGCCGGCCATCTGAAGCAGAGCGAAGTTCTTTTCCTTTTCTGCAAAATTGCAAGCAGGTGTTCAACGTTGCTATTTTTGCCCCCCTGCACCTTCAAGCATGTACACGAGTAATAGATCACGTCCAAAATACATTTTTCAAACTTTAAATTCCTAGAGTGACACTGACCTTCAACCCACATGCATGAGAGTTCAAGTGCCAGCCATGTTTTAGCACAAATTATGCTTCATCGATTGTACAAACATTTTCCAAGAACGCATTGGATGGCTATTACAGAGAGGAGATTGTACAATATTGAACCTTTATTATGTATTTCTCCAAATGTGGAAGAGACTTTCAATTTCAAATACATTAATTGTTCACTATGCAACTTTTTTTTGCCATGTCACATTGCATAGACTTTGGTGCAGACAAATCATGTTGGGTCTTGTCCAGTACATTTAGATCTTTTGCGTATCACGTCATTTGATATAACAATATTCATGATTCATAACTTAGAAAAAAACTAGAACCACTAATGTAACCTTTCTGTGTTATTCAGAACACATTTGGTGATACAAGATACATTTACTAATCCAAGTTGTATCATAGCTAATTGTTGGCAATGTAAAGTCTACTAAATACTGTAATATTATGAATGTTGTGTGGTTTTCAAAGTGATCGATGTTCATGTTTCGTCATTATCGCCCACCTCTAATCAAAGCTGCAGCAGTGAATCTGCCTCAGAGTTCAGTCTCTGTCTCGCCTCTACAAACTGCCACCTTCTAAAGTTCGCTCTAAGCTCTTTCCCAGCCTCAGCCTGCAATGCTTCCTCCTGCGCGTCTATGGTTCATCTCCCCCTGAACCCACTCAATACGTCTTGATGTAGAAAGCTCTGTTGAAGTTGCGGCCAAATCCCTGGATATAAGAAGGGTTCTTGTTTTTTCTCCACCTTGTGTTGTCGAAGATTGATAGCTGCATAAGTGGTCTTGTTCTCTGTAGCTATTAAAACGCATCCATCAAGCTTGTACTCATTATTAACGTGGAGCAAGAGGAGGTGAGTGTGCGATTGCCCTGTTACTGCTGCTGCTCAGGTGATTAAATAGCATTTAAAAGCTCTGGTCTCATCTCACTGATAGTTGAAGGAGCCAGCAGGATGTTTGTGTGTAGTCACAGTCCTCCTATCCTTTGTGAAAACACTGATGCTCATCTGGGATAAACTGCGTAATGATGAACGCAGCAGAAGATTGTGACTGTAAGTTCAATGAGAGCTGCTCAGTGCGGCCCATTAACTCAAGTTAAATTGTCCAATGAAAGTTTTCCCCAGGATCCAGAAACAGCTCCAGTAGTCACACTGTGTACTGCAAAAGAGGAGATAAATACATTAAGGCTGCTTTGACTTTTTCAAATGAATGAATGGAAGAAAATGACCATTTATCTCTAAATTTCACTTTGAAACTTCTCCTGTGATGTGAATATATCTATTTAATGTTTTATATCGCATTTTAAATGTCTTTATTATTTTCATGTAATAATGGATACAGCCAGGTTTAAATTTGTTGATTTTGGAGGAGATTTGGATATCATATTGAGACCAATGGCCGCTGGTTGCACTGCTTTAAGACTGTGATGGGGTCGACATTGTCCGCCATTGCTGTAGTACCTCCATGTGGGCAGCAAACAAGCTAGTTTTCCATTAGAACGCACTGCACTTTAGACTAAACAACTGTCAAGCTCGGTGCCTAATTGTTTCTACAAACTTTCTACAGCTAAATATTACTCCTGTGATAACGCTGTGTTAGTTACAATTAAAGGGACCAGGCGGTTTTCGTAAGGAACATTTTAGAAATCTCGTATACAGGGCCGGACCTTGATTGACAGGCCGTTAGCATTAGAGCTAATGGCACGGGTCGGCTACCACCGAACTACGTGCCCCGTGAGGGCCGAGACTACAGTGAAGATCCCGCCCTTATGTCCTTTTTAGGAACATGCTCCGTCACAACAGGGTAGGAGGAGTCTGTAAATCTGCCATGATTTCCCTTTCGATCGTAGTTATTATGGTAAACGGGGAAGAGTGAGCAGAACTGAAGCTGTCTATTAATTCTACAGTCTATGGTAAAAACTAGTTTCCACAGTACAGGGGAAACAATTAAAATCAGTACAATTTAAAATTTGACCTTGTTTTTGGTGTTTGCCGTTCAATAAATCAGGAATTAGGAATCATAAAATATATATTGATTAGTGCAAAACTAAACTGAAGAACTTCTGAACATTTCTGTGAAAAATAAACATACTCCCCCCATATCTACATTTGTATTGACTTTCTGCCATATTGAAGGGATATTTTGGGATTTTTGACATAGGGCCTCATTCCTAGTTATCCAGAGTGTTGTTGATGTCTGGAGATATTTTTTTCATAAATTCATGCAGTTCTTATATTTGAAGAGTCTAGTGGCGCTAGGCTAGGGCAAGGCTAAAGCATTTCTACGGTAACAGCTAGCCTGCATTAAAAACAGTCTGACCCACTCCACAGTGCACCTGAGGTAAATCACTTATAATACCAGCCTAACAATATAAATGTCTGTGTTAATAGAATTTTTTTTTAAAATATAACTGACCTTGTATCACATGAATTACTGCATTTTGAGGGAGTATTTTCTCACAGATCACTCCGCCGCTGCGTTAGCTTACAGCCACGAAGCTGATGCTGCTCAAATATAAGTTATTTTAAACGCAAAATGGTTAAAATTATTATATCGACACAGACATTTATATCGTTAGTCTGGCGTTATAAGTGATTTACCTCAGGTGCACTGTGGAGTGCGCCAGACTGTTTTTAATGCAGGCTAACTGATACCATAGACATGTGTTAGCCTTGCCCTAGCTAGCGCCACTAAGCTCTTCAAATATAAGAACTGCATGAACTTAAGAAAAAAATATCTCCAGACATCAACAACACTCTAGATATCTAGGAAATGAGGCCCAATGTCAAAAATCCTGAAATATCCTTTAATGCCCATTTTACTTGACACAAACAATGTTGCAGTGACCACTCCTTCATATTGGCTGCTTTCGATGTAAAGAACTACTGTAACTTGTAACTATAGTTGATTTGTGCATGTCATTAGATTTCTCTGCATGTTTGTTATAAATGTGTGGTATTTTCCCCCACTCAGATAAACCGTATCAGTTCCATGTGGCCCGAAAACCAGAGCTCAATCTAATTTGAGCTCAGTCCTGTTAGTTTTCAGTTGGGTAACCATATCTACGATGTTTGTATCGGAGAGGAAATTCACTGGGACAGGCCGCTTCCAAACTAAACTGAGCCACTGAAATATCTGCTGTTCACGAAAACTTCGGTCTAGTTTATGGGATGCTAACACTGTGTAGTTACATAAAGGTGACTAGGTAATAATAATAAAATACAACAGGCACATGCATTAGGCAAACAGAAAATTAGAGGAAACATATTTCTTGTGAGCACAAAGGGCAGAAGAAGCAAGAAAACAAGCTGTTCAAATATATTAATGTGGCGGATTTCAAACGGGCCTCCTCATAAAATATTTGATCTGCCACCTGGCTTAGAACAAAAACAATTAAACCTGGTCTGAAAAGCGTTTTAAGTAGAACTAAATGGGACTAAACTATATCTAAACCCAGTGTAAACCATGTTTAAAGCAGAAACACACCTTAAATGACATACCACAGTTTGAGAACCACTGTAATAATGGCACACAGTCAGTAAATGGAAGAGAGAATTACTTCTTGTTAAAACAGTAAATGTATTCTTTACTACTGTAAGATTGACTCTATCTGAGTCATTGTGCGATAGTGTTCATACCTTGGCCTTGGACTGTGAATCTGTAATCTCCCCTCGAGTTGCCCTGTGTATGAAATGTGTGGTATAAATAAACATGCCTCGTCTTGCCCTTGATACAAGCCAAGATTATACACTGTACTATACCAGGGTTAGGCAAGTGGAGGTTTGATGTGGGGGCTTAACCTCTTAACCCCGCCTTAACCGAGTGCATTTTCTCCAGTTTAGCTTCACCCAAATCCATAAGTTTACAGCCCATGGGCCAGTGTAACGCCTCATTTGAAAGCTAAGACCTACAAAACTCATCTAAATTGATCTTTTTATCGCATTTTTGCCAAGTTTTGTCTGTCTTTTGTTGCTTTTTCATCCTCATTTTCATCTAATTTGTGTTGCTATTTTGTAGAAGCTTTTAGATTTGGCTAAAGCCAAATATAGAAAATGTGCTTGGTTCAGGTGGGGTTAAGAGGTTAAACCAGTTCCTGTTAATATAAGCCTTGTACATCACATAGACCTAAAATGGGGGTCTGGAGGTCTTCACTTATCTGAATTCAAAAGAGTCGACATCATGTTATTACTTCTTCATTCTTCATCTTAGGGTCATTTGCTCGAGGGCCGATTTAGCCCCGGGCCTGACGTTGCCTAAACCCGCTCTATATTGTACTCTTCCTCTGTTAACTGTGAAATTAGCACCTGTTGCATAGTGTCAACTAACACAGTGTGTAGTTTGAGATGGCTCACACATGTGTTACCGTTTACTTGTCAGACATGGAGGGTGGTATTTCTCTCCGTTAATCTTTGGCCCATCTTGTAAAGGTTGTGCCCATAAGAGAGTGGCCTGCTTGAGTTGAAGGCATTGACTTAGACAAAGTGAAAGACCTGTGTTACCCTACAAAATGATTCCTCCATGTTTTATGAAGCACAGCGGCTCTGATGTGCTCTGAGCTGTCCATTTCCCCCTCTTTGTAAAGGCAGTGTCATGTCAAACCCTGTTCACCCTTTAAGCAACAATCACTGACACATGTAGTGATTTAAAAGCATTAATGTTGGCGTGTTGGCCGGGAAATACTTCCTCCAAAGAGATTGGTACTCGTGTATCTGCCTTAACGATCTGGAATGTCTTAAAGTTGTTACTCACAGGCCATTTTCTGCAAATTTTTAGCAGAAACATGCCACGATAGCATCTAACGATTGCCAGACAGCAATGGTTTGCCGATCAGTCTAACTGCGTGGGTTCTTAAAATTTCCAGGCATTAGCCAAGATGTGGTTTAGGGAACTTAACCTGCAAAGATTTATTTATTTTTACTGCAAAAGTAAAAGTATTTTATTTCTGCCATACAATGTTTGAAATGGATCAAATTATTCTTTAAGGTGGGGGTTCTCAAACTAAATTATGTCTAAATGCAGTGTAAACCATGTCTAAACTTAATAAACTAATTAAAATACATCATCAAAAGCATGTATTTCATAAAACTGGACTATGTCATATAAGAGCTTGTGTCTCAGTGGACAGACCTTTTACCCTTTTCTTTGCACAATGGTTGAGTGAGTTCTTTTACACATCAGGCATCAGCTGATCTGAGCACACAAAGGAAACCATCATGCCTTTTCTGTTGGTCTAAATATCCACAATTGCTCTACCACAAAATGGATCACTGGGGATACCGGATTCCTGTAGAGAACGAACGCACATAATTGATTGTGACAAGACAAAGATACAAAACAACCGGAACCACAAAATATTAACCATAACTTCAGTCCCACACATAACAGTCCCATTTACAACAAACGCATGCACATCTCAGGGATTTACTGCGCTCAAATATCAGTTGCTTTCATTGATCAAAGGGGCATTTATTGAAGGCGACACTCACGATTTACTCAGCACTTAAGTTTGGCTTTTACCCCATCGAAAATGCTTGGTATAATGTCTAGTTATACACATGATAGTGTACGTATGTCTTTTGTTTCTTTTGTCAATGACCTCACATGATCTTGTCAGACTCACTTTTTTAGTCAACTGCTGATGTTGTGTTCTTATGTCTTTGCAATTGTTGGTTTGTGTGATATTTTCGTGTTTACTTTGGTTTTATTGTCAATATTTTCAGAGTTTGGGATTGACATAAAATTCTCAACTGTAGCAGAAGCTTTCAAAGTTGTCAACTAGAGTGGGTTTGAGTGGAGTACGTTTCTGTCTGCATGAAACTTCTTTATGGTGAACAACAGAGGTGAAACGTCACAGCTTTTATACAATGGGAAAACTCCTGGATGAGTGAGGGCTCATGCAAGCACCTAAATATAGTCCTTTTTACCGTCCGTGAGACAGTACTTCCTTGTCTGTTATTTGTCTTGAACTCCGCTGCATTCTGTCTGTATAGTGAAATAAAATGATATGTTGAAATGTTGGAACAATGACACAGAAACCCTGGCCATATTTGAAATCAAGTCTGTTTATTGTGATTGGATGTGCCGTGGCCTAATGAGGCTGTAGTGCTCTGTGAAGTGTCCATCTGAAGTTATTCTTATGCACAACAGCGCTAAACTTTCCACACTGAACTGACAGCTTGGACTGTTTCGTATTATTTCAGTTGAAAAAATCTCATTGATCAAATGCTGCTTAGTCTTGTTCACACCTCTGCAAAAATTTCCCAGCTACATAAACAAAAATGTTGAGTTTTACTTCACACTGAATAAAAATGATCTAGTTTTGTAAATTGTGCTTTTACAAAGGGCAATTTCAACTATTTATATTGTTCAGTATGATAAACACAGCCTGTCAAACTTAATCAATCCATCAAGTAACTCCCTCGGAGAGTGATTATGCGGTAATATACACTTTTTGAGAGCCATGACACTGCAATAAATGTGGAAGTTGTAGACTCCGTGAGAGGTGAAACCCCGAATGTAGCTCATACTGTATTTGAAATGCGGATTTGGATAGACAGGCGTCAGAATGCATTAGGCAGGCCTGATCATATAATTATACGCACCATTATGTCACTGGGCAACGTCCGCACTTAAATACTAGAATAGTCTTCCTTTGTTAGACAGACTCCACTTTTAAAGCACACTTCAAACAGTGGCTGAAGGAAAACCAGGCCTGCGAACACTTTTAGTTATTGTATTTGTATTATTTTGTTGTGATTTGTTGTTACATGTTGTAAATTGTAAATTGTGTATTTGTCGCCTGCCTAGGGACTACAGATGGAAACTAGCATCTCTGCTATAATCTGCCATATTTACAGTGCACATGTGCAGCTGTTCATTAATATGCACTGTCTCTATCAAATAAATAAATTATACAATAAAAATAAATCTATTGCTCACCTTTTCTGTGGCTCTAAATAGGAATAATGAAATGTGCTTTCTTTTAAAGTGATTTGTTATTTAAACAGATTTGATCGGTACACGAGGAAAGAACACCAAACTACTCAACCTAATACTCACTTTACATCAAACGAGAGGCACTTTTCTTGCATCTCATTAGGAGTTTATCTGGTTTGGATCAGGGATAATTTGAGTTAACTCAGAGGTTTTGTTTCCGAACATTTGAGATAAACTGCTCGTTGGTCATGGAGGTCAGCCAAAGCTGCTGTGAAGTCGACTCCTTCACTGATTTCACTGTGGTTTCTCCTGCTGTTTGGTTATATATTTTGGTGTGTAATCAGCATCATTTAGTCTTAGACTGAACAGAGTCAGTGTCCGACACATTCCTGTGCTGATCTGCTGTATTTGAAACCTTCCTGTCACTTTGTGTTACATATAGTGATCAAAACGACTTTATCCACATGCAGTTTATGAATGGAGACTGCCTAGAGCTGGTTATTGTACTCCCGTTACTTTAGAACTATACAGTACAGGCCAAAGTTTGGAAACACTTTTTTAAATGTTTTTTCCTTTCATTTCAAAACTGTTTACATGGTAGATTCTCACTGAAATCGTTCATTTGAGTGAACACATACGGAATTGTGTTTTAAACACACACAAAAAACCATGACATAAATTCTTCCAAATGGCCGCCTCTTGCTTTGATTACTGCTTTACACTTTTGACATTTTCAGTGAGCTTCACGATATCGTCCCAGAAATGGGAAATATGTATGCAATGCAAAGCTTAGAAATTGATGTGAGTATGACTACTTTAGCTATGAATGCTCATTGGAGTTACTTTTACTGTATTGCTAAAAATTGTAAAAGCAATGCAACCAAAGTCATATCTATGAATTTTAGATCCCAAATTCTCTCTAAAATCCTCTAAAAGTTGTAATTGGTTTATTTAGTGAACAATACAGTATAGTTTGGCTCAAAACTGAATTTAAATGAACCATTTCCGAATAAGTGCATTCAGATTTGCCGTCCAATTGTGCTCATTTCTAACTTTGCAAACCGAGAAAATGCTGTGTTTTGACTCATGGCATACCTTAAATTCCTGCTACAGTTTATTGTACTAATGACGTCAGAAAAGCTGCGCAGAAAGAGGTGAAGTGTTATCTCTGACGAATAAACAGAGAGAAAGCTCAAATCTACCCTTCGGTTCCAAGTGATAAGACGAGAAGGAGGAGAGCAGCAGCGATCATCAGTCACTCTCAACCCATTCAGTCCACAGCTGACTATACAGCGCTACATAGTACATATTACTATTGAGCTTAAAGGTGTTCAGACGTTGTTATCTAGCAAGCAAGAAATCTACACAAAAGAAGATGTCAGTGTAAATCTGATGTCGGTGTGCTATAAATAAAAGCCCATATTTGCATGTAAGAATGTTAGAGGTGTACTGTATCTATTATACATATTATGATGCCAGAATACGGCTATACTGTTTGAGAGTTTGTTTGTTTTTTGTTCAAAAAAATACTAATAAAAATGTCTGACATTTGTATTTGTCCAAAATGTAACCTTGAAGACTATAAGCAAAGCAGTGGGTGAATGCAATTTAAAAGCAAAATAAATGAAGCATGAAGCCCTAACACCTTTCCCACCGTCTCTCACTCTCCTCCATACGTCGTACATCAATCAGAGTGGCTCCATCCATCTGTCCGTCTGAGCTCTGGAAAAACACTCTGAAGGGCTGAAGTTACTCGTGTTTAACCACAACACGATGCTGCAGGAACCAGCGCATGCCGCAGATTCTTACAAACGCAGCGCGCGAGGGTTTGTGCGAGGACAGAGATAAAGGTCCAAAAGATCAGAGAACGTGTGCGCTGTTTGAAAGTCAATTTACACATAATGTACAGTATGCCCCGCTGTGAGACAGACTTTGCTTTTCACACTTTTTCATCACGAGTTAGACTAGGCAGGGCTTTGTGTTGAACACCGGTTGGCTATGTTTAAGAGACGTGCGTGGTTACAGCAGCAAAAACACTTTACTTCACAGCACAATAACAGAACTGACAATGCAGAGTAATAAATCTGTTAACCCCCACCTGAACAGAGCACATTTGCTCTCATTCAGCTTGAACCAAATCTAAAAGTGTCTTGAAAAAAACGTCTTGAAAAAAAGGTCAAAGATAAAAGCAAGACAAAAAATGACAAAAAATTGCATAAAAGAAACAAAAAAGTGACTAAAAATGACAAGAAAAGCAGAAAATCTCAAAAATAACACGAAAAAGTGACGGCAACACGACGAAAAATCTTAGATCAGTTTGAAAGTCAAATGAGGCGTGACACTAACCTATAGGCCAAGTTGTCCAAACTACGGCCCGCGGGCCAACTGCGGCCCGCGGCCCATTTTAAGTGGCCCACTGCAAAATTCTAAAAATATATTTATTTTTATTTTTATTATTTTATTATATTATCAATTATTATCACTTTGGGGCCTGTCCCTTTGTGTCAGAACCACTATCCACTAAGCCCCTGTCAGACTCGGATTTAGGATGACACTAGTCTATTTTCCCCCCATTGTTTAAATGGTAAATGACCTTTTTTTAAACATGGCCCTGTTTACCTGGTCAGTTAAATATTTTTCTCACACAGTATTTTGCTGTTTTAAAAAATGTGTCCTGTTAACAATATTGAAGCGATTCATGTTAAGTTACTTTGAGCTATACATCTCAGTCTGTGCTGGTGAGTAATTGTGTTATTTCGCTTTTACCTTTTTTCTTTTGTAAAAATAAATGAAAATCCATTAATAGAAAGCTGTGATGAAGGCTGTTTTTTTACTTAAAGAGGGGTATTATGCTTTTTCCAATCACATAGCACCAGTCTATAGCATACTACAATGATGAGTAACCTTCTGTTGGTCTGTATATGCAGTAAATTAAAATAACTGCCTTGAATAAAATTGCTTCTCAAAATGGTTGTACTGAACGTCTTGAAATAGGCCTCTGTCTCTTTAAGAAGCTTTCCGACACGCCCCTTCAGCACACTGCTGTGGCATTTAAACAACACTACTGTGTGGGGAGGGGGCTCTGCTGAGCTGAGGAGCAGTGGTTGGTGCTTGGCTGGTGAAAAGGTCCAGAGGCGTCTCCAGGAGGTGGGGGCTTCCTAGGAGGACTGAGGCATAGCTACACCTAAAATGGCTGCCGTCTAAGTTTTTACTGATTACTCAAAAATATGTGAATGAGCCAAGGCAACACTCCAGGCATGTGTTTAATGAGGGAATGACATAATAACATGATATAAAGCTTGAAAAAGTCAATTTTACATAATACCACCCTTTAAAGCATATTCAATTAAAAAAGCACAGTTAACATTTTATTGATTTTGCTAACTGTAATACAACAGTGATGAAGTTATATATCTGACCTCTACTGAGTGCGGCCCAGTTGTTTGTATATTTTTCTGTATGTGGCCCTCAGTGAAAGAAGTTTGGACACCCCTGCTATAGGCTGTAAAACTGGAGCAAATGCGCTCGGTTCTGGCGGAGAGTAAGAGGTTAAGTAAATTTACTTACTCAACATTTTGTCTATGTCCATCTCAAGACAGGACCAAAGAAAATTGACAGCCGTGGATTTTTACGGTACGAACAGTGAGCTGAACCCGTCCCTGACCTTATTACCCGCTGTTCTGTAATTGAAATATTTGACTCAGTTTTGTATTGTTTTGTGTTGTTGACACACACTGGCTCAAATCGCCTGAGTCACTGACCAAAGAAATATAATCATTTACAAAAGTGTTGCCACTGCAGCCCAGTGTTTACTTACAGAGCAATAAGGACTGACAGCAAATCATCCATGAAACTGCGGGACGTTTGGTGAAAACAACAAAATCTGTTTTTTATGTACTCAAAATACAACTGGAGCTCATATTTGTAAAAATATAGTTAGCCCTGGATCAAACCTATAACAGAATAATCAAGGGGCGTCATCTACTAGGCCTGATTTTCTTGAGCAGTAATCATTAATGCCTTGATTTCTTTTTTGTCGCAGTTTGTGAATTTATGTTTCCATGTTTATCACTGACAAATCTCATCTTTTCAATGTAGAAGTTGATTTATAACTGCTCTTGGAGGATTACTCTTGTGTCACACAGTGTTTCAAAGTCAAGAGGACATCGGCTGCATCGTGTAAAGCTTTGCTAACAATCAACTCACTGTTAGATCTCACTTTCAATGACCCTTGTGAAACGCTGTTTTTTTCTCTCGCTCCCACAATATGTGTCCAAATACACTGCACTCTGTCATCACCTCCTCTACTACTGCATAAACGGAGCTTAATTAGAGCAAAATCTCCTCTACGGGGAGGGACTTTCACTGAACAAACACGCTGAAACACGGAAAACTTGCCACAGTTTCATAACAGAAGGGCCTCTCATTGTCTTTGTGGTTTGAAGGCAGTTTGTTGTTGGTCTTAAAAATATCTTACTTGTTCTGGAATTCTGCTAATGTCCTTTAATTTTTTCCCTCCAAAAATCCACATATCTTACAAATAATTTAAATGTTTGTTATAGGGCTGTGTTTCCTGAATTATGGATATGTCTGGTTGTAAAAATTATATTGTGTCTGACTCAAGTACCTTCATTGAAGATGGACAACTCCTCTACGACTGAGAGCTTACACAGACATTGTAAGTCAGTGTCTTACCCAAGGACACAATGACAGTCAGTGTCTTACCCAAGGACACAATGACAGTCAGTGTCTTACCCAAGGACACAATGACAGTCTGAACCTGCACCTGCACTACAATCTGAGCCACCGTCGCCCTCATTTTGTGGTTAAAATCTGATCATTCAACGACAACGATTGGATTTACAAAATGTATGTAGATCAACATGAAATGAACTTTATTTATTGTAGTTATACTAAGTGAGAAGCTCAGAGTAGAGCTGTTGTTCCCCCTATCAAGAGTAAATACATCACAAAGAGGATTTGTTTTTAGTTTGTTTATTTGAGCACTTTATAAGTGGGGGGGCCCGTCCACCAGGTCCATCTCAACAGCATTGTTGTTATCTTTTTTTTCTCTCAAGTTCCTTTAATTCATTACAACTTAAACTTCGAGGTTGGTGACATTGGTTCTATCAGCAATGATGTGGTTAAACAAATTCTACAAAAATACGTGTAGAAATAAGAACAAGGTCACATGTCTTTAGCATATTTCTGACACACACTTCTCTTATACATAAAAAATCATCTAAACATCATCACTTCCTGGTCCATTGGGCGGCCATTTTGCTTGCATTTTATTTCTGCCTGTGCGTCGTCTGACTCACTTTTCCCTCTGTCTGCCGGGGAAGGCCTCAGCACCTTGTTCCGAGCTAATCTGTCTGTCTGTCAGTGCCTGGTAATCGGAGCTGTTTAGGGGGTCATCGGTCCCAGGTGGGCGGGCTGAGGAGTGTGTCTGCGCGGGAAAGTGGTGTGTGTGTGCGTTCCCATGTGGGACAGGAATGTGTGTCCCAGGAACCACTGCTTCCCACGGCCGTGCCACCCAGGACAGGCGCATACTGAAGGGCAAACGTCATACCGACCCATACAGGTGCACTGGAAACTTTAGCACAATACATAATGTGTTTAACTGGGAATTATCATGTTATTGTGAAATTATGCATTTATACATTTAATTGAGACACACTGTACATTTCACATTTCAATCAAAACCACAAACTTTTTTTTTAACCTTTATTTAACCAGGAATGTCCTAATGACAGTCAGAATCTCTTTTCCAGGAGTACTTTTGTACTTCTTTTTGTGCTGGGGCCAAAGGAAATCCTGCGCAGACATGGGGAGAAGATGCAAACTCCACGCAGAAAGGCTCCACCCGACCCCGTAACGAATCCCTGGTCCGTCTTGCTGTGAGGTAAGAGCGCTATGACCATTGGCATGACCGCGCTACCAGAAAACTTTGTGGCATCTGGTTTGGAGTAGAATTTGTTTAAAAGGTCAATCTAGTTCCTGGGGAATTATTTTTCGGTTGCCAAATCACTCTACCCTAAAATGAAGGCTCTAAAAACAAACCCATCAAATTCGGAGTTTATGAGCTTAAGTTTGTGTGTTTTGTATCAAATCCAGACGTAAAAATCCACAACAGAAAACCATCCATGTAACGTTCAAATAACAAATCTGACTTTCGTCTTCAAGTTCAAGTGCATTTGCGTATAATAAGGCAGATAAATGCACTTTTAAGAGCAGATCGATGCCTGATTAGATTTGGTTTTAATTACTCAGAAAACATGGAGGAGAGCAGAAAAGTAGAACTTAAAAAGTGATTTGAGTGTTTCGGTGTCTGTCTGAGGGAGTGAAGCGGAGCAGCGAGGTCACACGAAGCCACCCATAGTCTGCTGGAAAGAAATGATCATTTATCACCTGCTGATTCACAGGGGTAGAGTTACCAGAGCCAGCGGTTCAAAGGTCCAAGGCAGCAGCAGGAAAATGGCTCGGCAAATGAAAAATGAAGATATATGCTTGTATATAAAAGCATTAAAACAAACTCAAATCCAAAATCAATCTGTTTGATGTATCGAATAAGAGATAGAGCTGTTTATTTTCAGTCAGGTCCTATCCTAATGCAGAATACATTGCTAACGTTGTGTCAGTCAGGTTGGTTTCAGCCTTTGACTTTAATCTTGATCTTGAGATGTTTATGTAGGCTCTCAGTCGCTCCAGAAATGAGTGAAATCATGGTTAAATTGGCTTCCAGCTTTTATTTGTTATCTGACTTTAAGCGAGAGATGAAACGTCCATATCTTATCTTATGTAAATGAAAATCAATATTAATCCAATTTACCATAATTTCAGAAAAACAGGTCTTACATTTTACTAAGACAGTGTCATGGATTTGATGAATTTGATTTGTGACTCATCGTTTTTTATGGTGACGTGTGGTGGGGTGTAGGTGGCAGCTTGGTAGTGTTATGGATCTCTGGAACGTAAACTTTTGGCCAGTGTTACCAGAAGTGGGCGAAGATGTCATTGTGAGTTAAAAGCTTTGGTATGTGTTGCAGGTAACATCTGTTCAAGTGGAAAACCACAGGGCTGCTTACTCAAGTCCCACAAACACCTCGCTATGTTTGAGTGAGACTGTTGACCAGGCAATTTAGAAAGAGCACTGTTTTTATATGTGTCAGCCCAGGGGCAGACCTCAGCGTGTGTTTGTCCGAGTGAGACACACAGAAGGGGGAAAACCAACTTCTGAACCCTTGTCTTTGCGAGCGAGTGTGTGTGTGTGTGTAACTAAAACCCTTTCGACGTGTCGGCCGAACAGGCAGATCAGTGAATGCTGCCAGTCAGGAGCAGTGACCCCGGCCTCTGGGGCTCTTTAGCAGTGCACCCACCATGAAGACTGGAGGTCACTGACAGAGGGGGCATTCAGTGAGAGTGGGAATATAGACTGGGCAGAGAGTATAGGTGCATGGAGTTTTTAAAAAGGAGATACAAAGGAGACTCACTATTTAGAGACTGAAGAGACCTGTGTAACTGTCAAGCTCTGACCCTTCTACCCTCTAGTTACTGTCCTCTGTATTCTCTTTATATTCACAGTACTGTATGTGGCAAGACGAGTGGTTAGCAGGCTTAACAGTAACAACGCCACCCCAGAATATTGTTGATAATTAACGCTCAAAGGCAAAAAGAAAATCTGAATAAAATATCTGTCCATCACTTTCAATGTTGGGCAAGTTACTTAAAAAATGTAATATATTCTATATTAGTAGTTACAGCTTTAAACATGTAATATGTTTGTATTAGATATTACTGTATAAAAAATGTAGTGAGTTACACTACTTGAGTTACTTTTGAGTTACTTTTGGCAAAATATAAACTGAAAATAGAATAAAGCCACTGAGCAAAAGTGCAGATTTCCTTTTCCTTCACTTTCCCCAACTCTCTTGTGTTTTATTTTGACGACATTATCTACAGACTGCAGATCATACACCAACCTCCAACGTGATTTGGTGCTGCATTTCATTTGGGCGGAGTTTGGCATTTCTTTGTTCATACGTTTAAATACACTTGTAACCACTCGTCTTGCTACATCAAGTTACTTGAAATGTAATGACTAATATATTCCCGTATTTTGTTTCAGTAATATGTTATATTCCTTAGCTACTGAAAAAAGTAACATATTTTTGTAACTCGTTACTTTTGTAATATGTTACACCAAACACTGATCATCTTTTCCATCCACACAATCATTTTCAGAGCAAGTGAACAAGCGAGCAACTCTACCTAGCAGTCCCTGCTTGGGGCATTACATCCCTGCACACCAGAGCGACCCCGAGATAAGGACTGAGTCACAATTATTTGATGATTGTCCTGGTTTCCTTCAATTAAACAAAATATGAGACACAGGAAGCAAACTGAACAACCTCTCGACCTCACCATTTCATTTGTACAGTTCATTCTTACCTAGAGACGCTTGTTTATTAAATATATGTTAGTGGATTTAGTACCGGATGTGGTTTAGTATATAAATTAGCTTTCAGTGCAAATTTCCCTGCACCAGACTTTACGGCTTACAGTATTTTGACATCTCTTAATCGGGACAGCGCTCTGCCCGTTCAGATCACGTTTCCTTGTCTTTGTTTAAATCCTTTTCTTTGATTGTTTCCCGACTCCTGGCTTCCTTTCTTACCCAATTTCTCAATCCATCTGTTTGTAATGGGATCTCTGCATCGTTTTGAGTTATAGAAAACAGTCGTAGTGGCTTCTCAGTTATGCGCCTGTTTACGTCCCTGCTGCACCGCACGGACGCATGTTGTTGGGACGTGACAATAGACTTCAATGCTGCTCTTTCAAATATCCATCATACTTATATCCGCTGTCTGGCAGGTTCAGCGCTGAAAACCTCATACGGAAATGTGACTTTGATAAAAAAAATATGATTTATATTTTGGCTCGAAATATGAAATGTACACCGGCTGAAATGTTCCTGCGGCTTGGCCATTTTGTTTAGACGATTAATCACTTTGTGTAGCCACTGAGACTAAAAGGTTGTGTAAGCTGAACTAATGCATTATAGTTACAAGTGTAAACCCAGAGAGATCGACATAAGGAACATTCATATTTACATTTTACTTCTGGCTATATTGGTCTGCTCCCCATTTGTGCAGGATGTCACGGGTTTAATCTCAACATTTTTCCTAAAATGATCTGAGTATTTGTCCAGGAACATCAGAGCACAAGACCACCATTAAAAAAAGAGAAAAACTTGCTTTGCCGTCCCCTAAAAGTGAGGATGTTCAAACTTTGCATATTTTTGCCTTGACTTAGTTTTGAACTTATGGGGATACGCAACTGAATCAAGACCATATTTTCAAAGACATAATAAATAAATTCAGTGAAGGTTTAAGTCTGTGGCAGGTTGAAGTCCAAAATTGGTCTTTTCACAACCATTCAGGATAGAATAAATTATCAACAACTCCAAGACAGACACAGTATCCCACATGATACTGTTTGGCACAAACTTATTAGATGAAACATGTGTTATATGGAGGTACTTCAGTATACCTAAAAAATATTTTGTTCAGTACTTCTTTAACATATATCTCCAAAGCAGAACATTCTTCAAACTCTCCATACAACATGATCATGATAGAGGCACCCCATTGTGTTCCATAAACCACAGACCAACCACTTGGAATAGCAAGGTCTATGCCCATAAAGCTAATCTGTATGATTGCTGACAGATTTTCAACAGAATATTATCTGCGAGTAAAGTGACTCTTCCTACAGTGATGCTTAATGCCTGTGTTTGGCTCTAGTCGTAAACATTTATCTGTCAGACCACATTTATTCAGAAGGAATAGAATCCCACATGAAGATTAAACCAAGAGTCTGTTGTTTCCAACTCTGCCCAATAGGGGAAGGTTGTTTTCTTGTGTTGGGGATTCAGTGGTTTAAGTTTCATCAAAGCTGGAGGACATTACCACTGTCATTTTCTAGATACGCTCTGTCCAGTGTTGGGAGTCATGGCGTTTACAAATAACGCAGGTCTTTGCATCACAGGTAGTTACTTTATTAAGACTCACAGCTGCACTGAACAATGTCTTTTTCAGACCCCACTCTTATGTCTTCCCCTTCCACTGGAAGTGTTTTATGTTTTGGGAAGTAAGACAGAGTATTAGGAAGAGTGATTGGCTTAGAGAAAGATCAACAGTAAAGCTGACCAATCAGGGTAAAAGACTCTTTGACATGTCATTGGTTTAGCAACACGTGGTGGTTGCCTCATGGTTGCTCTCATCCAAAAACACAAGTGGATTATGAAGATACATAATTATGACGGCTGATTTTGTTGGGATTTAAAGTTGCCGACATAAGTGGGAAAGGAGAATTGGCCTGTGGAGTTTAAAAAGCCTTGAGCCATCAGCAGTGATCATCATTAAAGGTGAGTCCAGTGTTTGTTTAATATCTATATTGCATGTGGGCTCACCTAGCCTACGCATGTTTATTGTGTTCAGATATTTGCGTACATTTGGTAAATGCGTTGTGTAGTTCTCATGCAGCTAAAAACGTTGTTATTTGTTCGACTACAGTGCATTGCTGTGTTGGTTCTTAAGAGCTCTAATGAGAATAGTTTGAAAGTAATGCATTTCTTGTCCGGATTTGGTGATTTGCCATCAGGATTTTTTCTTACTCAAAACATGGAGCAGTGAGTGTTTTTATGCTGATCTGTTTATAACACAATTAATTTGTCCCGTAATGCATTACTTTCATCATATGGCAGAACAATTATTAACTCAGTTACTTTTAAAGTAATGTTTGTGCTATAGTCACAAATGCCATATGTGAGTTATTTTGATTAGAAAGAGCCAAGGAGCTTCAAATCATCTCAATTATTGTTCATATAAAGTTATTGCTTCATCAATACACTCAACAATTAATGCTCATGAAGGGATAGAATAGAAAAGGGGTATGCCAATCTAGACTGGAGTAAAGCTATTGTCAACACTGACTCCCAAAGAAATGTGTCCTTCAAATTTGAGCTTATACATTATTAACATGATAATACTCAATTTACTATTATTTAAATACTGGTCAAGCATTGCTAACAACTCTGCCACTGTGCTCCCCTGCTTAAAGGCACTGTACCTGCTTTTTTTTTCCTGCAGTGGAATGAAATGTGTTTTGTTCTCCTTTAGTATAGTGTAAGGCTGGTCCCACAGGATATCATGCATAACTTTGCAATAAATGTGTACAATAAACAAACAATATTTTTTCACAACCTCTGACATAGTTTTAGGAAATTGTTTGAACTTGTCTGAAATACCGGCTTTAATTTCACACAGGAAATGAATTTGGGTCTCATTTATTTGAGAGTCAACATGGGGTCACAAGGAACTTTGTTTGAAATGTCATGAAATGAGGAGAATTTCTTGTCTTGGGCCAAGTGCAGAAGAATTATTCCTCAAATCTAAAATGGTGGTTTTGCTGTAATCTTTCCAGCGGTGGATTATATTACACAGAAACAAACATTTCCACATGCTTATGCCAGTCCGAGACGCAGTGACATATCGATGTGTGTATCAAGAATTCATAACTTTACACACATGTTTCCTGGTACAGCTGCCCTGGTTCTGTAATTTATTTTGTTTATTTTAGTGCAATTGACACATGCATTATTCTGAATGGTTCCATGTGAGCCCAATCTTCAACAAAGATTAGTAGCATCTCTCACTAAAATTAAAACAAGTATATAGTTTATGATTATATATGGGATTTAAGGTAGATTTATATACAGTATTATGGAGAAGGCTCTTGTCCAGGTCTGTAAACTATTTAATTGCCAACAAGGGCCAATGCACATTCTGCATGATGTACATTTTTAATTTGTCTATTTTGATACTGTAATTGATAGCTTTTTGTTCACATTTCTTAAATACTGATTGCTCAATACAATACAGTGCAGTGTTCTTACAGTGCACCTTTTTAGTGACTGTATATGAAACAAGAAATCAAAGTTATAAAAAATGAATGGATCCGGCTCCTTCCACATGCACATGGGTGGTGACCCCGATATATCAATGTTGTAATTAAAGCTACATTTCATGTCTCAGTGGCTTTCCCCATAATATTTACACTTCTGGAGCAGCAGTTCAAGAGAATTCCCCCCAGTACATGATACATTCAGGAGGAGAATTCAAATAAACACGCACTCAGAGGTAACAGGTTTAAGATGTCACAGTCCGACACTCATCCATCTTGTAGCCCGGTCTTTGTCACCTGCACAGCAAGAGGGCAACAGAAAAACGTGTGTGTTAGCTAGTTCCAAGAGCATTCAGGGCTTGGCATGAGCGACTTGATTCATAAGAGAAAACGGCTGCCCCGGTTTCCCTCAAATGATCAAAAGTGGAAATAATTAAGCCGACAGTAAATAAAGTGAAGATGAAGCAATAAACACTGGGCAGCTCTGACACAGATGCTGCAGAGGAACTTTAGGGCTGTTTGAAGTGGGGCTGTCGACAGAAGAACAAGTACAATACAACACGGCAGCTACTGAACCATCTCACGCTCACATACTCTCGTCTAGTGTTCAACCCACTTCAGATTGATCTTTATTATGTAAAAAAGAACTGCAGGAGTACAGCGTGTAGAGTTGTACGCCTGCTCCAGTGAGAGTTGTGTTTGAGGCTGTGGGTATTTATTATTTATTTATTTATGTTGTTATTATTATTGTTATTATTATAATCATTATTGATTCCTGAACTGTGTGAGAGCTCCTGTGTGGGTTTCCTTTAGGTACGCCCGTTTCCCCCATCAGTCGACAATAAGCAAATCCTTCTGTCATGAACTTAAATAGTGGAAATGGGTCCCCTCTGCAGTTGCCCAATACCTGGACATATTCAAATGTTTAGCTTTTTAAATACATATTTTTTAACACATCATGGCATTTTTTCTGTACAGCTGGGTCCAAATGTCCTCCATTAATCCTAACCCCTCAGTGATTCAGTTGGAGTTTCGGACATACAGTGCATTGCACTACTTTCTCCCCGTCATGCAAGCACAATAGACTTCAACCATTATGAGGCATGAATGCACCTAAAAAAAGTGTTTCAAATCTAAAGACAGTGAGTTGGGGTTACCATAATTATTTATTTTAATCTGTGCATTTTGAAATATTATGATTACTTACCTCAACAATCTAACCAGCTGCGGAAAATGAATCATCTGTCGTGCTGCTATAAACATGATGATTGGTGCCACGACTTCAATTAAAGAAAAAATTGCATTTACTAAAACACACTGTCTAGTAATGAAGAATATAAAATGTTATTTCAACATTATTCACTGATGATGTATGAGCTATTAACATCCTGGAAGGGTCTGTGCATAATATGGACTTCAAAAGCCACTCTCTCACAGCTTAGATGCCCTTACACACACATTTGGTACAAAGGTTCTCTGCACTGACCGTGATGTGGTGATAATGGCAGCCACATGTTGTAGACCTGCCCCACTGTACAGTAAATACACATGCAGTAGGAGGACACGCCACATGCCACAGGCTTTGTTTCATAATCCCAAGCAAAACTGCGACACAACCAGCTTCTTTATGCTGTCTTTATAATATGTATTATCATAAATTGTTAATCAATCTTTACTAATTCAACTGCCACTGTACTTACGTGGAAATTGGAACTAAAAGATGGATTTTCATTTAATCCCAGTCCCAGACAAAACAAGCTGATCAATAACAAGCCTGATTTTATAGTCTGTTGGCAGGGCAGCACAAACTGACTGACAGTGTCTCTGAAGTGAATTCTTTGGATTCCTTGGATAGACCACATGTTTTTAGAAAGCGATGGAACTACTAAATATCAAACATAGGAAATCATAGGTTAAAGTAAGAGGAAAAGGAACATAGAAGGCATCTGGCGGTTTCAACTCGGTGGTTCAAGCATTTTTCACAGACTGATTAAAATCATTATGTATGTTCGCATATTAACATGTAAAGAAGAAAAGTAAGTAAGTAAGTAAGTAAGTAAGTAAGTGCTTTATTGTCATTGTACAAGCGTACAACGAAATAGTGTTCAGGTGTTAGTCCTGAGTTGCTGCGGCTGAGCCGTGCTGCCACTGTGTGTCAACCTGACCCGCATGACCTTAGATGGCGGGGAAACTGGCTGCCCTCTGTCTCCTCTGATCCTCTGAAATGGTGCCGCGCCTTGTGGGTTTGTCCCTGTTTCAGAGCGTGGTGTCCTGCACTGGTCAGCTCCTCCTTCCTCTTCCTCCCTCCGCTTCACAACAATCTTTCACCATCTCCTCGTTTGTCCCTTACTTGTTTCCTGTAGCACCTCTTGTGACGCCTCCACTGTGCTGCAGCTGTGGGGACTCTTGGTGCCTCTTCTTTAAGAAGCTGCTTTCTTCAGGACCATTTTAGACTCTCAAAGTAAACAAATCCACCAAACCTCCACAAAAACACGGCAAAGACGTACAAAGTATCCAGAAAAACAATGTGGAACACAGAAACCACAAATGCAGTTCACAGAAAACAGGCGATAAGCTTGATCCTTGTGGCACACCTTACATCAATGCCCCATTTATAATACAGTTTAGTTGCTAAATGTTAAATGGTAGGGGAAAAAAGCTGTTAAATCATTCAGCCAAAAAGTTTTCAATGTGACTACTTCATGAATTGAAGTAGCTGTAACGTTATTCAAATATTTTAAGCCAAAGCAGTCTCATAAGAGCATATGGGTTCTAGAGCCTATACAACAGAGGAGTATTGGCATTCTTTCAGCTGTGACTGATGAGCTGTAGAAAGAGTTACAAAACAAAGAAGCCTATCAAGAAATCAGACGACCTAATGCTGTCTATATATGTGTGTTTGAAGCGAAAGGTATCAATAATTCCCATCAATCATCCACTTCCTGCCTCAGTCAGCAGCTGGTGTGTATGAGAGCAGGGAGAATTATTCATTACACACACTACATCATTACTGTCAACAGCTGCCAGCCAAGCCAGCCCGGTATCCAAATAACATCATTATCACAAGTATTCTTCAACAACCTGCCCCCCTCCTTAGCCCCCCGACCCGTTGCTCCTCTAGGAAAATGACTGGACACCTCTCCCCAGCCATGGGACAGGCCCCCAGCGCACCGCCCCCCCCCCCCCCCCGACCCCTCCTCCCTGCTCTTCACACTGCTGCCCCAACCTCTGACCTCAGGGGTGGTGTCGGGGAGAAGTCGGGCTGAGCGCCTGTCAGTGTGTGGTGGCTCAAGGGGCAAGAGTAATGAGCAAGAAGAGTGTGTCCAAGGCTTTAGGGCACATCTCTGTCTCAAAAGCACCTATTTATATAATGTTGAGTTTCAGTACAACAAGCCAGTACAATACACTATATTAGATTCCTATTAGATTATTATTGTCAGTAAGAGCTGAAATTTGCTCTCAGCTCATAAATGACATCTGGAGACCCATTAAAAGCATACACGCAGTCAAGTTGATGGGCCTACTTACAAAGACTGGCTCGTAAAGAAGTGCGTTGTTACCGGATATGGCAATAATTGAGAACTTGTAAAATTCTATAGGGCTGAATAAATTAAAAAGTTAGTTCAGCTCACAGTCTTCTTTTGTGTATAACTAAGTAAGTAAATAAGTGCTTTACTTGTCATTGTACTATAGCACAATGGAATTGCATTCAGACTGAGCACACCCTGGGCCAACCTGACCAGCATAGTTTTGGAGGTATGGGGAAGCCGGAGTACATAGAGGAAACCTGGCTGGTGGCCTTCAGTGCTCCTCTGAAAGTGACTGCACTGGTCAGCTCATCCTCTTCCTCCTGCGCAGCTCCCTCCGCTACACAGCAGTCATTCACGATCTTCTCCGCGTTTTTGTTTCCTGTTGCGAAACAAAACACATTTTCCCTTCTACAAATCAAACTTTGTCTCATTGAAGAACACAGGCCTGGATACCTCACTCTTAAAATAGTCAAATGCTGTTTATACTGTATGTATGCTGGTGTCCTTGGTTGCCCCGTCCCCACAGAGTCAAGAGTGTGATGGTGTGGGGGAGATAAGTTATTGGTGACAGTGAGCTCATCTCTCCTCAACAATGTGGTACTCAGACAGAGAGGCTGTTGTTAGTCTCTGGTCGAATTTACTGTAGATTTAAACCTTCAGATCATGTCACTCAAATAATCACAGATCTACAGTATAGACACTTTTGTGGAAAATAACTTCCCAATGCATTGAATGGAAACTGGCTTTGATATCTTTGTATTTTAAAGTTCACCATACTGTTATTTTGATGGTAAGAGACATGCTTAATCCTAGCAGTCGGAGCTGTCTTGCTAAAATATACCCAGATGTTATTGTTACCCAGCCTGACACTCGAACAGCGCACACATCATGAACCAGCAGGCCAATTCCAAAAGGAGAAGAGATCTGGCGTGTGGTAGTAAGAATTTATGTAGTTAGGAAACAGTGTATTGTTCATTACTACACACAATAAGGTTGATGGCTCGGTTTCAGGATATTAGTAGGTATTGTTTATTTCTAAAGCCACATGACACAAAATGTGTCTCCAGTTACTGGCAAATGTCCAAGAAAATGTGGCCAATCTACATTGGATGGGGTCATTTGATGTCTGTTTGTTCAGTCTCTATTTTCTATAAGATATAAAAATAAAATAAGAAATTGACAACACGCAATAATTACCAGTGACATAGGGCAAAACAAGGCCCCATCAGTATTTCCTTTTTTAAATTCTTATTTAACAACACACCATGCTTTCCTATTTCAGAGCTTACATCATAGTGTTTCTATTCTTACGGCATGTGCAGTGTCTTTGGATAATTAGTTTATGATCCACTGATGTCATCTACCATCTCCACTAATCTTCCATTCATGTCCAAATGCTGAGTCAAAGCTATAAATCACTGTCAAATGTTCAAAATGACAAGCAGATGCTTTTAAAGGTCCCATGACCAGAGTGAGCTTCCAGTAAGATGCTAATATGCAAAGTGTGGTGCTTACTGATCTTTTTGAAATCTACTGACTCTGTCTGAACTAAACAAACATGATAATAGTTTCATTAATGATGTGTAAGACAAATGGCTGTGGTGTTATTGCTCTGTGACCAGCTGAGGAAGTCACACAGCTCAAAGGTCAAAGCGATGGGAAAAGAAACCAGGTCATCATTGAAGTCAGGGCTCTCCCCAGAGATACACAAGAAGCAAACATCACTTTATGTCTATACCTTTGTATTAATCAATCTGAAGTCTTTTGAAGTTACCAGCTGCTGTTGTACTTGCAGTTGTTTGTATTTTATGTATTGTGTCTTAGTGTATTCTCCTTCATTTGGTTTAATTGTTGTCTTTTATCATTTTAATAAGGACTGGAGGTGCTAAGCAGAAACACTTGGTCAAACAAATGTGCAGCACATTTTAGTTTATGTACAGTCACTACAGTGTAGTGAAAGTGAATTGGATTGTGGTATGAATAATAGCAATACTAGTATTGGGTGTGTTGTGCCAGGAATGGCTGCAGAAATAACAGATTTATGACAAATTAAGTTGTAAGTGTGAGTCCAATCATTTCTGCTGTTCTTCTTCTACCTTTGTTTCCATTTCTTTCCACCTCTCACTGTTTCCTCCAAACCCCTATTCCTGACAGTTGTTAGGTCTAAAGAGTCATAAAAAGGGAAAGGCAGAGCTCTCAACCATAACAGCAGAGCATCCCTCTGAAATCCTAGACCTCCATTAAGGTAATGGGGCACTCTGGCCTGGCTGGTGGTGTTAGTCAGTTTGACCATGTCCCTGTGTGTTGGTGTAAACATCACACCATGACTCATACTGACTAAGCACTTAGTAGTCCTGTTTAAGTAAGCACAGTAAACCTCAATTAATCAATAAAGTCTCAGTACAATACAATGATGAGTTTATGTTTGGCCTATTAGCCGTAGCACTTGTTTTGCAATAGGGCTGCACAATGTATCAGCAAATTATTGTTATCAGAACATTATTTAAAACAATATCCATACCGTATTTGCACATGCAAGCTAAATTTAAGCAGTATTTGCGAGTTCACAAACACACGAGAATCCAACGCACAGTGCATTGCCGATGTATTTCTATTTCGAAGCACAAGTGGTTTGAGTGGTTTTATCGATTCTAAATAACAACACGACAATCACGACAATGCTACACATGATACACAAATAACATTAAACATTTTTTTGGGACAAAAATATGTTTTTAATGGATTTGCAGTTTGTTGTTTTGAGACTTGGCTGTGATTTGTTATAACCAGGTGCGCTTAGTCAACCAGCAGCAAGTAGTCAATTTAAACCAGCGCTCTCCCCGGATGATGTATCAGCCCTAATGGAAGCATGGAGGCCTCATACCTCATGGCTCACAGCAAGAAGGGCCTAGGTTCGATTCCCCCCTGGACGGGACCTTTCTGTGTGGAGTTTGCATGTTCTCCCCGTGTCTGCGTAAGTTTCCTCCGGGTACTCTGGTTTCCCTTCCTACTAAAAATATGTACAATAGGTTCCCCCTGGGGCCAGGACTCCACGGGAAGTGAGATTCCTAATCTCAGTGGGACTTTCCAGGTTAACTAAACGTCAAATAAGACATATAAAAAAACATCGCTAATGGTTCTGCCACTGTACGTAATGGCTCTTGCCAGGTTATCGATAAAGTGTTACAATGATATAATAATAGGGTATTTGAGACAGTTATTGAATGTAATCTTTTTTCTCGTATCGTGCATCCCCATTTTGCAATAAAAACATAACACTGCAAAGACATTCTATAACTCACTAATTGCATTAATGTAGAAAGTAAGAAAGAATAAAACAAATCAAGAGAGATGAGAGTTTTGGGTCAAACCTAGAGACCCCCGAGAGAGACCTCTAAACCACATGAGTTAATTCTGCTTCTTAACACAGGACTGCCCCTTCTTTCTCCACAATAGCAACAATGGGGGAGAAGAGAAGTGTGATTCCTGTCTGTTCCCAGGATTTAGGTGTAAATTCCCATGCAACCCCAGGACTCCGGATAGAAGGAGTAGCTCAGTCTGCTCCCTCCCCTCTCTGTGGTCCTCAGGGGGTCTGGGGTAATGAAGATCGGACAGCGGGACGTCCCATACAGAGATGTGTGTATATGAGTGTAGTGGTGGGATTTGTGCTCAAACACGAGGGAGAGAATTCCAGTGCGGCTCTCCTCGTAACCTCTGGAGACTCCGAGCTAATTACACTCAAAGTCTGACATGATACACCCACATAGTAACCACACACACTACTGCAGAGGCCTCAGCAGTAAAGCATGTAAAATCATCTATCGTTCTTTTCAGCTTTTTAGTTGGGACATAGCAAATTACATTATTCCCCTTTTAGAGTGCAGTGATCAATAGATTCATAACTGATTGATAATAATTATGGAAATTTTACATCTGAATCAAATGTTGATATTTACATCCATTCTTTGTAGAGTAAACTTGAGCGTCTAGATCCCCACTCACAGATCCGACTTTTTCTAAACAGACAGGCCAAAAACACTTCACTTGAGGGTATGCGGCAAAATTAGTAATTCCATGCATGGGAATCATCCTCCATCGTCATGGGAAAATGTCGTACGAAAGGTTAAGGCTGTACCTATTTTTATAGTCATAGTAGAGAGACAGCATATGTTGAGCGAGTAAACTCAGATGTAGCATTGAGACTCAATACAATTGGCCTGGTTGAGGCAAGTATTGTAAACATTTCCCCCCTTTCTCAAAGCTGTGAAACAAGCTCATAAACTCATCCCCATGAGAATCAGAATGGTAGGAATGTGTTAGGAAAGTTGGGAATAAGTCTGGAACACAACTTACTATTTTGCTGTTTGATAATGGAGAAAAATTACAGGGCCTTTTGTTTGTTTTCTGCATTTGTCCATCCTCAAATAACTAGGGAGGTCTGTCTAGCCCAGAACATAGTGCAGCAGCTGAGACCCTGCTCTGAACTTGCAGGTACCACGCTGGTGGTAAGAGTATAAACTCAGCCAAATCCAATGCATTAATATTGTAATAACTTCCCTCTGTCCTTACACGGGTTTTCCTCAGAACCAGCATCTCCAGGGTGGGCTGTTAAGTGTATTTAATGACAATATCCACAAGTGTTTACTAGACCAATCAACCCAGGGCTTCATCATGCTCTCTCAGTGGTAGTCGGACATATTGTCTGTCTCCCCACGAGGCTACTGTCTGTGATAGTTACACAGTAGCTCGGACACCTCCTCAGACAGTACCTCATGCAGGAGCCCTCCGGCTACAGCTAACAGGGCAGCCACACAGGAAGAACAGCTTTAATAGCAATCTGAGCTAATTGTAGTCTGGGAACTCCCACTGACAAGATACTATTTCAGGTAAAACACATTTAATGACCAGATTTGTGTGTTTTTGTGTTTTTTGCATATACATGGGGGCGGTGGGGAGGTGGGGGTCGTGGGGGGGGCGGGGGTGGGTGGGCGATCGAGTGTTGGTACTGGTGTGGAGGTGGGGTGGTTGGTGGCTTTGGTGCTAAAGAGAAAGCCATAAAATGTGACCATGCAGGATAATTGTGCCTATTTAGTAAGTAAAGCTTATTTGTTTAGTGTTAAACTGCTGGAGGGGGCGCCAAATTGCGCCTGAAATTTTGAACCCCATACTCCCGTCATCTACAACATCACCGATTTTCGGAGATAACTTTGGAACAGAAAGTGATAGAGACTTGCGGTCTTTTGTGTTGGAAACTAGAGATTTCAAGCTTTCAAACAAGCCTTCTTCTACAACCCCGGGGAGCCGTGTAACATCGCAATGAAAATTTGGTAATTTACTTCAGAAGTGGATGTTCCTCCTCCAAAAGAACTGCTGTGCGTTTTATGATGCACATGCTTTGATTTTTTGCTGTTGTTGTTGTTGAATAGATAATCATAATATAATATAACAATGATAATCATAATAAAATAAAAACAAGCCTTAACTATATCCAAAAAGTGTCCAAGAGGATTAGAAAACAAAAGACAAACAACTATAACATGCTGTTTGGAAGAAATACGTAGAAATATAAATTAAAGAAGAAGAAGAAGAATATATTTTTTGGGGGGGTGGGGGCGCCAAAGTTCAATCTTGCCTAGGGCGTCAAATTGGCTAGGGCCGGCCCTGGTAACCGAGCACCATAACACCGCACTGTTTTATCGCCTTCTTCTCTTCATTATGCTTCCTAAAATAATCTCTAAAACTGAAAATATGAGGCTGATTGATATGAAATGTAAAGTGGGCTAAAGCCTGGGAAGAGTAGACTCCGTTAATGGATTAGTTTACTGTATGTCCAGAAAGTTCATGATTTCGTGATAAATGCTGTTATATTGAGGCGCATGAGGAGCGGACTGACCTGCTGCTGATCTTATGATTATTTCTCCAGTTTCTCTCTGAAGAGTGGACTTTTGTCCAGCGCAGCTTCAGCAAATTAACAGTAATTTGGCATTAAAAATAATTTCCACAATACAAATGGCAACCCTGCCACCAGATAAACACCTTGAGCTGACACATTTCACACATGTTACTGACAAAACACTCGAAGAGGTTATCTCTGGTCTGAGTTCTGCTGCCTTGATGAATTACATACTAGATTTCTGAAGTCTGTGCTGATCAGCTTGTTACCACAACTTGTTCAGTTAGTTAACATCTCACTTGAGACTGGAGCATTTCCAAAGGCCTTGAAAACCGCGGTCATTAAGCCTTTTCTAAAGAAGAGCAGCCTTGATGCCAATGTGGCATTGCGAAAATTGCCAAACAATGCCAGCTGGAGATGGCCAGCCCCAGTAGTTAAGTAAAGCACGTAGGTTCATTGTTGAATAAATTGATCACAGAGGCCAGGCACTGTATAGAAATGTGGTACATTTATTTTCACCTTCTTTAATTAAGACCAGGTTTGTCCAAAGTTCGTTTCACAGTTCGTTTAGTCACTTGTTTTCAGTTCATAGTTCAGTTACCACAGTCTACCAGGGTGTTCTCGCACCGACCAAGCGCCAATTTCCAGTTTCACAATGACGGGGAAATCAAACACAAACAGGGCGAAATAAAAGATAGAAAGGGCGGAGAAAAAGGCAGGCGGCAGTGACGACCACTCCTCGACCAGAAGCTACAAACGTAAAATAAGCATGTCACCAAGAATGTAACTTACTAGATTTCTAAAAATCGAACAAGCCACAAACCTGAGCGGGGGCATTAGCGTGGCTCGGGGCTTTGACAGCGGGGTCCGAGTCAACACAGCCGATCCACTCAATCATGGCCGGGAGAACGCGGGCCCATAGCGGCGCCGCGGCAACTAAACATTAACAGGGACTATAGTTACTACCAACTTGATATTTAATATGGCAATAAATGGATACTACCTGGACTGGAGAGCGACGAGGAGCAACAACCACAACACGAGACTGGGCGTACAGGAAGTCAGAGGTCAAATAATAAACGGAAGTGCTATTTATCAGGTGATGGCCAGCGCGCACAGCCAATCACCATCAAAACCACAAGTGGCAGTGCCCGCCTGCAGGCATACTGCCACACCAAGGTATGAACACCGGCCCATATCAAACCTACCATTCTTAGGAAAAGTCCTAGAGAAAGTAGTATATCAACAGCTCACTTACTTTCTCCTGTCTAACAATGTGTTTGATACTCTCGGGCCCTGAGAACTTCAGGGAGGGGTCTCCTGGTGGTTCCCAGAGTCAATAATAAACACGTGAGGCTGCGTTTCAGTTTCATGCAGCTAAAATCTGGAACAGTCTTCATGAGGATGTGAGACAGGCCTCAACTCTGACAATGTTCAAATCCAGGCTGAAAACAGCTCTTTTTACCCGTGCATATGAAAACTGAAAGTATTTGATCTGCACTCTTGCCTTTTACTGTAATTGATTAATTTTTATGTTGATGTTTTATTGATTGATTTGATCTGTTTTCTTGTAATTTTATGCAACTGTGAAGCACTTTGAATTGCCTTGTGTATGAATTGTGCTCTACAAATAAACTTGCCTTGCCTTGCCTAAAACTACCCAACCTAGTACTTTAATTGTATTGATTTATCTCACAGGCAGACTTTCGCATGTGTGCGAAATGACAAAGTGGCAATCATTAACTGTTTTTTTTTTTGCCACGCAAAAGAGCGGGAACACCGTTCCCGACCGTTCCCGCCCACTTCAACCCCTGTTTGTACTTGAAGTCTGCATGTTTCATGGTTGGTAGTCTTTAAGTTGCAGAAGTATCTAAGAAAGGTCAATCTGTTTTAGCTCATGAATCTAATACACAACTATTGTGCAGAAAAAAAAAGAGTTGGAGAGTGAAGGAATTTGAGGTGCTGTCTGTAAAAGTCAGCCTTTGAAAGGGGACGCCCTGAGACCCTCCTCTGTGACCGATGACAAGGTGAGATGGAATCTACTGATAGGGGCAGATCATCAGCACCTCAGTCTGGGCAAGAGGGGACAGGCGGCTCTTTTTAACACATCAACATCATCATTAATCTATTTTTCACATATACAGTGCCTTGCGAAAGTACTAATACACCTTGAACCTTTGCACATTTTGTCATGTTTACAACTATAAACATAAAGATTTTATTTTGAATTTTTACTGAAGGTTCACACACAAGTAACAGACAACTGTGAAGTGAAAGCAAAATGATACATGATTCTGTTATTTTTCAAAAAATAGAAAACCGAAAAGTCGGGCGTGCATAAGTATTCATACAACATGAAATAATAGTTTGTGGAACCCCCTTTTGCTGCAATAACAGCAGCAAGTCTTCTGGGGTATGAATACAAGGGCTGCACATCTAGAGACTGACATTTTAGCCCATTCCTCTTTACAAAACAACTCAAGCTCTGTCAAATTAGAAGGAGAGCGTTTGTGAACAGCAGTTTTCAGGTCTTTCCACAGATTTTCAATAGGATTTAGGTCAGGACTTTGACTGGGCCATTCTAACACATTAATGTGTTTTTTTAAACCATTCCATTGTACATTTAGCTTTGTGTTTAGGGTCATTGCAGCAGGTTTTCCTCCAAAATGTCTCTGTATTTGGCTCCATCCATCTTCCCAACTATTCTTACAATCTTCCCAGTCCCCGCTGAGGAAAAGCAGCCCCATAGCATGATGTTCCCCCCACCATATTTGACACTGGGGATGGTGCACTCAGGACGATGAGCAGTGTTAGGTTTGTGCCATACATAACGTTTTGCATTTGGGCCAAAAAGTTAAAATTTGGTCTCATCTGATCAAAGCACCTTCTTCCACATGGTAGCTGTGTCCTCCATATGACTTCTAGCAAACTTCAAACAGGATTTCTTATGGCCTCCTTTCAATAATGGCTTTCTTCTTCCCACTCGTCCATGAAGGCCAGATTTGTGTAGAGTACGACTTATAGTTGTCCCATGTACAGATTCCCCCAGCTCAGCGGCAGTACGTCGTAGCTCCTCCAGAGTTATCTTGGGGCACTTGGTGGCATTTCTTACCAGTGCTCTCCTTGTTCAGTCTGTTAGTTTAGGTGGACGCCCGTGTCTTGGTAAGTTGCAGTGGTGCTATACTCTTTCCATTTCCGAATGATGGATTGAACAGTGCTCCGTGAGATGTTCAAATCTTGGGAAATCTTTGTATAACTTAACGCTGCTTTAAACTTCTCCACAGCTTTATCCCTGACCTCTCTGGTGTGCTCCTTGGCCTTGATGATGTTGCTTAGTGACCAATACACTCTGACCATAGCTCTGAGGCCCTCACAGAGCAGCTGGAATTATACTGAGAGTAGATTACGCATAGGTAGACTCTATTTAATGGTTAGGGCAAGGTGTGAACATTCTGCAGTCATTAGGAATGTTATAAAGGCAATTGAATGCACTCTGAAAATGCTGTATGAATACTTATGCACACCCACTTTTCACTTTCCTATTTTTTGAAAAATAACAGAATCATGTATCATTTTGCTTTCACTTCACAGTTGTCTGTTACTTGTGTGTGAACTTTCAGTAAAAAATTCAAATAAACCATGTTTATGGTTGTAAACATGACAAAATGTGCAAAGGTTCAAGGTGTATTAGTACTGTAACTTTCATGAACAGCTCACATTTGGAGTGACTATGGTTAGCCCTTTATGTTACAGACAAACACGTATGATTTTTTTTTCTTTTCTTTGAATAATAGAGCGTCACTTCCAGCCCATCACCTTTCTCACCTCATTAATACTTTTCCCAAAGGTACAGCGCCTCACAGCAGGCAAATAAACCATAGGTTTAGCCAGGGTCATAAATAACCTCTGGATGACAGGTAAGACAGGGGTCCCCATGGTCTGCTGGGGGAAAATGAGAGGTGATTTTAATAAATGGCAAATAACTTCTTAAATCCAATCGCTTCCAAAATACAAAATTAATATTCAAAAGATTTAAATCTTGAGTTGTACAAAGGTGTCCATTACATGTAGATGTCAGTTGTAAAAACTGCATCAAACACTCAAAGAACCAACATTATTCTCAACTGAGAGCTAATAGGTCCAGTCTGTAAGAGGCACGAACAACAAACAAATAACACTCAAAGAAAAGTTGTCACAAGTTGACTCACAACTAAATCTTCTGGAAAGAAGTGAGAAACAGCTCTTTGTTTAAATTGGCTCCAATTGTGACCTTTGCTCTGAGCCAAACATGTTCTGTGCTGCACTAAACCACTCTGAAAAAAGCAACTTAGACATATTTTACATAAACACAACTGCAGCTGGTCTCTTTATTCTACAAAAGAAAGTAAAAATTAAAAAATGCATCAATATTACTATAATAAGAAACACTTGCATAAAGTAAAATAAAGGTTTCTTTTAAAATCGATTTCTTGATGTATTTCTATTATTTGAAACCCTTGTATCGTGTCTTCAGCATGCTGAGATCTCGCCCAAACCATGGTTTTGGAGCGAGGAGCTGCTCCGCCAGGGTCTCCCCACATCACTGCAGTTTGACACAACATGGCAGCTCTGGCCAAAGCTGTGCCAACACAGCCTCGGCCCATTGCCTTCAGTGTGTTTTCCCCTGAGTCATCATTACACAGGTGCACCTCCTCTACTGGGCCTGATCTTCATCTGTTCTCATTCTTCTCGCACACAGCTTCCTTTTCAAAAGACAAAACTTGTGACATACTCACTTTTTGTCACAACTTTAACTCTTTCTCGCTTAACTGAGAACTGTACACCTGGAAGTACAATCTTTTTTAATTACTGTTTTATTTGTTAAGACATTTGTCTTTGTGTTTTGTTGCAGTTTTTACAAATATAAACATTACGTCGAATAACGTTCATTGAGATGGAAAGCGAGCAAACAAGGTCTCCTACGTGCTGACAAAAACCCATGCATAGTCCCGTTACTTGTGCAGATCCAGGGTCAGTGCTGTGGTGCTGTGGAGAGTGCCCTTTACATGTTTGACATGCGTGTTTTCTTTGTGATAAAATACTTAAGAATGGTATGTATAAGACCGTACCCTTTATGCATGTTCACTCTATAGATGTACAACAACAGAAACCCTAATACACTCACTTTCTTCTCCTCCTACTCCAAAGATTTATCTCTCTGTTTTCTCTTTTCCCTTAAATAGTTTTCTTTTCTTTTCTTTTTTTAAACAAGTGGTCCTCTCACAGGGCCAACATCAACATCTAATAAAGCTTAAAGATAAACAGGGACTCGGGTCTACGGCAGAGTGGATTTCATCCCCAGGGAGCACAGCCAACTCCTGTCCATCTGCTCAAACACAAACCTGCTGTTTTCAGCATAAAAAAGCTGAAATATATCAAAACGATGCAGTCAGAGGAATATACATAGGCCTACAGCATTATACAAATGGTCTTATTTGTGAATACAATCTGGCTTTACCACAGCCAACAAATATAGTTTTATTTATACATATTACTGATTCCAACACACTAATGATTCTAAACAACTTTAGTCTGACTGACAGGCTGGCAATCTGTGCCAATGGCCTCTTTGATTACCAACAATCACAAACCATCGTCATTCTTCAAAAATACACATTTTTCTTCTATTTCTTTTTTATTTGAAAAATAATAAGACTGACTAACGTTGATCAGTGTTTAGGTCCTGACTGAGGATTTTAGGATGTGAATCAACATATCAGATGTCAGATGGGAAACAAGAGCTCAGATGATAGAGTGGGTCATTCAATAACGGAGAGGTTGGTGCTGATAGTTGTTGTATCCTTGGGCAAGACACCGACTGTGTGAATGTAGTGTGTTTTTTGTAGAGTTTACGTGTTCTCCACATGCTTATGTTTCTTCTGGGCACTCTGGTTTCCCTCATCTACCCAAAACATGCAAAGTAACCAAATAACTCCTGAAAGATAATCCCAATACCCTGGCTCAAGATCTGTACTTGACCGGTGCCTACTGCCCCTGACAGGTTGCTTTCAGGCACTGGATGAAAAATGGGTAATTTGCCAATTTCCCAATAAGGACAATAAAGTTATTCCGGTACATCTTTTGCGCCCACAGCTTTGCACACGGGGGATCCACAGAAACTAGTTGAGTAACTTTCATTCCCGTCATGTGCCTTTCAATGTCCCTGACATTTAGTTAACAAGTCTTTATATTGGACAAGAATTTAGCACGGCCCATAAGCAGCAGGCAGTGCATGTCACTGTGAATGGTGGAAAATGGTTTGTAGACATACAAAGTGCGTAAAAGAAAATCTTAGTTTTAAAAGAAAAACACCAGTGGGAGTAACTCAAACTTGCCAACTGGAACAGCATCACTGCTACAGTAAAACAGTCACATCTGTTCACTCTGTGCTGATAACCATTTCCCTCTATTTGCGGTTTCTGTAACCTGAGTGCAATAGGTAACAGCACTGAGCAGGTTGGGAGTCTTTAAACAAAGAAAAAGCTATTACGGTAATGTAGAAAAAGAAAAGTTTAAACTAGCAAATGCCCTGAGAGAACATAGACCTCTGCCAAGGCATCTCGCAATAGAAAATACAGTGTGCAATCCATACTGAGTTGGTTTCAAACTTAAAGATCTTTCCTGCACAAAGCTATGAAAGGGCTTGAATCACTTCTTTTATTTTTTTGTGGCACACAGACACTGTATCAACCAGAAAGACTTTATGTTCTCAGCTTGTCATTATCTGCCTATTATCATTGCTTCTTTTTGCCTTTCAACCAGACAAACCTCTCAAAGTAAACTGTTGGCATTTCTGTTGCTCGTGTAAAGCACCTGTTAATTCCAGCTCCACACAGTGCTGTTACGGCCGATGACTGTACAAAGTTTTGAGCGCATATTACCCGATCTGCCTCAAACCTGTGGCTGCGTGGTGCCAGCTGCAGATGTTTGGCCACTGTCCCTTCAGAGAGTCTGGAGTCTGTAAAGATAAACACACACAGTTCACACAGGACAGCAGCCCAGTGATGTCTGACGGAGGAAAAGTGATACCCCGTTATACTTGGAAAATGTCAGAAATGTACAAACACACTTTGATCATTAAGACATTTCCGGATTTATTCCAACATATGTGGAAGACATTCAGTTGTTTTACAAGAGTAACAAAGGGACAACATATGGCATCATCAGTTTGGGACGGAATTTAAAGACAGTGAAAGTAATCCAGCCAAAAGTCACAAGCTTGTCCACATCGTGTTCGCAGACATTTGTAGAACATTTTTAAGAGGGATTTTGTCATGTCTAATTCCTAGCCTGATTTATTGAGGTTGTAACCAGCTTGATTAAAAACTAAACAGAATATCTTAAATCCCTTCAGAAAAAATAAAACATAAATAGACAGAAAACTTGCAATATTTCTTTTTCTCATATTAATGTCAATAATTTACAGCTACTTTAGTCTAAACTCTAATCATGAATCCTGAGCTTTATACATATTTGGCAGTAAAACTAAATATGGTGAATTTGAGGGGACAAAAGACGATACCAACACAAACAGCAATTGTCAGTGTAGATTTGTGCAGGAGTCGATACTGGAGCTCGTGCTTTGTAATCAAAGCCAGCTGAGTCACGCTGATAATGGTTTTACTGTGGCGCAGACGTCCAGCAGCTGCACTTGCCCAGCACCAGACAGGAGGCAGGAGTGTAGCCCTGGGTCACAGCAGCCTCTAAACACTTGTTCAACTCTTTTCAGTCAGACACCATCAAAGAGTCTTCTCCTTCTGCACATCTGATAAGCCTTTGTCTTTCCTGGAACAAAGTGGTGCTGAAGGGAAGAGCAGGTTGTCTACAAATTGCAATGTTGGTGGCCAGCTTTTAATTAATATAATGTTTGCTGGACATGCTTATACTTTGAGTACCAAATTTACCCCATCTCTCTCTCTCTCTCTCTCTCCTCTCTCTCTCTCTCTCTCTCTCTCTCTCTCTCCTCTCTCCTCTCTCTCTCTCTCTCTCTCTCCTCTCCTCTCTCTCTCTCTCTCTCTCTCTCGTTTGAGTAAAAAATATGTAGCCTGAAACTCAGAAACAACCTTCGAGACTCTATAAAATAGTCTCTCCACATTCACATCTCATTACTTTGCTCTTTGTCATTCCCCTTCTCTGTGTGAAGCGTATTGTTGTCTCAAAAACATGCAGGGCCAGTGTCTGTAAAAACCCCATGCCCAATTCAAATCCTGCTGCACCTTCCTCTGTTCCCCTGATCTAATTAAACCTGCACTGAGAGGGTCCGGGCCCTGGAAACTGCACTGTGGGGTCCTGGGACAGCCCATCGTGGGCAGATTAGAAGCAGAGCTCCATGTGGCTTTTGTGCATGAGCAGCCTGTGCACGCTCACACACGCTGGAGGTAGGAGTGGGTTTGAGGATGTGGGCATAGCTGAAAAGGGGAATGTCAGGGACAGCTAGATAAACTGGGAATAAAATACAGTGGAAGGGGCAACAACCGTCTTAAATGGGCGAGTCAATCAGTGAATATTCACTGCAGCTACAAGAATGTTTTCTAATAATACATTTCCTTTCTGCAAATGCTGCAGTACAAACTATTTGTTTCAACTGAAATTCTCACTGCACGATCAAACTTCTCCTTTACAAAAATTCAGACAGACAATAAACTACAAGGGTCTTCCTATCAGTACAGCTGTGTAAATAATGATGTGTTAAATACACCACATGCAGCGTGCCCTGCATAGGGGCATGTGCTACACAAACAAACAAACAAACAGGTCTATGACCTAATAACCTGTTGTTATGATATGGTGAGATAGTCCTATTACGCACATGCACACAGCTCCATCTCACTGAGGTGTAATTAGATCAGGCAGAACAGTGGTTTCTGTGGTCGTGTTTCCTAAGCCATTACCTGTCCAAACTACAGCTCTGTGTCCAACTCATAGCACTCATTCAAGTGTCAATCAGGAAATCTGCAGGCAACAGTTTTATCCGGATTATGCAGTAGAAAAATAAAACTGTTGAGGAAAAAGTATGTACTGTATGTAGTTGTTACTTTAACTCTGTTCACGCACACATTCATTCAAGTGTATGCAAACTTAAGACAACTGAATTATTTGGCAGCAACAGTTAGTTTTGGTTTGTCTAAATGTTCATTTTGTTCTGAGCTGTCTACATGTAGTTTACTGGGACTGAAGTGTTTTTGCGTCATGGCCAAATTGTGAAATATAAAAACTTCCAAATGGTCCCAAAGGAAGGGGAACAATAATAAAAACATATGTTGGTGATGTTTTTTAATGGATGTCGTTGGCAATTTGGCGTGCCAAGTCTGGTTAGTTTCACCCAGCAACCATTTCCCTTTTACATCTAGCCTTCCTATAAGCTGTTCATCTGTGTGCTCCCTCAAAAAGGCATAATTCAGGCTTTCTGACGTAAAACAGAACGATTATATCCATTCATAAATAGCTTTGTGTGACTAATACTTAGTGTCTCGAAACTTACTGCGACCTCTCCTTTGATCATCATCAGACTTGGAATATTAGTGCAACTTGTTTTGGTTTTGAACTTTGTTCCACCATACATCTTCTCTAAAAGCAACTCAGCTAATTGATATATTTTGTGGTGGAGGAAGTGGGAGATTTGTTAATGTGCTTTTAGCTTTATTGCCCTCTACTGGACACACAAACTGAGGAGCTGTTCACTTTAAAGGATCTGTATCATGCTATTTTAGTCATTCCAAAGTAAACTATAGGCATTTATATGATATATTGTACCTCTATCACTATGGAGTACTTATTTTTGTGAGAAATATAAGTATTTTCTGGGAGTATTTTCCAAACCCAGAAGACAAGACGCTTCGATTCAGTTAACTCCGCCCCTCTCTCCGCTCATTCCACATTTACAGTATTATAAATATAGATATCGCTGCAAAAAGTGAAGTTACTTCACATAATGCAGTTATAAGGAGTTGACATGTGCAACACAGTTTCATAAATGGCTAACACACACGCTAACACGCCTTTTGATTGACTCACCGCTCAGTCTGGCCTCCCCATCGGGTTATGGGATCGCGTTGGTTATAAAAGTTAATCCACTTTGATTCTGGCCAAGGTTCACCAAGCATCCATCAGGTTGGTTGATATAGTAGCTGAATCCCAGAAAGAAATTCCAACTTCTGGCGAGTGCACTCTTCTTTAGGAAGGTTGAATAGTCCTGTTCCTCTCGTAGCCAAACGCGCATCCGTGACATTATCGTTGGGTAAGAAAGAAGAACAGGCGGTGTCCAGAGTATGTTAGAAAGAGCTAAGTCTTCACAAACATGACGTCTGTTCGGATCCTCCGGGGATGCGTTTGTTTACCCTCCCAGGACAGCACAGACGGGTCGTCAGGGACTCAGGGACTCTTTTCTTTTTTTTCCTTTCTTACAACAGAAATAATGAAAAAATGTTTTATAAATTAAAATCAGGCCGTAAGGCCTTACATTGCAGAGGTCTGGCCCTTCCTGTTTGACACTATGACGTAAAATATGAGTGTCACAACTCAGTCGTTTTCCAGGAGAGGGCGGAGCAGCTGCTCAGAGAGCTGGATTCAGGAGGATTGCTTAGAACTGCGTGAATGAAGCCAAAAACCGCTCTGGGGGTGTTTTGAGACGGAAATAGCATAACAACATGGTTAAAAGCTCCAAAAAGTCGATTTTGCATGATATAGGACCTTTAAGTCACCTCTAAGGGTGCATCGAAGTTTCAAAGGGATTCAAAGAGAAAAGCTTACATTAAACTGTTCTTTACACCTTTGAAACCATGATGCCAGCTCTGTCTCACAGTGAAATGTTTTAAGTTTTAATTGTATGGGATTACTTGCAGTAAAAAGTACTATAGCTGGCGATGTGTGCCATTTCAACAAGTATGAAGAAGCCAAGAAGTCTAAAAGAAGCCTGTTAAACATATAGTTGTGCAAAGTTTACCCACCCTGGTGGATTTGTTGACTTTTTTGGCCATTTCTCAAAGAATATGAATGAAAACACAAAAGCTTTTTTTTCACTCATGGTCAGTGATGTTGGCCATCATAGGCCTTTCATCATTTGATGAAAAGTGCACTGTGAAATATGGAGGTGTTTCGCTGATTCCACTGGCTCCAGCAGAATGAAGTGATGGTCCCGTTAGTGACCATCTCAGTCTCCTGACCTCAATATCATTGAACCACTGTGGGGAGAGCTCAAACGCGTTGCAAAACAGCCCAGGAGGCTTTTTGCCAAGAAGAATGGGCTGCTTTACCATTATATTACATACAGAACCTTCTCCGCAACTACCACAAAAGACACCAAGCTGTCATTGATGTATTGCCTGTCATTGATGTATTACCATGTATTGCCCTGTGTAAACTTTTCAACAGGGTCATTTTGGTATTTTATTTTGTTATGATGATTTGAAATGAGTTCACACATTTCTTTCACATAAATGGCTTCACAACATCACTGACCATGAGTGAAAAAAAGGTTTTGTGTTTTCACTCATTCTTTGAGAAATGGCCAAACAAATCCACCAGGGTGTGTAAACTTATGGCACAACTGCATTTTAGGCCCCATTTCCCTTGTTAATCTATAAATTCACAAGACATTTCTTTCGTCTGTTCTCAATACATGTTTCTATGTTGTATTATTTCCTCAATTATTTCTCGTGTCTATTTACTCAGTCCAAAGAGCCCATCCAGGACAGCACAGACACACGGAGGGGCCACGGCAGATCAACCCTGTGCTGCCCAATTAGTTCTGACAGTGGGATTAAGAGCGCTGCCTCCTGTGTGCGATACAGTGTCCCCCCTGAGCCTTGCGCCGATAGCACTGAGGTCTGATCGGCCTGAGCATGCAGAAGAGGCATTTGTTTACGCTCTGAATGTGTCTCTGGCTACATGTGATATCTATTGGATATCTGAGGGCCTGCTGGTTCATTGGTCTAAGACACGCTGCAGTAAATACTTTCAGGGGGAACATTATATTATTTACTGTGTAAATACATGCACTAAGATTTGTTTTACAATTGTTTAGTTATGAGCACAGTACATTTGTATTTATATTGTAATTGTGACACAATGCTGGGAAAGTAACTCAGAGTTTCTTACAGCTCCTGTGACAGATGCTCCAGCAGCATTAAGGGAGAGGTCACGTGCTGAGAATTGACCCTGCGGAAATCCCTAATATCGTATTTTCTTGGAACTTTTTCAAAATGTGATTTACATATTAATTTGTTCTTTGTGTCAGATGCTTATAACTAATCCAACTGATCAATCAAAGGCTTTGACCCTTTGTTGTTGACTCAATATGAAGTGGAATTATGAATAATGCATCAATACATTTCGTATGAGCCCCTGATATACATTTCAAAGCTGTCCCTATATGAGCTAATGGGAAGTATGGTCCTCAATGTTGTGTTTTTAAAGAGTGATTGGTGATTTATTTGGTTATTTATTATAACTGAAGAGCTGTTAAGGTTACTTACAGTACCTGTGCAAAATTATGTATTACCCCAAGAAGCACAAGCTGATTATGACTAACAATCATTCAAATCATGCCATGTTTTGTCTCACACATCCAAAATCCCAGCTTTAGTCCCCCAATGAGGTCCTGATGAGTGCTGGTGCAGGCCTACAGTAGCTTTCAAATAACGAACGACACATTCAACACATTCAGTGCTTGTGTCCTCGTCTGCAGCAACCCCAAATTCACCTATAGTTTTGCTATTTTTTCAACCATTTACCGTGTTATCAGAATATACTATTTCAAACTCGATTTTGTTTCTAAGAAATAACACAATACTTAACATCGTTTCATGAGTAGGTCCACACTCATACTGTAGCTGCTGCTAATATTTAATGCATCACTTAATACAGCTGTAAATCCATTCATGCTATTGTTCTGTGTTTGAATGGTTATTTTATATATTTTATAATTGTTGTTAATCTTTATGCAAGCCTTTATAGATTTATAATTTACTATTTATGTACCAAGTTTCATGTTGCATGTTTGCACCGAAGAAAATTCCTGGTTTCATTCATAAACCTACCTGAGCTGGTGCAAAACCAAGGGTTGTTGGGGCAGTTGTACGTTTCAATTGCATTACCAAGGTTCTCTTGTTCATTGTTGTTAATTAAACAATCAAGAAACGCTGTGCTCTAAGATGGCTACCTACTATACGCGGCATTTGCAGGAGAATCAGGTCATTGTCTTGTGGGAGTATGTGTGTAAAACTCATTCATGACCCAGGAGACTTTATTACAATCAGCCCCAGAATGAGAGGAATGTGGTTCACGTTCAGACAAAAGAAAAAGTGAGAGCTGAGATAGGACAGCCGCTCGGGGCCTGCGCTAAAATCCAACAAGAAAAATCCCTCTCTTCCTCAGAGCTGTGCTGCCTCTGACGTACAGTATATGGCTAATGAGGCTATTGATTGCACTAACACATGCACATGAAGGATCAATGGCCAGGCCGCTATACAGTGACATCTGCTAACAATGTAGCATGATTAAAATAATGTGTGGTTTGGAAATGTAAGCTCTCACAAATCACAGAGGAGGCAGCTTCCACCAGAAAACAGTCACAGACAGCACAACGTGTTCACACCATAGGGGGTACTTAATCTCTGTTCAAAGTGTTACAGACAAAAGGTTGATTGTGAGCAAAAGGTGACAATGACACTGAAAATAAAGGCCATTTGAAAGTAGTTATATAATCTTTACACTACGTATATATTGTTTTTTTTGTTTCAGTATCAACTTCCACAACGACTTTGACGTCAGATGACATTAACTAGCTACATAATATCTTATCTTGAATTTTATTGTCACTACATTTCCAGTATACATTTCTGGAAGTGTAACAAATAAAAAAATAAAAATAATTCACCTTTGAAAATTCAACGTACAATACAATTATTCCAAATCTGACACAAAAATCTTTTTTCTATTTGATGCATCAGTTTGACAGTTTTGTGGAATAACATCAACAGTCTTTCTCTATTGATTAAAACTTTAAGCATGTATAGACCGAATGCTGACACTGAAGGAATTTGTGTCTGCCAGAGCTGAAAACCTTTGGGAAAGTCATTAACAAATTTACAGACACAAGTCACTTCCTCAATGTGTCGCAAATGCCCAGAATAAACCTCTGAACTTCATCCAGCTACATTTTTAAATTCTGCTAATGATTTTAATGAATAGAAAAACAAACACACAGGATTTTCTTAGTGCGCCTGTATACACTTTTGGCTGCAATTTGAAGCTATTAATGCTTCATTTTCATAATTGTGGGGTCATCTCAGGGGTGTCTGGATATTTCCGCAGCAGCTGCAGCAGGAGTTTAGTCTGGCTCGGACCGTAATCAAAGCTGTGAGTCTGGTTGGAGTTACACGCTCAAATCAAAGGTGAGTTTTGACACTTGTTGTGTTGCAGATCACGGTGAGGACGCAGGGCAGAAATATCTGCAATACTTAAGTAATATCTATAATATTACTTATCAGATATTATTATCAATCATATATTTATGAACTCTTTAATGGGGACTTTTGTGAGCATTTTGGTTAGGGTGGTTTACATACATGTATAACATTTTATATATTTATATATACAGTGGGAGGAAAAAATGTGAGTACACCGTTTGGAATTTGTCACATTTCTGCCTAAATTGGTCACTAAATGTGGTCTGATCTTTATTATAATCACAAGAATGAGTAAACAGTGTATGCTTAAACTAAAGAAAAAATGTAACATTGGGTTAATCAGTCCACAGTATATTTTTCCAGTAGTGCTGTGGAGCATCCAAGTGCTCCTCCGCAAACCAAAGTTGAATAGTTTGGGCTGAACACACAACGTTGTGTGGAGGAAAAATGGAACAGAACAACAACATCAAAACCCTATCCCCACTGTGAAGTATGGGGCAGGGAGCATCATTGTGTGAGGCTGTTTGTTGCCTGAGGGCCTGGACAACGTGCTATCATCAGTAGAAAAATTAATCCGTCAAGTTATCAAGATATTTTGCAGAAAAACATTCACAACAGCGTGGATTAAGTGAGTGAACCCTGTATTAAATAGCTGGCTGATCCTTCTTTTGCAGCAATAACTGCTTTTCTGTAGTTGCAGATTAGACGCTCACAACGATCAGGATGAATCTTAGACCTTTCATCTTTACAAAACTGCTGCAGTTCAGTGAGATTCAGGCGGTGTACTCACTTATTCCTCCCTGTCCTGTGAATGTTTACATGTTATGGCCAATAAAAATATGATCAAATATAAATGTTTGGGTGGTATTAGTTCAAGCAGACAATGTTTAATCATTCTTATGATTTTAATAAATATCAGACTACATTTTATGACAAATTTAGGCAGAAATGTAAGAAAATCCTCCGACTGTATATAAAATCGAAAAGAAAAGAAAAAATCACATGCTGCTCACTCCGAAAACGCGCTCAGAGCTGCTGTAATACACACCACTAACTTTTTCTGCTGCGGTTCTGCAAACGTTTAGCTACTAATTTTCATTGTGGATTATTACAACGTCTCCACGAGTTTTTCTTTGGATGTCAAGCAGGAGAAAAACCATTTTTAAGTTTCCAGGCCGTGGCACAAGGCGAAATAAGTTGGACTTCTGTGGGGAACTCCTTTGGACCAAAATGCTCTTATTTGTGCACGGCATTTTACCGACAAATGCTACATAAACAAGGGCTTATTGGACAGCGGAAAAAAACACAGTTGTGTCAAACCTTGTGCAGTTCCAAGGAATAAGATGCTGATGCTTCCCCAACCCACAATGGTGAGTGAGAGGTAAGAAGCGCCAGTTACTACTTCTCATAATATAAATATGCTAAGCCTGACTGTGCGTTAAATGTCTCATAAACAACACAATAGGAAACTCTCATGTCACATCACAAAATGTCATAAGATGTCTCCTCACGTCACGTGACGTGAACAAAACTATATCCATGGATCTTTGGTGATGAAATATTAGGACTTTTGTAATTGCAATCAACAATTCAGAACAACATTTTCTGTCTTTTAGTCTTATAGCACAAAAATAACATGGTTATAGGATATCAAGGTAACTGTGGTTAACTAAAGACAATGTATTTTTTGGTATGCATTTGGTAATTTACAGTGTTTATACTTTTTTTTTTTTTTTTTTTTTTTTTTTTTTTATACCTCGTTAGGATTAGATTTTCATCTATTACCCTTTGCCAAGGCAAGGCAAGTTTATTTGTAGAGCACAATTCATACACAAGGCATTTCAAAGTGCTTCACAGTGGCATAAAATTATAAGAAAACAGATCAAATCAATCAATAAAACATTAACATAAAGTGAATCAATCACAGTAAAAGGCAAGAGTGCAGATAAAATACTTTCAGTTTCCATATGCACGGGTAAAAAGAGCTGTTTTCAGCCTGCATTTGAACATTGTCAGAGTTGAGGCCTGTCTCACATCCTCATGAAGACTGTTCCAGATTTTAGCTGCATGAAACTGAAACGCAGCCTCACCGTGTTTATTATTGACTCTGGGAACCACCAGGAGACCCCTCCCTGAAGTTCTCAGGGCCCGAGATGGTTCATACGGCTCTAACATGTCAGAGATGTACTTTGGTGCTAAACCATGAAAAGACTTGTACACAAGCAGAGCTGTTTTAAATTCTATTCTCTGAGTGACAGGAAGCCAGTGCACCATGTATGCAAATAGTATGGTTACATACTATTTCTCTCTCTCCTCTCCTCTCTATATATAAAGCGCTTTTCATACCGAAAGGTATCACAAAGTGCTTTACAGATAACATTTAAAACAATAGCCCGCATCAAAAAAAAAAAAAAAAAAAAAAAAAAAAAAAAAAAAAAAAAAAAAAAAAAAAAAAAAAAAAACATAAAACAATAGGCCCCGCATCATACATACAAACACACACACACACACACACAAACAAATAAAATAATATATAAAAAAAAAAAAAAAAAAAAAAAAAAAAAAAAAAAAAAAAAAAAAAAAAAAAAAAAAAAAACACACACACACACACACACATACACACATATATATATATATATATACAGTGCCTTGCGAAAGTATTCGGCCCCCTTGACCTTTTCGACCTTTTGCCACATTTCAGGCATCAAACATAAAGATATAAAACTGTAATTTTTTGTGAAGAATCAACAACAAGTGGGACACAATCATGAAGTGAAACGAAATGTATTGGATATTTCAAACATTTTTAACAAATAAAAAACGGAAAAATTGGACGTGCAAAATTATTCAGTCCCCTTAAGTTAATACTTTGTAGCGCCACCTTTTGCTGCGATTACTGCTGTAAGTGGCTTGGGGTATGTCTCTATCAGTTTTGCACATTGAGAGACTGAAATATTTGTCCATTCCTCCTTGCAAAACAGCTCGAGCTCAGTGAAGTTGGATGGACAGCGTTTGTGAACAGCAGTTTTCAGTTCTTTCCACAGATTCTCGATTGGATTCAGGTCTGGACTTTGAGTTGGCCATCTAACACCTGGATATGTTTATTTGTGAACCACTCCATTGTAGATTTTGCTTTATGTTTTGGATCATTGTCTTGTTGGAAGACAAATCTCCGTCCCAGTCTCAGGTCTTTTGCAGACTCCATCAGGTTTTCTTCCAGAATGGTCCTGTATTTGGCTCCATCCATCTTCCCATCAATTTTAACCATCTTCCCTGTCCCTGCTGAAGAAAAGCAGGCCCAAACCATGATGCTGCCACCACCATGTTTGACAGTGGGGATGGTGTGTTCAGGGTGATGAGCTGTGTTGCTTTTACGCCAAACATAACGTTTTGCATTGTTGCCAAAAAGTTCGATTTTGGTTTCATCTGACCAGAGCACCTTCTTCCACATGTTTGGTGTGTCTCCCAGGTGGCTTGTGGCAAACTTTAAACAACACTTTTTATGGATATCTTTAAAAATGGCTTTCTTCTTGCCACTCTTCCATAAAGGCCAGAGTTGTGCAGTATACGACTGAGTGTTGTCCTATGGACCGAGTCTCCCACCTCAGCTGTACATTTCTGCAGTTCATCCAGAGTGATCATGGGCCTCTTGGCAGAATCTCTGATCAGTTTTCTCCTTGTATGAGCTGAAAGTTTAGAGGGACGGCCGGGTCTTTGTAGATTTGCAGTGGTCTCATACTCCTTCCATTTCAATATTATCGCTTGCACGGTGCTCCTTGGGATGTTTAAAGCTTGGGAAATCTTTTTGTATCCAAATCCGGCTTTAAACTTCTCCACAACAGTATCTCGGACCTGCCTGGTGTGTTCCTTGTTCTTCATGATGCTCTCTGCGCTTTAAACTGACCTCTGAGACTATCACAGAGCAGGTGCATTTATACGAGACTTGCTTACACACAGGTGGATTCTATTTATCATCATTAGTCATTTAGGTCAACATTAGATCATTCAGAGATCCTCACGGACTCTGGAGAGAGTTTGCTGCACTGAAAGTAAAGGGGCTGAATAATTTTTAGTTTTTTTTTATTTGTTAAAAAAGTTTGAAATATCCAATAAATTTCGTTTCACTTCATGATTGTGTCCCACTTGTTGTTGATTCTTCACAAAAAAATTACAGTTTTATATCTTCGAAAAAAGGTCGAAAAGTTCAAGGGGGCCGAATACGAATACTTTCGCAAGGCACTGTATATATATATATATATATATATATATATATATATATATATATATATATATATATATATACAGTATGTATGTGTGTATGTGTGTGTGTATGTATGATGCGGGGCGTATTGTTTTAAATGTTATATATATAATATATATATATATATACACACACATATATACACACATACACATATACATACACACACATACAATATATCATTAGGACTAAATGAATAGATATCAGTTGAAAGCTAAGCTAAAAAGGAGGGTCTTGAGCCTGCTCTTAAATACATGAACGTTCTCTGCGGTCCTGAGCTCCTCCGGCAGGTCGTTCCAGAGGCGAGGCCATATTATTGGAAAGACGCCTCGCATGAGTCTTTCTGTTGACTTTAGGAATAACTAGGAGACACCAGCCAGAGGAGCTATGAAGGTTCATAAGGTAAAAGTAATTCTGAAAGATAAGAAGGACCAAGACCATTAAGACATTTAAAAACCATTAGAAGAACTTAAAAATCGATCCTGAAACACACGGGGAGCCAATGCAGCGACTCTAAAACCGGTGTAATGTGGTCCCGCCTCTGGTCTTCGTCAGGACACGAGCTGCTGAATTTTGTAAAAGTTGTAAACCTGAGATACTCTTTTTGGAAAGACCAGTGAGCAGGGCATTACAGTAGTCGATACGACTGGTGATAAAAGCATGCATCAGCGTCTCCGTGTTGGCCCGAGAGAGAATGGGGCGGACTCTGGCTATGTTCTTTAGATGGTAAAAACCTATTTTTGTGATATTCTTAATGTGTGGAATTAAAGTCAGCTCAGAGTCAAAAATCACACCCAGGTTCTTCACCTGTGAGGAAGGATTAAAAGACAATGACTGTAGTTTGGGTAAAAGTTTCTCTCTCTGGGCCTCAGGACCGATGACTAAAACTTCAGTTTTGTCCTGGTTAAGCTGGAGAAAGTTTTCTGCCATCCAGGATTTGATATCTAAAATACAGTTAAAAAGTGCATCCATTGGCCCGGTGTCATCAGGAGACATGGAGATGTACAACTGTGTATCATCAGCGTAACTATGAAAGTTGACTCCATGTCTCCTGATGACATCACCAAGAGGGAGCATATACAGGTTAAAAAGCACTGGCCCTAAAATCGAACCCTGGGGCACACCACATGTAATTTTATGGACCATGTAATTTTATGGACCTTAGAGGAGCAGGTATCCACACTCACCAATCCTACTACCATGCTATTATTCTGCTGTAAAGTCAGGTTCTACCAGAACTGTTTCCATAACAATAAAAAGTTATGTGACTGAAACCCGTGAATGCAGACAGATCCATCCCTCTCACTTTCATTTTTGAGCATCAATGGAAAGCATGATAAAGTGCACCTACGGTAAAACATTTAGAATCTAGAGAATTGGTGGTTCAACGCTAAAACTTTCTGAAGAGTGACAGTGACACAAACCACTCTGCCATTCTGCGCACCTTTCACGCAAATTCTGGGAGACAATGCTCTTAAAAATGGAAAATGGAAAGTTTCTGAAAACCGGTCAATATAGCACTCAGCACACTCCTCCATCCTGCCAGGAAGGGATTGTTCGTCCTGAACAGTTTTGGTTTGGATGATCATCCTCCGCTGTTCGACTTCATTGAGCTCACACCCAGCAGGCAACGTGAGGAGAGGTTTGGCATTTTCTCTTTTAGTTTTACACTTTGCTTGCTCTGTGTTTTTATGTTCGTTCAACCATCAAACAGGATTTGCAAATGCACAGGCAAAACATCCAAATAAGCATGAAGCCGGTGCAGCCTTCCTCAGCACCACCACTATAGGGGTTTGGTCTGAGCCCATCAACACCTTTTCTCTGAGCCTGCCAGTGCGGTCACTTTCCTTTTGAGTTTGCTGGTTGAAAATCATTACTGATGGCATGAAAAAATAGGTAAACATTTACATAAAGTGTCACTTGATAATGTGACAGATACATAGCAATTTAAGTGAAATACTTAAAATATCTCAATGATTTACTGGAATAAAGGCAGACCACGGTAAACCCATGGCCAATGATTGAATGCACCCAGTGCAGCATTTTGGAACTTGTTTGGTGCAAATATCAAGTTTAATGTTTTCTATTTCTTTTTTGCATAGTTTATTGTCCCCATAGGAAAATGTGTCCACTGAAATTGACCCATCCTTCAATCAGTGCCTCAGGAACACCTGTCAGGTGCAGTGGACGGCTGCAGTGCAGTGCCCAGGGACCCATCTCCAGATCTTGACCATGATCTTACCTATAGCTGGAGGATTTGTCTACTGTGCATGTTTTGCGTTGTTGGGGGAATCCACTGCTGTAAACCTGGCTGGTCATACTCAAATCATACTCAAATTTATAAAATATAAATAAATAAATAAATAAATAAAAAGATAACAGCACAAACGAAAATGTTTACAGCACATAACAACACAAGCGATTGACATATTTTTTAATATAAATGTACGTTTAAAGGGGGGCCGGCTTCACTCAGGTAGGGAACCCACCTCACAGTTACCATTTCTTTGGCAACAATCCTAGTTTTGCACCAATTTAAAACCATGTTATAATTTGCAAATAATATGGCCTAGAGTCAAAGTTTTGTCACACACAAAAGCTCTAGTTACCTCACATGAAACCAGAGAAAAAAAAGAAATAGGCAATTTTAAAGCTTTGAAATTATGTCCAATTAGCCCAACAGTGAAACAAATACTTACTGCATTGTTGTTTGAACTGTTTTACGTCTTTATTACATGGATTACATGCCTGTACAGCACTGCACTTTACAGGCCGACTTTGCTTTAACATATACCAGGGTCTCAACCTCATGCCGTATAAAAACAGCAGGCCTTCAAACACATTTGAAGCCATTAACAGAAAATGCAGTAAAAAAGAAGTGGATATTTCGTCCAAATCAAGATGAATTAACCAATCCCCTGTCTGCTGCAACAAAAGTAAAATATATACTACATAGTGTTTTTTGATTTTCAAACTATTTCCCCGTGCACCTGTTTATAACTATCATTAAGGAGCTATATCTGAACATGAGGCATCTGGCAAAACTTAGTACAAGCACACCAACTACTGCTATGGCAAGTGACCATAAAACCACACATGTAGTAGTTAATACTGAGCTCACGCTTCACCATCAAAGGCTGATTAAGGGCTTCAATGGAATCCATCACAGAAAAAACGTCAATATCTATAAACAGTTAGCTCTGCTCTGTTGTGGTTGCACAAGTGTTGAACTGTATAATGTGGTCGATTTTACTGAGGAGGATTGTGTTACTGTAGAATAAAGGGGCCCAAATGCTCAATTTATTTATTTATTTTAACTTAATGACATTTTTCTGCATTAAAACCATACATGAACTTGTGTGTTTTTTTTGTTTCATACATGCTTCAATAATACTGCATATTAGGAACGGCAAAAGGTTCTTCCTCTACTTAATAATATCATTAGTGGTGCAGTATTTCTGATCATTTAACGTAAGCACTTGTTACTATCACTACAGTCCACACTCCTGTCCCACCAACAGTTACTTAGTTGAATTAATTATTCACCTGAAGGAGACATTTCAGTTACAAACACAATCACCAGACAATGCCGTGCACATTAATGAAAAACAGAGATGGATTCTCAACCCTATGATTTTCCCTGCTGTTTTGACTAGACACGTAAATAATAGCAAATAATACTTCTAATTTAAAAAAGCAATAAGTTATGAGAGTCAGTGCAACAAGATGTTCGCTCTACACTCTCTCCATGGATTCCACCAGTTCTATAGATCCTGTTTTTTAGGCAGTTAGTTTAACAATGGACGTTTTACATGAAATTGGAAGAGTCCAGATATTTAGAAGGATTTGAAACAGAACTGTTATTCTATTAATCCTTCTGTGCCATAAAATTGGATCCAGGCATTTTGCATTCAGAAAAATTGATGTATTAAGATTTTCATTTGAATAAATAAATAAAGTAATAATAAACTAAGATAATGGGTCTCTTTAGAATACAACAGATGGCTTCAACTTATGTAACTCACCTTCGGAAAAAAACAAGAAGAAAGGACTTTTATTCTCCATATCTAAGTGTATATATACAGCTCAAAAATACAACACATCTGCTACACATTTTGAGAATTAAATAGAAATTAATCGACAATAATAGGTGTCTGGTGCTGTGCCAAGTTTTCCATTCAGTTTAAAGGCACACTGCTTTATGGTTCATTTTAATTTACCCCAGGCTTTGGCAGTGAGCTCACAGAATCAAAGGCAAAATATTTACTAATAAAAATACACTGATTTTTTTCTTTCTGCAGTTTTTCTCACTTATATTACTCGGCTTGAAGTGCAAATGTGTTCGTGCCTGGTAAGAGGTCCATGTAAGTGTGAATATACCAGCACTGTATGATAAGAAACCTGATAATACATAATGCCCTTGTGGAAATACAACTTAAGCATGAAAACACATGCTGCTGGCAAGATTTACTGATATCAAACTATTTATGCTAACTGACTGCTTCTAACTCCGATAATAGAAGCCAAAGCACTTGCACATCTGGACCGCAAGTGCTTTGAGTTACATACTGTTTTAACCCCACATTAAAAAAATGCATTTTTGGTTTGAATTTATGAGAATGTTTGGTTAAGTTCGTCAAACAAGCACACACGCCTGGCCTCACCTGAGTCACTTCTGACAATTTGCTGAATGCGCTATTCAGCCTCCATCAAACAAACTGAACTGATGATGCTTAATTTGAGGCTTTATAGCAATTGTTGGATTTTAATTCACATGGCTATGGAGGAAGTCATTTTCATAATTGTTTGATAGACTAGAAAAATGTGGAATTTTGTGATAATTAAGCCATTCTGCGCAGCACATTCTTGCAGTGGAGGTGGAGGCCTAAACACAGTGCAGCGATCAAAGGCAGTTCATACACCATTAACCAGAAAGTGCTGCCATAATCACCGCAGCTTGTGCCAAGTTTGACACCATTCCTGGATTTTTGCACTCATCCAGAAATAATGCTTTCAGTTCAAATACACAAAGCCCATATTTCAAAGATGTGATAATAACCAGCAGGATCTCATTTATTAACACGTCTTTAAATAAATAAAAGTCATTTTTCAAAGATGGATCAAAGAGAAAAAAATCTGTCCAGCCTCTAGTTCCCTCAAGTGAATGAACATCACTGTAAAGCAGCTGTAATCACTGCTAATTACTATGGTAAATGCAAACAACAAAAACACACTGTCTGACTAAATCTGTTCAATACAATACGTAAGTTTGTACAATCATTTTAATTGTACATATCATGAGCATGTTCCACTGTGTTTTGCTAGAAAGCTGAGAAACGCCTCTCTGCATATCATTTCACAACTTCAGTACCTGCGGACGTGGTAGTGTCAGTCAAGTCCACATGTCTGCAAATATTTTCTTCAGTTTGCACTAGAAAGTATTTTATACTACATTATTCACATTGGATTTGTTTTAAGTTTTTAGACAGGCAAACTTTAATTTGGAAAATGATATCATAGAATGAAAATATATTTATCTACCGTTATCTACCGTAAATTGAATTTAAAATTGTGATCTAAATATTGACGACTAATCTTGCATCCGTATGTATATAAAAGTTAAATGTTTCGGGACAATTTGCCCACTAAAATTGTATAATAGTATAATCCACTGCTATTCACAGCGTCTTATGTTGACCTAGCTGTCCGTTGACAGGCCTGTACAGTGTGCTCCTGCAGACCTCCAGGCCAGATAAGTCAGGAACATAGAACAGGTGCACATAAACAAGAGGGAGGAGGTCCTGGTCCTCTCAGCCCTGAGAGTCCTGCTGAATATCCCACTGTGGACACTGAGGCACATGTGCATAGGTGTGGGCATCACTGCATCACCTCTGTGTGCAGCTAAACCAATGTTGATGGAAGAAATGGGTGTGAGTGAACCTCCCTAGTGTTTTTTTCAGTATTTGTCTGGGATTAGTGCATAGAATGAAAATGTGAAGTTTCTAGCAGGTTAGATAACTGTAACGGCCGGCTTACTGCCTTCTCTAAACGGGCTGTTAGAGTCCTGACCATCCTGACCAGGCATTTTATTGATTTGTAACTGTTGATTGTGTCCATTAAATGGTTATTTTAAAATGTGTGTTTTAATCTGTGTTTTGGTTTTTCTGTGAGGCACATTGAGTTGTCTCTTGACATGAAATGTGCAATACAAATAAAATGGCTGTGCCTTGCCTAGACTTCACTTACCATGCTAAGTTCTATCTTGGCTGAAAGTGATACTTTCCAGCCTGTCAAGATCAAACTGTTCAAAACGTTTTACCTGAACTTGGATAATAAAAGTTTCTATTCTACATTACTGTCCTTCAGTGAAAAATGTACCATTTTTACCAAAGCATCTGATTTCTGTTTGAACTGGTGAATCTTAAGTTCCATTGATCTGTGAGGGCTGTGTTAGATACGTACATCAGTGGCATTTGCAGTGAAATATATAAGTAAGTAAGTAAGTGCTTTATTGTCATTGTACAACTGTACAACAAATTGTGTTCAGGTGTTAGTCCTGAGCCGCTGCGACTGAGCTGTGCCACCACTGTGGGCCAATCTGACCAGCATGTTTTGGAAGGTCGGGGGAACCGTAGCACCCGGAAGCTTTCGGTCTCCTCTGAAACGGTGCAGCGTCTCCTGGGTTTGTCCCTGTTTCAGAGCGTGGTGTCCTGCACTGGTTAACTCCTCCACCTCCTCCTTCCTCTTCCTCCTGCGCAGCTCCCTCCACTCCACAACAGTCTTTCACCATCTTCTGGGAAGAGCTTAGCAGTTAATCTGTTTCATTCTCCAGTGAACGTCCATTAGCCAGAACACTAGAGATAAAAAGCAAGTGTGGCTTAGCTGTGTGTCTTGCCCAGATACCTCCTCGTGAGTCCCTTTTTTGTTTCTTGTAGCGCCTCTTGTTACGCCTCCGCTGTGCTGTAGCTGTGAGGGGCTCTTGGTGTCTCTTCAGTGTTTCAGAGGAAAAAATGTGTAGGTCTCAAATGTCTTTAGCTCATGAGCTAGCTGTTTTTTTACTTTTTAAAAGATGCTTTCTTCAGGACCATTATGGACTCTCTGCTGTAAAAAAATCCACAGATCCCCACAAAAATACAGCAAAGACCAAAGCATCCAGCAAAACAATATGGAACACAGAAACCATAAATGCAGTCCAGAGGAAAAGGCAAAAAACTCAGCTGTACCAAAAGAGAGGGAAAGCTCTCAGGGAAAGCTATCAATGCTAATTTAATATTCTCACTCAGCCTGGCCTTGAGGTGCTGTTACTCCAAGTCACCAAATAAAGCTTTTGCTTTTGCTATTTCTACACACAACACGGCCTTGTTTTGGTACTGAATCAATTAAGCCACTCCCTGAAAATACAGTGGAAGATCAATTACATTATCAACACACAAATCAGTGCATTGTGTATTTAGAAGAATTTAGTATGTAAAGCAGCAATGGTTGTTGTTAAGTCTGTGGTCAATGAAACCGTAAATTTAAGGAAATGAGCCTGTCCTCCTGACACGAGGTGTGCTGAAGACAGAGAGGCTGCTTTAAGTTTGTTAGCATTCCCCCATTCTGTTTATACCCACAGCTTTACTGCTCTCTAGGACTGTATGGACAAGCACAAAGGGTAAAAGGATTCAATATTAAAAACTATATTTAATTCTACATTGGCGGACAATCTTGATGGGGAAATAGTGTTCAATGACAGATGGGTTATCAACCGTTTGTCTGATCAAAGAGGGCGTGGTGAGATCTAATCCCATGATTCTGCTTGTTCTAATGTTTACATGGCCATTGTCCAGAGTCACGCTTGTGAGAGGAATTGTAAAGAAAGTGAAGTGAGTGTTGAATGTGAGCATCAAAGAAGCTGTTTTCACCAGGCAGCAATACTTAGTCCCATTACTGTCTGCATTTTGAAACAGCACAAGCAAAACGGTGGTGGGGGACAACACTTCCTAACCAATCAAACTGGACATTGCAAAAATCTTTTTTAAACCATTTCTTTTCCTCAGGTGAACTATGTTTGCACAAAAATAAATTTTCTTTTACTGCCAGCCTACAACAACACAGCTGCAATAGCAATAGCAAAAACCAGTCCATTCCTTGCCATGTCAGGATCTGGGGGTGTCAAGAGAGCTGACCCCCAACACACAGCAAATAAAAGTGATTTACGGCAACCTCGCTGGCTGCACTGCACTTTATGAAACTGTCCTGAGCAAAGTTACAACCTCAACCAGCACACACATGCACACACCTCCAGTACTGGAGAGGGCATACAGTGACAGAGGGGAGATTTGCACCCAAACCATTACAGGGAAAGATGACTGTGACGTCTTACTGCAGTGAAGGAAGAAATAGTTGTGGGAGCTTTGTTGTTAGTTGCATTTCTGGTTCACCAACCCAATCAGAACATGAGGAACACGTCAGTATTAGTTTAGGTTAACTTTGAAATAGTAGAATATTAGTAATGGTGATATGCTGATTTATTTACTTTTTCCGCACCCTTTTTTGCACCCTCCAGCCTCCACCTCTATAAGGTGAACAAATTAATTATGTAAAGTGATTGTACAGCTGGACAAAAAATACTAGGCCTTTATATTGTATAGACTTCTATGAAACTATGAAAACATGTGACCTGAAAACAGAGATGGATTGCAGAAAGGGTATTTACTTGCAGTATGATGATAAAACTGTTGGGTGTTTACACACTAGCCTCTCTCTGCTCACCAGTACCATGCTCCAGGGAGGTTGTGCAAGAAAGTGGTCCACCTTGTGAAGGGGGAGATAGAGGGCATGATCATTTTTATAGAAAGGAAGAACTGGCTTTGTAAGGTGGAGGGTGTTATCTTTGGCTGGTGAGCAGAAGTTTGCGGTTTATTATATTTTTATATAGAGAAATTCACTCATTATATTTTTACAGAACGCTTTCCAAATCTTCAAAAGGTCCTGATTAGCCCTATAGTATCAATGTGGTAAAAATAACTGAATGTTTTCTGTGTAGAGCAACTAGGCCATAATGTGAAACAATTTTTACCATATCCTAATGTTTTGCATGTACATTTGCAAAAGAAAATGTACACATTTTTTCTAAGTTTTGCTGTATTTAAGAATTACAGAGTATTGCTTGATTACTTCGTTCTTCCACTATGAACTGCGTGAAGGCAATTTGAATATGCAAATGTTATTCTGCAATGTCCACCTGCATCAACATCTGGCATTGACATGAATTGAGACATACAAAAACTACAGTTAGAGAAGCTTCACTCTTTATCTCCGGCTGTTTTGAAGGCCTTTCTTCCATAAGAGGAAAAGCAGAGCTGTGGCCTCATGAGTAAAAATCACCCAGCAGGGCAGTACTGGCCGACGTACTTTGTGCCGGTCTGACCTGATGAGAGGTCAGGCCTGTATGACCACAAGACATACTATCTAATCTATAGTATATATATATTATTGAATAATAGAAAGCTGCAGATCCGAGCTGAGACAGATCCACGATGGTGAGGCGGATCTGCCGTGATAGTGCGTCCTCTGCTGGTAGGAGCAGATCCACGACGAATATATGTTAATATTTTATGTTTTACAATTATTGTTAGGGTTAGTTTAAAATCGTTAGGATTAGGGGTAGGTTAAGATTAGGGTTCAGATTAGGCTAGGTTAGGGTTGTTTAGGAACAAAAATAACAAGCAATGTGTATGCTGTTCGAAGTTATGTTATCTTTATCAATCAACAGAAGCATCTTGTTTTGTTTTTATGAAAAATTGAAATAACTAAGCCAACTAACTCCTCACGTGCGTGAAATGGATCAACATATCAATCAACATCAACCTTCCTAAAAGCTGATCGGTCTAGATCCGCTTTATCCAGCAGAGGGCGCACTATCACGGTGGATTCGCTTCACTGTAGATCTGTCTCGGATCCGGTCCGCACTTTGCCCTACTCGACCGCTGCTATATATTCAATTTCATGATATGTCCACTAGGGGTATCTGACGCGTTTTATACCCCTCCGTTCGCAAGCTTTCTTGAGTTATGGTTCCCAGATAATCTAATCTGAGCAATGGGCCTCTCGGATATAACATGACTCCTGCCCCTCACATCATATTTGCCATTATAAGTGAAAATAGGTTATTGTAACACCCTGCAGGACACACAGAACGATCAGGCCTCTCTATTTATTTATATACATTTTATACAAATATATGCAAAGAAGTGCATGTTGGGAGTTGTCAGGTGATTCACCCTTCTGCCCCTCATCTCAGGGCGTGCAGTTTGGAAAAAGCTTCTGCTTTTCCATTTACAATGTTTTAGCCTTTTTGGGACTTCTATTTTCACGCCACACCTCCCTAACGCCGTGGTGAGTTTTATCATTTCATTACCTAAATCTACAGTGAGATAATTTGATTGGTTTTGTGAAGTTTAACTGTGTCATAGTCGCGAGAGGAACCTCCTTAACGGAACGCGCATTTTAAGATTGTTTAGAAGTTTTACACATGTTGCAAGTTGTAAACGACACGATTAAAGCAGTGAGTGCTCTGATCATTGAAGTAAATATATAAATATATCTGATGTGTTAGCTCAAATTCGGCTGAAACAACATGCAGCTATTGTCCTCGGGTTTGTAGCATACTGGTTTAGTTCAAGGGCTTAATCTATTGCTAATGGCCTCGACAATTGCATTATGCTCGTGTTTTCGGGGCGGTGCATAACATTAATTTACGTATAAAATCAGTGATGTTATAGAGGGCCGGTCTTGACCCAAAAGTCGGGGTGTAAAGGTTTTAAACTACCCCCCATTTCAGGTTACCCCCCGGTAATCTGAAATCAATTTTCAATTTTAAAGTACCGGGGGTAAGGTGAATTAGCCTGGCTAACGCCAGACTGCTGTGTGCGCTCGAATCTTTTCGAACTTCCAAAGTGGAATGCGAATTCCATGGATTCACCAATCACAGAACGAGGAGGGACGGTAAGACGATGACGCGCTATTTGACATACGGAAGCTTGTAGTTTGTTTAGGGATAAAAAAATAAAAAAATATTTACGGATCCAACATGACAGCAGCAGATGCGATGCCATCTTTCGATCAAGCTTTAGAACGTGTTCTAAATAGTTTAGCTCAAAAGTTTACAGCAGGTACGTCATACGTCATCTGATACCATGATATGATTGGCTATGGCTACGTGCAGACGCATGAGAGACATTCGTAGCGCCCAATAAACGGCTATGAACAATCGTAAACCACACCTCTCCTACGAGAAAATGAATTGGTGGTCCCCAGACTAAATATCACTTGTGATTTTAGTCTGTCGTTAGCCAGGCTAAAGGTGAATGAGGGTATAGTTTCAAATCGCCACACCTGGCCGATTTTTTTCTGCCAGTCCAGCCCTCGCAGCCACGCATACCCTCTAAAGGCTCTTTTAAGGCTCTTTTATAGTCGAGCGTCAGGTTCCGCCCACTGCAGCCCCGTCTGCTTCAAGCTTGAATCGTTTGAACTTCCGCGTAGCTCCTCTGCGTTCACGTTGTTATGTCTATTTTAAAAAAAAATTTTAATAGCATAAAAAGTGAAAACACAAAAGCACTAAATCATAATTTCAAAGAGGGAGATTGAAAGAGTTTGTTGTGTGTTTCCTTGTTTTGCGAAAGGATCAACCAATCACGGCACTTGCGTTCCCTGATTGGCTCCCACATGCGTCCAGCACGTAAACGCGGAGCTGTCGCTGAAGTATAGTTCGCGACAGCTGCATCTGCCGCTGACGTGCACCTGCCGCAGAAGGTGACTCCGCGGCAAGTGCTGCAGAACGCAAGTGCCGTGATCTATGATTTAGTTCCTATGATTTAGTGCTTTTGTGTTGTCACTTTTTATGCTATTAAAAATATATATAAAAAATAGACATAACAACGTGAACGCAGAGGAGCTACGCGGAAGTTCGAACGATTCTGGCTTGCGTCCGTTTATTATATTAGATCCATGCTTGCGTCAAGCGGACGGGGCTGCGGTGGGCGGGACCGGACGCTCGACTATAAAAGAGCCTTTACTAATCCACAACTGAGCGCCTGAGCCTCGAAGGAGCTGACACTGACCAGATGTGCGCTGGTTTATCTTGTCAGGACAATGAGCTACTTGAAGGAAGCCCCCAGAACTCAGAGGTCCAGCCTGGAGTTTGATTTTCAATACAACAGATCGCTCATTAACTGCAGTCCTGTATGTAATGGAAATGTAGGTAATAACATGATGACAAAACGTCTGAGAGACGGATCCTGAGCAGATGTGTACGAGAGTTTTTTCACAGCCTGGCTTTACAAAAATCACTGGGATTTAGGGATAAGTCAAAACACATACTTCATCATAGTATTAATGATGTGCCCCATGCATGATAAAAACAATTATATTTTTGACGAGGTAATGACTAAAGATTGTTTAGTTTGGTTTATTACTTTATTTAAACCAAGATGATGCAGAATACATCAGTGTTTCCCACACATAGACTATTCTGTGGCGCACCGCCACAGAATCAACACCGCCCGCCACATAATGCGGGTTTTTTTAAACGCTATTTAAAACACGCATCGTATAGAACCGCTGCAGCGGTCAATTTGGGGGGGTTAAAATGCGGCGGCCCTAGTGTTAAGCTATTCAGAGCCAGTTTTTCCTATATGCAAACTACGCAAGGTTAGTACAGTAGGGCCCCCGCAGCCGCTAGGGCCCTGCATCTCAGTCATACTACGGTGTTGTTTCACTTATTAATCAACGCGTTGTTACGGGGACAGGCTCTCTGACAGCGCTCACTCACTCTCCGCCTGCTTTGCCACATATAACACTAAAACGCAGCAGTCTGCTGAAGTGGATGAGCAGGAGAGACCTACTGCCTTCCCCCGTCACTTCCAAGGCGCGTGTACTTCTCCCCTTCGCGTCCCCGCTTATCTGTCTGTCTCCCGGTGCTCGCCTCCCCTCCTGCGTGGGCCGCGGCTGCATGTCACCCATGTCCCAGGCGCTGCTCTCATGTTTTCTCTGCTCGGACTCGGGGCTGCATCGTCACACACTCATTTAAACTCTCTTCTTATTGTCTCTAGCGGAGTATCAGGACAGTAGTTTGGCGAAGAGAGTAAATCCGTACACGTGGCCTTTTTGTCTTAAAGAGGAGTTGAATCCACACGGTTCTCATCAGCACAGTTACTTACAGTAACTCTGGTTCTCTGAATGTGCACAGTCTAAAATGGGGCTACTCACAGGCTAATTCTCAGTGGTGAGACAGAAATAACCGTCAGGTGCAGGTTTCAGTTAGTTTTAAATCAGCGGTTCCCAAACTGTGGGTCAGGCACCAGAGGTGAGAGAATGTGACCATTTGCCATTTTAAAAAGTGGGGGAAATAGACTAGTAGTAGTCCTGAATCCCAGTCTGACAGTGGCTAAGTGGTTAGTGGTTCTCACACAGGGAGCCAGGGCCTGAATTGAGGTCATTATGTTCCACTTCTGCGGCTGGAGAAGACGGCTGGTGAAATTCACTAAAGTCTTCGAAAGTAAAACAAACCAGTACAAAGGACGAAATAAGAACGACTGTCCATGATGAAACATTTCTGTACGACTGAGAGCTTACACAAACATAAGGTCAAAATCACAATACTCAGTGCCGTGGAGATGTATCTATGTGCTATTATTGGTTGTATGGTATTTGTACAGTCTTCTCCGTCTACTCCCCTGAAAATATGACACTACTGTCAATATAAACTGAAGTGTCCGGCAGTGGAGCCCTTCATCTACAGGTGCAGCCTCGGTTGAGTTTCAGGCCGAGGTCATTGTCCCGGGACAGGTGAAGAGACGGATGAAGTGAGCGAACGACAGGACCATTCAGCGCCTGTTTGCTCCCACAATGAGCTCCCTCTGCCTGGCTAAACGCTGCCTATGTGAGGGGGAGACGAGTAGTGACCACATAGATAAACATACCTGTATCTTTGACCCCACTGACCTTGTAGTGACCGGTGTCTAGTTCACCTGTCTACTTCTCACCTTTCTGTTGCTCTGGTCAGATATCAACGTTTCTAAGGCTTTTGTTCAGTTGTTTTGCAAATGCAGTTGTGTACAAATAGATAAAGTTTAGAGAATATTCTGTCCCATTAAAGAGGAGGGGGTTGTGGTCTATCATGAAACTTAGGCCTTTGCTCCCTCCGGTGGACAGAGAAAACAAGACTACAAGTTATTGCATGCCTAAGTTACATTATGTAGTTTCTATACTGCTATTTGTCATGTTTTAACGCAATAGCTACAGTATTTCTATTTTAGTAATATATAATATATATATATATAATATATACAGTATTTGCAAGAGATGAATAATGTCAGATAAGCAAGACGTCTCTGAACAGAAAAGATAAACGTCAAACAACCCATACAGTTGACAACTTTGGAAACCTGTATGACTGAGAAATTGCATGGACATTACATGATAATTTTTATTTTATCACTAATACACAATACACACGATGGTTCAGCACGTTTCTACTGAATTGAGTTGTTTTCAGACGCGTTTGAATCCCGCAGATGTTTGAACTGATGCAGAGAGGGCAGTAGGCCTTACCCCGACATGACACCCATCCATCCACAGTAACAGGAGCACACCATGGAGCGGTCCCACAAAAGCCTGCACCGGTCAGAGCCAGCACTCACCACAAGAAAAGGTCAGTGTGTGTGTGTTTGATGATGCGCTGGTACACTTAGCCTCTGTCCGATCATCAAAGCACACAGGTGAGGGCAGCATTGTGAGCACGGAGCTCTCGAGTTACCCTTTCAACTCACACAGGGCACATCAAAGACCGGCCCTGGCACTGCACAAAATACATGCACAAAATCATGAAAATGCAAGAACACTAAGGACTCACATGAGAAAAACAGAGGCCGCAGAGCTTCCTGCACAAGTGTATAGCAAACACGCCTGCAGCATTAGATATATCAAAGCCCATGAACAATTTGATGAGTTTAGGAACTTAGTCATAAATAGTAGTTATAGCTATGTGGTTTTATCCAAAAATATTCATCTTAGGTGCTATAATAATTAAAGGGATATTTCAAGATTTTGACATAGGGCCTCATTTCCAGAATGTTGTTGATTTCTGGAGATTTTTTTTTTTTTTAATTCATACAGTCCTTATATTTGAAGAGTTTAGTGGTGCGGGGCTAGTGCTAGGCTAGTGCATGTTTATGGTAACTAGTAGCCTGCATTAAAAACCTCTTCAAAATCATTGGGTAGTCCTCCAAACGTTACCATATCTGATTTGTAGAAATATATATATATATATATATATATATATATATATATATATATATATATATATAGAGAGAGAAGTATGTAAATAATACATTAATAAATACCTAATTACATTTATCTTGCAGGTGTAAGTGCTTTTTTGGGGGTAGTCTTGGTTCCATCAACAGAGGGAGAAATGTCCTGGAAAGCCCCCATGTCCCAAACCATAGAGATATCAGCTTAACAAACACAAGGCCTGCATATATATATATATATATATATATATATATATATATATGTCAAATGCTCTTTGAGGGTATATATAGAGGATATGCAGATGTCACAGCATGGAAAATTGATTTATGAAAGTAAGTATGTAAATAATACATTAATAAATACCTAATTACATTTATCTTGCAGGTGTAAGTGCTTTTTTGGGGGTAGTCTTGGTTCCATCAACAGAGGGAGAAATGTCCTGGAAAGCCCCCATGTCCCAAACCATAGAGATATCAGCTTAACAAACACAAGGCCTGCATATATATATATGTATATATATATATATATATACCACAACTTGAAGGGGATGCATATTACACGGTCTTTTGTATTTGAAGACAGTTAAGCTATAGAGGCTATTCTTTATAAAACTGCTCTTTGAGGGTATATATAGAGGATATGCAGATGTCACAGCATGGAAAATTGATTTATGAAAGTAAGTATGTAAATAATACATTAATAAATACCTAATTACATTTATCTTGCAGGTGTAAGTGCTTTTTTGGGGGGTAGTCTTGGTTCCATCAACAGAGGGAGAAATGTCCTGGAAAGCCCCCATGTCCCAAACCATAGAGATATCAGCTTAACAAACACAAGGCCTGCATATATATATATGTATATATATATATATATATATATATGTCAAATGTTAAAAAATCCTGAAATATCCCTTTAAGGTCTCTATCACCCACCCAGTATATCTTACACACACAGAGACCATTATTATGTGGGTTCCTGTTGCTTTTGTAACACAGAAACCCAGTGCTCTCACCTGTTGGGGATTATCTCTTGCATGACCTGCACATAAAATCAGGCTCAATGTCACACCTATTTAGAAAGATGAGTGCACCAAGCTTACTATGTCGTGTGTAAAAGTAAACAGAAATGAAGCAGCACGTCCTAGATTGACTAAATAGGTTCACTGCAGAAATTCAGTGTTGCCTTGCACATGTAGCTCTCGTACTTGTTTCCCAAATGATTTTCCAAAGACACGTGTCTGCTCCTGGACATACATTTGATTGGTGACATCTTAACAGCGGAAAAACGGACCTCACTTCTGGGAACATGGTAGTTTGAGGTGATGCCCTTGTGCAAAGGCATTCAGCTGTTACAAGCCAAACCAACCATTGGGTGCATTTGCCTTTTCAGCCCTATTAAACCAAAGAGCAGCTAAGCCACTTCTATAGGTCCAAAGCTAATTTCACTGCCAACACCATGAACCCACACCTGCACATCAGGCGGGTGTCGGCAGAGAATAAGACGTCACCTCCTTGCCCACATGAGTCTGCTTTTTATTACAGGTTTTAACTTTTCCTATTTAGCCTTTCTTTAGCATAGGATAAATGAATGTTAGAGTCATAGCTCCTAAATTAAAGAGTGATGCTGAAAAGGTATGAAAGAGAAAGTGAACTTCTTCACTCCAGGGTTTATACGGGCAGAACTAAGTCAAATTGAATGCTTTTTTCTTTAAATTTTTTAAGATTTGCAAACATTTGATCAAACAAAGGAAAGAGAACTGGACAAACTATTGAGAAAAAACTGAATATGTTTAAACCATAATTTGGCATTTTGATGAACTTGAAAATAGTTGAGCACTGTCATAATTGTCCAATAGATTTAGATTTAATGCCAGTTCAAATCAAATGTAATGCTTTTTAATGACTTTTAATGCCCCGCAGAAACCCTGCCACTCACTTTCACCCACTTTCCTAGTCCCATTATAAACTTGATTGTCTTAATAAATAAAAAGTATTTAAGTGACTTGTGAACTAGGTTCTTCTTGGTGCTGGCTGATGAAGCTATTTTATAGTTGAGTCAGAATTACAAGGCTTCAAAAGATATTTTGCAGTTAGGTTAGGTATTCACATCTTGAACACATTATTAGGGATTTTGTTGCAATACAACACCTATCACAACACCGAGGGTTTGATAAGATATGTATTGCAATACAATGTCTTCTTATGCACCAAGTATTATGATTCATCATCATAACGAACTCTGAGTTGGTTATCAAAGTATTCTGATACGATATTCCAATATGGTTTCCAATGCGATAAGTGTATCAAAACAAACGCATTGCGATATATTGTAAAACAATATTCTGTCCCAGCCGTAGTCATTATCCTGTATATATGGCCATAGAAGAAGTTCTGTGCACTTTAGTTAGAAGACGAGGAGCAGTGAGTGTAGCCACAGACGCACTAACACCTGCAGTGAGCTCCTGTGGTTGGCTGCTGGTTGGCAGATCTCCAAAACTGTCTGGACCTTGAATTAGGTGCTAAGAGTGTAATAAAGGCTCACACCAAACTTCAGAAATCAGGACATGACACCTTCAGCAAAGCTTTTATAATCATTTGCCAAAAATAAAGTGGCCAGTCAATGGTAGCCACAGTAGCACCTGACAATGCAGCTTTCATGTGGCTTATTTAGACGACTTTGTTGTTCTGCACTTGTGCGTAGAGCTTAGTGCCAAGAATAGTTGATGAAAGGATTCAGAACAAATTTGAGTTTTTACCACAACTTGAAGGGGATGCATATTACACGGTCTTTTGTATTTGAAGACAGTTAAGCTATAGAGGCTATTCTTTATAAAACTGCTCTTTGAGGGTATATATAGAGGATATGCAGATGTCACAGCATGGAAATTGATTTATGAAAGTAAGTATGTAAATAATACATTAATAAATACCTAATTACATTTATCTTGCAGGTGTAAGTGCTTTTTTGGGGGGTAGTCTTGGTTCCATCAACAGAGGGAGAAATGTCCTGGAAAGCCCCCATGTCCCAAACCATAGAGATATCAGCTTAACAAACACAAGGCCTGCACACACGCAGAAGCTTACACAAACACACATTTTATTTATTTACATCCAAAAACCCCAAAATGTTCAACAAAAGCCGTGCCGGGACGAAATAAAGAGCTACGACAACAAACTTTTCATCATGCTACAGAATATCCAAACAGCAAACAAGTGGGACCAATTTCCTACTGGCTTCTCATTACACTACTCTATAGATTATAACATGCACCACATGTTGGCACGAGGTGGGAGTTAACATGTGCCCCCCCCTCCCCATAATGGCAGTATCAGGAAGTTAGGAAAATAACACTCTCATATATTTGGGTTTTAAGATGCGTATCACGGCAACCGGCACAGGCAAGATCTTTAGTGGTCAGCAGATTGTTTATGGTTTTTGCAGTGAGAAGAGGTAGCCTAGCAACATTGTTTTAAAAAAGGAGCAGGAGAGTAAAAGAATAAAAATAAACAACATCTTTTGTGGTTTGTTTGAGAATGTGGTGTTTTTGTGTTAATCTGCCCATAACACGTAGTTTATATTACCCATTTACAACGCTTCCAAGAGCCCGCATCCTGCTCGACAAGATTCAAGTAGTATCCAAGTCGAGCTCCTTATGATATGTTAAACAAACTGCCGAGTGAGTTTGGATTAAGAAAAGAACAAAATGTTTATGGCCTATACTGCCTTAAATCTGCTACATGCTTCCAGTTTGGGAGGTTGTTTTTAGCCACTGTTAGAGGCTTTAAAAAAAAAAATAATTGTAAATTAGATTGACCCAGTTTTAGATAAGATTTACTATAAAGAATATATCTTCCTTAGTGCAACATGAGAGGAAAGATAAAGAGCACATGAGGGCACACATAGGCGTAGAAAGAGATGCAGGTGGAGCAAGTATGCACTAAGCACCCTCACCAGTGCAGAAGGGCAGGTGTGATGGGGGTGACTTGAGCATTGGTCTTTCTTCATGCAGAAAACTTGATCATGATGCGTGTATCCTGGCCCTGATGAGCCCTCAGCAGCAGGGCCTTTCAAGAAAGAACAATATTATAATCTACAACAATAATAATGGCTTATAGTAAAACATGTACTAGACATGGACTACAAGGCGATGCAAGGGAACCTGGACGGGGCCTCTGTGTGTGGAGTTTGCATGTTCTCCCTGTATCTGAATAAGTTTCCTCTACGTTCTCCGGTTTCCCCTACCACTCAAAGACATGTACAATAGGTTACTCCTCCAGCCAGGTGTTTCTGACCATTAGCCTGGTTCCACATCTGGAGATGGTTCCCCAAGGGCCAGCACACACTGGCTGCTCACTGCTCCTCCCAGCGACATTGAGGATGGGTCCAATGCAGCGACTAATTTATCTACGGAGATTAATGAAGTGTAACTTAACTTAATAACTTCCAACAACTCAGTAATAAGATGGACACCGACTGGAGGAAGCTCACTGAAGAACAGTAACATGGGAAAGCAATGCAGAGTCTACTCAAACACAACGGGCAATAAATACAAAGCCCCATCAAAACAGGGCTAATTCAGGTCTAAAATTGGACTAAAATATGTATGAACTGGGTGTAAACCATGAAATGATCTCTAATTAAAATGAATAAAGTCTAAAATTGCAGATGGCCCTTATTACCACCAGGCAGGTGTACACTCAATAAAAATCCACCAAAGTCCATAAGAGTGATTTAAACCAATATTCTTCCTGTGTTATTAGGGATTTCCTTTGGCAGCTGCTGTTTCCTTCCACATTAAAAATACTTGTCTTTTGAGACTGAACTTTACTTATTAACATGAACTGAGGAGTTGGACATGTGTCTAGATTTATCCAAGAGGACTTTATTATTCAAGTTGTTTCCAGGCTGGTATTAGACTGAGGTCCCGGAGGAAAACACTTCAATAAACAAATGGCCTCTTAAAGATCATACTGTATAGTGCCCTTTTTAGGGAGACTTTATAACCTTCGGAAAGGGGAAATGTGTCACTGCCGCCCCGTCTGCCATCTTGGCTCTGAGTGTGTCTGTGGAGCAGTGGGTCCGTGTCTGCTGCACCCACTTGGCAGTTAGGAGTCATTAAAATGGGTGTGAGGGAGCCATCCAGCGGTTTGTGTCATTAATGAGTAACAGCCGTGACAGCCGCAGGACGCCACACAAACACAATTAGTATAAAGTGGGACACATGTGGATGGACGCAAATACACCCAGCCACTGTTGACTCTGGGCGCTTGGCAAATGTGCTTTTTTTAATAATCAATCAAAATTACATAAATACCATCTCACAAAAGCATATGATTAAACAAAAATAATAGTTCTGTGCAGGAGGAAAAGAACAAATGGAGTCATCTTCAGTGGTTCATCTATGTACAACTTCTAGACCCTCAAAATATGCTGAATGGTGGATTAAGTTGGTCACTGTTGACAAAGTGTTAAAACGTTCTTTAAGAGCACTTGTGACTTCAGATGATAGGTCTTAGATTTAGGAGAATGCTCTGCATTTGCTCTACCACAACTTAATGACATAACACCCCAAAAACTGTTTGTGTACAAGCTGCATCTCAGTGATTGTGGTGCAATTGCTCTGATGCTGAGGACTACGCTGCAGTTAAGAGCAGAATTGCCTTTGCTCAAGGCTGTCACCTAGTGGCATATCTATTTGTAGATTGCACTTTTGAATACATAGCCTACAGTGTGTAATCTAAGGTATTGCAACCATTCTTCTTCCCCAACTCCCACTTATCGTTACTTCATAAATATTCCTGATGGTTTTCCCGAAGATGGCTTGAGATTCACACAGCTGAGGGATAGAGACTTCAGTGATTTGTTGCTCTATAATGGCTCTTCTCCACTGGGCTTCTCCTCCCAGACACTAGATAAGAGCTCTCACTTTACATGATCGAGCTGCAGGGCGGGGGCGTCCCGGGTGGATGAGAGTGCAAGGGTGACCTGAGGGCGGACGGGGCGAGAAAGTCTGCAGGACCCACATGTGTCGAACAACGCACAGGTGCACAGCACCTGCTCCACATGTGGCCACTTTCTCCCTTTGGTGTGAAGCTGCAGACCAGCTGTGCACATTTCTCTCTCACCCTTAACATGACACAGCTTTATAAAACAAGCCCTGACCTCAAGACATCACACTGTGAATTCTTTCAGGTTCATCCCAACTAAACTACTACATTCTGTCAATGTGTGCAGCAGAGCAAGAAGCAGCTTATTAGTCCAACACAGTGTGTGCATATAAAGGGACTTAGGCCCAGCCCAATCTCTTCCTGTGTTAAGGTTAAGGTGAACTTCATTGCCCCTGTAGGAAAATTTGTCCTCTGCATTTGACCCATCCTGAGATGTCACTGGGGCGACCCGTAAGGAGCAGTGAGCGACCACAGTGCAGCGCCCGGGAACTCATCTCCAAATGTCGAGCCAAGCTGATAATCAGAAACACCCGGTTGGAGGATTAACCTATTGTGTATGTTTTTGAATGATGGGGTTTGATAGGGGTTTCCTTTGGAGGCTGCAGATTTCTTTCACATTGAAAACACACTCTTATGAGACTGACAGTGCTCATTACCATGAATGCCACGTTGAATGTTGGGCTTGAGTAGACAAATGATTTGGCTTGAGAGAACAAGTACTAAATCCTTCTGTTTCTGTAGATTCTGGTTGGTTTTCAAAACAAATTACAATTATGTCATTTCCATTTTTATTCAAATGTTTTTTTCCCCTTGGTAATAAAGGTTAATGGTTAAATAAAAAAATAAAAAAATGTAATAGCTTTTTGTTGTTTTAATGTCTGAAAATGGGAGGGATGTGTAAGCAATGGTAAACTTGAGTCAGCAGTGCAGAGGTCACTCTCAGACAAAACTAGGGGAGTTAAATCTGAGGCCACCGTTCCAAAAGAGCGAGCGGCGCCTCCTACAGGGAGTTCCCAAAGGCTGCGGGAGAGGTCAGAGGTATAGAGGGAGAATAGATGGTGAGTTCTCCTATCTAATTACACTTCGCATCATTGGAGAGTCTTGAAAACATATTTCACCCTTTCAGCAGCACACGCACTTTTACAACATGCCATCCACAGCCCTGAGTTAGACATTAGAAGTGCTGCGATCTAACTAAATGGCCTTGTGTTGTGGTAAACACAAGTGATTTACATGTGACAAGAAGAAAAGGTGAAGTGGACTGCTGCCATAAGTCAAGTCAAAGGGTTGTGTGGAGTTATTCGAGGTTCTGATGATGAGAGGCAACAAAGGGCTCTTTGGGAACTATAAACAATGTTAGCCACAAACGTTGGCGAGCTGGGTATCGAGTGATGGTGCCTGGAAGCTCTGTGCCTGAGAAGGAAGGCGAAACGGGGAAGTGTGATGGAAAGGCAGCGGCCCAAGTGATAAACACAGTAAACGAGTATAGCCATAGACATACAGTGCGTAGAGGCCTGGTGCAGATGAATAATGAGTCCAGCTGCATGTAAACTGTGGTCAAAGACAACAAAAGCTGCTGACTAACTGCAGTGGAGCGTGGGGAGGTGGGGATGCCCTGTCACCGGGTTCAACTTGATAAACCTCATAGACTCATTGATGATCATCCTACTGTATTTATTGAAGAAATTTTAAAAACAAATGAGTATTAAACCTTTTTGTTTGGTTAAAATAAAAGATGTACTTGAGTTTATTTGCAATACAAGATTTAAAAAAAAACGTCTGTACGTTATCAGTTTTATGGTTTTCCGTTCTACCAACAAAGGTTCATTGAGCTCTAGTGCCACATGGGTTCCTCACTGTCCATTGACCTCAGATGTCCCATCCTCTTTGGTGTATCGTTTGTTTAGTCCACTGAAATACTTCTGCCTGAAGGCATTGTGTCCCTCATACGGGCTGAAACGGGAGTCCAGCAAGTGAGCCTGGTTGTCCATGTCCTGCACACAGAAGTCCACTGGTAAAATACAGTTAAAGAACAGTTTTGTCAATAAACCATTAGAGCTAAACACTATGATTGTTCTCTTTTCCCAGGGCTTTCAGCAGCCTTAAGAAGAAATATGTGCTTCTAAATTTAGGTTAATGTTTAATGTTTGCATTAGCATTCGGTCGCTGCTGGTCAGTACAAGAATAAAGAGGAAGAAAATGACAGTAAGAATGATGAGGTGATATGAGCTTTAGTGAGGACTGTTTTGAAGACAGTAATTTCTACGTAACACTCCATCACCAAACATGATCATTAATAAAATAGATATTTCCTATAAGCAAAAATACCGCCAACATATAATAAAATATTAACACAATGATCAAAGTGATAGAAATGCAATCCATTGAAGTTTGAAACTATTGCAAACGTTTTTAAAATGTGTCAAATAAGTAAAGAATCAAGAGAAAAAGAGAAAACAAAATTTGCCAGGTTTTCTACTGTGTGACGCATTAAGATCCTAACTCCTGCCACAAGCGGTCAGTAAAGGGATCCAAAGTTTACATTTCAGTTGATTCTCCATCTGAGATGGCTTTGTGACTTCATTGGGCGGGCATTTCACCTTGTGGTTTGGGGAATAGGCACTTTCCAAACCATTTTTAGATCAAACCAATGCATTGTCTTTAAGTGCTTATAATTGTGTAAAGAAAAAGGTAGAAACCATCCATACGAGCTCAAACTGCCGTGCATTTGCTTAAGTGAGAGTCAGTAGTTCATGGGAGCAATTTGAGGTTTGGAAGTTGAAAGGACGTCAGATTCAAAGATGGATTGTTTTCTGTATGTTGCAAGTAAACCATTCAGGCCGCTTCTATGAAAGAAATGAGCCAACGGCAGCCAGATGGGAAGGATTTAGCTGAGACAGACACCAATGCCTCAGTGTCGATGGCGAACACATTAAAACAAAAGATGAGACAGGCTGACATGTGCTCACATGTGTGTGATGCTTTTCAAGATTAATCACTCAAATAGTTAACAGAAAGTTCCAGACATCGTTTAAATTATTATTATGCAGCAGCCCTTTAAATTATTCATTTAATTATATTCCACTGTAAAGTGTCTACAGCGGGGTCTCCAACAGGCGCCCTGTGAGATGATTCAATCCGGCCCCTGACTTGTGGAGCACAAATTCCTTAGTATGTCAAAAAAGAAAATAAGTCTAGCCCATTCCTGTGCAAGTTATGAATTTTTAAAGAAATACCAGAATGCTCACTCCAGCCACTAGGGGGCAGCTTAAAGAAGAGATCAGGATACAAACAACTCATTATAGCCACGTGGCAACTGGTCAGTCTGCCCCTGGGCGACTGTGACTACAAAAGCAGCTTACCACACAGAATGTGGAGTGAATAAATAATGACTACAATGTAGCAGAAACTTGTGACACAGGCCGGTAAAGTGCAATACAAGTGTAAGCTGTTTTAAAGAGGCCACAGGCCGGCTCATTATTTATTTATTGCAAAATGTTTCCTCAATAGTATTTTCCCAATAAAAAATATTTTACTGATATTTTGTTTACAGACCTCGCAATGCACTCCTAATATACTGGGAGACCCTGGTTTACAATGATCACCCTAAAATAATGTATTAAAAGAGAAATTTAAAAAAGAGAAAGAAAGTATTCAGACTCGTACAACAACTGAAGAATTATTCATCACATTCATATCTGTGCTGTTTTGAACAGCTGAACATTTTTAGGTCTATACCGTAAATTTATGAAATGCCCATGACATGGAAAAATAAAAGAAATATAATTATCATATAATATAGGTTAATGCTTCTGAACTTGTTTAAAATGTGCAATTAGATTTGCAAATTCTGTTTTGAAATAAAGATTCAGTTCTTAATCTTTATTTCAAACAGAATTAGCAAATCTAATTGCAATGCCTATCCATAAAATCGCAATTTGGTGTTTTCAAATCGTACAGCCCTGGCACTATGTGACTTAAACGACTGCTTAAGTCATCTTGGTAAAGGTGCGTACACACCAAACGCGACCACACCTCAACCTCCATGTTAACCCTATGTAGAGTGCTTCGACGCGCTTCGAAATGTAAGCAAAGCCGTCCGCGCATATGAAGCGTCGCAAATGCGAGCGGATGAGGATAAACGCACGTCAAAGCCAGGGAGAAAGCGCGGACCACGAGCAGGGATGCCGCGCCCACTGCACTCAAGTAATCCAATCTACACGTGCGTTCATTTACGCCTTGTTAACCAATCAGAGACTGGGCTCAAATAGTGAGCACAAGCGTCACCTGTTACCTGCAGCATGGAGGACAAGTTGATCATCGCGGTTTGCGCTCGGCCTGAGTTGTATGACACGCCTCCTAATTATGACGCTTGCAAAACTTCACGGCCAGCAAACAGGCATTTCTCGTGAGTGTGAAGCGGCAATGTTTGGCGTCCAACAAGAGGCGGATGGGGCGTGGACGCACATTTGGTCTGTACGCACCTTAAAGATGCAAATTCTCGCACTCACCTCTGGCTCTTTGACCTTCTCCATTGTGATCAAGCGCCGAGACGTGTGACTGGACAGCACCTGCTCACAGTTACTGATGAGCTGTAGACATGGATGAAGGGGAATGATCTCCTCAGAGTAGCTGAAAAAGACAAACATTTAGTCCCAGTTTTAAAACAGCTGGAAAGAAGCTGTAATTTCTTCTGCAGTTTTTGTTTGCTTGTTTGTTTTGCCATGCCAATGTTTTGGGAGAAAGAGAGTTTATATTATTTTCTGCAACAAATAATACATATATTTCAAAAAGAGATATTGTAGAGAAGTTTGAAAACATCGCCGCACTTTTAAAATGACTATGGTGAAAGAGAGTGCACTAAAGGTGGAAAAAGTGACCCTGGAGCCTGAGTGCAAAGTCTGTCATCACTAGGCCGGTCAGGGTTAGGCCCTATTAACATTCAGTGATGTATGTGTTTGCATATTTGTGTCAGGAGCACTTTCTCCTGACCGCTGCCGCCTCAAGACAGATTTGTGCATCACTGTTTGTCTGTGCAGTTGCTATGGCAGCGACGGGGCCTCTGATGTTTGGCCGTCCCTGTGACTGGGGCCGAGATTTAGCCAAAAGATAATTCTCTGAACCAATCAGGGGGCAGGGACTAGGGCTGGTGAAATGTGGATTGCTATGTTAAAAGTTGACAGAGGTTTTAAACTTGAAAAAACAAAAAAAACATGGCATTGTCAAAGACATCTCCCACTCACGCCATTGTAAAACAACCTATAGACGACGAGCTAGTGAGCTTTCTGATATCTAACAATTGTTATTTTATCAGCTCTTACAGTCAAACCTTTTGTGTCAATGGGGAGATTAACATCATTTTGCTCGCGCATAACTGTTCCATTCTGGACCACTTCTGATTAACCGTGCTTAAAACCTCTGTTCTGGCCTTTAGTTCAATCAAAACAACTTTGAGGCAAAAAAGTTAATTTATTGTCCAATATATGCCGTCCAATAGCATGGGCGATGATGAAGAGAATGTAGATGTTGTTGAATTTACATGTCTGTTTTTATTGTGTTATTTTGTAGAAGTCTCTCAGCCGCCTGCACGTCCCCTAGATCGCCTGCCCATAAACAACACTACTCTCTACCAAAGGATCTACCCCGGAGCCTGAAATAACCCAGCGTTGTTACGATTAACTGGAAACACCAACAAATCTGGATGCAACTTATGTCATTCTTGTAGATGTTACACAGTATTGCATGTTGACTAATAAACAATATAACACTAACTTATAAAACAACAGTATGTTTTTACTGATTTAATTAAACAGAGCATGAACCTTTTCCATAATTTACTGTACATGCCTGCCCCCTAGTGGAATGTCATTTTATAACCTATTCACCCCACCTGAACCGAGCATGTTTTCTCCAGTTTTCCAAATCTAAAAGCTTCTTCTTCACAAAGTCTCAAAACAGTAATAAAAACAAGGATCAACAAAAAAGGACAATAACACAATAAAAAAAGCATGAAAAACACGACTAAAAAGTGACAAAAAACGACATAAAACAAGACAAAAAAAGGAATGACAACACGACAAAATGTGACAAAAAGTCAGATCAATTTTGACGGTCTTAGCTTTCAAATGAGGCGTCACACTGGCCTATGGGCTGTACGCTCAGTGGAGAAGCTTTTAGATTAGGTTAAAGCCGAACAGGAGAAAATGCTCTTGATTAAGGCGGGGTTTAAGAGGTTAAACTAAAAGTATTTTTTTTAAATACTGAACTGAAGGATAGAAAACTGAATTGAATCTTTAGAAAGGCACAATGTTCAGAATTATGAACTAATTGTGGTTGAGCTGGAGGTAAATAAACACTTTAAAGATTATAATGAAATGCTACACCATCATTGAATACCAATAATCTTCTATTAAAATGGTCTAGAACCACTATGGCATCGTCTTTGTTCTTACTCTGGTCTGTAGACAGGCAGCCAGTAGACGAGCCTTCCCCCAGGACCAGGTGATGTGCGGAGAAGCTCAGCAAGTCTTTAAAGATGTCACTGAGATGATACGCTTGAGATACAGGGATGTGCGACTCAGCATATCTGTGGGGAAAGTTACTTATCTGTAATACAGTGGTTGCTGCTTCTAATTCATAAACATTAACTGAGATGAATATTACTGCATCTGGTGAACTTGCACGCCATCGCAGGGCTTCATGATGTCTTTATGTGAGCCTGTTCTTCTGGTCGATTCGCGGATACCGTATGGTGCTGCCATAAACAACATTATTATATTATTATTATATTTTAGCACAGCCTTGGACTGTTGCATTGTAGAGACCTACGATCAGTAATGATGGCATCAAACAGAGCAGTCTTTCTCCACATTGGCTTAGACGCATCTGACACCATCACATCTAAATACAGCTTCTCCGTGCCGTACTGCCGCAGGTTAGCTCTTATGTTCTCATCCGGTCCTCTCCACTTCTGGTTTTTACGACTCGACCGACCTTAAAGACACAAACAGCTTAACCCCTTTTCCAAACTGAATGCAAATTTAAAGGATATAAAATGGAAGCTTACCCTTTCCATGAATAATATTGTAGTCAATGTCTGTTCCACATACATAGGCACCAAACTGTGAACAAGCAACCAGGAGACTCCCTATGACACACATAAACACATATTTTACCACCAAATAATTACTTCTTCACTTCAAGCCATAGAAATCCCTTACCTGTACCAACAAAAGGATCAAAAATGACATCATTTTGTTTTACTTTCGCATGGTTAGCCATGATGAAAGAAAGGCCTGCGTCCATACTAGTATTTCCGATAAAGTGCCTGTTCTTTACACTATGGGACTGAATCAGTTCTCGTTGTCCGTCTGCAATCTGTAAAGAAAAGAAAAGAAAAAATGTTGGTGTCCACAATAACTGTCACTTATATCTCTGTACAACTGATAACTACGTGGTTATTATCGCTTAATGCGTTTCCTCACCCAACGACCAAAATAAACATATTCAGGGTCCTCTGGGATGTTGTTGGGATCCGTGCCATAATCCTCAAGTAGACAGAAAACATGCTGTGGACTCTTGAGGCTTACTGTTCCTTCAAATGGAAGATACTCCATTGCCTAAAGAGAAACATGTGAAGTGTACTAAAAATGAATGTGAAAATATGGGAGTCAGGCTTACATCTATCCTTTTTATCCTATCTGCGAATTCCAGAGTCTTGTTGAAAGTGTAAACATTGATCCTGTAAGTGGAGTCTTGGTGCATGAAAGGCCTCTGTAGCAGACAAAAGCAGTCATCATCAATTTGCATTTTTATGTAAAGATATCCATATGGTTCAGCATCACGGACCATGTTTTCTGTTGGGAACTTTAAGAGTGAAGTTTTGAGTTCACTGTGTGTTCTTCCATGGCCCCAAAGTTCAAATGCTGATCTGAAATGACAGACACAATGACTAAAATTGAACAGTAATTAAACGCACAACAAATCGCTGGCATAATTTAGTAAATAAATAACTGCATGAACATAAAATGTGAATCTACTGACTTGGCACAGACAGATCTAGCCATGACATGTTTCACATCTTCTTCACACAAGCCATCCAGACACCAGAAAGGAGCCTGCAAGATATTAATAATATTTTTTTTAAGTTATCCAAAGTGAAGATCTGTGAAAATATAAAGAAAAAGAAACTCTATAAATCGAGAACAATTTGCACACCGTTTGTTTGAAGTTTACATTTGGGTTGAACGATTTTCTTCTTAGAGTGAGCAGGCTTTTAATCTCCTGATGAAACAAAATGTCAAATATGAACAATAACCAAGATATAAACATAGATCTTCGAGGCTTCTCCCCCTTTTTTTCTAACGGCTACAATAAACGATACAGGGTTTGTTACATTGATACAGACACGCTCAACTTGCTAACACAGCGATACAATCAGTTCGTTATCACTTTTATACATCAAATCGTACAATAAAATAATTACTTATGTTCATTACCGGTAACCTGAAATCTAAATTATCTTGCGCAAGATGAAATAAATACTGAAGGCATGAACGACTCATGTTGGCCGCCATATTTGTTGTCACCTAAAAATAAGTCCGACTTGAAACAACCGTTTTGATTTTAAATGTCCACAATGTAAAGGTACCTTTCACTGTCCCAGTGGCTGTATGTAGGACGCTCCAGGATCAGTTTTTAAAAGTTTTCTTCTGGTAGGTTTTCTGGATGGAATTCCATCAGCAGTGGAAAACTACCAGAAACCTTAAATAATAATAATGCATTGGTTTTATATAGCGCTTTTCTGGACACTCAAAGACGCTTTACATTGCACTATTCATTCCTCCATACTTGGTGGTGAGCTACTATTGTAGCCACAGCTGCCCTGGGGTAGACTGACGGAAGCGAGGCAACCAGTCTGCACCATGGGCCCTCACGACCACCGCCAACCACTCACTCTCTCACTACATTCGCCAGGCTTCCTGGTGTTCCCAAACGGTCTCCCATCCAAGTACCGACCAGGCCCTTCCCTGCTTAGCTTCCAAGATCTGACTGGATCAGGCATAGCAAAGGCGGTATGGCCACGATTTTATTTAAATAAAAATAAAATTCTACAGGCCATCGGGATGGCAAGTAAAGGCTGACCACCCATACAGCCACAGGGTCACTGACAGTTTGTTTTGTTTTTTTTGCATAAAAAGTTCCATGATGCACCTTTACGTTAAACTATGTGGAAAAATTAGCTACATATACAGACTAATGCCCTCTTGTTTTCATTGTGATGGATTGTTATTTATTGGGGCTTTTCCCATCTGAACCGAAGTGATTTGTTTTGCCTTTTTATTGTCATTGTCTTCACACTGGAATTTGTTAACATTTTTAAGAATAGTCCAAAAGCCCCACCTATGTGAGTGACGGATAAAGTAAAGTACACAAAAATGGTACAAGTAAAACTTAGATTAATCCAACACACTCATACAGTATTTATTTTGTATCATTCCACAATGTGCGTAAAACAACTGTTATATATATTACTTTATTATATTCTGATTATATCATGTAGTGAATACCTTTGGCAATAAATATTTAGTTCATGCATCATAACACAACAATGGAATCACATTCAAGTCAATGAGTAAGTGATTTTTTGGTTCAGATGTATATTTAAAAAGAATCATAGAACCGGCATTAAAAATACTAACCGATAACCATAAATGTTAAGGAATAAGCTTTCAACTGAGCACAAAGTAGTTCTAATGTCCTCATTTCAGACAGTAATTCACAAACATAAAACCCTGTAATTGATCCATGACCTTGATCTTTAGTGATAAAACAATTGTTATTGTATAAAAACAAATATTTTAAAGACAATTTCAAAACAAAAGCTGAGTGGCATAGTAAAATCCTCTATTTAAAATAGATACTTCAGGCAATCATTGTCATCAGCATCTTAATTTGTACAATCAAATGCCTATTACGAGGTAAGAGGTGTCATCCATTTTTCCTGACTGGTGGAATCATTTTGCCTCTGCCTTTGTGTTTAGAAGCTCAATCAGTTGATCAGCCTGCAAAAAGAACAAAGAATTAATGTAAAAACAAACAAAAAAAACACCCTGTTTTTATGTGATACCTTTCAGGATCTAGCCTGGTGAGACCTGTGTATTTTTTCATACATCAGGGAATCAGTTGGGACACCCCACCCCCGCTGGCGGTATCCGCAAAATCAAATCGTTCCCGTGCAATCAGATTAATTTATTTGCGTCACGTGTTGTTCACGAGCAGCGTTACTCACGGGACGCGGAAGTCCCTCAATAACAATCTACGACCGGTGCACGAGAGAAAGAGCGTGTCTCTAATCCGTGGTAAATGACCAAAAACACATCGACAGTAGGCGAGTTTCGTGATACATAATCCTGCGCAAATATTAACGCAAAACAGCTAATAATGCCGCATCAACGGCAGATGCCAGCCCTTCGCTGATTGGTTTATGCCGCTTCCTGTTTTTACTTGCGTACGTACCGCTGTGGGAAATGGAATTGTCGCAGCGGTGATTCAGGCCAGTGGTTCTCAATCCGTGCTCAGAATCATCTTCAATTTTACCCTTTATTAATTATAATTATGGATTCTGTGTTTTTCTGGTTAAAACATGGTTTTACAGCCGATACTCTAATGGTCCAGGCTGCTGCACATATGGCAGAACAAAGTCAGCATCATGAATTTAAGTCCAAGCTCCGTCAATTTGCTGGATGTCTCTTCCCGGTCTTCACCCCCTTCTCATCCTGAGCTGTCCTGTTGAATACAGCCTACAGACCAAATATAGGTCTTTTTGTGCCCTTTGGAGAAGAAGCTCAAATAAGAGGTGGTACTGGGTTTGAAAACTTTGAGAACCACTGGCCTAAAAAAAAGTGATGAGTGAGTACGGTATATTACACAAGCATTTATTGTTCATGTGCTTCTCTTACTTGGGACCAAACAAACGCTGTGGGTTTGGAGAAGTTTGAACTCAGGGGTCAGGCCATTACAATTTTCCCCAGGTCAAATCCTTTCACTTTGCTTTATTTTTACTTCTTGTAAACAAATGTTTATCTATTATACTCTATATAGACAGGTATTGCTATTACTATCATAATAATAGTTGCAAGGACTCACTGTTATAAACCAGTAGGAGTTGAGTCTGTACACGAGACGAGACATGAAGCCCATTTGACTGACAGGGGCCAGGACATGGAGGTGCAGGTGAGTGACTGAGCAGAATGGAGGCCAATGGAAACCAAACCTGCAACATACACGGCCATTTAAAATGTCCAGACTTTGTTTCAGTACTTCTTTGCACTGTGTTTGAACTGTTTCGGTGAGACTCACCTTACGTCACTGAGGTCGGTTACATTATTTTTCTCCAAGATTTCCTTTCCTAATTCAACCAATCGTTTTACTGCAAAACAAGACACACAGTATGACTCCTCTCATGTAGCCTGTATAACTTTGGAAGAAACATTATCTAAAGTAGACTCACTTAAAGGCACATGCTCTTGGCTGAGAGACTTGCAGTTGCCGACATGTTTCGTTGGCACCACTAGATAATGATGTGAAGCTGCTGGTCGGATGTCTTTAAAACAACTTATTTCTTCATCCTGGGATAAAGATAAAACAAAGGCTATACTTTCCACATGCTTTGCTTTAAAGTGATAACAATATTAAAACTGTACTCCATTGCATGCATTACACCACGAAATAAATAACTCCCTACCAAGGATTCAAAATAAAAAGCAAAATAGTCAGAAGTAGAAAATTACATTATTTGTTGACATGCTAAAGCTAAGCTAACACTCAATAATAACATGTAGGATATAATGCCAGCTGTCTTACACTGTGAAGAAGCTCCGTTCCCATCTCCTTATTTACAATTTTGCAGAAAAGACATTTCTTGTCATAATCTGCGGGTCCAGCGGGATTAGATTTAGGAATATCAACCTGAGGGGCCTCGGATTCTGCCATCGCCCTGCAAGAATGAGCAACTAAATAGACAGGAAACGTAATCGACAGCAGAGATCATCGAGCACTTTCATATAGTGTCGAGCACTATATGAAAGTACCACTAGAGGGCGACAAGTCTGATTAATAATGAACAGAACATGGACAGAAGTTATAAACCTTTCTATGTAATTCAATAATAGAAACAGACATGTCTCAGGATCATAAACTGAACAGGAACGGAGAAAACCCCCCTTTTTGTTTTCTGAACACTGCATGACATTAATGTGCTGACGGTATAGAGAATCTCGATGTTAACAATAGATTTAGGCTATGACTCAGTATTTGTTTAACCTCTTAACCCCCGCCTTGACCATGTGCGTTTTAGTTCAACTTTACCCAAATCTACAAAATGCATCTAAACAGATCATTTTCAAAATGGCTTTTGACCCTAGTGGCCCTAATTGCACACCTCCTGACCTTGGCTTTGTGTCGGATGTTGTCAAGCCGCAGTGGCGGGCCGTGGGGTTTCAGTCAGGGCCTTCAATAACAACCTGGGTTCACGCAGTCAAACGCATATACACTTATCGACAATAGGCGTATGGATAAAACTGCCTTTTTGCGTGGCATTTGTTCGCTAAAGGATTTGTCAACAACGCAAACCAAAGCTGCGGTGCCTCCGACTCCAAAACAAAAGCAAACACCTTCGGGAACACTCGTGCTAGAATACGGAAATACACGATACATGACAGGCGGGACAAGCGTGTTATAACGTGGTAACAAGCGGCTGTTTTTAGGAGATGCTTTGTTGACAAGAGCGAGTAAAATAAAAAAGATACTAAACTTACAGTTTGGTGCTATTTGAGATCCCTTTTTATAGCGCTCGTAGTCTCACCTGTTGCCTGCCCGAGTCCCAGCTCAGCTGACGCGGAAAACTCTTCTCCTGTCCGGGGAGCCGAGCGTCTACGTCCCGCTGTCGTTCCCGCTGCTTTGCTCTCGAAGCTCTTCACAATGAAGGGGCGCAAAATATCCGTGATCAGTAAATCCACTTCATTTTGCCTCGTTCGGACGTTTCCAAGAGGAATATCTGTTTATCCGGTTCTCTTCGGAGTGGCTGGAACGTCTTGCCCATGCGCGGCTACATTAGCGGTTTTCTCAGGCGAAGAAAGCGTAGGGGAAGCTGCTGAGATACTGCAGGCCCTGCGGGGCGTACTGTCAATATATGTCGAATTCTGATTGGCTGATAATTCTGTCAGTCAGGCTGGCTGTCAATCATGTGTGCGGCCTGATAACACAGGGCCTGCAGAATCTGTTCTGAAGGCCCTGAGGAGGAGCAACTCGCCAGACGTGTTTAAGGCACTTTTTGAGTAGGAAATTACAGTTACACATCAATAAAACCAATATAAGCGACTCAACTGTACATTATATAAATAAATTAGAAATTAAATATACTATTAAGAGATTTTACACTTTTTTTTCTTCATTTGGCCAGGGCTAGCAGAGAAGGCCTGCTGGCCCTGACGGCACACCACTGTCAAGCCGATTGTTTCCAATGTGGGTGTAAGAGTGGATCCTCAAATTTGAGAAACAAATCAACGCAGTCGTTAAGTCCAGTTTTTTCCACTTAAGAAAACTGGCGAAATTGAAGTTCATGTTATCAAGGCAGCATTTGAGACTGTAATACATACCTTTGTAGCGACCAGGTTGGATTACTGTAATGTGTGAGCCAGTGTGCTCTCTCCCGACTGCGGCTCGTTCAAAACGCTGCAGCTCGGCTTTTAACAGGGACACGGAAGCATGACCATATCTCACCGGTTTTAGCTTCGCTCCATTGGCTCCCAGTCAGATTTAGATTTGATTTCAAAATTCTTCTCTTTACTTTTAAAAGTCTGAGTGGCCTCGCCCCCTCCTATCTGTCGGCCCTGATCAGCTGCAACTGGTTGTTCCAAAAAACAAGCGCAAACTTCGGGGAGATCGGGTCTTCTCTGTTGCTGGACCGAGGCTGTGGAACCAGCTGCCATTAGAGATTAGACAGGCCCAGTCTCTACCTGTTTTTAAATCGCTCCTAAAAACGCATCTTTTTTCTCTGGCGTTTAACACAGATTGATCTGCGTTTCACTGTTGTGTTGCCTGTTGTTGTACTTGTTCCATTTTACTGTAAATCTTTGTGTTTCTGTGTGCGGCACTTTGGCCAACTGTACAGTTCTTAAAGTGCTTTATAAATAAAGTTGGTATGGTATTTTCCTCGCGTTGTAATGCGTTTTTGTCACATTTGTGTCATTTTTCTGTTGCTCTTTTCACTTTCACTGTTATTTTTCCATCGTCTTTTTGTCATGTTTTTGTCACTTTTTTGGCTTTTACACATTTTTGTCACTTTTTCGTCACATTTTTGTCATAATTTTGTCGCTCTTTTGTTGCATCTTCATCCTCGTTTTTCCTGATTTTTGTTGCTTTTTTTACCCTTTGTTCATTAAGCTTTTAGATTTGGGTAAAGCCAAAGAAAATTGAAAGAAAATATGCTCGGTTCAGGCGGAGGTTAAGAGGTTAATTCATTCAAAGTATAGGCACCCAGGCAAAGTATTGTCCACGGACAGTGGAGTGAAACCAGGAAAACTGGGCTAATTTCCTTAGACATAGCCTACTTTAGGAATAAATCACTGGGCACTAAACCGGAGAAGAGAATGTTGCTATAGACAGACACACGAGCTAATAGAGCTCATACAGTTGAAGCCAATAGTGCGCAGTGGCGCCTCCAGAAATTGTTCATAGGGGTGGCCAGATGGGGCCACTTAAAATCTTGGGGTGGCAAACCAAAACTATCAGCCATAATTTCACAATTGTATTTACTGTTGTAGTAAACTGGCCTGTAGAAAAGTATCAGAAAGACTTAAGGAAACGTCTACTGCTATACTTTGTTTTGTTTTTTTTATATTTAATGTTACTAATGATCCAATAACATTCATAACTGATACTACAGTACTACAATTAACACTGGCCAGTGGGGTGGCCAATGGGGTGGCCAGGAGCCACGGCCACCCCCTGGTGGCGCCACTGATAGTGCGGACTGCAAATCAATCCTGTTTATTTCAGAGATCCCCCTCCCTCCCCTTTCTTTAGTGCACACATCCCTCTATGCCCTTCATGGACCCTCGGAATGTTGTTCTGACCTCTGTGGGCTTTTAACCTCTTAACCCCCACCTGAACCGAGTACATTTTGTCCAGTTTGGCTTTACCCAAATCTAAAAGCTTCGTTAAAAAAAGTGCCAAAACAAGGATGAAAATACAACAAAAAAGTGACATAAAAGGCAACAAAGAGCGACAAAACCACAATAAAGAAGCGACAAAAACACAATTAAAAAGTGATGAAAAAGCACAAAAAAGAGCCACAAAAAGTGACAAAAACGTGCCAGAAAAGCAGCAATAACACAATTCAAAAAGCGACTTAAACACGACTAAAAGGTGACAAAAAAGGTGACGAAAACATGACAAAAAAGCAAGGAGAAAAACGACGAAGAAAGCAACAAAAAATGACAAAACACGACAAAAAAGCCTATGAAAAGAAGACAAAAAACTGTGAAAACCAGAAAAAAAGAGACAAAAACACAACAAAATGTGACAAAAACGTGGCGACAATGCAACAAACATGATCAATTTTGTGGATCTTGGCGTTCAAATAAGGCTTCAGTCGAGAAGCTTTTAGATTTGGGTAAAACTGAACTGGAGAAAATGTGCTTGGTTCAGGTGGGGGTTAAGACGATAACGTTACTATAAAATGATGCCCTTATATTAGCTATTAGTTATGACCTTTGGATGATATTAGTCTATAATCTTATTGAAACAGCTTTTTACAGACTTAAACCCTGTTTGGGACCAAAAGGGATTGATTTAATGTTTTTGTCCATCAGTCTCTTTATTAAAGTTTATCACTCTTAAGGTGCAAACATGGCCCAGAATGCAGGAATTTGCTTGTTTGGCTCGAAGTTTCTCCCCCAGGCCCCCCATGTGTTCTGTTCCAGAGATATATAACATATAATATAATTAATATAACATGATTATGGAATGTTAACCCCCAATGCTGAGACGAAAGTTACGCCCTTGGCTGACGCAGATGTGACGGTGAAACAATCACTATATTAGATAGCAGTTTTGCCCGTGAATGACAGATTGTGTATGATAAATTGAGTTTCTCTCAGTAAATCATGCCTAAAAGCTGTTGTGCGGATAGATAATAATAATAATGATAATACATTGCATTATTCCTTCACTCCATACTTGGTGGTGGTAAACTACTATTGTAGCCATAGCTGCCCTGACTGACGGAAGCGAGGCAACCAGTCCGCGCATTCGGCCCCTCCGACCACCTGGTGTTACCTAACGGTCTCCCATACCGACCAGGCCCCTCCCTGCAGCGGGATCGGGCAGAGCAAAGGCGGATCTACGACAGCTATCAGTCTTGTAAACTGAGTAAGTTAATGATTAGAATCAATGTCTGCAGATCTGTGTGGATTATGTTTTAAAGCTTAACCGTGCCAGACACATCAGGCTCCAAACTATGATTTACTTTGCTTTAAACATAAAATAAATTGTTAATCAAATGTTTAAAACAAATGCAGAAACAGGCTTACAGAAGTAAGTAACCGGTTTGCATAAAAATGTCCAAACAATTTCGTTTTGTTGCTCCTAAAGCATTAATTGCATTGCAGGATGCTGTTGTACTGTAATACACATTGATGTTTTGGCTCAGCAGTAGGTTTGTACCACATTTACTTTGATTAGATGTGTTCTGTGCATTTTGGGTCAAATAATGAATAAATACTAGATAGTACAGCATTTAGAAAAGCTCATATTTATTTTATTTTTTAGTCAAGACATTTTTTTTTCTTTTAATGGCAGTGCCAGCACTGCTTTTCACAAAAAGACAGAAAACTTGAATGGAATAAACAGACTTTTCATGTCTTTTATCTTTGACTATTAACCATAAAGAAGAACTCAACTTATAAACATCAAAATAGATACATGTTAGTTTGCAGTTCAGTGACAGTTTTCAGTAGATAAGATACAGTATCCCTTTTTATCAAAAAGTATTTATCAAATACTGTATTAAACATTGTAGTGCAAAAATACCAGTTTACATCAGGTTGACAGACATACAGTATCTCTTTGTCTTAAAAAATTAAATAAATAAAAATCAGTACTCAATAGAACATTTGCATTTTGCAGATTATACAAGCACTCAGACATAACTTATTATTGAAACAAATCTAGCCTGTTAATGCGCTTATAGACTTATCCAACAGTTTCACTCTGAACTTTGTAATTTAACTCCAAAGCTGGAGGCAGGATTACGTCCCAGGAGCAGCGGACCACTGGAGTAAAGGCACTGGTCAGCCCAGTATCTTCCACGCTCACTTCACAGTGGGGGCCTCAGTGAGGACATAAAGAGCCGGGCCTGGGATTCAGTACTTCCGGAGCATCAGTGTTCTGTCTATCTCTGACACAGAAGACTAGGATCAATTCTGAACAGTCCAAACCTCCAGTTCTTGTACAAGAAAGTCTTTGTGTGTGGAGAGTGGCGCGTTGTGGAAAGTAGGGCAAGAGAAGCTTGAACCATGATATAGATCAGCATCCAACCACAAACCAAAACAGCCCTAGAGGAAATACATATAACAATGAATGACATTGAATCAGCAACACAAAGAACGATATCTCAATTTCAATGATCTTACATTAAGATATTAAATATGCAGGTGAAACTCGGAAAATTAGAATATCGTTAAAAAGTGCAATCATTTCTGTTACTCAACTTAAACTGTGAAACTAATATATGATAAACTCATTACATGTAAATAATGTATTTATTTGCATAAATCAAATAAATGTACATAAATAAAATAAATGTACTTTATAGAGATATACATATCTCACATACTGTATGTATAGCCTTTATTGTTATATTTTTGATTATTATGGCTCAGCTTGTAAAAACCCCACATTAAAATCTCATAAAATTAGAATATTTTGAATATTTACTGTCAGCCATAATCATCAAAATTATAACAAACAAAGGCTTGACATATGTCACTTTGCATGTAATGAGTCTATATCATATATTAGTTTCACATTTTAAGTTGAATTTCACAAATAAATGAACTTTTGAAAGATTTTCTAATTTTCCGAATTTTTCCGAATTAAGTACTTGCACTTACCCTCCTCCGCCAATCTGCAAGGACTCTGAGTTTCCACTGACAAAGTAGGAGTTTTCTCCACTCCACTTGTACAACTGCAAATGAGAGCAGATTATTTAGACCTTTGAACCATTCACTGTGTGTCTATTCAAATAGACTATATTTACCTGGAAGTCAGGATTGAAACTGAACAGAAAAGTCTCTCCTGTGCCATAGCAGCCGCGACTGATTCTAAAAGGACTTGAGCAGAAGGCGCCAAACACTGTCGGGATGAGACATAAACTTTAACAGAGCACAACCACAGTTTAACACACATGTCTGTTGATCAGGACGCAAACCTTTTGTGCATGTCTCTGATGACCAGGAGCACGGGACTGTCCAGACCGGCCATGTTCCTGTACAGAGTCTTGAGGCTGCTCCCGTGTGTCGCGATGCTGTACGCCAACTTCCACGGGTATCCCTGGGTTCTGGCTGGCAGATGAACCGCAAGCTGTTAAAAAAAAGTCAATACACTTAGTTTAGGCATCTGTGCAGCACCTCTGACTTTAGAGCCACATGCAGCTCTTTACCCTACCCTCCCTAAAAGGTTAGTTTGACTTTTTCTTAATATAACTAATATGCACTTTTAATAGGAAAAGCTAGTCTATAAAATTACTAGATACTATGTAGGATCATGACTGAGTTTCTTACCTTTTCCAGGTGGAGATCGTCCAGTAGCAGACTCTGGTCACTCAAAACTAGAAGTGTCTCCTCCACATCCTCCTCAGAGTCCTCAAAGCTGCACAGACTCAGGCGCCGCTTGGAGTCCTTCACTGTGATGATCTGAAAGAGAGAGTCACACGTGGTTTGCCATTACTCATTTCTGCTACCGCTATTTTCATTTTTGCTGCAGTGTATTCTGGCTATTGCGGCTCCCCATAGGATATTGTTGGTCTGCATACATTACTACATTACATATACAATTTGTTTTCACTATCGTCACTAATCGATGACTAATAGACAGATGAGTGTATATAAACTGAGTTAACAGTGTGAAACTGGCAAAAATAACTGTACCATAACTCCTACCTCCACATATGGCTCTACTTTGTCCTTAGCAAAATAGAAACCTTGATATGATCTAGTTGCTTCATTCTGGAACGTCTCTGTCTTCACCTAAATCTCAGAAGCACATGTGTCCTGAACTGCTTCTGTTATAACCGCTTTCTAACTTTCACTTTTATGCCTCTGAAATGCCATTGGTTGGAAATTCCGATATGGGACAATGTAGCACCTGATTGGCTGACTCTAGCTAAAGTTTCATTTCTTTAGAAAACAGGAAGTAGAGCAGTGGGAGTGCACCCACAGGAAGGATGCCCATATGTGGAGAGCAGACTTTCCCATAGCTCACTTACAAGTATCTAAATAAGTGGGACAGGGTGACCTTATCCTAAATGGCTGTGCAGTACAACCAAAAGAGGGACATGCATGACTTGTAACCATTTCATTGACAGAAAGTGTCAAAAGGTTTATCTTAATGGATAACACTTTGGGCATCTTGAGCGTGAAAGAACTATATAATAAACATTGATTCGATGCTATTAGTGAGTTATAAGCAGAGGTGGGTAGAGTAGCCAAATATTTACTCAAACAAGAGGAACTTTACTTTAAAATGATTGCTTAGAGTAGAAGTAAAAAGGAGTGACCCAAATAATTAGTAGTATAAAAAAGTACTTGGAGAAAATTGTACTTGAGTGCTGTGAGTACCTGAGTGCAAAAGACTGATTTATGTTTCAGTAATGACATAAATTATGAGAAACAAAACATGAAATAATTTGAGAACTGTAATATTTCCAAAGAAAAAATATAAAAACATCTAAAAAGAAGAATACATATTATTACGTGTCAAAATGAAGATTTGTCACTTAAAGATTTACTCACAGTGCCATGAGTTATTTTATTTTTTTACTCAAGTAAGAGTACAGATAATTCATTTTAATATTATTAGTAAAAAGAACTGTATGAGAAGACTACTTGCAAAAGTACTGAAGTTACTGTACTTAAGTATATGGACTTGAGTAAATGTAACTGAGTGCTACCCACCGCTGGTTACATTAGATTACGGCCTAACAACTACAAACATGCTGTCACTTGCAATTGAACACTATACTATGTCTTGCTCGTACCTCCCAGTCTTTGTCAGTTGGAGAGCTGCTTCGCAACTTGTTGTCCTTCTCCACCACCACATAGCCGTTGTGATTCTTCTCTCGGATTAGGTACCGGTGCTGTTGTGTGTCTTATTGCATTTAGTATGTAAGTCTGGAGACCACTTGGAGAAGAACGTGTAGAGGTGGTCCACTCTGCAGAGAGATGACACGTGGATTAGGTGAAGGCCATGGGCAACGTGCCAAAAGACACAGTAACCAATTGCTGACAAGGGAAGAAAACTGTCACAAAAGCCAAATTCCTCCCGTGCACACGGTTTAGTCAGCAAGTAAGAGAATAGTCGGTCAACATTTTATCTAAATAATGAAATGATTGAATCATTAGCGCTGCAAGAAGTCCCCGCAAGATAATTGTTAAATTGATGTATTTTAATAATTGCATGCAGTAGCATTGTAATATCTTTACACTGACAACAATTTTGTATGGAGGAAAAGCTCTAAGTTTTCTAAAAGGTTAAGCTTGAGGTAGTAACTATCTAAATTATCAATAACGTATGAACTACATGTTTGATGCACTACAACTGAGTGCAACATTTAATGTACAATAGTGTACTTTGAGAATGCATGTACTTACTCTCCAACGCTGTAGGCGACTCCCATAGTTGATGCAATTCAATGAAAAGTTGCTATAAAAGATAATTGTAGTAGTTTGTCTAAGTCTATGGTAGCAGCTTGTCCACTGTGGAGAGCTGCCATTGCAACCTTTTATACACCACTCCAAATGCTGAGATAAGCCCTTCTCCTTAAACCCTCCCTCTCCTCCTTCAGTGCTCAGCATGGTCAGTGCATGGCCTGCACGTATTCTACCACCGTTTCACAATGGTAACACAAAGCCAAAGCTGGTGACATATTAACTTGACCTGCTGTTCCTGTCCTGAGTTAGTGGGCTCTGGTCCAGTTTCTGTGTCACCGTTATAAGAAAGGAGATGGCTCAGCATTTAGATAAGGTCTTATACAATTTTAAAAGCTTCTCTTTCAGGCCACACAAACGATCATCTCTAATAGTCATTAGCGGCTGATATCAATCTGAATTAAGTCCCTATGTATCAGTGTTTGGTTGGGGACTGATTATCACAGACTGTATCCACTTGAAAAATCATCAAATGATCAGCTATTGTAAATAATTACTTTGCACTCATGCATTGCACTAAGACTGGCTACTCTTAAATGGTTCCTGTATATGGTACTAAAAGTACTATTAGAACTTAAAAGGATGGTGTTCCAAAACACTTTCTTCAGTTGTAGTCTGGTGGAGACAGCTCGACAAAAAGCTAGGTTGCCTCAGATACATCATAAAACTACTGGTGTAAATATCTATGAACATTATCTTAATTTAATGCAGCATATAAAATACTTATCGTTAATATAAGGGTTCTTTAAAGTAGTTAAAAAATACTAGTACAGAAAATAATTGAAAGGTCCTAATACAGTGTATCACGGTCCTTTACATTAAAGGGATATTTTGACATAGGACCTCATTTACTCGTTATCCAGTGTTGTTGATTTCTGGAGATTTTTAAATTTTTTATTCATGCAGTCCTTATATTTGAAGATCCTGAAGACATCCTATGTCAAAATCCTGAAATCCCTTTAATCTGCTCTATTTTCTTTAATGATTTAGTCTTTTTAACTCAACAATGAATAATAATAATAATGAATTTGTATTGATTATTCAAAGGTTATTGACTATTTTGTTTTCACCATAGCTTTTAAACTGAATGCTAATTAATTTAAATCCTTCTGTAACAATAGGCTGTGATTAACAGACGACTCAGGCATTAAGATTCAATCAAATCTCCAGGCCTTGATGCTTTGTTGACCATTCATAAGTGATCAATCATCAATGCTGCCAATTGGCCTATCAGTTTACAGTGTTGGCACTACCAATGTTCAAATGGAATCACAGGCTTATCCTATCTGACTCCATTGTCTCTGTCAACACCTCGTTTCTCTGACGAACTTCTCAATCTTAACACAGACCTAATCCCATTTGTGAGGGCTACCTCAATATGTCAATAAGCCCTGCAGTCTAGTTGTTTTCAACTTTTTGTTACCAGGATAAGCTTCTTTCTTTTCTTTTCTTTTTTTCTTTATTTTTTAAAAAATGGCTCCACGTGTTAATTTTGCACACATTTTGCACAATGCACATGCATGCAACATTATCAGCACAAGTGTGAGTCACAAATGTTAATATTGAGTCAAGAAATAATAAATAAACTACCCACTTATATGCTCTAGATGCCTGACTAGATTTGAAAATAACAAAATGACTGGAGCAGATAGTGTGCCCAATGCAAACTGGATTTGATCCTGTTCAGTTATCAGGCCAGTAGATACAAGAAGAACACATGTGAGGTCATGGCTTTCTTGCAAAAGGATAGAATTGATTTAAGTGGTCAGCTTGACTCAGACTGGATCAATGTATGCTAGAGACAAAGAGATGTACATGTCAAGTCACTACATTCCAAAAGTAGTTTTCCACTGTAGACGGTGCAAGCCTGTGCAGCCAGAGGATTGTAAGTTACAATTACAGTGCATCTATGACAGAAGGGGCAAACTAAGGCCCGGGACCACATACGGCCCATTAAGATTTTAAATCCGGCCCGCAAAGCATTTAGGCCTGACCAACACCTTAGTTCTGAGAGTAAATGCCACTCTTTCAGGGAATAGTTGCGTTGATTTTATAAATTTGTTCGATAACCCCCGTACTTGCCCCCTTAACAAGTGTAAAAACCCAATGTGCCCCTCCCATAATAATATTAAATATGCAATACACAGTTACTAAGTGAGCTACTGTGTCTCTCTTGTGTGTATAGTTAAAGCTACAGAAGCTACCGAACTTTGCATTTAGCCCAACATATTTTTTTAGACATTGCGCATAACATATATAATGAGGTTTGTGCATTTGGCTAAACACATGTTTTTCTTATGATGTTCTATCTCTATTATTTTTAAGCCAGACTTGGAGCTAATACAAGAGGCTTCACAAGTTGCTACAAGCTTTGACAGATTACAGCATTCTGCAAATGTTCATCCCTCATTTTTTGAAGATGATACCATTTAGGATTGCTCAATAGCCTTTGTTATAAATGCATGGGTGTAGCTCAATTTGAAGATGTATAATTAAACTTTATGACTGATTTTGTGTATTAACATTGTGCATGAGGTGAGAGTCGAATTCTGAAATGTAAATTGTTTGTTATACGACTCCATGTCAGTCAAGATCAGTTCAAAGATAATACCATTTAGGATTACCGGGAATTTTAAACAACTGTGCCAGCTGCTCATTATTGTACATGATGAAGCTATGACTCAAGTGTTTGCTAATGACTGGGTAATGGAACCTGCATTCACATTGGGGTTAGTTTAGGTAAAATTACGACTGTGTGGATTCCTTCATCAGGACAACCTGTCAGGATCAGTAGGTAGTTCAGGTCTCAAGGAGTACTGAGATTTGACTTTAGGGCAGGGGTAGGCAAGTTTGAGTCGTAATTATGTTCACCACGGAAACGCTAGGGGCCAAACCTTTTTTAGCCTAAAGGAAGTTACATCATAAATGACCTCATGGGGTGTTGTGCCAGACCAGAGCCGGTGCTGGCCCTTCTGGGACCCTAAGCAAAAATCCACTCGGGGCCCTATAGTTCGCATCCCATGGCTATTGATGAAGAGCGAACCCATTTATGGTCAAAAACAGTTCCACTGTGCAGTAGTGCAGGGCAGAAGTGGAACATAACCTCAATTGGGCCCTGCTCCACTGTGTGACAACCACTAACCACTAAGCCACTGTCAGACTGGAGTTTAAGACACCACTAGTCTATTTCCCCCACTTTTTAAAGTGCTAAAAGGTCACTGACCCGGTTTGGGAACCACTGACTTTAAAACTAACGGAAACCTGCACCTGATGGTTATATTTTTATCTTACCACTGAGAATCAGATACAGTAATTTGTTTTATGCTTTTTGGCTTTTTCTCTCCTCTATTCACTGCAGGAACTGCAGGATGTGAAATACAAATTAAAAGTGTCATTATGATATGTCGGACAAAGGACAGATCACTTAAGCTCTCGGGGAACATCTTGAATGTATGTGACGTTGTCATGTACCTTGGCCACATCATAACTGATCGTTTAACAGATGAGGACATTTGCCGTCAGTGCCGGATGTTTTATGCACAAGCAAACATTCTGTCTCGGACATTCTCCTCCTGCTCTGTACAGGTGAAACTAGCTCTGTTTCAAGCCTACTGCTCACCTCTGTACACCGCACATCTGTGGGTGAATTATAAAAAGTGCAGTTTCCAGAAACTTATAGTTGCATGCATTGAGAATTTTATGAACAAAAAAAAGTGCCAGTGAACTCTTCGTGTCGAATGAGGGAACACTTTGCGTGCTGTCTTGAGAAACCAATCTATTCACCAAACTACTGGCCTGATACTCTACAGTACTCGAAACAACAAGATAGTTGCCCAGTCCGAGCAGAGCAAACATTAGGCGAGCAACGCCCAGGCCGGGGGACGGGAAAGCCGCGCGGGATGCGAGCATGAGGCGAACACCGGGAGACGGCCCGAGTGGAGACGCGAGCGGAGAGGCACTCACGCGTTGGGAACTTGGGAGTGACAGGAGGAAGGCGGTGGGTCTCTCCTGCTCATCCTCTTCAGCAGACTGCTCCATTTCGGTGTTGTATGTGGCAAAGTAGGCGGAGAGTGAGTGAGTGCTGCCTGTCAAACAGCCTGTCACCGTAACAACGCTCATTAATCAGTGAAACAACGGCGCGATTTGACTGAGATGCAGGGCCCTTGCAGCAGTCGGGGCCCTACGCACCTTGCGTAATCTGCGTATAGGAAAAACCGGCTCTGTGCCAGACAATTGTAAAGACATTGACTGTATTTCATCAATCTCAATAGCACCTTGTTGTGACAGCGCTAACCACTGGGCCACCATCTCTTTTTTGTGTAGTTGTATGAAGGCTGCTGCTATTGTTGCTGGTAGTGGTAGTGCTGCAACCCAACTACCACATAAATTAAAATATGTTATATTTATAGTAGTTTATTGAATGTACAGTAACATCTACACCTGTGTTGGCTGAAGCTTCATAAACACATTTTCAGATTTGTAGATAAGTAAGTGCTTTATTTGTCGTTGTACAAGCGTACAACTAAATAGTGTTCAGATGTTAGTCCTGAGCCGCTGCGACTGAGCTGCCAATCTGACCCTTGGTGCCTCTTCAGTGTCTCAGAAGAAGAAATTTGTAGGTCTCAAATGGGTTTAGCTGATAAGGTGCTGTTTACTTTTAAAACGCTGCTTTCTTCAGGACCATTATGGACGCTCTGCAGTGACAAAAATCCACCAAATCCCCATTGGATCTGGCAACCCAAAGTGTGGGGCTCAATCTGCTTTCTTGTCATCATTTGTGACTATATCTATTTCTTAGTTGCAATCAGAAATATCAATATTTGATTTGAAAATGTTTGACTCATATGTGAGACTCACATACGTCATGTTTATGATACATATACAAAACAAATTTAATTCCCTCCCTATTAAATATAATAATTTGCTGCTACTACTTCTAATACTGCTCTTTCTACTACTCCTGTTGCCAACAGAACTACTATACAAACTGAGTAGGGGTGTATAGTGGCCATAACGGATGTGTGGTTTAGGTGGTGGGAAACTGAGGGTTTTTTCTGTTCTCTAATTCCTGTCACGTCAATGTTGTGTTCCTCTGAATGTGTTTATGCGCTGACTGCAAACCGTCAGTGCTTTACCTACGTGTCTAAAGCAAGATAAAGACATTAGTGAGTTAATTTGCACTGACCAATCAATGCATCTTCCGAGCATGCAGGGATCACGGCAAAGTCGAGGCGAAAGTTTATCTGGACAGTCATCTCTGAGTTTCCAATGTGGGGCTATGCCTTCTGTAAACCAGTAATCTTCCATGCTTTGATTTTAGTATGTACTTACACCAATAAAAGGTATTCATACTGTGACTTGCAGCTTTAATTGTGTTTACTTAATGTGACACTCAGTTTGGTCAGTTTTTTGTACTTCCTCTTATTTAGTTCTGCACATGAGCAGAATCTCAACGTTCAACTGTCATGACAATAATCAATAGAAATCTCCTGTTACTGCTATTCTACATTATTTTCCTTTACACATTCATTGGTTGTGGATTATGTTTTTTCTCTCTCAGTTTATACTTATTACTGAATAAGTCTACTGAATAAAACAGTATTAGCCCATGAGACCGGGTTTGGCTGCCCCTTTTTTCTGCTTAGAGGCAAATCTGGAACTGGATTAGACTGGAGAGACTTGAGTGAGTATCTTTGTGCATGAGTGTGTGTGTGTGTGTGTGTGTGTGTGTGTGTGTGTGTGTGTGTGTGTGTGTGTGTGTGTGTGTGTGTGTGTGTGTGTGTGTGTGTGTGTGTGTGTGTGTGTGTGTGTGTGTTGTCAACCCTATTCACTATAAGTGTATCGTTTCTCTTTGGTAGTAATGTTTGACTAAATATTATTTTAAATTGTCAATGTTATTTGAAGCTGGTTTACCCAACATATTTATTCACTTATTATTTGTATCTTTTTTTTTTACATGCACAATTAGATTCTGAAACAGAGGGGCTTACAAAACCCAAATACATGAAATATCAAATGTGGCTTAGTTACCTCGACCACTGCCATGTATCTTGTTGCTGACCCTACATTGCGATTCCATTGAGTTTAATAGTTTTCACTGATTTGGCAGTATGTCGTAACCAAAGGCTCCGCTGTGTGACCCATATCCAGAGATGAGCATGCTGTGTCAGTCAGGGTTAATCAGTCATGGTCTTGCACATTTGAAAGGCTCCATAAAGACTATATATTCATGTATATTAACAGTATGGGATGAGAAACTTTCACCAGTTGTTAACACAGACCACATTTGAGGAAACTGTCACTTTCAGTGGCACTCTTGTAAGGAACTTTCGAAGCATTTCACAAAAGCAACTTGCACAAAACATGCAATACATTTAAGATGGTATTAACTTACTCTTCAGGGTCTCGGGAGTCTATCCAACTTTATTTTACACAATATGACAGAATGACATATTGTTCTTGCACCTATACTTAACTTCAGTATTTTTTATTTTGACACTGCATTTAGCTAATAATCAAATTGCTGCATCTTCAGGTCTAGTGACTTAATATTATTTCTACAACTACTGGTGTTCTACATTACATTGAGTTGTAATTTACACTTGAATAAGAACAAGTACCCATTTGGTTAAAGTTAGGTTTAAAAAAAAAAGTAAGAAACTGCCATATACATTTGATCTATTCATTTATTCTGAATAACTCTGCACTGACTTTATTGTAGTCTCTAGTGATCCTGTGCCAAACGGCTGACATCATCTCAGCAAACTTCACTCACTGCTGCACTTCAGACTGACCCAAAGCAACCTCGCGCAGTGTCGCAAAGTCATCAAAGAAAAAGCTATATACTAATGTTGCGATTTTATAGGATACTGTGAACCTACAAAAGTGACTGCTATCGTGGGACTGGTGCGTCAATCTGTGTGGTACAATCTCTATATTTAGTCAGCCTCACTACAATACCGTATTATGTAGGGACACAATTATTTCCCCTTGGCAAAAGTGCCCCTAAACAAACCAAAGATAATAAGAATGAATTCAACCAAAGCTAACTCAGACCATTTAAAATGTGGGATATCAATATTTGACTTGATAAACTATGAAATAAAAATAGTTGTGCTAACCCAGTGTCATTGGTGTATGAATGAGAGTGTGAATGGGTGAGTGGATCCTTGCTGTAAAGCGCTTTGAGTGCCTAACGTAGGTGGAAAAGTGCTATATAGTTGAGACCATTTACCATTTAAAAACATAACTGTTGCCACTACTGCTTACTACTCCATAAGAAAATTGGAGACCATTTCAATAACAAAACAAAAAACGTTTACTGGTGTAATCTTAGTCGGTACATGAGAGTTCACCAAGAGATGTACATGATCTTTTATATAGTAGTTTTACAACAGTCTAAGAAGCGCAGTAGTGCAGGGCTCAGAGTTCCTGCCAACTTTCTGGACACACTCTTCCCCTTCATGACACATTTGAGCACACTGGCACACGAACAGGCTGCAAAAAAAAAAAGTAACACCACAGTTTACGGCATGTACGCAGTGGAGGCACGTACACATAATTTCTTGCTAGAATTATTCAAGATTAAGGTTTACACCTGCAAATACCAGCTTTATTCAAGCAGTGGAACAAAATTTGTTCTCCTTTAGTATATTGTAAACAGTAGGGATGGCAAAGATCTCGTGCCACAAGATTTTTCGGTCCGAAGTAGATTCATATTGGGGATTTTATTTCTTTATTTTACTGCGCTGCATCCAACATAGGCTACTCATTGAAAACGGCTTAAAGGAATATTTTGTTAATAGTTACCCACCAATGTTTACATAATATATTGGTTTGCACTTTTGAATAGATTTTAATTTTGTTAAACTGTTTGGTAAAAGGAAATATTTGTGGGCTTCTGACCTTCCAAGAACGGCTTAAAAGCCTGGCTCCAAAGAGTTTTTCTTTTTCTAAAAAATGCTATGACCCATGTGACAACGCTGGGATAGGTGAAATATTTTTAATAGGGCCGGGACTTTTTTCAATTAATTGCGATTAATTAATTACATGAGGTTTAGTGCGATTAAAAATATTAATCGAAATTAATCACAGTTTGCTTTCCACACTTCAGTTTCCTTTTTTCCTGCAGACGCACAATTAATGGCAATATTGCACTGGTCTGTTGGACTTGGTTGAACAAAATTAAACAATATTTTGTTGCTTAAGCTTATGTATTCAGTCATTATTCAATGCATACTAAAAATCCTTATGAAAAAACTTACTTCTCACTGTTCTCAGGTCAAATATTTATATGCGATTAATTTCGATTAATTAATTACAAAGCCTCTAATTAATTAGATTAATTTTTTTAATCGAGTCCCGGCCCTAATTTTTAACAATGCTAGTTTTTGTTTATCAGCCCAAAAAAGAGGAAGCCTTTTCAGTGCATTGACTGGCTCCAGAGCCTGTCCATCAAGCTCTGCAGCTCTGTGGAGGCTTCGCCCACCCCACGAGCGCAGGGCTTCCCGCCTTTTTAAGGAACAGGCTGCATAGGAGGAGTCTGAGCGGCCATGTAAGTTTCACACAGGACTCGGGACCTTTTCTATGAATGGGGCTGAATAGGTATTAATCTATCTCTAATTATTATATCTATGGTTTCAACATTCGGCACAGACATGCGGATGCTGAGTGGACGATAGGATTGACATTTCTCTTCAGTGGCTGGTCATTGGGGATTGACCCAGTGACATGCAGTCAGGTGAGGCAGGTGAGGCCAGGCCTCACCCGTCATCATGGAAAAAAACAAAAATTAAAAAATACAATAAACTTTATAAAAAGTGCCTTCTCTTAAGATGATTGGAATTTCCTATGATTTTAATCAATCTCGTGGTTAAAAAATGCCCAAATGTTTTATCAGTTGTCATATAGTGTAAAGAGGGTGGAGCCGCGGCGAGCTTCCAGCATCCCGCACGCAATTGAGCAAGTAATATAGTAAAAGTAAAATACATTTGTAAATGGGTTTTTGTTGGGCGCGTTAGTTTTCTATCACCTGGATAAAGAATCAGGCATAAGAACGACTTGTTTAACCTGTTCATTTGACTTTAAACCGCGTTTTGAAAGGCCCAAAGTGAGGTTCGCCTCCAATGCACTGCCCTGACGATACGAGGGGGGCGCTGTGTCAGCGCTACACATTTCTACAAAACATGTGGACTACAAGTGAAAACCAGTCTGTTTTATTATTCTGCATGGTTTAGGAGAGGCAAATTAAACATAAAGGAGTAAGTAAAAAGGAAAACTGACATTTTATGGATGAAATGCTGTAGACGAGTCTTTATGAGGAAAATGTCAACACTATCATGCACCGCTGGCGTGGAGCATCAGGATTGTCAATAACTTATCATTTGGACGGGTGGGGTACGAGTCCCGGTTACGTTCACTATGTTATCTTTAAAATTTAATTTGCAATATCGTGAGAATATATTTTATGTTTAAATGTGTTGCTATTGAATGCTATTTGAAAGTAAGAGAATACCAGAGACAGTAAGTTGCATTTTTTCCTGCATTTTTTTCCCTGCAGTTTTGTTTACTTTATATTGGAGTCAATAGCATGTGCCTCACCAGCAACAAACCTCACCACACGTCACTGCATTGACCTATTGGGAAAACAAGAAAGAATATAGCCGCAAAGCGGCGATTATCGGCCCTCGCCGACCGCCCTGCCCAAAGCAAGGGGGCGCTTTTTGCCCTTTTGTCTCCCTCAATCTAAAATTACGGTATACTGCCTTTATGTTTGTTTTTAACTTTTTCCCAAGGGTCTTAGGATTTTTGGAATGTGCTCAATTTTGACATTATACAGAGAAAAATTTGTATGAATTTGTATCACACTATATCTGCAAACTGAAGCATATTTTTACATTTTACTTAGGGCTGCGGCTGCGCCGCAGAAAATCCACAAAGGTTATCCAAGTACTTTGGTTAACCTTTGGTTCCTCACTTCTCGCTGAATTATGGAGTTTAACATTTTCCATCAGAATAAAATGGGACGTTCTGGTCATCGCTACAGCAACACCGTGAAAAATATGGCATGGGTGGGATTGACTTTTCTGATCAGAATGCCCAAATAGAATTTTGTGCCAAATTATTTTAATTTTCGTAAAACTAAAATTTGTACTCTCCATATAATTCCTATAGGGGGCGCTATCGCGCCCAATTTGAATTTTGCCAAATGAAAGTGTTTAGGACTGTGACTTTAACAACTGATAACAAAATGAGCGAAATCGGGCTTCATATGTGCGAATGGGAGCCATTTTTTGATTGCGAAAAATCTCAAAATAGAGGTCCTGGGTCACTGACCCAGGGCTCTCAGTCGCCCATTGACTTTTATGGGCTCTGTACAATTACAATGTTGATGTTTGCATTATATACATATGTGCACAGGACGTGCACGACAAGAAGAGTGCGTTAGTGAGTGTTTGAGAGAAGGAGAGTGCTTCACGCTTGTTTTGTGCGCTCCGCGCACTTTGGGGAGTGCGCGCCGCTTCACGCACTCTATACGATTTCAAGAACCCCTTCGCCAGCCCTGATGACGCTCGGGCCTAAATATGCTAACTAGGGATGGGAATCGAGAACCGGTTGTACAAGTAGACCCGGTTCTGTTTGAGCAAAGCATCGGAACCGTACGTCTACTTCATTATCGATCCCTCTTATCGATGCTCCCGCTCTGAAAACACGTTTTTCCCCCTTTTTGGACACCATAGCGCGCCGCGGAGCTAGACGCATGTGCGTAATGATGATGTTCTCCGAGTCTGTTGACGCTCCTTCGAAGTAAGAAACATCGGCCCAATCTCAATTCTACCCCTTAGCCTCCGCTTCACCTTTCCCCTCCGTTTTACGCGTTCACGAGAGACGAGTCGTCAATTAAAACAGTCCATTGTTATAAACGTGTCAGTTCTACGTTTTCGCTTTGCTGCTGCGAACGCTCCGCTGTATTGGCTTGGAGTTTCTTTCCAAACTTGCGATACGTCGCTATTGTCATGATACACGGGGTTCAGTGCCTCGCTGCTGCGCCTGCTGCCACTGTGCTCTGAGCGCGGGTCCGAGGCTGTCTGTCCCCGGTCTGAGCGCACCTCTACAGCCTCCGCTCAGGCCCGGGGCTCAGAGCGGAGCCTGCGGCTGCCTGTCCCTGAGTGCACTGTGAGCGGGGCTACCTCTGCCCGTCCCCGCTATGAGTGCGCTATATGAGCGGAACGGCTGATCTCTCGCAGCTTTGGCTAACGGGCTGCAGCCACGGCGACCCGCGGTAGAAGCAGCAACACACGGACAGGGGGAAGGAGAATGTAGCGCAGGATGAAGCAAAAATAGATGAAAATCTGTAGGGTTTGGGCTGAGACCGAGTCCTGTTGTTTAGGTGTTACAAAACTGCATCAGTCTGTTATAAGTTACAAACACTTGGTGAAAAAGTACAAATGTTACCATTATATTTTAGAGGATGCCAGGCAGGCTGAGTGCCAGCAGGAGCCACAGTATATTTGGAAACTTGCTTTATTTAATAAATATTTTTTCTTGGGAAAACTAACAATGTGTCTTTTTTGATAGAGTTTATCAAAAGCACATTCATTCCTTGCTTTTCCCCAACACACAGACAAGTCAGGTATCGATAAGAGAATCGATAAAGAATCGCATCGATAGGTAAAATTATTGATGGTATTGATATCGATAAAATCTTCAATTCCCATCCCTAATGCTAACACTATTACAGCTGAAAATAATTTTTCGGCAATTGTACACGCATGAGAAACAGTTGCTACATGTATTAGTTTGTATGTCTAAAACACTAAAGTGAATTTTTATTTTTTATTTTAAGTTCTAGAATTCTTAAAAAGATTTACCCCCGGTGTGCTCCTCCAGTCTTGGAAGCTCAGGAAGCTGCTGCTGGTGTAGCATAGAGTCGTGAGAAATGCAAAGCACTGAAGTACAAAGACAAAGAAAACAAACATAGATTACGGTAAAAGTATTACTACTACTTATAGCCTGATAGTAATCATTAGAATAATGAAAATAAGAAGACAAAGAAGACTTTCCCCCAGCATTTACATCAGTCTTACAGTGGATGCAGCCCAGCATTTGTAGGTGTGGCGCCCTCTAGTGGCATCTCTCATGGTAAAGGCATTGATAACCGCAGCTATCAGATACAGGACTGTGGCAGAGGCGTTCACACAGAGGGACTGAGGAGAGACAGGACACACAATGCAAGCGCTTCAATGCTATCACTATTAATTTAGTAAGCTATTTGTGACCTCCAGATGATGCTCATAAAAAGCAGTCACAAATATCACCTGCCCCTCACCAATGTAGTCCAAGGGATCTGCGGGGCTCTGCTGTGGGCTCCAGTCAGGAAAATAATAAACAGACAGAGAGTCAGAATCCAACACAGGATGGAGACGAACGTCACCCAGCAGAGAGCAGGCAGAAGGAGGTAATCAGTGCCTCCCACCAAGATCCACACCACAAGGCCAAACACCTGCACGAGACATAGTTACGATAGTTTTATGACACGGTACAATGACAAAACAATAGCGCTAACAGAAGTAATGGTGGTGGAGCATTTTGTATATTGACAAATTATTGTTTCCGCAAAATTAAGTGACGGGGCAATGTCCATGTTGCAAATCAAAAATGTGGAGATGAGAGAAAAGTTGAAACAATGTACAAGCTTCATGTCCGACATGTAAATGCAAGTTAAAAAAAAAAAGCTACTTAGTTTAATATACTCAGTGGATCTGTTTTATGTCAACTATGTAAATGGACTCAACTTATGTAGCGCTTTTCTACCTTTATCAGGCCCAAGGCGCTTTACAGTAAGGAACCAGTCACCCATTCACACTCTCATTCATACACCAATGTATGCAAACACTGGAAGGACACAACAAAAGTGTGCATTTGTGGGAGCTGGGATGCGAACCCACGACCTTCTGATCACATGACTACCCGTATAAAAGTGATGTATTGCCCTGAAGCTGACATCACTGTATATTTGTGGATTTTTGTATCCATTATATAAAATGACTAGCTTTTGTTTTTTGGCCTCTCTCTCTTTGTTGGACAGTAGTGAGTTGGTTGTGGCCGTCAGCCAGACTATATTTACAGAAAGCTTTTTCCTTTCGCTGCTTTAGAGAGGAAGGGAAACAATAACACAGTCAGTCACATTGTAGAAATTCAACTCATTTCGAAATGTCTGTCCCATTGAAACTAAACAAGTATCTCTCTGTAAAAAGATGTTGGTAATTATTTGTTTAAATAAGTTGTTTTCCACAGTTAGGCATATATCAGTTCATATTTTTATACAAAGCACGAACATGCCATTGTCGTACTTACAATTTCGGCCACCAGAAGCAATCCTTTGGGGGATGTGATGAAGGGCTGATTAAAGGTTAAAGAGGAGGAGGAGATGGCATTCTGGGGGAATGCTTGACCCCTCCAGGTTGGCCCCTCAGCTGTCCCATCCATGGCTCGCTGCTTTGTCCGGGCCACTGTGTGAATATGGATGTAGTGGGACATTGTTGCTGTTACAGAGGAAGTCCTGTCCCGGAATCACACAAGGACGCCCCTCAAACTGATTTTTTATTTAGATCTGTCTAATTAAAGGAAATGGGAGCCTTGAGTGCTTCTGTTTCTCTTGAGTAAAATATACTTGTCAGAATGAGCAAAGATCCTGCTTTTATTAAAGAACAGTTCCAATCATTTGTACATGTTCTCACGATCTGAGTAAGATTCAGAGAAAACTGAAAACTTGAGCATCTTCCACTAGGGGGCAGTAGCTACACACATTAACAATAACACTGTAATATAAAGGAACAGGATTTGTCTTGCAATACTATATATATTGAGTTATTCTTTGTGACTTATGATGCACAGCAAATGTATGTTTTTTTTAAATATAATTTTCTAAACCCATGACTGTTTTTTGTTTTGTTTGTTTTTTGTCTTTGTGGATACATTACAATTAGTTTAGCATGAAAACCTGGTGTGTGTTGTGTAATGCTGTAAAGTCTATTGACATGCCAATAGACTTTACAGCATTATGCCAGATGCCAAAGCCTATAGTACCTTACATAGGACTAAATATATATACATACATGCATCCATGGCACCGATCTTTGTCTTTGAAAGCAATAGTCAATTCAGAAAATCTGTTATAGACAATATTGGCAGTTTGGTCCATGGAGAAATTAGTCATTCTTTGAGAGTAATGGATTTTCTATATAAAGTGTCCACCGGCTCATTACCGCTTGACCAGGACATTTTCAGACTGGTAATAGAGTAGATCATATGCGACATATGAAGAGAATTTACAATTATAGTTTTTTTTTTGCGGCTCATCCATAAAAGCAGTATTTTTTATTAGTTATGGCTTTTGTTTTTCCAGTGTTCGCCCTATCCTCGTTGCCCAGGATTAAGCCACGTTCAGATTAGAGCTGGGAAGCGAAGAGAGGACGCTGGCTTTTGAGTTTTTACCTTGAATTAAGGAGGTTATTGGAATCACAATCTCTCACACAAACTGACTTCACTCTGTCTACTGTGATGCATGTTCCCTTTTGAAAATGTGTGGCGCGTAACGCGAGGAAGCCATGGACTGTTGAGCAGCTGAAGTCTTGGATGAATGAACCTCCCTTGATACGTAATACAGAAAATTAAGCTTTTATGGAAAAAAAAAATCTGTTTGTTAATCTGCATTCACATATATTTCCTTTCTCAATGGATTACCCCAATAAAAGTTAAAAGAAATTGTGAAATAAAAACAACACAAGCAACATGGGCATTGTGCTAATTTCACATTCAGTTGTTCAAACATTTTAATACTTGTGACTGCACACGCTTGTAATGTTTATCACATATTGACAAAAACAACAATGCAAATCTCATTTATAGTATCTGTACTTTAAATTGAATAAAGGAAAAAGAAGAGAAAGAAAACTCAATTTGTAGGCTCATGTATTTGAGATGTTCTTCTTCACATCTGTGTTTTCAGATAATAACTCTGCTGGGACATAAAGCTTCACTCATTGTCACACACTGTGCACCTATTACCTGAGCCGTGCTACATGCTCAGATGTAAATAACCTGAACTCCGCTTGAACCTCGCCATCTCGCACATACACATGTCTCAGATTCATGTGTATTGCGGGGACATTACATAAATTTACATCAATTTCCTAAAGCCTAACCCTAACCTGAATGAACCCATATCTACCTCTACGGTTGATGGCATGGACCTCACAAACCCTGCAGTGACTTTCTGAACTGGTCCCCACACGACTTGGTAAACATGCACGCACACACTATACAACATGTGTGCCGGCCCAGATGCTGCACTGTAATTGGCCACTGTGGCTTCCTGCTGTGGCAAAGATATTTTTAATGCCTAAAGACACACACACACACACGCTAATGCCTGCCTCCGCTACATCTGTTTCACCCCCACCCGAAGGCCTGTTTAACCACCAACCAGGAGATCGAAATAAAATGAAGGGTTTGTTCACTCAAACTTCGCTGCAAGTAGTTCTTAATGTCCTTCTGTGTTTTGCTTGGACACTGGTAGCAGCGTTGAGGGAAACGACCCAAAATAGAGTTCTGGCCACATGTGCCCTCAGATTTTACCCAGGACTTTGTTTTATTTACTGGAAAGGGAACTGATTTATCCACAGCACCTAAGAACAGGGAAAAGGTACTGGAAAAGGTAGGGAAATCATGTTAGGGAAATCATGTTAACCACGTAAACCTCAATCAGGCTGCACTTATTCTGTCAACCCAATGTCAAAAATGTAACAACTTGTAAAAAGTGCATGAAAAAGAGAGTCCAGATAATTTCAGGCAAAACTTGACCTGGGTTGCTACAAAAGAATCAGGACCTCTTAATGGGAAAAAGGGTATGGTAAAAGTCATGCAAAAACAGACATCTCACTTTGTTAGCTGCTGGTGGCGATGGTTTGTGATACTGCTGCTTTAAGAATTATTTTTCAGATCTTCTGTGGATAACACAAAAGTCTCAGGTTTGCCACACCTTTTCTTCACTAAAAATACACATAATTACTTAATTCCTGTTTTCTTGTCTGCATCAATACAACTGAGCGTCATTGTCTATGGTCCTCACACAAATGTCAAAATATTTAGCTGCCCTGAAGTGGTCGATAAACACCGGTGATATTTAACATTTGATTTGAGATCGAAGAAATGTGCGCCGCGGTAACATTTAGACTCTATACAGACTAATTAGGGATTTATTAAAGGAGGTGATGTTGTTCAGGGGTTCCCAAACTTTTCAGGCCGCGACCTCCAAAATCACTCAATTTATAATAAGTGCAAAATCTGGTTTAATGATAAAGTTTTAATGCTTTATTTTGATATTTGGCTTAATTTTGCTAAAATAAGGTGTTTTCAATCAACAGTACAACAAATTCAATGTCAGAAATGCAAAAAACATTGTCTCAAAATCCTCATCCCGAGACCTGTGTTTAGACATTCAAGCCTATGGTTGAAACAGTGTTACATAAGCCGTATGTCTCTCAATGTAAATGATTTGCTATCAATCTTTGTCAATTGTTTCTGTCCTAAAATAAATGAATAAATAATAAATCTACTGTGAACCAAGCAAACAAAAATGCTCAGACATCCAGGTCGGTAAACAACAAGAGTACGATAAAGTTGGTGACTGGATTTCCACAGTGTGTGGCACATTCACGGCTGCATTGACTGCATTAACTTCCACCCTAAATATGTGATGCATTTGGCCATGTGATTAGAATAATAAAATGTCTTAATGAATATAGTCTTCTTTCTCTCTCTCTCGGGTATTTTGTTTTGTGAAAATAAACCCCATCCTCCTAAAAAACTCCTTCAGTGTTTTGTGTCTTGACTTGGAGACTTGGACAACCATTTACTTTGGCCTCCCCTCTGGTTAGTAGAGACAGAGTGTTTGGAGGCAGCAGAGAGAGAAGAGAGAAAGAGGGGATAGAGGGGGCGATGGATGTATCAAACAGTAGCCCCCTGCTGAGTGGGGAATGGAAAGCTGCTGGCACCCACATGAATATTTCAGGAGCAGATATAACGTGTTCTCTCTCTCTCTGCCTCAGTCTGTCACTCGCCCGCTACGTCTCTCACCTTTCTCTCCCTCCGTCACCCCCGCCCCTCTCCACCTCTCTGTTCTCTCTGCCATAGTGGACGCTCATGATGAAGGAGAGTGAACGGAATTCTGAGTAAATTTAATATCATCAGCCTCCAAGCATAATTGCAGAAAAAGTCATTTTTTTCCTACTCTCCAAACACTGCTTCAGCTTCAGGTATCAATCGAAAGGTTTGTTACAACATATGACTTATGCTCGGAGCATGACAATATAAGACCAGAGAATGTTAGTACATTTTTTATTTTATTGTTTTAGATGCATATCAGGGCTACCAAAGTTAAAGTTTAGACTCACGATTAATCCCAAAATAATTAGTGCATTAATCATGAATTAATCGCAAATTAACCACATCATATACAGGTGCTCGTCATATAATTAGAATATCATGAAAAAGTTAACTTAAAATGTGAAACTAATATAATACAGACTCATTACATGCAGAGTGACATATGTCAAGCTTTTGTATGTTATAATGTTGATGATTATGGCTTACAGTCCATTTTCAAAATATTGTAATTTTACGAGATTTTTAATTTGTGGTTTTTACAAGATGAGCCATAATAATCAAAATTATAACACATAAAGGCTATACGTACTGTATCTGACTTTGCAGGTAATGAGTCTATCATATATTAGTTTCACAGTTTAAGTTGAATAACAGAAGTGAATGCACTTTTTCATGATATTCTAATTACCTGATACAGTATGTACAGTATGTGGCGGTATGGCCGCCTTTGCTCTGCCCAATCCCGTCACAACTTGGAGGCTGAGCAGGCAAGGGCCTGGTCGGTACTTGGATGGGAGACCGTTTGGGAAAACCAGGAAGTCTGAGCGAATGTATGGTGTGTGTGAGTGAGTGGTTGGTGGTGGTCGGAGGGGCCGATGGCACAGACTGGTTGCCTTGCTTCCATCAGTCTACCCCAGGGCAGCTGTGGCTACAATAGTAGCTTACCACCAACGAGTATGAACTGAATGAATAGTGCAATGTAAAGCGACTTTGAGTGTCCAGAGAAGCGCTATATAAAACCGATGCATTATTATTATTATTACGTGTACTGTATGTTTTGACCAAACACACTCCTGTATCTGAGCACACACATTAGCTGAAAGACAAAGCACTTGTATTAACTGCATAATGTAAGAAAGGGGTCTCTAACCTACTTTTATGTAACAAAAGCGACAGAGAGCTACTAATGCAAGAGACTTGTCTATTACGCAATAGCGAAAATCACTTGAATTTTGTCTTTAAACTCTACTTAATGTACCTAGAAGTTTGCAGATTCAGTTCATAATGTTCAGAAATCAAAATATGTCTAAATTATGACTTCTCAAGCACAAGGAGAAATGTTGAAAGCCATGGGCGAGTGACCGAGAAAGGGCTGGAAAGCTCCTGGTAGCTACTGAGCTACTAGTTGGCGATAATAAGATGGCTGTTCCCATAGATTTATGAAACTTCATTTTTGTTAATGAAATATGAGCAACTACTTTAATGTGAGTGTTTTAGATCGACCTAGTAATAAGAATGAATATAATTTTAGCAAAAAATGAAACGAGATTAATCGTGATTAATCAAATTCAAAAGTGTGATTAGAAAAATGTATCGATTGACAGCATTAATGCATACATTTATACAATTGATTTAATGGGATTTTGAAATAAAATAAAAAAAATAAAAATAAAAAAACTCAAAAGGAGTAGGCTGAACAAGAAAGCTTATATGTACCTACCCTGTTTTCAAGATTGATTTACTTTATGCATTTCAGGATATTATGCAGGGGAGTACAAATAGTCCACACAAGGCTCCATAGCACATATACATGACTGAAACACATGTGTCCAGCTGCAGGTAATCCCTAATAAGGTGATAATAACAGCGGTACAAGAAGCATCTTGTTGAAATACCCATTTCTAAGTCAATGGAAGGTACAGTATATGTCCAAACTTGGGTTGGACTTATACCGTCCACACTGACTGGGATACGTGGTAGGACATGGAGGGACAGAGTTGGAGAAATTAACTTATTTCAGATAAAGATCACCATGGAACTATTTCAGCTGCTATTTCTCTCCCCCAGACATATATGGTTATCAAAAACGTTATATTCTTTCACAGAAAGTAAAAGGTTATTGACTAAATCTAACTTTTTACGTTCAATTCACTTGACAACATTGGAAAAGTGGGACATTATTGTATAAAAGTTGGGACAGGGCGGACCTAAAGATGGACAAGTGATAACCCTATGACTGAACATCCTGTGAAATATTGATGAATGCAGTTGACTTGCAGTTTTTAAACAATGAAAAACCCAGAAAAAAAAATATGGAGGCGGAGAGCTCCTCTAGAGACTGTAATAGATTTTTTTAACAGTGCTTTTTTTCAATAATTTATCAGGTCCTTTGTTGAACTGCTGTTTATTTTTAGAAACAACATAGTCTATTCAAAGCTGTGTGCACAATACGATCATTTGTATGCTCAACCAAAATGAAACTGCTTTGTGGGAGACGCAAAATGGCACATTCACATATTAATAGTGCCGAAATAGCTAGTAGTGGCTCTATATTTTGGCATCAACAACTATGAACTAATGGTGCCAGAATTCTGCTAAAAAAAAAGGCACTGCCTACACAAAGCAGCCGACTGAAATGCACAAAAATGGCATTTACTGAAACCAAGTGTGAGAAATATAACACAAAAAAACACTAATAATGTGATGCCTCAACTGCTTTGTAAGACATTTACTCATTTTTAAATGTTTCATAACTCATAGAAAATGCATCTTTTCAGCATCTGTGGGGGGAAATTGTTCACCAGCTAACAGCCATTGTGATCATTTTTCCTGTAATACTTCTCTTGCGGTTTTAGACCAAACTATTTCAATGTTGATCATACAGAAGTTAATGTGTTGTTGTTGTTTTTTAATATGTTGTGGAGGTGTTTGTGACAGTGAGAGTATGAGGAAATTGTGAAGGTGAATGAATGAATGAATGGAGTGTATGACATCATGACAATGTAATGTTAATGAATAGTAGGAAGACCCAACCAGGGACAGGTTGTAATGTCTATGTGGGATTTTTTAGGGATCATGGGACACACAAAAAATGTACATTCACATTGCAATTAGAGGATTAGTACATTCTTCATGTATGGACATCTAGCCTCTGTACTTCCCCCTAGTGACTGATGGGTCCCAGTGCATCTGCAGCTTGCTTATTCCAGGAAACGGGATTTACCATCTTTCATTTATAGCTCTATATGCCCTTGGTGTTGACCTTCCAGTCATAATGTACTTGAGGTAACTCTTCATTATCCGTGGTGTGTTCAAGTGCCCGGTCTGGTGCAGTGGTCTGGCATGAGCTGGGGAGTTTTTCCATCTGGAGATATGGCTGTCATCACACTGGCCTGAGAGCTTGCTCCGGGACAAAGATATGAACCCAACTCCGATAAATCTGCTGTTAAATATGTGGAAAAGTGTGTGTGGTAGCACAGATAAGAGTCACTATGTATAGGTCATATGATTCTAACTTCATTTAGGCTCAAGGGTTAATTAGAAATGTGTGACTTTTCTATTGATCGAGCGGTTCTTGTTTCTCAGTGGCTGGACGGGCACATGAAGATATAATGATAGCAATATTATGACCTTCAATGTGCATGCCATGGCGTGCTAACCAATCCACTATTATACACACATACACACTTTTATGTTTACCCTGTATCATAGACTAGTGGTTCCCAACCACTTTCCCCTGAAGCCCCTGCATGCTGGAGACAAGCTGTGACCGTCCCAGTCTAAAACCACGACCCCCTAAATGTATCAAAACATAGTACTAATTGCCATTCACTAGCAAGGACCATGCCGCAACAAAGTGCAATTAAGATTTTATTCACAAGGTTGTAGTGTGGAGTGAAATTGGGAGAGACTGTGGATGGGGGCTCCATCTCGGATGAACCCAGCTCTTCAGGACCCCCCCCTCAAGCAGAAGAATCACTACTGAATTAGAACAGACATGAAGGGAGGGAGGGTGGGGTCGACAGTTTCAAACAAACTGAGATGACGAGGCTTGGCTTGGTATACAGTATATGGCTCGTTGGTATTTAGAGGCGTGGTTAGGTGAAAGCAAGAGTGGTTGATGTGCAAAGTGTGATTGAGGCGTGGTCCTGCTCCGAACCTAGTCAATAAATATTGACTCCATATAAGTATACAAATATACTGGAATTTGAACATTTTCTGCATCTGTAGCCCCCTTTTAGTAATACTTGATTATTTTTAACAATTAATTTGCTCAAATAATATCTCTGATGACTAGACAAAGCTCTGTACCTCCCCTGCAATCCCAGGTATCCCCCATGGGGAGGCCCGTCCCCCAGGTTGGGAACCACAGCCATAGACAACCTGTTTGGTCAAATATGAACAGTTATTTGACACAGTGTTTGATCAGGCTATCACTGTAATTTACTCTAACGTGCTGCTCCCTCTTTTGTCGGGGTTGCCACAGCAACAGTTGCACAGAGACTGGGCAGATGCCTACACCAGATGCCCTTCCTGTTGAAATCTTCCGCAGAGGCTGGAGTGGGCAAAGCGTGTTAACCCAGGGACAATATGTGGGGTCGACTTGACCTTCCCTGACAAATGAACACTGCACTACTGCTGCCTCAAAGATCTATACACAATCAAGAAAGGTTTTCATATTATTGATATGATTAAAATACTTTTTCAAATGTTCATTCAGGTTGTAGCTTTATGCTTATTCATCTTTCTCACATCGGTGAATGGTTGGTGTTTCTGCCCTTCGCACACACGTTGGTCTGCAGCAGTCCGATAACACACATGAACATGAATCTAGTCTCCACTGTAGTGAAGTCGACTGTAACGGGTGGAGCATTATGAGCCTCTCTGTTGGTCCATGAGCCCAGCGCTCTCTAAGTAAATCCTGCTAGCAAGGTCGCAAACTCCTGCAGCTGCCAGACAGAGCTCTGCTCTGTGGAGGGGAAAAGCAGTCAGGTTTAAAGAAGCTTTAATTTGAGACATAATCTCTCTAACTTGTATGATTTGCTTGCTATAACTGCAATTTTAGCTTGTTTAAAAAAAAACAGTAGCAGATGTATTATGGCTATTTTAATTCTGCATAATGATAAATAATCTACTTAACATAAATGTGTGATAAAGATTGTATCTACACGTATTGCCAAAGTACAATGTTTTTAATTTGCATGAGAAGTGGGTTAAGCCAAAAGAATAAAGTCTCGAAATCTGCACATTCTATCATGTTATCGGTCATTTTGATTGATTACATATTGTAATAACTGCACTTAACTGAGGCAGATTACATAAAATACGTATACAGAACTCCCCTGGAAATGAGATTCCTAATCTCAGTGGGACTTTCCTGGTTAAATAAAGGTCAAATAATAAATGACTTTCTGCAATACATTTAAATGTCTAAAGAGAAGAAAAATCATGCTTCTTACCTGAACATACAGTAAATTATACCAATTAACAAAACACATTAATACAAATATTGTTTAAATGGTTGGTTATGCAAGCCTGAAGGTTGTATCAAACAAGAAAGTCAGCTAAAGCTAGAGAAGCCAATGCAATCATGGCTCCTTTTACAGATCTGCAGAACCCAGAAGGAGCAGTAATGATCCATGTATAATGCAGGGCTAATGCTGAGGTCTTTCACAGTGATTTCAGCCTGTGTCTGCTTAAAGGCCATCACTGTGGGCCATCAGCTCCGCTCTGGCGCTCTGTAAATGTCACAGCAGCCTCACATGGAGACAGTGTATATCCTCATATACGTGTGCCTCTGTGGCTCATAGACACTAACGGCTGGTGCAGGACTGTTCAGGGCGCCGCTGTGTTGACTGTAAATATTTATATTGGCTTAAACCGCTGACATTGATCCCTCTCCTTCTCTGACTTCCATTGACGCCGATCACTTACAAGCTATGCCCCTTTTAGCACCAACAATCAATTATTCATATCGTAAGAGGCATCGCTGTAGATTTAACTGTTTTTAAATATTTATATGATGTGCTATTGCAAGAGCAGAGCAATAAAGAGAACGATGTACCATAAGCAAATACTAGATTGTATTCTTTTATATCTGAGGTATTTGAAATCCTATGTATTTTGTTTTAAAGGCTGGTAGATACATACACAGCAAAATGTTTATGTTGATAACTATTTTTTTGTGATTGGTCTCAAGATCTACTGAAGAAATGAGATATATATTTGATCTTATTTTTCTATTTGTGACAGATATAAATTGACATCAGTAAAGTGATTTATGTATTTAATGAGGGCACACCCATATGGAAAGACTGCTCTCTAAAGTGTGCAGTGTTTGTGGAAACCGCTCTTCTCTTTGGGAACCCCATATTTTAGTTGATATTTCCAGCATATACTGCAGCCATCCATCATTCATCACAGAGCGCTGGCACGTGTCATGAACCTTGAACGAACAAATCAAATATTTACAAGTGCGTATGGCTCCAGATTTGATTTTACTACAAGGTCCTCTTACCAAATCCTCTCACTGGCCTCGTCTCTTGAGCCTGTATATTTTATTAAGAAGTGTATTCAACAGTGTTCTCACATGATGACGGCCATATTTACTGTCTCGCCCAATGTTCGTCATGATGCATATGCAAAATTAACTAAAATGTAAGAAACATAAGAACTTTATTTGTAAGTGGATTCATTATCAGCTGCTATATTGTTATATTGAAAGTGAAGTACGAACTTTTTAAACGTTAATCACTTTGAGTGCCCCCGTGGCTTTCATATTACAGTCTAGGGATGCTATAAAATGAACAACACTGATAAAGAGGACTGTGGTGCATTACGGAAACAAGAACATTACAAAGCTATGCATAAAACCTGAGCATCTCCAGAATTGTTGCCGCGGTTTTCATTTTAGGAGCTCATTGAGGTTTCTTTCATTATGGAGTAATACTATTAAATCAATGTGTTGTTTTGTGTGCGCTTGGTTTGGAGTTAGCATGTACCACATCCTGTCTGTTGCATGTATGGCGCACTACATACTTGCTCGATGTGAATCAAATGGATGATTATGGGTACAAAACACTTAAAATATATGGCCTTTTCTCATTGTGAACTAGCCTGTTTGCATAGTTTATGGGGCTCGTGTGAACACAGCAAAGGAATCTATGTTTGTAATCAGCATTTTTTCCCCGCTATAGCCACGTTGAGGTGTGAAAGGGTTTGAGCACTCCCTCTCATATGGGGAGTGCACAGTGGAAATGGGGCCTGATGCAGTGTGTGGCATGCTGGGTAATTCTTCCTGACAATGACTCTCTCTGGGCCTATAGAGCGTGAATGGGAATTAGAGTCTATTCAGCACCACGCCCAAAGGTCTGACCCCTGAGAGTGTCACGTTTCTCTGAGACGGTTTTGTCCCGACATCAATGACATTCTCCACTTTGAGGCTCACATTATCTGTCTGTGACCGACTGGAGGAACGCCGCAGCTCGGCCATTCTCCCCGCAAGACGTTTTGGGCTTTTTATACAGGGTTCTCTGCAGCTTTGTCTTTGGTTGTATTTACAATAAAAAGACGGATTCTGACAGCACTCTTTTGTTGCTTAGTAAGAAATCTGATCATGAAATTCCATGTTTATTTTGGTAGAAATAGTGATATCTTGATAGATTCGATATACTGCATATCAAAATATTACCCAATAGCCAGGACTATGTTTCTTTTGAACAGCATTCTTTCAAATCACAACACAGCCACAACAACAAATCTTTGTGACCCCAGATAGGATCGGGATGTATACCATTTATAAATCTATGCTTGTGGGAAAACGCTGAAGTCTTGTTGCATTTTGGCACCGTGTTGGTAATTGATTAGGAAAGCTACTGACATTTGTGCCAAGAGATGAAGACGGATGGTTACGACCCTGCTTCAAAAACACGTTTCCACTCAGTGCCCCAAGCTGCTCCCAGCCGTTCTACTCCAAACTAAACTTAAGCACGCTTCTCATTACAGAGTGTTACCAGATAGTCAAGAAAACATGTGTGTTACAGGTCATAGGAATAAAATCAAATAAAAGACAACAAAGGGTTATATACATAAATATATATATATTTTATATATATATTTTTTGTACTTGCAAAAAGCCAAGAGAAAGAGCATTGAATAGGATATAGTGCTGCTTGGAGTCACCGGATTTAGAGAAACACACAGAGTGCCCCTACACAGTGCACAGTAACTGTACAAGTCCTATCCCACACATGAACACTCACTACACAGGTGGGATGGTGCCAATTTGCTGCACCACGGTCCCCTCTCAGGAGATGCTGCAGAGGCGAGCAGCCGCGCCAACTCTGGCAACCATCCCATAAACATACACTCATGGTGCAGTGGCTGTAGGCACTGGACCATCACTCTAATGTGGGTCTGAGCTGAACTTTACAAATCATTGGAGACAAGCAAAAGTCACTACCTCCATCAACTCTATCTGCAAAGCACACATTTTAGTTTTCATACTTGATGATACTAAGAGCCTTAGAAACATTTAACAGGGAAAAAAAAAGACATTCAGGTAGAAAACAAGCAAAGTCCTTAAAAACGAGACAGCATTTGTTCTTACAGCCAGCCATGTATAATCATTAACCATTAACCATTAATCATGTCTCCAGGGCCTAAGTAATAATGCATCTGTTTTATATTGCGCTTTTTTGGACACTCAAGACACTTTACATTGCACAATTCACAGAAGCAAGGCCACTCACTCACTCACTCACTCACTCACTCACTCACTCACTCACTCACTCACTCACTCACTCACTCACTCACTCACTCACTCACTCACTCATTCACTCAATTCACTCACTCAATTCACTCAATTCACTCAATTCACTCACTCCCTCCATTCGCCAGGCTTCCTGGTGTTACCAAACAGTCTCCCATCTAAGTACCGACCAGGCCCTTCCCTGCTTAGTTTCCAAGGTCTGACAGGATTGGGCAGAGCAAAGGCGGTATGGCCACAAATAGGGAACTGAGTTTCCGCAAGACCTGTTTGTATCAAGAAAATTCCAGCTATCTTGATTTATTGGAATTTGCTTACAATATTTTCATTAGTAGATTTCATGAACTTGCAATTTATGAATTTGAATTCTAGATGTTTGTCATCATGTCCACCTGCTCTAGTTCTAATGTAGTACAGATTTTCTAAGTCGTCAAATGAATGGTGCTGTTTGAGTTTAGGACGTTTTGCCTGTCTTCATAAGAAGCTAAGACGTGGAGAGACGCCTCTGGGAGTTAAGGCGAAACGTCCTCAACCTAAATGATCTAGTCCAGTTGGAGAGCTTACATAAGCATGCTCCAGTTCTATTTACAGAAAGACTTCAGCGTGTGCTTCCAAAACCAAAACCAAAGTCTATGAACACAAAACTGACAGATCGGACAAAAACGATGACACATATTCAATGAGTAGAGTAATAAATCAGCATTTTAAGCATGTTAAATTTAAGAGCCTCACATGTGCATCACCATCCCCTATACATCACTATTCTTCTTCTGGAGCACTTTTGATACGTCCCACCGCAGTATGAGAACACAATAGGATCGATTATCTCGGACATACCCCATTTATTTACCCATTCTTCAGCTCACCTGCCAGTGCTAACAATGTCGTCTGTGTATATTGTGTAACATGTGCTCCATTAAAAAATAAAACATTTTCTTTAAACTGCTACAGAGATTCTGACCTGGCGTTCTTGACATTGGCTGATTTTCATAGAACTTGTAACTCAGAACTTGGGGACCATTGGTGCAATAATAGCTTGTAGATAGATACAAGTTCAGCTTGTAACTCTGGATCAAAAATCACCTTGGAGAATAAAGTTTGCTGATCCAACAAGGTCCTTCCACAATTCAAATTTGACAACAAAAATGTGGATATTTTCTTCCCAAGAATGTGCCGATGCTGTTCTTTCCATACTGTCATTGTGGCTGTCTCTGGTCCAATTATTCTGTTGTATTGTCTGATTGGGCGCCATATTGTTTCAGCACAGTGCATCTGAATGTGTAAGGCATTGTGTAAGTTATTATCTGGCGTGATGAGCATCGGTGTAGTGGATGGGAGCACAGATTAGATGATACAGAGAGGGACTCCTGCCTTTGTGGCTTTCAGGGGCCCAGTGCAGCTCTAATCAGCTCCACACAAGGCTGACTGCACTCATTTATTCTCTCATTACTCAGCAGCAGTCAAGGCCACAAGAGCTGTGTTACCATTTAAATCCCGATCTTTGTCTCTGCATCAGTCTGTCCCCTGCTAGACGAGCAGTAAACCCTCTGATTGTACAGACTTGCAGATACGCGGGATGCCCTTTCAGTTAATTTATCCGGGTTTGGGACGGAAGCTGTCAGAGGGAAGTGGGTGCGGTCTGTGTTAACTTTCCTTTTAAAGCTTTTTTGCAAACATTACGAAAGCAAAGAAAACTTGTCCAAATCAAATGTTGGCTTTATTTTATGATGTAAAATAATACCCAACAGAAAGCAGAATGAATCACTTTGGGTTGCCAGATCCTTTGGCAGAAACAAATTTCGACTTTCGCCTGCTTCCGCAATCCAGCACCTACAGTATATCCAATCAAGTCCACATTAGTGATAGTGCAGTAGTTACAGCTGACTGAACTCTGGGGGTTCTTGGCTTTCAAATGAGGAAGGGCATGGCATCTGTCCACATTTCATTCATAACGTTGGGCTTGTAAAACATGAACGAAAATTTGTGTAAACATATTTTAATCTCATAACTTATCCCCATTTCATATCTAAATAAATCTGAACCTTTAACACAATGGACCAATGTTGTTGAACAGCATCACATAATCCATTCCATTATTTCCGTACATTGCTTAAAGCAAATGAAGAGCTCAGACAAAATCAATGCTGACGGCTGTAAGAGAACTGGTATCTTACAAAACTGCAGGGTACTCATATATTGATGGACAAATGACTACAAGGGATTGTCTACTTCTGCAGGTGGGTAACTTTAGGGATGATCAATGCAGTAGATACATAAGGCCAAGTCAGTGGATGCATTTTACCATACAGTGTAATCAAATGTATGGTTTTAAATTGTGGTTGGCCCGGTTTAGTTCCTTTTTAGGTCTAACTATGCACTATAACTCTATGGCAGAGAGGCAGCTTTTGAAAGAAATCTCCAAAGAGAAATGGACAGTTGTTGAAATTGATCCTTATTTAGAGGGATTGGAAGTTTTTCATTTGATCAACACCACGCACTTGGTTTTGAGTATTGTCTCCACTTTTGGACACCTTAATGAGAAAATTATTGGACATTAGTGCTGACAGAGAAGTCATTGAACATTGTGACCGTTTTAATGTAATTGTTAGAGTAGTGACAGAGATATGAACAAAAAACCAAGACAAAAAAATCTGCATTTTCCCCATTACCGTTCAGTTACCGCAATAGAATTCTTAGCTGCCTGCGCCAACTCTATTTCACACTATAGGCTGTTTACAATGTTGTGACGTCACGTGAACGCAGCCTATTTTTTTACTTTTATACTTGATATTAACGTCTTCAAGCAGTAAACTAATTGCATCTGCTATTCCAACCGAATTGAAACACCAGAGCTGAAAACATCTAATGATTTACTCTCGGCATGTCTGTTTTTGGTTTCTCCATGCTCCTCTCTCTGACTTTACCTGCGCAGTTTCAGCACTCAGCTGTCAGATCGGTGCTCCCCAGTCTCTGCATGTGTGTGTGTGTGTGTGTGTGTGTGTTAATGAAACTGACAAATCCTCGCTCACTGCTCCACCCACTCACCACCAACCGGTCCCGAAAAACAAATCAAATATGCATGCTCAGCAATTTGTTTCTCTCCACCAATGGCCTTGTGCAAAACAGCTTTCTTTTATCAGAGGAGTGGATTTTAGGCGAATTCCTCCATCTTGTTTATTTCATTATATTCATACATGTATTTTCATACATTTATGAATATAATATAGACTACATAGTAATGTAATGTAGGGTTGGGCAATTGTTCCAGGTTTAATCGAATAGTGATCATTCAATCTGTTCTTAATGGACCGGTCTACAGCCTCCTGTGGCAGTAACGGCTCATTGTTTGGACATTAAGGAATAAAATGGAAACTATATTTTATGTTGAATGGTACTACAGTTAAAGCATTGATTACTTACTCCAAGGTATATCTGAAAATCCATGTACCAGATTACAGAAAAGTGAGATACTGTATGTATAGCCTTTATTTGTTATAATTGTAAGCCATAATCATCAAAATTATATCAAATAAAGGCTTGACATATGTCACTTTGCATGTAATGAGTCTATATCATGTATTAGTTTCACATTTTAAGTTTAATTACAGAAATAAATTCACTTTTTCATGATATTCTAATTATACTGTATGACGAGCACCTGTATTTGTATTAACATCAAAACATTAAATTGAATAGAACATCAACATTGATCAATATGGAGAAATAAAGAGTGCCCATGTGTATCAGTGATTAACTCAGATAAGCCCTCAGATAAGATGCTGAACAAGTACCAAAGGGAGGAGACATAAAGACATTCTGTACATCCTTCCAGGCATTTTGTACCTACATTTCTCCAAACAAATGCAATAATGATAACAGTAATAGTGTTATTTGGGTCACAAACAACCTGTAAATTAATTTGTCTTACAAAGCCAATAGAAACATCCCAAATGCAGTATAGTATTAACCTCTTAACCCCCGCCTTAACCGAGCACATTTTCTCCAAGTTCAGCTTTACCCAAATCTAAAAGCTTCTCGACTGGATAGTTCACAGTCTATGGGCCTATACTCCTCATTTGAAAGCTAAGACCGCATTGTTACCGTGTTGTTTGTTGTTGTTTTTTAAACTGTTTTTTAAAGCATTTTTGTCGGTTTTTTCCCCTCTCATTTTGTTGCTTTTTTGTTGCGTTTTCATCCTTGTTTACGCCTCGTTTTCGACGCTATTTAGAAGCTTTTAGAAGAAGCCAAACTGGAGAAAATCTGCTCGGTTCAGGCGGGAGTTAAGAGGTTAAGAAAAAGATGATTTCCAATGCACCTATAGATGCAGTTCAAAACAAGCCCCCCTCTTAACTCCCCGAATACAAGTGTCAAATACCTCTGTGTCTGTCTGCCTGTATGAGAGTGCTGGGGTTGTGGGCAGCCCCTGGGCGCTTCATTAAAATTAAAATGCATGTGTTTTGGGGCAAGAATCTGCGTGTGTGTTTGTTCCCACTGTTCACATAACTGTTTACATAATTGATGAATATGATAATGATGCAAGCTGGCACGCCGCTCATATGGCGGCCTGTTTGAGGGCCGGAGAATCCAGGCTTTATGTTAAGGGCATTTTTAACTCCTCGTCCTGTGACCACTCACTTTGTTGTGACAGACAAAAAGACAGGCACGCTGACAACATATGGTGCAGGACTGAAGACCTGTGGACCCATGTGTTAGTTAGAAAAACAACTCCCACCCCTCCCCAACTCTGTGTCTCTTGCTGTTGGCATATGCTGCGTATGGTTGGCAGTGCGCCACTTGCCGATCGGACGCCCTGGGCAGTGCTGGGGCACAGTGCCACCTGTGCCACTGTCCCAGCAGCAGCCAGAGGCTCCCTCAACACACTGTGCACCTGTGTCCACGAGAGGCATTCAAGTACTCAAACATATTATTATATTAGTGGCGTGCTCTACAAGAGTCGACAAACGCATGTTGTGTAAGGTTATTTGCTCGATCAGGAATTTTAGCATTTTAGCAAACAAGACATGTGAGGTAACAGATTGTTGGTGTTTGAATGTGACGCTTAGGTGTTAAAATATACAAACTTCAATGTCTCTGAAAACAATGATGCACTCCATATACTCAGATATTGCAAATAATGTACAGCAGCGTTCCCAAAGTCCGGAGCATCGCAGTCCGCTTTAGTTCGAAGATCCTACCAGGGCAGTCCTCAATAAAATTAATTCAACAAAGATGCCATTTTTAACAGCTTAAAATTACACATAAAATAACAAATAGGCTAAAGAAATGATTTAAAGTAGTACATATTAAGGATTGCAAATACATTTCCTTCCAAACTCCAATTTTTTCTCTGTTGTTTAGTAGACAAACTTTGGGGGCTCCCTTGCAGTGTCTCCGACCACACTTTGGGAACCACTGCTGCACAGTGCATTGTGCTTTATCTCAAAAGTCTGTTGTTGTCCAGATGTGCTGAGGACAGTGGGATTATAAAGGATTAGGTACTTATTTTTTTTTAATACTGTAAATACTCAGACTCTGCAGCTGCAGCGTCACTTACACAATGACTCAACTCAGCTAAGGTTTTATCAACAAACTTTTTAACTTCTGATCATGTACAATGTTCAATTTTTCATTTGAAAACAAATGAATAGTGAGAAAAACACAGAGTGCATTTGTTGCGTGCGAAGTGGGAAGACACAGAGAGGTACAAACAGTGTTATCTATGTCTGTGGTCTGTCATATCCTCATGCACTGAGTGTCTGCAGGCTACAGCTTTGTTCACTGTCTATGAACAGAGTATGCAGGGCCCTCATGTGGAGTCACGCAGCAGACATGTATTCACGCTATGCACCATAGATACATCATAGATACACAGCCTACACATGGACAAAGAATAGCGGACATGCCCAAAAAGATCCATACATTTCAGCCAATCTAAGCTTGTCAAGAGTCAAACTTATAGTTCGTTCAGGTGGTGCCTGTTAGGCGTAAACAAAGATGTTCCACTTATGAATTAATCTTTAATCCCACATTTGTCGAGCACAGCTGACCCACAGAGAAGCATAGACGTCATGTGACACACCTGACTCCAGACCCTGCAGCTCCAAAGCGTCGATCATTATGTTCACCTGACCACTCTCAAACACAACATATTCACAGCAGTGGAGTCAATGCCAAACCTTGAACTCAAAAAGTCCCTTTACATTACACACAACTACTCCTCCCATCACAGCATTAACACCAGCGGAACACATATGGATGACTGAGAGTTTCACTGCAGACAAATCAATACATTATAATAGCACAATAATAACTGGGTGCTGTTGCTGAACGAAACCACTGTGTTTATCCTGGCGTGGCAATCATTTAAATTACCACCATTTCCCATGACAGTATAGGATTTTACTGAATCCCATACTCACAAAAACAAAGGCCAGGGCACACCTGACACGGTGGACTCAGTTGTCTGCAGTTGTCTGTGGGGCTTAGGATCAGCTGCAACAAAAACTTAATATGGGACGGAGCCAGGATACAAAAGTGCTATTCACCTTTCTGCCACGGATGGGCACTTCCGTTGTATTGACACTTCCGGTAAAGCGCAAAGTCTGTTCACTAAGTGGAGAATGAAGGAAAATGTTTGCGCTATGTTCTTATTCTCACCTTGGTCATGAGATCTGGGTCATGACCTCAAAGAAAGGACAAGATCACTGATACAAGCCGTCAAAATGAGTTTCCTCCACAGGGTCGCTTGGTGCACCCTTACTGTGAGGAGCCCAGAGTAGAGACTCTGCTCCTTCCCGCCGAGAGGAGCCAGCTGTGGTGGCCCGGGATCTGTTCCAGACTGCTCTTAGTCGACCCCCTGGGAAAATGTTCCCGGCATATCCCTTTGGGTGGAGGTCCTGAGGAAGACTTAGGACAAGCTGAAAGACTATGTCTCAAAGCTGGCCTGGGGGAAGTGGGGTGATTACCTCTGGGCACTTTTATCCAGCCCGGATGACGCGGAAGAAAGTGCATGAATTTTTTCAATCATTGCGATTACATTTAGATTTGCAGTTTTCAAATCAACATTCAGTTCACCTTGCACATTTTAAAGAACTTCATAAGCAGCAACACGTGAGAGAAAACTAAAATATTAAAACATTAAAAAAATCCTTGAAGCTTATTAAAGCATCATATCAAAACGGCGATTTGTTTAGAAATACTATTGTGGATCATGGCTAAAAATAAAAGTAGTTGAAAATGTAGACAGAAATTAGATAGGACAGAATTAGGCTTTTCATCAATTGTTTTTGAATGACCTTAGTCTTAATCAAACTACTTGGCTGTGCTAAAGAAAATATATACAATTATGATAACAGTCTATGAAGAAAGGAGTTCACTAAGACGACAATGTTCACACATTATACTTATTTCAAGTTTTAAGTATGAATTTTTACTTGCATCAAAATCCAGTTTGAAATGTTGCAACCATGACAACGCTATTATCTGGACAAATTTACAGAAATTAAATTTGCTGTCAGACCCCTGACCTGTTTGCACCTTTGTTCTAAGTTCCTTCGCAAAGCAAGACTGTATCGACCTCTTTCCTGTCCACTGGTCTAAACTCAAATAAAGCTGTCCACGCATGAGCAAACACACGGACAAAAGCCACTGTTCGAATACAGCGAACTGGCAGCCAATTAAACCCCCAGACTGTGATTTATCAGTCAATTATAAAAGTGGACAGGGAAAACATTACGGTCATAAATAAGCAGTGCTCCACTATTACACTTGGTCAATATTAAAAATGAAAGTTCGACGTAAATGAAATTTATGGGAGAGGCTGAGAGGCTGCGGCGGTACTGCAATGGACTAGTCTAGTAACACAGAATGGTGTGCTGTGCGAGAAAGAAGTTCTCAGGAAGGTATAGATAAAATTAATTATTCCTTAAACAAGCATTATTAGTTGAATTGCTACGGTAATTATTGTCAAGCAAATAACTTTCTAATGTGTCAGAAATGGTCAAAGTGCATGCTGTAATTCATCACAGTAACAATGTATTGTTACCCCCTAAATACTGTACAAATACTAATTACTACAACTATAAATATGGAATATGTGTTCAAATATCTGAAAGTAATTGTCCCACTTCTGCATGCATTTAGCTCAAATATGCATATGATGAATTAACAACAAACCACTAAATTATGTTAAATCCAAGAATTATTGATTAATGTTATAGTTGCAAATGCTTCCATGGGTAAATGTGTGCTTAAAACGGACTCCAAACTTCAAACATTGAGATACAAGCCAGTGGCCACAGGCAGCCACGCATATAGAGAGCATTTATTTAGAGATGGCATTATTTGTTCAGGTACACCGTTTTTTGCAAAAAAGAAGCAGCGGGAGAGCCTCGGAGGAGCGCGGAGATTGATGACCCAGAGAAACAACCACGAGCAAAAGGCCAAAGACGAAATGTTTTTATGTGGCACAGACATCAAAACTGAGCTCGCGTCTGTTTGGTAAATGTGCTGAATCATTAGAAACACATGCATCAGAGCACATTGTCAATCACCTCAGGAAGTGCGTGTGAAGACAAAAGAATATAAATAACTGATGGTCCCAGAAGGATTTTAAACATTACCTTAAAAACATCCACAAGTATTTTGGTCTCCTAGTGAAAAGCAGAGTCTATTTAGGTGTGACAGGGCACAAGTGGACCTGGAGTATGCTTAAGTTTGTTTTGTTTTAAACGTGTGTTCAGTGTTGCATGTAAATTGATCCTCCCCCAACTTGTTGCCACGGCAATCACCAGACCCTGCTCCATTCAGAAAAAGGCGTAATTATGCGCACCTGTGTAGTGGCGGCGGATGGGGAGATAAAAGGCGGAAATGGCACCGAGAGAGGGGAGACGAAAGACAAAGGAGTAACAAATGCAGGCAGGCGAGCCCAAGGAGTGACAGGGCGACATTTGAGGACCGGAGTGTGGACGGATCTGAACAAGAGGATGCGGAGCTCGAAGGGTCGCCAGCCACAGTAGACAGCGCACGGAAGACGGGACCAGCACGATCTGGCGGGTAGGCCTATGGCTCCGGGGTCGTGGGACCGGGATGTCCTGGAGAGTGTGTGGGCGGCATGGGACCCGGTGCACGGCGGCACCCAGCGGGAAGAGCCGTGGAGTGGAGCACGCGTGGAGTGGAGTGCTCGTGGCGCTGGAAAGGACAGAGAACAACCCTGCAGGTTCCCCGTTGGCGTCCCCGGTCACCCCGGCCGGACAACGGAGTTCGAGCCCAGCCCCACTGTGACGGGGTCCTAAGTAGTCTGTTTTAATGCAGTTGACCTGTGACTTTTATCGGGACTTTTAATGTTTTTATGAATTTGTAACTAATAATAACTAATATACTAACTAATAAATTGTATTTAATTGTCTTTTATTGGTTTCACCTCCAGCTATGCTCTCACTTCACCATTTCACCAATAGACTCCCGGTTAAGTGTCATATCCAAACCTGCAATAAACCGCAAAAAAATTCGGCAAAATCTGGGGTTTTCCTTGATGTAACCAAAACTACACCTATGTAATTTTGAGTAAATAAATACCTTTTGATTCTATTGGTTGTGACTGTTAATTGTACATTATATCAGCCAATCAAATAACATGGGCATTTAAAGGGTCTGTACATTCGGTATATTGTAGACTATACTTTACTTTGCACTAGGCTACTACTGTGTCCATTACAAATAGCGAGTGGGCGGTCCCAATGAGACAACTAAACACATTATTCTGAAGTGCCAAGCCCCAAAAATATGAGAAAGTAGTATCTAAATTGGTAAGCTAACATGGCTATTGGTATGCTAACAGCGGCTAGTCCTATCAATCATAAAATCATGGCAGATTTACAGACTCCTCCTACCCTGCTGTGACGGCGCATGTTCCTAAATAGGGCAAAAGGGCGGGATCTTCACTGTAGACTCGGCCCTCGCGGGGCACGTAGTTCAATCGTAGCCGCGCCATTAGCTCTAATGCTAACGGCCTGTCAATTAAAGTCCGGCCCTCATTAGTATATGAGATTTTGAAAGATGTTTCTTACAGCCTGGTTTCTTTAATTGTAACTAACCCAGTGTCATCACAGGAGGAATATCTAGCTGTAGAAAGTGCAATGTTTTCTAATGGGAGACTAGCAGCTATATGGAGGTACTACAGCAATGGCGGACCCTAGTGTCGCGGTCTCGAAGCAGAGCAGCCAGCGGCCATTGATCACGGTATGATATGAATATTAAATCATGTATATAAATTCTGAAACTCACTCATTTATAATATCTGACCACGCTCCTATCTCAGTCACCCTCTCTTTAAATTTCTACTCAGACAAAACAAAGCAATGGAAATTCAACAATATGTTTTTAAGGGACGAAAAATTTGTATCAATGCTCAAAGAAAAAATGTTGCACTTTTTTGAAATAAATATAAATTCTGTCGCTTCAATCCAGACTGTTTGGGAAGCATTTAAAGCCACATGTAGAGGGTGGTGTATGAGCTATGGAGCAGCAAAATATAAAGAGGAAGGCCAAAAGAAATGAATCTTGAAACGGAATTAAAAAGGCTTGAAATTCAGCATATGAGTAACCCTAATGATTTAAAGTTGAAAGATGATGTAACACTTACTCGTGCAAAATTACAAGCAATTATTCACGAGGAAACTTCATTTGCATTGTATAAACTAAAGAAAAAACATTTTGAATCAGGCGACAAAGCAGGAAAAATGTTAGCACTCAAACTGAAACAAATTGAAAATAATTCCTCAATCCCTGCTATATGTGGTCCTGATGGAATACCTATTAGTGATACAAAGCAGGTAAATGAGGCATTTCAAGCCTTTTATTCCAAGTTATATACTACTGAATGTACATATAATCCCAAAGTTATCAATGACTTTCTCAAGAATGCCCCCTGCCTCAGCTAAGTGAGCAGCAAAAAAATATTTTAGATGCTGATTTGCAAGAGCCTGAAGTCCGAACGGCTATAAAAGCTCTATCTGTAAATAAAGCCCCAGGGCAGGATGGCTATAGTATTGAATTCTATAAAACTTTTCAAGATATATTATCTCCTATATTAACTCGACTATATATAGATATTATTGATACTCAAATTATGCCTGCCACAATGAATAGAGCGGTTATTTCTGTCATTCCAAAGCAAGGCAAAGACCAAAAACAAATGGGTAATTATCGCCCACTGAGCCTGTTGAATAATGATTATAAAATTTTTGCAAAAGCTTTGGCAGGACGCCTTGGGAAGGCCATCTCCTCACTTGTACATCTAGACCAAGCAGGATTTATAGCGGGGCGCAATGCATCCCAAAATATGAGGAGGCTGTTCCATGTTTTTTCCGAGGCTGCTACTGTCAACAAACCAGCGATAGCGATTTCGCTTGACGCGGAAAAAGCATTTGATCGTATAGAGTGGTCTTATTTATTTCACATCCTAGAAAAGTACGGTTTTGGGAAAATATGTTTACAATGGATCAAAGCTTTGTACAATAATCCTACAGCCTCTGTAAAAACAAATGGCCTTATATCACAGCCTTTTAAACTCTCCAGATCAACTAGGCAAGGATGTCCTGTATCACCTATCATTTTCCTTTTGGCCATTGAACCTTTGGCATGTGCCATAAGGGCCCATGAAGGTATTACAGGCATCACACTTTTTCAGCATATGTTTAAGATAAATCTGTTTGCAGATGATATACTGCTGACTTTGACTAGACCCGAACAGTCAATTGTCCACCTTCTTAATTAATCAATGATTTTGGCTCATTCTCGGGGTACAAAATAAACTGGTCCAAAAGTGAAACCATCCCATTAAATCAATATTCACATCCAAGACTTTTAGCTTCAACTCCCCTTGTGTGGAAAGAACACGGTATGAAATACTTGGGTATTGTTATTAAACACCCAATAAGTAATATTTTTGAAATGAATGGCCCAAAACTTCTACAAAATGTTAAGGAGGATTTAAGGAGATGGACAAATCTACCTTTATCTTTATGGGGGAGGGCAGAGGTTCTTAAATGAACATACTTCCAAGATTGATCTTTCTTTTTTCTTCAATCCCAATGCAGTTTCCTCAGAAGTGGTTTCGTGCAATTAATAAAGAATTTACAACATTCTTATGGAAAGAAAAAAGATCAAGGATCAGTCTAAGGAAACTGTCCATCCCTCGCAAAAGTGGGGGATTGGGGGTCCCGGATATGTATACATATTACCTGGCCCTCAATGCTCAATACCCCTTAACCTGGGCATACAAAAAAGATCCATGTGAAATAGGCAGTTGGAGCTGGTTGGAGCAAAAAGTTGTACTAGATACTTGTAAAAATATCTCGATTGCATCCTTTTGGTATAAACCAAAATGTGACAAAAGAATTCAAAACCCCATAATTAAGTTCTCATGCGAAATTGCACAAGCCATTCATAAACGCCTCAAAATTAATGGACTCTCCCTTCCATCTTGTCCCATTTGGAACAACCTACTATTTACAGCTGGTGGTCAACCCCTTGCTAATGATTCATGGAAAAATAAAAATATTAGGACTTTGGGACAAATATTACATGGGGCGGAAATTATGCCATTCCAACAACTTAAAACAATATTTAATTTAAGTGACACACATTTCTTTCAATATATGCAGTTTAAAGCAATTCTCTCCAGTTTTCAATTTACTAATATAAATGAGTACCTGGACAACCAACTCCAAACTGCAATAAATAGCCGTAACACAGTTTCAAAACTGTATAAGTTATTAAGTCATGGATTTTTTGAATATTGTGGGGCTATCATGGAACAATGGGAGAAGGATCTAGAGACAAATATAACTGAAGAAGAGTGGGAGACCATACTAAGACAGTCAAATTACATCTCAAAATGTGTGAGATACAAGCTGATACAACTCAAGATTCTATTCAGATCATACATCACCCCGCAGAAAATGTATAAAATGAATTGTAGTGCCTCAGATTTATGCTGGCATGGCTGTGGCATGACTGGGACCCTTATCCATCTGCTCTGGCAATGCCCAGAAGTGAAAAACTTTTGGGGAAAAATTAAAGATGCCTTATGTCAAACATTCAAAGTAAATTTCCAGCTATGCCCAGCAGTAGCTATTTTGGGGAAAAATGTGGAGGGTGTAAACTCAAAAATAACACAAAAATTAATTGCTTTAGCATTTCTTTCAGCAAAGCGCACTATCCTAATCAATTGGAAGGTGCGGAAACAAAATTGTTTTCAGCTTGATAAATGGCTGGGAGAATATTTGGATCTTCTCTCCATGGAACAAGCAGCTTTAGCTCTTGAAGACCTGAGCAAAGAACACCCAGATATATTTAACCTAGTATGGTCTGCACTAAAACAAACAAATATATAGTGTGTATGGCTTCGAAGGCCGTTTATGGAAAGAGTTGATAGAATTGTCCCAGTTGAATGAATTATGAATGTCTGCAGTGTGGGAAGGTGTGTTTTGCCTTTTCATGGCATTTGTAAGGTCTATGCGTTCTTTCTATTATTGGAAATCTTGTGGCAGCATGTTTGGTGGTCATTGGATGTGTGTCTGACTCCATATGGAGCAGAGACTTCAGTAACTGAGTTGTCAGTTTGGTGAAGTCTAAGGCTCATCTTATATATTTGAACTTATATATTTGAACTATGTTATAGAAGTATGAACTATGTTATAGAATTGTCTGCCCCCCCCCCCCCCCCCCCCATGTTGTCTATTGTCATTTTGTCATTCCTGTTTGTGGCGTGTATAAGTCTGTCTTTTTATGTATGTTATTGTCAAAATAAAAAAAAAAAAAAATCAAAAAAAAAAAAAAAAAAAAAAAAAAAAATCATGTATACGCCTGCTCCAGAGGTCTTGTCAGCTGTCTCTCCTTTCAGAGGCCAGCAGACTGTTCACATCACGCTTTGGCCTGAGGCGGAAGACCGTCCCAAAATAGGCCCTGGTATGGCCATCAATGGGTATGGCATGCCAGCACCAAGATAAACAAGGGTAGACAGGTATCACGCCACGCAGGTTGTGCCAATGAAAAAGGCATCGCTGTGCATCTTATTGTAAAGCCTTCTTATCAATGGTAAATTAGCAGAGTGGTTATTATTGTTGTTTACATTACCGTGATAGTATTGTTTCCTAAGTTGTGAAATGTGCTCAGGAACTCATCCCTGTGAACAACTGGGATGCTCGAAATGCGTCAGGAAAGTTAGAAATGAGTTTGGACCACAATGAACTATTACACATGCTCCTTCTTTCATTGTTTGTAAGCAAAAACATCTAGTACATGGCATTTAAAAAATAATGGGGCTACAACAATAAAACAATAATTTCTATTTCTTATTGGACACTGGACACATTTTCTACATAGATCTCTAGAGAGTGAAGTGATAATTTAAGCTATGACGATGATCTTTTGCGCCGTGAGGGAGGGGGGCATGATTGAGGTCTTTGTGCAACACTAGGCATAAATAGTTCTTATTTTAAGGGGTGCAAAGACGTGTGCAAAAACATCAATAATGGCTTTGTTTACAAACTCTAGTCTATTTTAGTGCTGTGTTGGGAAGGAGGTTGCTTTTAAAGATGACCCATTGTAAATTCGGTCAAGCTTACTCTAGCTCTAGCTTAAACCTGATGATGTGATAGTGACCTTCAATAAAGAGCAGTATATTTACATTACTGAAAGATAATATTATGTCTCCCAGTGGTCTTCAAATTCAAAGCCTCAAAGAAAGTGTCTCCATGGCCCCTATGGCCCTCACAACGAGGCTTCACTACAGCCTTGAAACCTTAAAATATCATCAATCACATTAAGCCCTTGGCAGCGGATAAACCTTCACTGTTCCTTATGCACTGCATTACTTTATCACGTCATCAACATTATAAATTCATGTTTTCTTTATTTTTCTGTCTCGTAAATTTGTGTAAATACAAATCTGCACATTGGTACCTATTTTAAGTTTTAATTTTTTTTTGTATTCATATAATCATAGAATAAGAATATAGAACTGATTTTTGTTTTTATTCTATCTCTCTAAATAGAAAATTGTCAATTAAAATCATTATTCTTTGAGCAGCTGCAAGAGTTGAAAATATAATTTTGTCAAAAAAAAAAAAAGGACAAATGTTTGACAGTCTGAGTAATTTAGTTGTTGTGTTATTTTGTGTCATCGTGCTTTATAATCCCAAATTATATGCCCTTTGGTTGGTGCAGAATTTTGACTCAACCAAGAAAAACATGGCAGGCTTGCTTAGGGGGGAGAAAGATTGCATGGTGCTAACAACTTGATGCTATGGGATGGCATTGGACCAAACAGTGCTAATGTGGTGTGAAAATGACTCTGTATTTGTCAGACACAGTCACTTATATGAACTCAGTCTGAAGAAAATTCCTACAGATGATTTCTATTTAACCTTGGTCTCAATGTCACTCAGCCCCTCACTCGGCCCGGGCCCCTCCCTTGCGGGGCGTTTGAGTGCCGCACCAGGGGGCCTGCTGCCGTCGGGGGTGGTGTCTCAGAGTATGTTTCTAATATGTGCAGTGCACTAATGTGATAATTGAGTGTCCAACTGTGCCACAAACACACAGCTCTGCCATTTCACTTCCTGATGACACTATTATTATCATCGACAACACAAACAGTGTTGAAGGGTTGGTGCCTGCGCAATGCAATTATTTATGTTACCTGCTATTTTTTAACATTTTTTTTTTTTTACTGTATTACTGTATTTCCCCTATTATGCACATATTATATTGTTATAATATTGCTTTATACTTTCTACATCGAGGGATTGAGAGTAACATAATTTAAATTCTCTCTGTGCACTTTCCATGTGGTGAAATTGACAATAAAGATAACTTTGACTGACTTTTTGTTAATTACTGTACAGTGCTTTTTATCTCTGCTTATATGTTACAGCATCTTGACAGGAGAGACAGGCCTTGATGCAGCCAGTTGTGTTTCAATGCTCAGACACAATGACCCTCAGCGTCACGGGTTTGAGTCCCAGCTCCACCTTAATGCCAAGGTTAAATGTCCTAATCACTAAAGCCAGTGTGCTGATAAAAACCTTTTTATGATATTGTATTTTCTCGTAGACAGTAATATGATAAGTATCTGAGACTCACCGGTCCTGTCTACAGGGTTAGCATTAACACAAGCTAAAATCTGGTAGATTTTTGTTTTAGTTATTAACACTTTTACACTGATTAGCCACGTTGGCCTATCTATTTAGCATATCTATTTCATCTGAGTTTATGCTCCCATGGTTTTGTAATTTTTTATTTATAAAACTCGACATGATTAGAGAGGAAAAGAATCTTTGTAAGCATGCCACAAAATCAAAAAGATCAGCCCGCTTTTTACCCTTCTTTCTAAATTTGTGAAGTGCAAAAGTACGGAGATGTAATTGTGTTTTTTATTGATTTCCTATTACTAGCACAATTGTTTGGAAGAGCAGTCAGAAGTTTTTTAGTCTGTAAATAGAGGAGGCCAGGCCGTGGCAGTGAGCTTACTCATAACCTTTCACAGAGCCACCAGTGCATCATGGGACTTCTGAGCAGCGTCCTGGGACTCCGCTTTCCCTCAGAAGCTCCGCACTGAAGGATCCAGCGGGTCATAGCTGTCTGCAGGCGCGCTCTTCACACATACAGGCCGTCTCTGGCTTTTTCAATATTGATCAGTCTTCGCACATTCACAAAGACACGCATCAGATGGAGGAAAATCAATGCCAGCCAAGTCAGCGGTTTGTATATTTCTGAGAGTTGAAAAGTTGAACCCAAAGTTTTTACCAAACAACAATGGCGGGTGTGGCGAGGGCGTTGACGGAGGAAGGATGGAGGCGAGATTAGGGCCGTCCGAATAACACTGATACAACAGCAGCATTTGCCTAATCCTTTGGTAATGGCCGCTTAGACACCGCTAGCCCCCTCCCACTCACCCACCCACTAGCGCCCCCTCGGTCCCTCTGCCTCTTCTCTTTGGGCCGGGTCATTTACATAACATTAGAAACATTAAGGCGGATCCAACAAGGCCCTATTATGTGGCGTGTTGGTTTTGAATCCCAGTGCGCAGGACCTCTTAGCTTTGGAGGACATCAGTGAGACTTGTCCACTGTTTTGTCCACGAGAGACGTGTAAAGAGCTGCGTGAATAGATGCAGAGTGAATGGAGAGCGACTGATCTGAAGCAGGTTTATAAAGTGACTGTTTGTTTTTCAGTTAGTGAAGAAGTCCACGGCATCACAGGATCGCAGCATACTTTTATACATGCTTCTCGCAGATAATATTGTTCTTCTACACTTCAAACATCAAGGTGAAAGATATCGATTTTCATGCGTCAAACAGCTCCCTCACAGGATTTTCAAAGATTCCTGTTACACAAGCTTCAAGAAAAAGAAGTTCCCAAAGTACAATTAATGCATGGAATTTCATCAGAATGTTTTTCTCCTCATATTTCAGACACTGTTTTATATTTAATGTTGACAACTTGTAAAGCTACTGTGTTATCTAGAAATGTCATGCAAGATTGTGTATATTGTCATGGGAAATAAATATATGAATTGACCAATTTATGCAATTTAATGTTGCATAGGATGTTTTTATGTGAGATTTTTAATGTGATTGCAAGAGCAGTAATCTGTAATGGTTCAGATATTTTTCATATGTGATCTATCAAATTAGAAATTAGCAAATTTTTTCAACAGTAAAAATCCAATGTCAACACTTTATGTTTGATGAGTGGCGGTCCCGAACTATAAGACAATGTGTAGAATATGTTTACGATATTTGCCTCTAATGAAGCCAGAATTAGGCTATCCTTAATTTTTCTGTAAACGTCCAGACCCAGAGAAACGTATGAAGCAGCAGAAAATGTGCATGTATTCAAATGTTTCTCTTTTCTTTTCATAACTTTCTTCTCCCCTTTCATTTATCCGAGAGTAAATCCGAGTTTTCAGGCGTGTTCAAAGCGCAGAGCCGGTCTCGGTTGGGGGCCTCAAAGCCTCAGTCTGTCGGCAGGTTTAGGCTCATACACAAAGATCCTTGTTCTTTAAGGATTTGGCACAGCCCGGGCCAGGGCAGCACCGCACTCTGGGACACGAGCAGGTTCATGCATTTGGGGCATATTTTTGAAGGACACTTCACCATCATGAGCGTCTAGGTGAGTATCTTCTCACTACAGTATGTTGCTGATATGGCTAGTTTTCGGTTTTGCGCTGCCCATGGTCCTCAAATACCCGCTGTAAAATCATTGTTTTCAAAACTGAAGTGAGATTACGTTTTTGATGTGCTGTTTATTTGTTTTGATAGGAACAGTATAGAGTGAGTGGAATCAGTGCCTCGGTAAAGGCCAAATGTTTTATTTCAGACTATGCTCCTGGTTTTCAAACCAGCATTTAATTTGTTATGGATCTGACTTAAATTTAGGTATTTATGGGTCTCTATTTAGACGCACATGGCAATGGCTTTAGTTAAAAATAAGGAATATAACTTGGTTCACATGAAAGTGTGTAAGTAAGACACAGGGAGGAGACAGAACATCTGACCAATGATGTTTTCACTAAAACATATTTTGTGTCCGGAAAAAACGTCGATCTAACTGTTTACATTTATTTCTTACCAGGACTCATGGTGAAAAAACTCTGTTTTAAAATCTTACGATTACCCGCTATTATATTGTGATTTTTATATGACTGAACACTAGGTCTGATGAAGGGCCAAGATGCCCGAAATGTCACCTAGGTGTAAGCATCAATAATTTTTTCTACTTGGGAGCTAAGCAAGCTGTACGGATCTTTCTTGTTTCTTTGAACACTAGGTCCCCTCATTATGGGGCATTCCTTACCCACTCTTGCATCTTATAAGGTCATACAGGTCTATTGAATTATAAACTACATAAATATATGAAAGTTAATCATTTTTAAATAGCGAACAACTGTACAATTAATAGCATTTTGTGAAAATGGTTGTGGTTTTGCAGATTTGTAGAACAGGAAAGATTTAGCCTTTTTAGTATATTATTATGTGTTAAAATATGAAGATGCATTCTATTCTTGATTTTTTTTTTTCATTGGCTGGAAAATAAAATTTGATGATATAAGTTTGTAACATTAGCACATGCTATAGGTTACATAATATATTATTGGCATGAACAATTTATCCAAATTAAACACTATATTAAAAGTTATTAGCTGCTCTAAAACTGGCTCTAACACTTTTTCAAGCACCCAAAACGCCTCTTGTATTTTCTCCACTTCATTCTTCATTGTTGTATATCGGTATTGTCCAGATCAAGGTATTTCCACGACTCTAAAGATCATAGGATTTTAACACTGGACTTTTCTGCCTCCTCTCTCATTGTTGCTCTCGGAGAGTCAGCTAAACGCCCAGATTGTGATAGTAAATTGTCGGCCGGCCCACGTGTTAGCTCAGTAGTCAGGGCTTTCTTAAGAAACTGCAGCGTGGATGAGATTCAGACCGGCAGCCATTATAATCACTCATTCAGGCCTTTTTCAGCGCTCCGGGTTTGTTCTAAATTTAAAGGGACCCTCTGTGACCTGCCGCCTTTCAGATCGAGGCTCAAAAACCACTGGGATTGCCCCTCTTCCCTCCCCCTATGTCCCAGGATCTTCCACCGCATTTACTTCTACAGTGTCTGCTCCCGTTCCTATCACATCTGCGCTTGTAGAAATAACAGTGTTCAAAGTTCAAAGTTATATGTAGCTGGTGGTATGACAACTCTGACGTTTGTTTTCAGAGTGTAAAAGCAAAGTATTTTGGATGTTGTTTTGAATTTTACCGTAATAATAGCCTACGGTAAATACAATTGCAGTTTGCATCTTTTCCGACCAGATGTGAGGCCATTTTCTCTGTGCCTTTAATAGCATTCCTACCCACTAGTGCATCCCACTCAGGGACATCTTAGCTCCCCCGTCCCCTATAACCTGTGCGCTGCGGTGCTGTTTATTGTAAAACCATGGGAGCGCTAACACGGCTAACAACAGATGCTAACCGCGGGGCTGCTCTGCTCACCCACCTATTACCACCTTTCCTGTTTCGATGGAAGCGCGGTCGGGAATAACGGCGTCCGCGTGACTTCCCTTGGTAACCGTCACCGCGTGCTATCTGCTAATCATATTTCCCATGGCAGCTGGAACCGGGAACGGGGAAGCGCGTGGATACGGAGCCAGAGAGGATCATGGGAAGTAATTAGCGGTGTTATGAACGGCGCGTTGCAGATGGAATACCTGGGCGTCTCTGCGCCTTTAAATAATGCAGGGAGCTGGAGGATTCACACACGGAGACAGGAGTCAGAGGATTGTCAGCAGCGCCTCTTGTCATCTCCAGGCCGACAAACTGGAGGAGATAATTAGCGGGTTTAAAACTGTTAACGTATGGCATTAAGAACTGGACACATCAAAACTGAGCCTGGATTTACACACAAACACAGCTGCCGCCAAACAACGACTGACACAAAACAACATTACAGCATAGGCACGAACGGCTGCTTTTATCGCTGATGATAGCCGGCTATTACTGCGGATTATTTTATTATTCACAATGAAAAGATACAAATTGCTTCACTTATTTCCTTAAACAAAATAAGCATTTCTATATCAGTGGTGCTTTTACGTTGACGTGTCATCTCCTATAATGTGCAGTGATTTGGTGTAAATTGGTCCTATAGCGTAATGGCCCACTGGCTTATGACTGCATTTAAAAATAACATTATCTAGATGTAGATACAGTGAGGCTCTTCTGATGTATCTTTTTATGCCTACAGAAATTCATCATGATCTAAATATGAAAATAATAGAGATCAGGTTTATGTATTTCCAGTTAGTCTAATAATGGAGTTATTTTGCTGCACGTTTTCTCTCCTATTTGACCTCATTACCTGTTGCAACAGAAATAAGTGGATCATGTCCATAACATCCCATTGGTAACATTGAACCTCTTGTCCCCTGCCTGAACCGACTGCTTTTCTCCAGTTCAGCTTCACCCAAATCTAAAAGCTTCAACCTATAGGCCAGTGTAACGCCTCATTTGAAAGCTAAGACCTACAAAACTGATCATAACTTTTTTTGTCACGTTGTCGCTGCGTTTTTGTCGTGTGTTTTCGTCTCTTTTTTTTGCTGTGTTTTCATCACTTTCTTATACGTGTTTTTGTGGGTTTTCGTTTCTTTTTTTTGTCATGTTGTTGTCGGTTTTCCAGCACGTTTTTTGTCACTACTTTGATACGCTTTTAGATTTGGGTAATGCCAAACTGGAGAGAATGTGCTTGGTAACAGGTTAATTCTGAGCTCGTTTACATGATCAATTTGTTGTTTCCATTTCTGTAAATGTATTAAAAATATATGCATTACAGTATGCTATTTTGAATGAAGACCCTCATGCATGAGCAGCAGGCCATGTTCCCCCACTATCTCTGAGCCTGTCTGGGCCTTCCTGTGTTATTTCTTATTCCACAAACTGCTTTTGTCTCACCATATATTTCCTGTCTGTCAAACACCTGCTCTGCTGCTCCTTGTGTAATCTCGATGTTAGCATTCAGGAAATAGCTAATAATAGATCGACCGTCGAAAGGGTGGCACGGAGCTATTGTTACACTACGGTGATGGCTTTGACAGTCTCATAATGTTTTAATTCACACAACGTATACAGCGCTCGGGTTGACCGTAGCACATAAATGGAAAACGTAAAGTCAGCAAAATTGTAATTATTTCCATTGTTGCGGTTGCACACTTCTTGCTAAGGCTTGCCCGCTCTCATTACGGTGGTGAATATGGCGTTTCATCATTTATGCTAATTCCAATACTGCGCACACAATACACAATTATGCCCTTAATTAAATTTGTCAATAGTGTGATTTTGCGGCCGTTGAGCGCCGTGCACACCTAGCCAATCTCCATTTTGCACGAGACAATACACCGCACAATGAGGATGATTATGTTTAAAACTAAAGCCATATTCCCCTATAATTTGAAGGGAGAGTATAGCCCTCGATTCTTTGTAGCACATCGAGGCGAGGCTGAGCCCATGCATAATTCATATTTCCATATCATCTCGGTGATCGCGTGTTTGCTCTCTCAGCGGGGAGCGGGCTGGTGGTGTGGTACAGGGTGGGCCTTAGAAAGTGTCAGAAGAGAGAGAGGGAGAGAGAGCAGAGAGAGAGGGAGAGAGAGAGAGGGAGTGACAGGTAGAACACTGGCGTTAATTATCATCCGTCTGAACGCGGCCCATTTGCAGATTTCTCCAACTGCAGTTATTTTTACACCGTCGACACACAGCGGGACGGGGACAGGCGTCTGCCGAAATAGACCAGCGTATTTTCTTCTTTTTTGTGTGTTATCCTTACGATGACAATTACTTTATGAGATGCAATAAATAAATCAGCTTTTCAGGCATCTTAGAGCAGCGGTGATTCTCAACCCTCGGAGGTCACGAGATAATTTGGGGGGCATATTTTCTCTGTAGTTTGAAGGGAAACGTGCCTTCACGGACAATACTGGCTCTTATATCAGTGGTTGCGACGAAAATGTTGAGAATCACGATGTGCGAAAATGAAAATGGGAAGAAAATAGGCCACAGCTTTGGTGAGATTAACTGCAAGAGTGGGAGGAGCCTTATCTATGGGTCTACTCTAGACTGAGGAAAAAGTAGCACCATCACCACAGCAAAACAGAATTCTGTACAAAATATTCCGTCAATTAATGGCCAAAAGTCTTAGAAATGGAAGGCAGGAAGACGTCATGTGATGGGATGTGATTCACCAGTTCACAAATGCATATCTTTGGCGTCACATGAAAAGTAATAAAACCTCAGAGAAGTAGGAGCTGTAACCACTAAGCCACCAGGCAAATGTGAAAGAAGAAAAAAGAACTAATCGAATAAATCAAAACAGCCTCCATGTAAACAGTGAATATTAGACACTTCTTCTCATTGTCTTCACCTCTTCGCCCCTCTCCAGCTCTGTCCCGTCTGAACTTTAATCGATTCAGTTGAGTTGACTTGAGAGAGCGTCAGCAACACCAGCACACACATCTAAACAGAGGTATCCGCCGTCCCCCACAGACACACACACACACACACACACACACACACACACACACAATACTTTCAATCTTGATATACCCTTTTCTCCTCCCAGTGGACGAGATGGACTAGAATTAATTAGCCCCGCCCGCCCATGGACACAACATAAAGCAAACAGCGAAAACAGACACCCACCATATGTGTGAGCGCGCCTGGTTAGTATTCCCTGGTCGTCTAAAGCAGAGATAGCGAGGTGTTTGTGGAGATTGGGCGCAGTATTGATTAAACCCAGCAGGGGGCCGGGCTGTGAGCGCGGCAGATAGCTCTCACCTGCCACACAGCAGCGCCGCAGCCCCCAACATCAAACCGACCACTGGAGTCATTAGAAAAGACCGGGCCTGGCTCCCGATGATGGAGGGAAAACCAATCAGCGAATTTTAATTTGACTTTGAAGGGCTGCATAATGAGTTTTTATTTTTCAAATGACTTCGCGGTGGCAGGCGTTCTTGCAAAACTATTACGTTTTTTTTGTTTGCAATTAGCTGTGGAACAGGTTAACTATGAGAAACCGAATGCACCGATTGTACCACGTGAGGTTAAAAGTAACGCACTACATGCAAATTACATTTAAAGTTCACTTCATTTACATCAAGATCGAGCACTAAACAGAGAAAATGAACTGCCATGAAAATATTTTTATATCATGGTAAAAGGATGGAACGAGCATAGTACCTGTAAGTGTTATAACAATAATAATGTCATAATGTTAATGACAGAAACAGGACAAATAATGGAAATATGATTAATTATAACTAGTAATCATAATAATGACGTAATAAAGCAAAATGAATTTTCCCCTCGGTATCCTTAGTGACAAGTTATTTCACATTATTACTCTGCACTAGATTGAAGTGCCCAGATATCTACCAACATGAATATATCACTCCTAATCAGAACTCAAGTCGATATATTTCCTTAGACAGCCTTTTGTCGTGTTCACTGTCAGTCACCTCCTCATCACAGGGGACAGGGCTGTTCTCAGTGGGACGCCTGTCAACACCTTAAATCCACGGTGACACTCTATGACACAGATCTTTGAGTCATGGGGGGGGGGGGACATGTCTGAGTACCTGAACATGTTCAACCTTGCCCTGTCGATGCAGAGGTGTGAAGGAAAAATAAGTTTGGGTTTTCATCTAAATGACTGTTTTAATGTCGTTAAGGGTGTCAGGCCTTTTTACGTGGCTGAGACCTATTCCGACTACTTTGGTGAGGGGTAACCTGGTTTTGGCTGTGCTTCTGCGAAAACTTTTTTTAAGTTAGAGGAAACTAGTTTACAGTAACAAGACAGGTGGCTGCACAAAACCATTGCGCTTCAGTTGAGTCATTTGTGGAAGGGAAGGGTGTTTCAAAAGAATATTTGGAGACAACAGCTCAAGTAACGTGGCCAAACAACGAGCTCCAATAGTAGCACAATGTAAGAAAACAGTTGGATTTGTATGTTAGGATGGAAAGTATTGGACTGCACATCTTCTAAATTCAATGTGCTGCTTGGGAACATAACAGTCATACATTGGGCTGTAGTGCGACTCAAACGGAGAGGTTGAAATGGAAAATTTGTGAAATCATAAGAAAAGAAAATCACTTTTTGAAAACTGTCAAACACATGGAAGGGAAGCGCCATAGTCTCTTCCAGCGCTTGTTTACCACCTATCTCCAGTAGAATATTGCCATTTAAGATGTTTTATAGTGATGATATAATGATGGATAACCACAGAAAGCCAGGCCTTTCCGAGAGCATCAGTTTCCTGCAGACGTCTGTCCCTCACAGTCTTAGATGAAAATGGTCTTGAATGCAGCTAATGGTGAGAAAATGCACTGTGCTGTGGCCATTATCATAATCTTGCATATTATGTATACTTACCATAATGATGATGGTATTTTGAAACTCATTCTCCCATGCCAGTTCTTTGAAACCCTGGCCTTGCACACCCACAATTACAACAGTGCGGTGGTGCCTATGAGCATGCCCTTGTCCGTCTGTCCGTCCGTCCATCCACCCACAGTCTCCCTCTATCCTCCTCCATCTCGGTCTCCTCTCCCAACTAGGTTTTAATCACTGCAGTAATTGGCAACACCCCGCTGTGAGCTGGTGTGCACGCATACACAGTGATACGTGCTCAAGCAAATCCCCCTGGCTATGTATAAATATATGTGTGAGTGGAGACTGGAGTGGGGGCAGGAAAGAGGAGAGGGAGAGAGAGATATGGACAGATAAGAATAATGAAAAGAAGCAAGAGTTTCAGAACTGCAGGCCAACTCCACAGCCTGTGAAGCACTCGGAGCAAGTGGAGCGCTGCAGCCAAATTGTAATTATGAGAGAGAAAAAAGGACTCAAGATTGATTACACAAGCCAATATTGGGATGGAGTAAACACTGACAGCCTGTACTCAAGAATATTAATAATTAGCCTCAAAACATGAAAGTAGATCCCATTTCAGATACAGTGATTACCGTAAGCATCTGACAAGATATAATCAATTGTGCAAGAAGGTGTCCCGGGAGACCATATAGTGATTTCCAAAGATTTAGTCAATAAGCGCTTTGGTCAAGGTGAGGACAAGGACTGATGATTGGAAGAGCCCAATCTGGGATTTTTTTGCAAGCATTGAATAGTTTGACAACTCCAAAGTTTAAGCAATTAAAATACTGTACAATTGGGCAGAGTTTAGAAGCTGTTTGTGTGTATGGAAAATTCTGTTGAGGCGAGCGTTTTATTCCAGAGACGTGCATATACTGTATTATGTAAAATGCAGTAGTGAATCTAGATTGTAGTATGCACTGACTTTAGCCCAGCTCCCACATTTGATAACTGTCTTGAATATTACAAAAACAATCAGTATCATAATGATGTCACTGGACCACTTTGATACAGTGAAATGGGAAAAAAAATATTTATTTTAGAGTCAAACTGTAAAAACAAAACTTAAAGGGACTTTACGGAGTAAAAACTTTCAAATTAAGTATTTTCCTCCCCCTACACGTTCCAGCCATGTCCTAATGTGTAGAATGAGCCCAGACCTGTTCACCACAACTGCCTCTAAAATCCTGCACTGTCACTCAAGAAGGTAGGGCTGAAACAACTCATCGATTAATCGATGACTCATCGATTAATCGAAATAGTCGACAACTATTTTAGTAATCGATTAATCGGGTCTGTAGTGTTTTGTACATTGTAAATTCCGTAAATATCTGTTGTCTCATCCAATCAGAAAGCAGAATTAGTGCCTCCAACAAACATTTACTCCAACAAACATTTACTTTAAGTTACTATAACATTTCAAGTAAATGTGAAAAACAAATGAAAAAACACAATTTTCCTACACCATTCACAGCCAAGCGATTAATCGTAAAAATAATCGATAGATTAATCGATTACAAAATAATCGTTAGTTGCAGCCCTACAAAAAGGTGTTAATTTCGGGTTCGACTTGCCGTCATGCACGAGCTTAATATAGAGACTGCAGTTACGCGCAGACCTGAGGTGGCAGTAGTGAGTACAAAATGACCAAATTGCATCTAGTCCCTTTATCAATAAGGAAATCAACACAAACCCATGAATACAATATAATGTATAATGTGTTTTGGACTAGGGCCCGACCGATATGGATTTTTGGGGTCCGATACAGATTCCGATATGAAAGGGGTTGCCATGGCCGATGGCCCATTATCTAATTGTTTTTTTATTTTTCAAATAACCTATATAAACATGTATTATTATAGTTTAAATCATAGAAATACAGTATATCTAATAGAGGTCGACAGATGTGGGTTTTTCTAAGGCTGATGCCGATGATTGGGGATTGTGATTGGCCGATATGCACCGCTGATGTTTTTGGTCAAATAAAAAAAAAAAACTCATCTATAGTCATGTATGATGCTTCTGAACGTGTCAGTGTTGAACTGTGACTGCAGGGGGGCGATTTAGGACTAGGAAGAAAATGACTAAGTCCTGTTTTTTTTCAAAAGTTTGGACTATAATTTAAAGTCACACCGTGTAACATTTCACCCAATAAATATGATAAAACACAAACATTTGTATTGTAAGATATTTTTATCGTTCGGTTCATGTCTTTGCTGTGAGACTTGACTGTAACTTTCTCCTGCTCGTTTCCATGGAGATGTTGACTGAAGGCAGCCAAATATGAGATTTATGAGGTTAGGTCCTCATCCGCATCCATGCTTTGATTACCCACTGCAAAAATCCCATTTCCCGTGTCTAGCTGGTCATTAGGAGCATGTTTTGTATTGCTGGCAACAGTGTAATCCAAAATGTTACACAGAGTGCCTTTAAGTTGTGATACATTGTTTTTGCCTCAAAGGGAAAAGAGGTCAATCTTAGTTAAAGGAAAACCACAGAGCCATAATCTGATTCTTCCAGTTTCATAAAAAAAATCATCCAACAATAATGTATTAAATTCAACTATGCAATATTTGACACCAGAATGTTTCCTATGAGTGTCAGGATTTTGTTTGTGATCGAGACAAAATGCACTTTATAGGTGTGAAGAATTTGCTGGATTTGTGCTGCATTTACTGGGGCTTATGGGAGCAGCTCAGGCCTAAACCCAGCCTTACTCCAGTGTGAGAACCCTGTGACAATGACCGTGCCGAACCAAACGCTCAACAATCCGGGCTCTATGGTTATCATGGCACATTGGCTGCAAAAGCACACGTCCATGCTTGTGTGTGTCTTTTATGTGGGTCATCCTACCATGGCTAATGGCCCCTCACTGCGCGCGGCGTCCCGGGCTGAGCTGCGCCCCGCTGTCCCCCAACACACACACTGACACCCCTACACTCACAGCGGGGGACATTCTGGGGTGTCCCGCGCCCTAATACCCACCACAATACAGGACCCTGGCATCTGTTGCTCCTCAAAGTTGAAAGTTGTGAACTAGTAGGAGCATGTTGTCCTGCTCAGGCTGACATCCCACATTAGCTAAAAGATGGATTGTCGTTTTGGGGTTTGTTCTTTAGAAATATTTGTATTTATTTGTCCACTGTATGGATGGATTCTAATCTGTGGAGTTGGTTTTGGATGATTGAAAGAAGGTGCTGCTTGGCCTTTCTAAGGCCTCGCCAAAGACCTGACCTACCATCTGCTACTAACAGGTGAGTAATGCTTTTGCTCTGGTTATATAAATAGATTCACAACACTATTATTATTATTGTCATTTAACATTATCCTTGGAACACAGTCACCATTTTTGCAGGAAATGATACGTAAACGTCAACATGATGTATAGGTATCTTTTCTTGCCAATACATGTTCATGAAACCGAATTAGGAGCTATAACCAACAGATAAAAAGGCTGATTTAGGATGATCAAAACAGCAGTATGTAAAACAAAACAAAACAAATAAAAATAGCAAATAAGAAGACAAAAAAATGTGGATAATATCATCAAAGCGGTCACTCAGCAAGGTTAAAATAACCGCAGAAAAACCTACAAGCCAAGCTCTGATGTGGATTACTTTATCGACTAGTGATGGCACGGTATTGATAGCCAAGTTTGAAACCACTTAGGAGCCCCTGAAACATAGCTTTTCTATTGTTAAAAGGTGCGGATTGGGATGATTGTAAGTAGTGTGCCTTTAAACCACGTGATTTAGGCTCTCCAACATGTCTGACAGCGTCTCGGAGGTGCTACTTATGCATGCTACTGTACCATGCATGTTTCATTGTCTCCATCATCCCTAATATTAGTCAGAATACATGGGGTCGTCCCTCTTAAAAATACCCTCAGTGCTCCTAGACAGTAACCAGACAGACAGTGGGGGGAAGAGAGAAGAGAGAGAGAGAGAGAGGGGAAAAAAGTCTATCATTAAAATTCTGGCGCTGAAATTTTTTATTTACAACCTGCAACTGTGGAATAATCTGTAGAAGAGAGAGGAGAAGCGAGTATGGAGCTGTATAGAGGGGGATGGGTATGTACCAGAGAGGCAAGAGGGGGGTGAACGCGGAGATGCTGAGAATTTCGATTAGCGCCGCAAAGACCCACCTATATGCACTCTTGTATAGAATATATACTCCAACGGGGCGCAGAAAGGCCATTAAAATAGTATCAACGCAATGCAAAATGTTATGAAAAGAAAAGGAAAGTATGGAGCATGCCCGGGCAAACTTAACCCTCACGTCATGTGCTCAAACACACAAACTATTCCATCGTGTATTTTGGGATTGCATTTGAATAATATAAGCCTGCAAATGACCACAAACTATGCTAGCAGTTGTACGCCAAGGCAAAGTGTGGCTACGTCAGATTTTTTTTTTTTTTGCACACTGCACTAGGGCTGGTGTCTCTTTGTCTGCCTGTCGAGCTGCAGCTGTAAAAGATGGAGGCGAGAGAAATATGCTTTTCCGAACGCGTCGCGAGAAACCCAGGCGTCACTTTGTCTTCGAAATGCCATTGTTAAAATATTGATTTCCGTCATTCACTTCTTGGGAGTGGGTATCCGTCGGCGCCCGTGTAAATAAATAAAAAAAAGATGCGCAGGGTGCGGCGAATCAGCTCGAAAGTTATTTGGGTTGAATTCGAGGACAGTAACCTTCTCGGCACCTGCCTTTCACTCTGACGCGTTTGTCTGTGCTGAAAAGCAAGCAGCGATTATTTCATCTTTTGAGACTCAAGGCTAAGTTGTTGCAGCATTTATTTATTCAAAGGAGGCATCACACAATTGTTATTCGGCTCTTCAGCAACCAAGAAGCAGATTTAAGATAGTCAGGTTAAGTGTTTAAATTGCTGGTATGTGCCGTGCTTTGTAATGTATCTTTGGGCTGAAATGTATGTTTGCATTGAGAGAAGGCAAAGACCTAAGGCTGAGGAACTATGCTCGATAACACTGGCTCCAAAAGTCTAGTTGTTTTTATATACTCATTAAAATAAATATTGGGAGACATTGGATGAAATGTCAGGAATCAATGGTCCGAACTGACAAAACACAAGTTAATTACGATGTGCTCAAGTCAAACCAAACAGACTGAGCTTCAGGTGCGCCTATGTGTTAAATCATAGACCCAAAGAACCTCTGTCCAACTGCACAAAATGCCGTCTTTACTTTGCACATTCTGCTGCACCTCGCTCTGATGCTGTGCCTAAACGGACAGCCATTTCAGGAGCTAAAGCGTCGATGTGTAACACACATGGAGACGGAGGAAGAACTAAGGCCGAGCTTGCAGAAAAAGCAGATGATTTGCATGTATAGTCGACGGACCGAGCCGGTTAGCCATTGTACGATAAACAGAAACACAGATGCTTTGATTCCAGGTTGCTTTAGAGCGTTCGCAGCGGGAGTACCCCTCACACGCACACATTACGGGCTGGACTGATAGGATTACTGCTGCTATAGTCTCCTCACTTTTTCTCCCACACCCCCCTTCTTTCTATCTATCTCTGGCTGCCGACTCTTGATTATTCACAAGGTTAGCTTCTGATTGCCGTTAGCCCTAGCATCAGACATTCATTATCTCGGTAGTGCTCGTCTTTCCTGTGGTTTTTGTGTCTTGGTTTACAAGCTTGCGTTGACAATTTTACAAACAAAAGATACACTGGAACGCACAACGGAAATATTGAATTGAATTTGTTTCTCAATGTAGATTGGAAGTTTCAAGGCTGTTCCATACATTTGTTATGTTATGCTAAATTCTACTGCTGATGAGCTGGGCCATAATTTTATCCTCATATTGATCAATCTCGATTTTTAAACTAAATCATTTTATTTTATTGAAAGAAAGAAATATATCTTTTACTAATATGGTTTGTGAACATAGATAAGAAAGGCCTTTAGCTTTTCAGTCCCGTATCATTGAACACATAAAATAATGTCATTGTTCAGGTGCTGTCACAGCCTAAGAATTAGAGATTGACCAATGCTGAGATTGCGATTTGCGATGTCAAGCAAACACATTGCAAAATCCCATCCACTTCTCATGCACAATGACAGGGCGATGGCAGCTGTCAGTTCTGTAGGAACAAATGGGGCCAAATTGGAGACGTATAGGCGGCCTTAGCAGAATACTGATGATGTGTGTGTTACTGCGGCACGGCTTCAAACGCACGGACAGGGCAGCTCCGAGTGTCACAGTATAGAAATCCTGCCTCCAGCTAAATATATACGGTTCTGCCGAGGCTTTGGTTCGGTGTGAAATATGGTGTTGCAAAATCGAGGCACAACAGTAAATGCAGAATATTTTTGTCGTGAAAATTAAAGAATGCTCAGAAATGTCGCTGTAGATTGAGGTTATTATTATTATTTAGATAAGGACAGATTCAATTGTCACAAAAGGTCAATTATTTTAGTGTAAAAGAACATGAAGAAAGAAAATTAGCAAAAGAATAGGAGGTTTCTGATGGATCTGATGGAGTAAGAGCAAGCTCCTTAGCAGAGGTCTCTCCAGCTTTAATATCTGTGTGTATTTTGCACTTTGGATCACCTTACTTTGTTTGTACAATCTATAGCTTTGCTCAATATGGTAGCTGAGAATTTAGACCCTGCAAATTTGAAAAGGCAAAGTAAATATTCTGCTTTTTTCGAACGTAAGAGACGTCAGGTGATGGAGGGACTGTTAGTTTTACCATTTAGTCCTTTGCACAATGTGGGCCATTTGTAGCCGAGTGTTGACACATGTTAGTTCGGCCTGATTAGTCCCAACATAAAGACGAAGCACACAGCCCCTCCGTCACCATTCAGCCATTTTGTCTGTGTCTGTCACGCCGGCGGATGGGATGCGTGTGTGTGAGAGGCCTTTGTTAAGGTAATGCAACAACAACAAAAAAGCCCCAAAACAACAGAGGCGAGCCGGGGACGACACCGTGCGAAATTAACCCCTCTGTCCCATTCACTGACCCCTAGATGGTGGGTTATCTACAAGCAAGGGACGGCCCCGCTCCTGTCACCTGCGGCGAGACGGTGGCAGAGGACCAGGTGAAATGTTGGTAATAAAATAACGAGTGTGAGATGTGGGGTTCTGCCGGCTTTTGTGTCTTTAAGTGGATTAACATAGCGGTCAGTGGGACGCGCACCCGAAGTGGCAGCCATAGCCGTTGTTTACAAGCCGCCCTCGCCTCCGTCGCAATCACTTTTTTTTTTTTTCCCCCCTTCACAAAAGCGTTAAAAGGGTGGGGCTTGAGTCGGAGCAGGAGTTGTGTAATCTGGATTTCTTTTTCATTTTTTTTATGAAGCTCTTAGGTGCGAGAAGTCAAGGATTTGAAGTTGTTGTTTTTTAAACGCAGTGGACGTGTGTGTTTTTTGACTAATAGGCTCGTAGCATAGAAACAAGGAGTAGGTGTTAATTCATGACCTTTTTGTTTTTTGTTCCAAATTTAGATAACAGGGTAAATAATTATAGGATATATAGGATAATAGGAGGAGGATTTTGCTCAGTAGTGAACCATTAAATGTGTTTGATTTGAATTGTTAAATGGTGGACAGTCGATGGTTAAAAAGGAAACAAAACTAGTTGTTGTATTGCAGGTATTTACACTTATTCTATGTTAATGTTCATTATGTGTATTTTCATTAATTGCCCTGTATGCCTGTATTGCCTAACAGCAAATCCTCCAATTTAATTCACATGTGAGTCTTTTTTTGTTTACTTTCTCTGACTGCTATCAGGAGCAATAAACAGCTGAAACATTATGATACTTTTTCACACGACATGAGGCCTTATACACGACACTGTATTGACTAAAGCAAACCTGAACATTTAAATTTGAGTTGGCTGTAAAGATAATTATTGAACTACTTTTAGTGAGAGGTAACTGTTCGGAGAATAAAAAAATAGACTGTTAAAACACTCAACAGAAAAGGTTTTTTTTAAAGTTGGATTTTTGAGTCGTAGTTTCTATTGTGCTACAGTGAGTTACATATCTGCTATAAAAAGGTCCAAAGCATCTTGAAACATAATTCATGCAAATAAGTTAATGCAATCTGTTACTATACACGAATCCCCTTTGCTTTATCATGAAAATATTTTCAGAAAAACAAAATGCTTTATTTTCTCACAGCATCCAGAACAACATAATAGAAGAAGGATCATTATCGGCTTTGAGCACAATTATCTTAGCAAGCAAATTATATCGGCCTATGGGTTCAACCAAGCACCTTTAAAAACAAATGTATTTTTTGCAGATTGCTGAGAACTACAGTATATTTCGTTTGTAGAAGATCTTTCAACATCTCTCACACCTTTGAATTATAACTAATTTCTCGTTATCTGTTTCTCATCAGCGTCTTTCTTATCAGAACAGGTTACTGTATGCGTCTATACTGGAACACTTGACCTAAAGTCTGATCGAATGAAGTTGATAGATTTCATTAGTGCCAGATACATATTAACAGTGGCTTCCTCTCGATTGGCCTTGAGTACATGAGGTAACTTCATGTCAATTATGAATGGATGCATTATAGACATGTTGAGAGCGTCACTATTTGTCCAGGCTTTCAGGTTGTTCAGGAGTTTTATTTGACGTTGCATTTATATTTTCAATAAAATTCCCTCTGGTCACATTGGGTATAAAATGTTATGGTGAATATGGAAAGATCTCAACCTTTTTATTGATATTGTAAATGCAGTGTTTTACTAAGGACTTCCTTTAGCACTTTCATTCAAATACAATAGATATAAAACATAAAGAATGAATGAAAAAATAAAAAATAAAACAATAATCAATTGACCAAAATTTACAAAATGTCACGTGGCCTAATTTGTTTTCTTAAGTGAATTACATTTTAAAATGTGTTATTAAAGGGGTTAGAATTTTTTTGTTTAGTTTTTCTCATCACTCAGTCAATTGTATTTCAAATATTTTCCATTTAACTGGACCACTTTTGTGTGTGATATTAAATAATTCACCTTAACTTTATACAAGTCTCTCACATCTTGAAGTGTATATAAACATGTGGGCAACACTTATAGCATTTCCAGCATCTGCAGAGCTGTGCGTCCGGGTAGTCCTCCCTTTCTTTATACTAAAATGCACAGAGGATCAGTCATGCTTGGGGCCGCCCCTACATTGTTGCCCCATAAGCAGCTTTTAGTCTAACTTTAAAAGACTTTTCCTTCGAGAACTGGGCTCGTTCTTGCATTGTCGTATATGGCTTTGTGTTTAAAAAAGGGGGGCAGGGTTTGGCAATGCTCCTCGGTTCAACAAGCTACAATTGATTTGCTAATGACAGACTGTCGGCCCTTAATACGACGTCTGTAACAAGCTTGTCTGTGACAGAGTTGGGGATTTTTCAAGAAAAATTGGCTCAAGAAATTGATTAAACTACAGGTTGAACCGGAGCTAGCTGTGTGCAATGAGTTTTATTCACTGTAAAAGATGATTATTGATAAGAATAATACAGCTGGTATTGAATTGAGGCCATAAACAAAGATGAACTACTGTGAGAGAATTGTGCAGAAAATGTAAACGTTTATAAAGTGAGTTTCGAGATTACTGGAGGCATAGAAAAGGCCTCATTGTCTCCCTGGTCGGTGCTTATTGCTATGACTGTGTTTAAGCAGATGTTTAGAATGGTTACTTATTCCAGATAAATTGTATTTACAATATTGGTTATCATCAGACAAAATTAAAATATTGTGCAATATTTAATTTGATCCAACAACTGGAAAGTTTGGCAGTGAAAAATAACACGTGTGCACTGGTTGAACTGGTTGATTATTATAGTCGTTTAGATTCTAAAGCCTTTGTCTGTTTCTAACTCTGGGTTTTGTTCTTGTCAAACAACAGAGACATTTCAGAAAACCAAAACTTAACAGAAAAATTAATCTTAATGGCACATGTGTCTTTTGAATAAAGTTCAACCAATTCAGAAGAGTTTTGTAAACAAATTCTCTGTGACCTACATTTTGATCATAAGAAATACAGTTTATTTTTAATATATATATTTGCATCGGAAAAGAAAAGAAAGTACTTTGTTAGTCAGTCTGTCCACACTTTACCATAGGCCTAGACATACATAGCCAAACAGATTATTTTTTATTATAAATATGTGAAAGTGGCCTATTTAGTATATTGGTTCAGATCAGGCAAAAATACATCTGAGCACTTGAATAGCAGCCGTTTTATCTGCTGATTAAAAGTCATGTGTGTTTATTAATATTACTTCAGTAAAATCCATCACATTTGTGCTATGAGCTCAGTATAATTCCCACACCCCCATAACGATAATGACACTGCACGTCCGCATGTCCCGGCGCCACACTGGTGTGAGCGGCAGTGATTTGAGCCTGCTGCGCGTGTGACACAAATGGCCCATAAATCCAGATGTGTGTGTCTTTAATGAGCAGCTGTTGACCATAATCCCGGCGATAAATGACTTTTAGCAGCTTTCGGCGCGGCGCCCCAACGTGCAGTTTAATTTGAACGGATGAAATGACAACGCCGTGTATGGGAGTAACTCTGGCTTAAACATGACCTCTAGATCATCATCACTTGTGCCTGTTTCTGAGAGAGAGGTTTTAAGGAGATGAAGTCAAAAGTGAAAAGCTGTGAGCGACTGTGACCGAAACGCGGCAAAAGAGAGGTCTTGTTTTGTTGTTGTTTTGACTGACACATTACACGGGATGACAACATTAATGGGACAGTTATTGCCTTGAACAGAAATCATGTTTGCTGACACTGGAACGCAACCTTAAAACATCCCATAAATGTCAATCCCTCTTTTTTTTAACGCAACTACTTCAAAATAATCCATAAACCACGACAATTAATATCCACGCTTTTGAATTTGAAGGTTTGAGATCGATGACATTTTATTGCGATTTGCAAGTCGTTTCTCATTTTGCATTTTCCTTATTTATTTATCACTCGTGTCGTTTTCCAGTATGTTATAGTAGAATTTGGCCTAGTTGTAGTTCAGACCTCTGCAAACATGTACTGTGTGACTCTTGTATCAGTTTAGCAGTTCATATTTCAATGTGTCCTCTAATGTTAATGTTCCTGACATTGTTTCAAATGTGCATGACTTTCGGCAGCTCATGAGCACTTTCATGTCAATACAAAACCTGTCGCTCACATGAAGAGGTCTCAGAGCCACAGATGGATCCATTGTATTTATGCCTAAGAAGAGAAAGTGCTAAGAGTAGTTATTTATATTTCCCCCAACTACACCCTGAGTGCAGAGGGTTGTTCCTCTCAGCTGCCCTGCCATGAAACCGTCGGTATCATTTTATTATTGAAAGCACTCTTGTTGATATCGTGTCTCTCCGTGTCATCTATCACAGTCGGACCTCCATCTCCTCGCTCCTGCCTCTCTGGCTGCTGTCGAACTACTTTTGCCATGGCAACCCCTAATGCAGTATAAATGCGGGCGCGGCGACTCCTGCTGCAGCGACATGCGATTTATAAAAGCAAAGGTGAAATGTCACTCGAGTAGTGGCTTAAAAAAAAAGAAAGAAAACAAGTGGGGCTTTTGATGTGCACCTCGGTCAACATTAAAATACTACAACGCCAAATTAGGTTAGGCTTCATGTAGCACCGCATGGTTTCTGGCTCTGCAGTTTGTATCTGACAGGCTGACTGCACCTCAACACGTTTCCCTGTGTTGCATTAGTGTACCACTCCAGTTTGTTGTTTTACTGCTTGCCAATATTGTTTCGCCTATATGTCAGCTCGTACACCGCCTGACTCACATTGTCTCCTATATCGGCTTATAACGGACAATCCTGATAATCCCACTGTAGTGGGGCGTATGTGGAGCCAGCAGTGTCCTCTCTCCTCCAAGTCAACATGGATTACAAGATGGCACCTATGTTATGACTTGAAATACGTCTGTTTTACACTAATGTTTCACTTTGATTCACAAGCAGTGCATAGGTTTTTGAAAGTGTTTACACGGCACTTAGTTACAGAGCATTGTGCTTCAAGATAGTTTTCACTCCTTAGAGGCGTAATCATTTAAATATTAATGATTTAGGGCTGCAACTAACGATTATTTTGTAATCGATGAATCTATCGATTATTTTTACGATTAATCGATTAATCGCTTGGCTGTGAATGGTGTAGGAAAATTGTATTTAATTTTTTTTTTATCACATAACGCTAAAGTGGCGCCGCTTGAGGACGTGTTGATGGAGTAACTTAAAGTAAATGTTTGTTGGAGGCTCTTAATTCTACTTTCTGATTGTATGAGACACAGACAGATATTCATTAAATTTACAATGTACAAAACACTACAGACCCCAACTATAAAAACAAAGTAGGTTTTCATCAAAAATACTACATTTTCATGTCATCTTTGCTCTATTTGAGTGTGTGAACCAGAAAACGATTAATTGATTACTAAAATAGTTCTCGACTATTTCGATAATCGAATAGTAGTTGATTAATCGATTAGTTGTTTCAGCCCTATAATGATTATTTAAGGCTATAGCTGAAACAAAGTGTAAGAGCATGTTATTATTATTGGTTACAAAGTTGCAACCCAGCCATACCTTTATTTGTTAACTATAATTTAATTGACGATACATATTTTACCAACCAGTCTATTACTATGAAACTGTGTCAGAATAAAAAAAACATAGTAAAGAAAAATAATGAATAAATAGCTTTATGGCAGGACTTCAAAACAATCCTTCAGCAAATACCTGTTTCTGTCATTGAAAACATTGTACATTTGATAAGGTTTTACAGTGATGCAATGCTCCTCTGTGCTCCAAACAGAAAATCGCAGGTCTAGTGCAACGCGAGGCAACACGACGTTGTTGTATAAAATATTAGGTGAACGGTGTATAATTTATAGCGTATGAGTCGAGAAGCAGACATGAAAACACAGGTTGCTTAGTCGAGGGCCACGAGTCGCAGCCCCTCCACACGACTATGTCAGCGCTACGCAAACATTAGCACACTTCGGTGACCTGTTCTCGTGTCCCTCGGAGTAGTTTCAGGGGGCTGTTTGTTTTGTCTGCCCCGTCTACAGCTCCGTCCTGCCCCTCTCTTTCACACCGAGAGAATGAAACCACACCCCTTTAGGCCTCGGCCCATAGTGAAGGGGGATTTGAGTCTTTGTGACAAGCGGCAGGTTTGATTTTGACATTGGCTGCGCAAAAAAAAATCATCCTCAAGGCCAAACGGATTTTTGGTGATTCCCTGGACTCCTTCACTTCTCTGAAATCTCTCTTTCATTTATTTTCTGTAAAAGAGTTGTTCCATAACTTTTTAAAAGGTACAGACCCTTATTTTACTCCAGTCCAGTTTATGACGGCCTATAATTGCTTTGTACATTTTTTAGTTTAGTTCCTAAGTCTCATGCTACCTTGCTATTGCTATAACAATGACAGTATTAAGCCTGTTTCATCTCAATAATTTATATTATAGCAGTAAATAATGTTGAAACCTCTTTAAGGAAATTCCGTCCATTTTTCAACAAATATTGTAAACGCAAGAAAAAGCTTTAGGTGTGTCCTGTAATTTAAAATGATACAATATGAGGATTGTAGCCAGATCAATTAAGAATAAGATAAAACATTCTATATTTAGTACTTACATTTAGTCCTTAAAATGGCAACCGTAACAGGAAAAAGTGTATGTGACTGAAACCCATCCATAGGTTATTTTCAGCTCACATTGGGGGCCAGTTTATCCTGTTGATTGCATTGCATATTGCATGAGAAATATCCACCAAAAAGTAAAAAAAAAAAAAAATTATAATCTGAAAAGGTTCTTGTATTTGTTGTCAGGCCTATAATCTCGGAATACATAAATGAGTTGTCATCTCTTTTTAACACTTTAGGGTTTGGGATTTAATTTGAACGTAGCGAGCAAAAGCCATCCTTTTAATTAATAATGCCCAGTAACATAAACCAAAATAATAATGTTAAAAAGTGAAAAAAAAAAGAAGAAGAAAAAACTGTCTCTGCTGGAAAAAAGCTCTGTCTTCTGCTCGGTCAATGCTTTACATGTAATACGTCAGAAGCGTGAACTGAACTCTCAATTTCACATCTCCATTGGTTTAACATTACGCTGAAAATGCATGTAAAAACCCAATACACAAACGTTCAAACTCACCGTGGAGTGTATTTTAATCTTGAGCAAAAGTCGTTTGTTCACCTAAAGAGAAATGCATGCTGCTCTACAAAAATTAAATCAAAACAACAACAACGTTATGATGTAACAAGTTGGAGATTGAGTATCACGTCAGAACCAACGCTCGAGACATTGCACCTGGCCAGAATCCAAAACTGTCCGTGACACGTGACCAGCAACGGGTAATATACAGTATATGTAGATGTAAATGGATGTATTTTCAGCCGTTTCTGTGTTGTTAAACCCACTATTCTGTATAACGGCGTACACTACCTTAGTATATAACAGACAACTACTTCAAAAGCCAAATCCACAGGGGACGAGGAAGTGCACATAATTTAAAGGATCCACGCCTCGCCATGCGCACATACACATACCTCTCTGAACCTATCCAGCCGTTTGCAGCCAATCAGGATCGAGCTCGGGTCTGACCTGCGCTTCCCTTATGAATTTCCACCCCCAGGGAAAGTAAAAGCCTCCTGTTTTCATGTGCATTGTGCGGCTGGTATTATCACACGCCCCTCCCGAGCGCACGCAGAGCAAAACCACACACACACACACACACACACACACACACACACAGCGTCCTCATAACTGTGCAAAATGTGACACGAGTGCAACAGTCTCACTACATGTTTGTTTTGACAAATGTGTACGGTGCAAGGTACAGCGCGGCGGGTGCAGTTAGCTTGGTGAGAGTTTTGGAGCTTTAAAATGTTGTGATTCGTCTTTACATCATTTCACGTTCAGGATTTTTTGCTTTTGTCAGGCCCAGTGTGGTGAGAGATAAAGGTAATACTCCATAAAGCAATGCTACTGTCATTGAATCAGAGCTATTATTAAAGAGTGCAGTGATGGTTATAACCTTATGATAAAAAACCTACCAATCTGTAGTGGACCGAGATAATCTTCTACTCTCCAAACCCTGGCTTTGTTCTCCAATCGGAGGGCTTGTTACATCCAAATAAACATTTCTATCTAAGTCATTTCCATGAGCATTTCCAAAGGTTTTCCCCATTTTCACTCAACTGGAAAACCATGACCCACTGAAACTGCTCCCCACTTTTGAGGTCTTTTTTTTTTTTTTTTTACCTTAAATTGACATCTCTATCGATGACTTCCATGGAGATGATGTCACAAGTCAGGGAAGGCTCTTATTGGTCCAGTCTGGGTCACTCCTGCCAGGCCATGTATATGAAGAAGGGCTTCCTAAACAGACCAAAGCAGATTTCTGTGATTTATTTCAATTACATAAATTAATTACTTTATTAAAGCTATATTTGGTGTGGAGATAAATGGTCTATATTCTGATGGTATAATCTTAGACCAGAGGCTCACAAACTTTTCACGCCATGACATTGACCCCCAAAATATGAATGTAAACAACTGGAGACCCCCACAGTAAAATGCAATTTATCAAATGTACAATTTCGAAGGTTAAAACATTAAAAATCAACTGAATTTTCATGTTGTTATTTAATGTAATTTACATATACACTGTTTATATTCAAAACACTTGGACATAATTTTTTTTTTTTCTTTTAAACAAAAAAACCTCTTGAAACGATCTCATGACCACTACTGTAGCTCCCAGTTTAGGAATCTAAAACAATACTCTTTACTCTCGTATGAATTGGAGGAGATTGTACTGTGATTCACCAATGCACAAAAACTTCAACTTATGAGAAATAAAGTATAAAGTAAAAAAGAAGTAATTTGGTCACTGATTCTGAATGTACTTCTAAAACACGTTACTCCAATAAGAAACCCTCTTTTGTCCCTAAATTACAGGTGCGTGTCCTGAGACTGGAGCAGATGAAAGGCCTCTCCAGCTGCAGGAACAAGAGCTGTGTGGGCTCCACTTGGGGTCATCACTCCACTCTGTGCTATTTCCAACCAGCCAGCTGCATCATGGGTAATTTCGGAGACATGGATCGATTCTATGTAAAATCTCTTTCAAATCAACATAAACTCATGGGGAGGTTCAGACAAAAACAAGAAAGTTGATCAAATAACGCAAAAACAACCATATGTTAAATATTGAGACTATTTTTTATTTTCAGTGAGTAATATTTGATCATTACTTCTGGGAGTGTAATACAGAATTGTAATCTCTAATCTTTAGCCTTTGGCATTTTGTTGGTGAGTTTATTTGTGAAATACTATATTTTAAATACAACTGATGACTGATATAACTTATTATTTCTGTATTGCAATATTGTTCATCATGTCAAGTGAAATACATGTAATATTGTATTAAGTGTTTGTGTATAAAGTCAAAATGATTAAAAAGAAAATGTGTGTGGAGCACTTTGTGATCATGATTGCGTTCTCTCAGCACTTACCTCTTCATGGACTCCTTGGCACATGGTTGTTTTCTAAAAAGTAAACGTAAAGAAAGATGACATTACATTACACTGTACGAGACAATATGACTGCATGTGACAACACCTTGCTGAGAACAGAAACGCCCACAAAACACATACCGTAATTACTATTACCGGTAATTACTGTCACTTTCTTCAACACTATGACACAGGGCACAGGCTTCACTCATAGCTGGGGAATACAAAGTGCACAGTGTGGTGCATACGCTCACAATGTAGTGCATACACTCATTATGTAGTCTATTCTTTTTGAGAATATGCTTTTCTGTTTTCAATTAGGAAAAAAACATTGGAAAGTAATCCCTCCACATCCTTTAAATGAAGTGAAATTACTTGGCACAACTTTGATACAGCATCAAGGGTCTGTTACCTACGGAGCCAGGTAACTAATGCTAAAGCAGGGACATTTAGATGTAATTTTAGGCTTTTGTAGGAACTAAAGCTGTGCTTTCTAAAAAATAGCCTATAATGTTGCTTTTTTATATGGTTCTTTGAGCGTTGACTTATTACAGAGCCAAATATTTCATTTGAAAATTAACAGCCAGCACCGTGTGATCTGAGAATAAAGGCCAGCTAGATCACACTATTCACTTAAAGGACCTTGCTTTGCCCATGGATCAGTGTAATTTTAATGACTGATTCTGGCTCATAATTGGGTAAGAAAGAATTATTAATCCTAAAGTGAAATATTTAGCATGATTTAGTAAAACAAAAAGCCAGTCATCCTCTAATTGAAGACTGTTAAGAAATGGCACCCTATCATAAAGATGAAGCCTATCAACACAACATGGAGTATAGGCAAATTAAGACTGCTTGTTAAGTTTAAGTAACTCTTACAGGCTATATACATTGCATGCTCTTACCTGATGTTATGCGGGAAGTAGCATGTTGTCATGTTTATGACTATTGATAAATGCTTCAGGGTGCGCTATCTGGTCATGTTGAAGACTAAATAAATATATTTTGGTTAAAAATTATCTCAACAACTTGTAACCTAAATTTTTAACGTGTTGGATTTCTCCTTTATAGTTCGTCGGAACTAGTTTCATCTATGTATTCATACTCGTGTTCGAGCGCTCATATTGATTGGCCACTTTTGTGCAATAACAAATATATTGATAGGACACTTTAATGAAAAGTAACACAAATTATTGACTTTGGTAAACATGTAATGCATTTGTATTCTATTTTGAGGGTCTATTTTATTCGCCTACACGGCAGGATATGTGGCACCAGGAGGCGTGCTGCGGTCTATATAAAAGCGCCGCCATCTTACATTTTCCAGTCTCAGCCTCTCCAGCTAAACTCAAACCGGTGCAGCGAGGGGGTACGGCGGACTCCCGCTGCAGCTCTTCGGTTTCTTCTGTTTTTGGGGTTGTTTTTTTTTACTTCCCAGGACCCAGGTGCACGGACTTGCTGAATTGACAAGGGTAGGCATCGCCATTCAGACTTTGGGCTATATAAATGTGTCCCTCTTGACGGGGCTCTCCTTGACTCAACCGGACCGCTGTTGTGCGCGGCTTGACGGGGATGCTGCTGTTTCTGCTGCGGCGGCCCCTAATCCAGCTGCTTCCTTTGGCTTTATTTTTGGATTTGCCCGACACCACCCAGAGGAAACATCATTTTTTAACAGATGTTCTCTCTAATAATACGATACCCCGTAGTGTGTGTGCTAGATGTGTCCCATTTGTGCTCGTTGTTGATTTTTTTCTCATTTAGTTTTTAGTTTTAACATCATGTGGCTCTTCTCGTGTGAACTAATCGTAGTTAATCTCGCCAAGTATTAAGGCACTTTTTCTCCTGGCCACATTCCTCTTTTGTGACTCATGTTTGCTTGCGGGTAGTTTCACCTTGTGCCGCTGCTGCTGTTGAAACTTTTCTCCGAGACCATTACAAATTATTTGTCATAGTTTTAGCTCACGCCAATTTTGTTACAAAACGCAGCCTTGTGACCACTGGTGTTAGCTTGATGGCTAATCGTCACCTCTCGTCGAAAGTTGTCTGAACTTCAAACTGTTAACATCCAGAGTTAAAAAGCCTCTGCTTCTGACCACATTTGGTTATTAATTGTAATGTACTCATGGGTTTTGTCGGCATTGTTGTCGTTATACGGGAGACTCAAAGTTTTTGGCCTTTTAAACAAAGACCGACAAATTCCTCGGAGCCGTGGAGCTTTTGGAAGAAGACTAGGAGGAGCCTGGACTGAAATTTGAGTCAGTGTTGTTGAAGAAAGTCAGGGCAGCCAGCAGCTGTGAGGAGGGGGCCCGTACGGGGCCATTATTTGGCTGACTTGTTTGCTCCTCGCTTTGGGCAGAGGATTTGCGGTTTCAAATGGAGCTTAGATCGTGTGATTCGGTTTGGATCCAGTGTGTTCAGAATAGTCAATAACACCACTATGAGAGCACGGACACACTGTGGTTCAGGGAAATAAATCAGATGTTTGAACGCCAATATAGTGTCATTGTGTTCTTTGACCTGTTGTTGAAATCTAAACAAACCGGGGGAAATGTGACTTTTTCAGCCAGTTGTAGTTCTCAGAGTCGTCAGGACGGAAGCGGGGGAGTGCTCCATGACACCGGTAGTGGTCTGAGGGAGACCGCTTACGGATAACATCGTGCTCGCTTTTCTCGTTTAGTGATTATTAGTTCCGTCCACGCACGTTATGATTAAATTGTGATACGTGACGTATTATCACAATTTAATCAAAAGTGCGGTACATGCCGTTGACCTGCTCAGAGTTAAACGCGGTTTGTTTGCATTTACTGTTCAATATGGTCAGCACTCACATTTTCTAAAATGACAATGCAGTTCATATTTATGGATGTCTTGCATTTCAACCCGAGAGCGTCTTGCAGGCATCAGAACTGCAGTCTGGACAGACGCAGCGGCTGCAGGCTCTCTGCTCATTGTATTGTTGGCAGCCAACAGCGGGGCTGCTGACCCTGCACATTACACTGCCAGCACTGGAGCTGGGCGCAGCAATTGCCTCTGCTCCTGCCGATAAAGAGGCCTATTGGGGTCACTTATGGATGTGCTGCTGCACTAGAGCGGCTAGTGGAGGGCAGAAGGGGAAACATTTTGCACTGTTCTTTATCAAATTCACTGTGTTCATTGTCAGCATTCAGACACTGCATAGGATTTGTAGCATAACAATTTCACTTGTAAATGACAAGCCAAAAGTGGATTATTTTGGCACGGGGGGAAAAGCCTCAATTTCACTTCCCAAGTTTTTTGGGGGTTAGGTTTTTTTACATGCAAAATATAACTGAGTCTTCTTGGTTTACTGTTCTATTTAAACAGCCTTAATATGGTCCAGATGTGGAGAAGTAACTTTCCACTCTGCAGTGAGGGGAATATGGTTGTGAGGGCTTTGATGGTGTGTGTTAAAGTCTGTTCGGGACATATGGCTCCCATTAGGACTGGGTTATACAGGGGTAGACTGCAGAGCCCTGGCGTAGCGTGTGAACAGTGAATTGAGTTGGTGTGCTTGTGGTTAGGAGCAGCAGTCCTGGGCTCTGACTCAAGATTGCGTTTTAATGACACATCGAGGGTCGGGTAGTTTGGGTGTCTCTGTGCATTCGGGTCAAGGCCTAACAGATTGTATCCATGGCGTGGTGATGAAATGTCATGTTTTTTACTCTTTAATAAACTACATTACATTGGCTTTTCCCACTGAATATGTGCAGTCATGGTTTTTCCCAGTACCTTTGGGCATCTGGAATTTAAAAAGCTGCATACATCTCTATTAGGGATAGTATTACACACACCACGCTGTAATTTTTTTATTTTTTATATCCGCTGCTAACCTGACTCCGTGGGGGAAAAACTCCAGCAAACCAGTTTTGTTTTGGGGCTTAGAGCAATAACACCAGGCACACGTTTGAACTTTTTTTTTTTTTCATGACCGTTTCTTATCAACATGTCCAGGCTGCTGTAATTGAAAAGGATTTGCTGCACATTTTTAAAGTTGGCTTATCCTGAAATAATCTGCCCTTTTGAAGCGATTTGTAAAGACTCTCTGACCTATTGGGTTCATATATCGGTTTATCCTGGATTTCCCCCTGAGGCCTCCCACATATCCTGTCTTTTGGGCAGCATTACTGTCAAAACAGTTTATTTGTGTTGAATTGGCCCCGTTTAAGCGCACCTTGTTCTGAATAATTTCCCGTTCAGTCTAGCCCTCTCCTGCCATCGCTACTGTTTACTTCTCCTGCAGAGTGGGGTTTGAGCTTCAAAGCCAGTGCAGGAATGTGTGCCCTCCTCCCTTCTCCTCCGCCCTACGCTCCACTTCCTCTGTCCGTCGGCACCTAAATGGCTGCCTAATGGAGGCTTTGTAGGCGCCTCCGCTGAACTGCGCGTTGTTTAGAGAAAAGAGCCACGAAAGTTTCCAATCTTTCGAAGTTTTTTTTTAGCTCTTTGTGCAGCAGTCACGAGTGGCACTTGCTGTACTCAAAGCCAAAGGTGCAGGCTACAGGGAGGCAGTAATTTGAAGGCCCTTTCAACTTAATGGATCTACTGTGAGCAGATTGGACTAAATTACCTATTGTTTCTTGCAGATCAGGAAGCTGTGCAGGTCGTGGTTTGAGAGCGCAACATGGCTTCTCAGGGTGAGTTCAGACATTTCATACCCATTTATTGAGAACACACACACGCTGCAGTTTTACTAAAAGCAAAGTTCCTTTTCAGACTCTGCAGTTATTCTGTCCTGTTACAATAGTCACTCCTGTGTTATCAAGCTGTACAACATAAAATGTTAAGCAGAGACATTGATGTTGTGTCTGTGTTCGTGCGTGTGCAGCTGATCTGATGGAGCTGGACATGGCCATGGAGCCCGACCGTAAAGCGGCAGTTAGTCACTGGCAACAACAGTCATATCTGGACTCAGGCATCCACTCAGGAGCCACCACCACAGCGCCCTCTCTCAGCGGGAAGGGAAACCCGAGGAAGACGATGTGGACAACCAGGTCATGTACGAGTGGGAGCAGGGCTTCAACCAGAACTTCTCCCAGGACCAAGTTCAAGGTACAGTTGGTCAGTTTAGCAGATTAATTGTACTGTGTAGGTTATGTTTGACTGACGTTTGTTCTTCAGACATTGATGGTCAGTATGCCATGACGCGCGCTCAGAGAGTGCGTGCTGCCATGTTCCCGGAGACGCTGGAGGAGGGTATGCAGATCCCTTCGACACAATATGACACAGCCAACCCAACCAACGTGCAGAGGCTGGCCGAGCCCTCGCAGATGTTAAAACACGCGGTTGTTAATTTGATCAACTACCAAGACGACGCAGAGCTGGCCACCAGAGCCATTCCAGAGCTGACCAAGCTCCTCAACGATGAGGATCAGGTGGGTGCCCACACTTAAGCTGCTCCTGATAATTGTGCCTTGGATTCCGACTGAACTTTGGTGTTGTATGTCCAAGGTTGTTGTAAACAAGGCGGCAGTAATGGTCCACCAGCTTTCAAAGAAGGAGGCTTCGCGGCATGCCATCATGCGCTCCCCTCAGATGGTCTCCGCCATTGTCAGGACCATGCAGAACACAAATGATGTAGAGACTGCTCGCTGCACTGCAGGAACCCTACACAATCTGTCCCACCACAGAGAGGGGCTGCTGGCAATTTTCAAATCTGGAGGAATACCAGCGCTAGTTAAGATGCTCGGGTATGTGGCAGCAGTGAGAAGTCTGCATGAGACGTGCATGTGGTGCATATAACAAGATTCATTCAGTCCTGGGCCACGATTGTACTAACACTTGTCTGTTTGCTGCAGCTCCCCAGTGGATTCTGTCCTGTTTTACGCCATTACTACCCTTCACAACCTCCTCCTGCATCAAGAAGGAGCCAAGATGGCTGTTCGACTAGCTGGAGGGCTACAGAAAATGGTGGCGCTGCTCAACAAAACAAATGTCAAGTTTTTGGCTATTACCACAGACTGTCTACAGATTTTGGCGTATGGAAACCAGGAAAGCAAGGTAACTGTTGTTTGCACGGCTGTTGAAGGCTGTGTAAATGTCTTTACGCTCAACATTTGTGTTGTGTGTTTTGTAGTTGATTATCTTGGCCAGCGGCGGTCCCCAGGCCCTGGTGAATATCATGAGGACTTACACCTACGAGAAACTGCTGTGGACGACCAGCAGAGTGCTCAAAGTGCTGTCCGTGTGCTCTAGTAACAAACCCGCCATCGTAGAAGCTGGTAATGACATGTTTAAATGCTTTTGTTTGTGGCCACATGTCTATCGCAGTGTACGGAGAGAGTTAATAAATTGCTTTTGAGACGGATGTCTGAAGTAAATAAATCTTCCTAAACTGTTGTCCTTGTGTCCAGGAGGGATGCAGGCTCTGGGACTGCACCTGACAGACCCCAGCCAGAGACTGGTCCAGAACTGTCTCTGGACACTCAGAAACTTGTCCGACGCTGCCACCAAACAAGTAAGTGGCACTGCATTGACTAAGTAAAAACATGACGTTTTAAATGGACATCAAACTGACTTGCACATGTGTCCACAGGAGGGAATGGAGGGTCTGCTCGGGACTCTGGTGCAGCTGCTCGGAAGTGACGACATCAACGTCGTCACCTGCGCTGCCGGTATCCTGTCCAACCTGACCTGCAACAACTACAAGAACAAGATGATGGTCTGCCAGGTACGTTAGTCTGTCTTCTGATTGGGCATTATATATACTTTTTATCAAGGTGGTTTATTTTATTGTGGAAACGTTTCTCTTGTTTAAGGTTGGAGGTATTGAGGCGTTGGTTCGCACTGTGCTTCGGGCTGGAGACAGGGAAGACATCACAGAGCCAGCCATTTGTGCACTGCGCCACCTTACGTCCCGACACCAGGAGGCAGAGATGGCTCAGAATGCTGTCCGACTGCACTATGGTCTGCCTGTAGTGGTCAAATTACTACACCCCCCATCACACTGGCCTCTCATTAAGGTAAATGCAGCATTTGCTTTATCCGTCGCTTAATTCCATCCAGTTGTTTGGACAGGAGGTTTACCGTGTCAACCCTTCTCAAACAGGCTACAGTTGGTCTGATCCGTAACCTGGCCCTATGTCCCGCAAACCATGCCCCCCTGCGGGAACAGGGCGCCATCCCCAGACTGGTCCAGCTGCTGGTTAGAGCACACCAAGACACACAGAGGCGCACCAGCATGGGAGGCACACAACAGCAGTTTGTGGTAAGGCCTTGAATGCATTGTCTCTCGGTCGGACGTCCGTTCAGAGGATGCTTATCGGTGCTTGTGTCTGTGAGCAGGAGGGAGTTCGAATGGAGGAGATTGTTGAGGGCTGCACTGGGGCGCTGCACATTCTGGCCAGAGACATCCACAACAGAATAGTCATCAGAGGGCTCAACACCATCCCCCTCTTTGTACAGGTGACAGACTTTTTACAACTGGCTAAATGTGTCCCAGACGTTGGTTGGAAAATTAATTTAGATGTTTTCCTGGTCTGATCAATAACCTGCAGTTTCAAGATGTCCTTTGTTTGTGTGTGCAGCTATTATATTCTCCTATTGAGAACATCCAGCGTGTGGCCGCAGGAGTGCTGTGTGAGTTGGCCCAGGACAAAGAGGCTGCCGAGGCCATCGAGGCAGAGGGAGCCACTGCCCCACTGACAGAGCTCCTGCACAGCCGCAATGAAGGAGTCGGTACGTGCGCACTGGATGTGAATTAAACTGTTTTTAAATGCAAGGAGATTAACGTGTGTGATTGTCCATACAGCCACATACGCAGCAGCTGTATTGTTCCGTATGTCCGAGGACAAACCCCAGGACTACAAGAAGCGTCTCTCGGTAGAACTCACCAGCTCGCTCTTCAGAACGGAGCCGATGGCCTGGAATGAGGTGCGGTTCACTGACGAAGCTGCATGTTGATAATGAAACACTTGTCTCTAATTGGCTTGTGCTGTGCTCTGCAGACTGCAGACTTGGGCCTGGACATCAGTGCTCAGGGAGAGCCTCTGGGCTACAGACCTGAGGGTAAGTCGCCTCTTCACCTCGCGCTGGCTTCAAGGCTCCCAGGAGAAACGCATGAGCAGCAGAGTGAGGGATCACATAAACAACTCTTGCTGTGCTCATGCTGTCCTATAGTTTTTCCATGTGGAGCTGTTCTTTGCCCCTCCATCTGTCCACTGTCATTGTTTAGAGATAGTTATGGAACAGTAACTTTATGCTGTCTGTCCAGTGTAGATCACTGCAGCTGTGTCTAGTTAACGTGACCAGCTCTCGGACGGTGGCACTGTATTTGGATTTTCCCTACTCCTTTTCTTCAGCCCATGTCAGAGTAATTGGCTCATAGTAGTTTCTTGGTCACTCAAAATCTCTACGGCTGGAGTTGTTATGCTGTTGGGATTAATTTGTCAGTGGAAAAAGCTAGTTTAAGACTCCGGAGGATGGACTGTGTGGTGTGTTGCTGTGTGGTGATAGTTTGATCATACTACTGTGTGACGCTTGGTTTGTTAACATGCTCTAACCGCTGCTCTGCTTCCCCTGCCTCCTCTCACTCCCTTCCCAAACCAGACCCAAGCTACCGCGCTTTCCATGCTGGGGTTATGGAGGGGACACAATGGGCATGGAGCCTATGATGGACCATGATCTGGGTGGACACCACCCCGTCCAGGACTACCCTCCTGTTGAGGGCCTTCCTGACTTGGGACATGCCCAAGAACTGATTGAGGGGCTGCCTCCTGGTGACTCCAACCAACTGGCGTGGTTTGATACCGACCTGTAAATACCAAGAGCAACATTACACTACACTTTCTACTAGGTAAGGACTATGCTCCCTCCTGCCTCTGGTACAAACTATGTCTAAAATGAGCAGTAGTGGATTTGTGAAGACTTGATGGCGTCTGCATGTTGAGACTGCTTCTAATTACAAAGCCGTGTGTTGTGGTTTTTGTGATGTTTGCCGTTTGATCTGCATGTGCGGCCTGTTGCCAACGTTTTTCCAACGCTCTTTGTTCTGTTTGCAGCTGTATCATGTGATCTGGATGAACCTGCATCGTGATTTGCCCATGAGGAGGAGGCGAGGTTTCAGAAAGTGCCTGAAGACGACTCATAAACGGCAGTTTCCTGTCTATGGAAACTCCATTGGGACAAAAGTATTAAGTGCGGTTCTGCTCTCAGCCTGACTGTGGGCTGACTTCTGATTCTGACAAGACGTGTTCAGTTTTTTTTATTTTATTATCCTTTTATGTTCCTCTGTTTGTACCATTTGGATTTGCTTTTTATTCAGTTGTCTGTAAGGTACATGTTTTTAGCTTGCTTTTCCTTTAACCTGTTTTTGCTTGATACTTTGTTTTTATATTTTTTATGCTCCATCCAAGAAAATCTGAACACATTTTAAATGGTGTCCAACACGAGTTAATCATTTGAATTGTATTCTGATGAAGTGTAACATTGTGTAGCTTTTTGTATAAAAAAACATGAATTGGAAATCATGGTCCAAATATGAAGCTATTTTCTTGCTTTAAAGTGGACACTAATGTGTCTCTGCTGTTCCAAAGGGGTGAAGCCGACAGAGTGGTGCTCTGGAGGGCTCTTGTCTGCTGTTACTGTGGGGGTGTATTGGGAGGAGCTGGTTGCTGTAGCCTGCTGTGTTAAACAATAAAATGGACTGTCATTTCATTGAGTGCCTCTGTTTCATTTAACCTTAAGTTCTGCACAGTGAAGCGGCACTGAACTACATCAGGAAGGCTCAGGTGAAGGAGACATGACTGATATTTGAAAATCTATGCTATGACGCAACTGCTGTACGACCAAAGGCTTACACAAATCTTGTGTTCCCCAAATCATCTAGTTGATTTGCTAATTTCTAGTCAAATATTGACCAGGTCCCACCTGCACTGCACTCACGGTCTGGAGCTCTCTGCAAGTGATTAAAATGGAGTTTGTTCAAAACACTGACAGCTGTTTGCTGGGCTTTTACTCAGATTTACATACAAAATAAAACCTGATCGAGACTGCAAGCTGCCTGCACTGTTCTGGGAGAACAGCTGTGATTTTCTTTTCTAAACGTGTACCTGTATGTCCTGATGGATGTATTAGGCCTGCTTCTAAACAAATCTGTGGTCACACATCCCTTATGCTGAAATTAAGCAGTAAACATCACTGATCAGTCTTCAGTAACCTAGAAACAGGGTTACTCTGGTATCAGAAGACTCCCACCATCTTCACTGAAGTATAATGGTGGCCTAATGGCAGTGGTGCGGGGCAGAGCTGGAGGTGGTGTCTGAGCTAAACTCTAATCCTGCATGGACTAATGATGCTGGAGAGGGTTTCGATTGAGCTGTCAGATTATTTCTGTGACACAGCAATTTACTGTAATTTTGCGACTCGTGAAGACTTGCTCATTACCAGCTACAGTCTGTGGCTGTGAGGTTTTAAAAGGTGAAACTTATTCTTTCAAGACTTTTCCATGCTGCTTAATAGCCAGTCTTCATGGGGTTTGAAAAGTCCATTTTTTTTATTGCATTTGTTCCACGTGTGTTCATTAACACGCACTATCACGATATCATTTAAATGATATAGTTCAGGTTTGTACCAGAAAAGTATCAAAACAACCATTGTTTCCAAATCCAAAGATCCACAGAACTGCAGAAATTAACTGCACAGAAAGAAGCGTGCAGTGACTCAAAAGTTGTCCAATTAATTTTCTTTTTTTAATGAATGAGAATTTTCTAATATAAAATGATTCATCATTCAATCATATTTTAGGGTATTGACATCACCTGTTGTAATAATAAAAAAACTAAGTAAGGGAAAGCATTTGAATTTTATTTAAAGATTTCATTAGAAACAATACATCTACAAATTGACATTACATCAGAACAACTGTGACATAACTTAATGCCATAATGTCCAGTCTTTGTTGTTTAATCATTCGATCTGATTGAGGATTTCAGCAGCCAGTGACACCACATCCACATGACACCTGAAAAAACAGATTATAATTTTAAACTGTTTTGATAATGTAATACATATATAAAAATGATATTGTAAAATATATACAAGTATTAACACAATCTATAGAGTCAATCTCAATCAGAGAACCTTTTAGGCACAGCTTTGAGGTTCAGGTTGTGATTGTTTACAGTGGTATCACTGTAAACAGAACATTTATTTCTACATTGTAAATTTTCGAAGCAGATCATACAAAGTTAAGTTACTTTTATGGAACTCGGGAGAAAAGTGCAAGCAAGCACAAAAATTAACCTCATTTTCTAAAAATGTGTATAAAACTCGATCGATTGATCAATGTAACTGAATTGGAAATACAGTGCCTTGCCTTTTGCCTTGCCTTTTTACAGTGCCTTTTGCACATTTTGTCATGTTTACAACCCTAAACATGAAGATTTTATTTAGATTTTTTTACTGAAAGTTCACACACAAGTAACAGACAACTGTGAAGTGAAAGCAAAATGATACATGATTCTGTTATTTTTCAAAAAATAAAAGTGGAAAGTGGGGCGTGCATAAGTATTCATACAGCATTTTCTGAGTGCATAAATTGTATACATTCCAATGACTGCAGAATGTCACACTTTGTCTAACCATTAAATGAAGTCACTGTGCGTAATCACTCTAGTATAATTCCAGCTGTTCTGTGAGGGCCTCAGAGCTATGTCAGAGTGATGGTCACTAAACAACATCATGAAGGCAAGGAGCACACCAGAGAGGTCAGGATAAAGCTGTGAGAAGTTTAAAGCAGCGTCAAGTTATACAAGATTCCCAAGATTTGAACATTCACGGAGCACTGTTAATCATCATTCGGAAATAGAAAGAGTTAGCAACTGCGAACTACCAAGACACGCGTTCACGTAAACTAACAGACGAACAAGGAGAGCACTGTAGAAATGCAACCAAGTGCCCTAAGATAACTCTAGGAGCTGTGACGTATTGCTATGGGGCTGCTTTCCTCAGCGGGACTGGAAGATTGTAAGAATAGTGGAAGAGGATGGAGCAATACAGAGAATTTTGAGGAAACCTGCTGGAGTCAGCAAGAGAATTGAGGCTGGGGCGGAGATTCACCTTCCAGCAGGACAATGACCCTAAACACAAAGCTAAATCTACAATGGAATGGTTTAAAACAAACATATTAATGTGTTAGAATGGCCCAGTCAAAGTCCTGACCTAAATCCTATTGAAAATCTGTGGAAAGACCTGAAAACTGCTGTTCACAAACGCTCTCCTTCTAATTTGACAGAGCTTGAGTTGTTTTGTAAAGAGGAATGGGCTAAAATGTCAGTCTCTAGATGTGCAAACCTTGTAGTCATACCCCAGAAGACTTTCTGCTGTTATTGCAGCAAAGGGGTTCCACAAAGTATTAAGTCATGCTGTATGAATACTTATGCACGCCCGACTTTTCGGTTTCTATTTTTGTAAAATAACAGAATCATGTATCATTTTGCTTTCACTTCACAGTTGTCTGTTACTTGTGTGTGAACTTTCAGTAAAAAAATCAAAATAAAATCTTTATGTTTATGGTTGTAAACATGACAAAATGTGCAAAAGTTCAAGGTGTATTAGTACTTTCGCAAGGGACTGTATATCCATTTTAGTATTTTTGATGGAATTTATTTAATGTCTATAATCTGTGGTTGGTACATTACAAACGGATGAATATTCCATATGTCTTTTGGTCATCCCTCTCTCACTGGGCTCGTGTCTGCAGGTCTTTGGGGCAACCTTTGAGCCAGACCAGCAGAAACCCACCCACTGCCTTGGTTAATTAAAAATCCACATCATTAACCTAATTAACACTTTGCCCAAAGGCTTTGGAAATCCTTGGGAGTTTGTGTGGCTTTAGAAAACAGAATTTGAATGTGTAAAAACTTAAAAGTTCCCCACAAAGTTTGGTAAGTCATTAAATGCATTAACCTCTACAGTTCCAAACTATAAGCTGGGAGACAAGGAAGTGTATTTTACTCAAATTTACACTACAGTTTTCTTGATAATAGGCGTATAATGCCTCACTGTACTCTGAAATGTAAGCATAGAACATCCATCCATCCATCCATCCATCCATCCATCCATTGTCTTCCGCTTTATCAGGGCCGGGTCGTGGAAGCAGCAGCCTGAGCAGAGATGCCCAGACTTCCCGATCCACACACACCTCCTCCAGCTGTGCTGGGGGACTCCAAGGCGACACCAGGCCAGCTCAGAGACATAGTCATAGACAACTGCAGTATATCCAAAATGCTGCTGCTCGAGTCCTGACCATAACCAGGAAATACAATCATATTAGTCCAGTGCTCCGGTCTCTGCACTGGCTTCCTGTTGCTCAGAGAATAGAGTTTAAAACCGTCCTGCTTGTGTATAAGTCCCTTCATGGTCGGGCACCAAAGTACATCTCTGACATGTTATAGCTGTATGAACCACCTCGGGCCCTGAGATCCTCAGGGAGGGGTCTCCTGGTGGTTCCTAGAGTCACCACCAAAAACGGTGAGGCTGCGTTTCAGTTTCATGCAGCAAAAGTCTGGAACTGATGACCCCATTTAATGTTTATACTGTGCAAAACCTTCAAAACTTTGTGGCACGTCACGTCGTCAACTAAAGGTCACTGCAATCAAACAAATAAGTGTTTTAACAAGAGTTTAATAAAATGTAATTTCACACAGCTGGAAGCTGCAGAAAAAGCCAAAGTGCAGAACAAAGAAACAAGTACCTGCTGCTCAACTCCACCTCCTTTAACCTTAGCCACCAGCATCAGTTCCATGGCCCTTTCATGACCCTCTGCATTTCTCTTGACCGGGGTCATGTGTTTCTTTGTGCACTTTGTTAGGAATTGCACCCTTCACTTAACCAAAAGTAGAGGAACTAACCGGAGCTCTGTGGCAGATGCTTGTCCACTATACGTTTAACTGTTCACTCCAAGCTGCCAGTGCAAATTGCGTCCTTGAGCAACACACTTCAGCCATTGCCTCCAGTGTGTGTATGTATGAATTTGTGAGAACATGTTGCATGCGAAAGGCACTTGGCACACTAAGTGGTCAACAGAGGAAGAGTGTAAGTGTAACCATCATTTATTTAAAACGTCTCTAAATGTACACAGTGACATTGTTGTCAAAGGGCGTTTTAAACTAATTTCTTGGTAAATTTCCACAGGCTCCCACCTCTGTGCTTCCAGATGGGAATTCATTTTTTGCGCAGCTGCGCCTGTTGTGTTTTGGACAGAACCCTATGCCGTCTCTGGGCCTCTCTGTTTTGGGGTAGGGGGTGAGTTAAGCCCCTCCCACGTCTGCCCGCGCCTCACTTTTGAAAAAGGCATTCCTCAGGTTGTCATGGTGAACGCTGAATGACATCATGCTTCATCCTCTCAATTAAAAAGCCCTCCTCGCCTCGCCCTTAGACTCTCATCGCCTAAAACCTCCTAGTGCCTTCCTCCCTACACCCTTTTTTTCACCACTACTGAACCACTATGGAGTGTGCCACTTCAAAGGCCACATCTGAGTGCAGTGCAGAGAGAGAGGAGAGTGCAGGAGAGCCAGTGAGGAGGCAAAATGAATAACAAAAAAAAAGAAAGAAGAAGAAAACACTCGAGTAGGAGGAAGGGGTGCAAAGGGTAACAAAAAGCGGGCGAGACTTGCAGAGGTCTGTATAGCAGGACAACAATGTCCCTTTATTATTGATCTGACGGCGTGGTGTCATTGAGAGGAGAGTTTTGAGACTGTTCTCCATGTTGTGTGAGTGTTGTTGTGTGTGTGTGTGTGTGTGACAGGTCGCCAGCCTCGTACATCACAAGATCAAAGAAAGGCACGGTCGCTACGGCAACAAAACCCTTGGCTCAGACGCACAAAACGCACGAGAGCAAAGAGAGAGAGAGAGATGCAGAGATACAGGTGTTCACGCAGCTTTTCACACAAGAAGTATCAGAGGTAACAAATACGAAGTTGGTTTTAACAGCAGAAAACTTTGAAAAGAAGACACTTTAGAAGACACTTTATTGACCCTTTTACTAACCAGTGTCTACATTAGGGCCGTGTTATGTTTTATTTTTCTCAGAAGCATTGTGATTGTTACAAGCTTTGCGATCTTTTTTTCGTTTTTGTAGGAAATTATATTACCTACTTAAGCGGTTTAATAGAGACCATTAAAATTGGGATTTCAATTTATTGTCCAGCCCTAGTCGAGATCTCAATGTTCCAGTTACACATTAAACTGTTTTAGACTCCATCATGGCAGTGAATACTTTAAAGAAATAATAATTATATTCTATTGTTTGGCTTTTTCCACTTGGCATAAGATGTAAATGGTCGGTCAGTGTGTGTCACAGTAAGTCGACATGTGCCCAAATACTCAGCTTCTCAACAAATTTACATATTTGAAATCCCAAGCTACATGACAGTTTGTTAAATCAAGATGAGAGCACATAGTTTTTCCAGCCAGATCTATCATTAGCTGGGAGCAACAACACTGGTAAATGTTAAATGTTAAGTGCATATAATGAAATGACATAGAGTGTTTTTTCATACTTACTGTAGGTCGACTCTACATGCGGTCATTCTTTAAATTAAAGTAATTTAAGACATTGTGGACGAGCGTCGGTGGGAGCATTGAAGCAGCGGTGGTTAACCTTGTAATTTTGGTTTGGAGAGGCTCTCATGCTCACCTGTCAGACCGGGCGATTTCCTGGATGACAGAGAGGAGCTCGGCCCCGTCAGAACAATCAGTCCAATCAGATTTATCAGGATCGACCGTCTCCATCTGCAAAACAGTTCACGAACAAAGGTTAAAGGGACTAGATGGAAGTTGTCATTTTTATACTCGCTACTGCCACCTCAGGTCTTACGCATAACTGCAGTTTCTATATTAAGCGTGCACATGACGGCACTTGTGATCCGAATTAACAACTTTTTTGAGTGACAGTGCAGGCTTGTAGCTACAGGTGTGGTGAATAGGTTTGGACTCTTCTAGACATTAGGACATTGCTGGAGCAAGTAGGGGGTAGGACATCCATCTTTTTAAACATTTAAACTCTGTCTAGTCCCTTTAAAGTGAAAATAAGATATAGCATAGCATAGTAAATGAGATGATGCATGTTTAGTGTTATAACTAATACTAACCGTGTTTTCTGGTAGTTTACAGTCTTTACACCGGGTGAGGGCTTTTTATATTATCATGGACCGTGTGTCCTGTTTCCATGTAATTATCATAATTACCATGTTATTACAGTTATGGAACCATTTCTATCCTATTACTGTGCGGGAAAAGGAAAGTCCAACCAAAATGTGCAAATATTTCCAGAGCCTTGCAAAACTATTATTTCAACCTCAACCCTCATGTTCATGCGATAGAGTCTTGTCTAATATTATCACCAAGTAATCATTTTGTCAGTGATTGAGACAGACCACTGAATGAGAGCACTGTTGCAAAAGCAAATTTATCACATAGCGCTTTTATTTGCGGCAATTTTGGATCTTGTCACTCACAGCTCCTCTTTGATAACTTGTTGATTGGTGAAACCAGTGTTTGAATTCAGGACGCGAGTCAGAGCCAAAGCTTTGTGCCTCTCATTGGACTGAACGCTTTTGTTTTTTTATTTGATGTATGCTTGTCTCAGCACGTCTCCTTTCACACGCCCTTGAACACCTGTTTTTGTAGCGCTGCTGTGTGTGCTGGTCACAAATCCATGTTTAATATGAGATCCTCCGTGCGGTCAAAGGTCTAACTTGTTTTAATAAGTAATGACCACTGTTTGCCGCGTGGCTCTCCCCGTCCTGTTGCGTATTCGGTCAGTGTGTTGTGTCTGATCTGCGGTGACATCAGCACCTCTGGCTCTGCCTCGACATGGCATGACTGTTGCTAGGATACAGGGTTAGGAGGAGACAAAATACCCCCCTCCCTTTACGCTAACAAACAGCTCAGGACGTTTTAGTGTGAGGAGACAGGTAGATGAAGATGTCCCTGCCGAGGCCATCAGCAGATGTCTTAAATAAAACCGATATGAAATACTTGAAAAAGCGACACGGGACGACACTGCTGCACTTAAAAATCGTTTGTCCCGATTGCAAGAACCTCCACAGGTGGTCAAAGAACTACATGAACAGATTGTTGTGATGCCTTGGCAGAGGTCTGTATCCTACAAGTCCAAATAGTTTGCAAATTAACTTGTACATTGCAGTGAGAAATATAGACTTTCGAGAACATTAATAAATATAAAATAAATCAAAATGGCATCTCTTCATTAGAATTATACTGTAGTCCCGCATTTTGTACTTTGACTATTTGGTGTACTTTTCAGCCAAATCGTGTGCATCTCTTGGTGACAAGTCAAAATCGCCTCTTTGAAAACATGTGTCTAACATTCAGAATTTCCGGCTAGTTTGGTGGCTCAAATGCATTAAATGGATGAAATTAAAGCTTAAGCAACGGTAACACATTTTAATGCGCATTCTGTCTAATGCGCAGAGTGATTTTGTGTGAACTGCTTTGGCATTCACGGAGGTATTTCAGAGATTGGAGATGACAGCGTTTAGGATTATAGTCATTAACAAACAATGCAGATAAAATTAAGACGACAACACTGCCAATCTTTTGCGCGTGGAGGTTTCTTTATGAACATAATCAGTGCATAATTACTGCAAACTCAATAATATGTGCATGAGAAATAAATGCACATAAGACAACGGAAACAAGGCAAATTAAAAGCCGTGTTGCTAAGTTACACACTGACTAACTGAAATTATTTAAAGCATCTATGAATCCTATTTCATTTAATTATAGAACATGTATAAAGTTAGGATTTTTTTTTTTACTTGATTTCTTTCTCTGTTTCTCCTCCTTAGCAGTTTCGAAACCATTAGTGGGATCTTTGATTGAGATTAGCGGAGGCCTGAAATCAATGAAAGATAATTAAAAAGCCTTTGTTGAAGGGCAGGCTCTTGTCGGAGTGTGGAGGTGTGAGGCGGCGAGGCTCTGTGTTGTGCATAATGTCTGTCTGATGTACGTGTCCAAAGCTGTGCGTTGTTCCCTGCTCACCGATTGGCTGACTGATAATGGGATTTTGGAGAATTCAAGTCGGTCTTGCACAACACAACCTAAAGTGCATGTGACCGTTTTTGTGTATGTTTTTTCAATTTAGTTTGATGGGATAATATTGGTACTATATATTGGACATGAGAAGAGGGAGATAGAAAGGACAGAAAGGAAATGGGACTTACTGATGGCCTATTGGTACACTATAGCCACCTTTCCACTGAACACGGTTCAACCGCGCACACCATGACCTATACTCACCTTGTTACACGTATCGACTCTACCCAGTACACGAGAAGGTTTCCACTACATTACACAACCGTAGTTGTTGTGGGCGGCGCCCCCACATATGTGCACGCTATACAGGACGTCATTAAAAGTTTTGTAAGCCGCGATAAGAACAAATGTGGACAAATGCTGCCTTCTGGTGGGGGTTATGGAATTATTCAGAGGTGCCAAGGCAAATACCAGAGGACAGAAGCAGCTAAAATACAACTATGAAGGTAAGCAGCATGCAAATGTTATGCTAACACCAGCTAAAGCTGAGCTAACAGCGGCTAAATGCTACATCGGCAAAATCCCCTTTTAGAACACTGATATGATATTGTGAAATGTATTACATCCGAATGACCTGTATGTTAATAGTGAGTCACTGTCCTCTCTCTCGTTTGCCAATCAGAGGCCAGCGTCTGTCACGTCACATTAGTCACGGTTTAGCGCATTACCAAAGCCAGAGGTCGGTTCCAAAACGAATACCTGGTCAGACCGCTTTGGCCCTGGCCTTGGCAGTCGAAAAGCTCACCCAACAGAGTTGACCAGGCACTGGGCTGTGTAGTGTCTGCCAGTGGAAAAGTGGCTTTTGGTTGCACAGCGACAATTATGGAAATGATACCTTTATGCCTGTCACTTCCTGTGCCCATGTCCATGAAGAAAGAGACATAATAAATATCACAGAAATAAATAAAAAATATTAGACAAACAAGGAGTTTAAACAAGGCTGAAAACAATACATGCCTGCTATCTGCAAAATGTGGTGGAGGCAATTTGAGTGCTATAATGTTCAGAGTGAATCTAGTGAAAAGAAGGGGAAAAAAACACAGAGAGCATCACCTTGTGACATCAGTAGGTGAGGTGCAAGCATTATGCATCGTTAAGAAGGGGAAGAAGAAAAAGAGGGAGAAGAAGAAGAAGAAGAGGAGGACAAAGTAGAAGAAGAGGAGGATGAAGAAGAGGAGGACGAAGAAAAAAAGGAAGAAGAAGAGGAAGAAGAAGAAGAGGAAGAAGAGGAAGAAGAGGAAGAGGAAGAAGAAGAGGAAGAGGAAGAGGAAGAGGAAGAGGAGGAAGAGGAAGATGAATTGAATCAAAAGTTACAACTTCCAGCTCAATAGAGTCAGCTTGGCTCTTGGGTGTTCAAATGTTACCAAACTGCTGAAACTACTGCAAATGCTGATTAAAAATGGACCATGTATTTATCAGGCCTAAATTTGTACTGAAGAGTTAATGAGTGTGATAGCTAAGTGAACAGAAAGGTAGATTGATGTAAATTTGTTTAGCTCCTGGCGCTAAGCTGCATTAATGAGTCATCCACTGGCTACAAGGCTGTAGTCTAGTGAGGACAAAAGTGCTCCAGCCTTCAGAGTGGAGAGCAGGAAAGGTAAGTCTGAGCCCGTCTAGTTCACATGGCACAAACTCATTAGAGAAAGGATTTGAAACGTGCACATGAATTAAGTAGTTCCTTTCTCTCTCTCACTCTGCTACTCACACACACAAACACACACACAGGCACACACACAGACACAGACACACAGGGAGCAGGAAAGCTCAGCTCGGAGGGAAGGCCCTTTAGTCAGCTCCCCGGTACAATCTCGGGGTGACAGCTGACCTTGTGTCCCGAGTGCGCACAACTATTGCACGACCCTGCAGCCAAGCCAAAAACATTAGCAATGCACTTTAAATTATTCATAAACGTCCACAGCAAAAGCAGACATTTTTTCCAACTCAGCCATGTTTGTATTCAGTGTGTTCCAACTGGGTTTGTGTGATCACTCCAAAGCCAAATAAGTAGTTTACAAAGCTTTGTTTTGTTAGTGCAATTTCTTCATTGACAAAGACTTAAATGACCAACTATAGTTTTAAATGTCAAAATGCACAAAATACGGGCTCTCATAATCACCTAGGCACAAACCAAAACATCCATACATCCATGCACATGATGTTAAAACTTGTTATCAAACTGTCAATGTAGTTCTACTGCAGAAATGTACTGGCGTTTCACACCAAATAGAAATATAGTTATTGTAGCTGGTCCGGTAATATTTCACCTCAACTAAATTTTTAACCGAATGAGTGAGTAGTTACAGCATCCTCATTACTGCTGTGTGTCGATCAGCGTGATAGCTGCCAACTTGCCTAAGAAGTAATGCTGCTGCATGTCAGTTGCAGTTGCCTCAGTTTTCCCCATGTTCCCAGATGGAGCTGGTATTATTTATTAAGGCTGGCTCGAGCAGAAACCTCACTATATCTCCTCCTGCTTTACCGCAGCGTGCTCTCTTACAAGTCAGCCGTTTTTTTGGCCTGTACTACAAATCATTTTGACTATCAGACAAAATTGGACAGACACTCGAACAGAGAGTGACAGGCAGATACAAACCAACACTTTTTCGGCGAATCTGTCTTGCTCTTTCTGTCAGTCTGCAGCCAGCGAAGCTACACTCTATTTTGAGAGCAGCCGCACAGCCAGCCTGACGTGTGTACATTTTTATTTTTGTTTATTCCAATAGTTTTAGCCCACAAAAACAAGAAACTCCGAGACCCTGGGATTGCACTGGCGTGTACGTGTAGAGTGAAGCAGAATGCCAGTGGACAACAACATATAGATACTGTCAGACAAACTCACCAGTCTCTTAATGATCCTCAGAGCGGTGCGTGGGGTCCGTGGGTGCTCGCTGTGCATGTGGGAGCGTAGGACATGTTTGAAACTGCGCAAACATGATGCAGACAGACAGTCCTGGCCCTCGCCTCCATAGAGCTGGACCAGGATAGAGAGGCACTGGAGGGATTCCTCCCACACCTCCTCATGCTCCGTGGACAACTACAGACACATAATTGAATATCCATCCGATTACAGCATGATTAATTACTTCAAAGACAGAGAAGGAGTGTTTTATATCTCCGAAGATTAATTATGTCAGATTAGAAACTCCCAAGGCTATCATTTATGTCACTGAGCTTACTGTGGAAATGAAGGTGATGGTGCGATTACTGAACTCAATGTAAACATCAAGTGAAGCTCATTTCGTGCATGTGACAAGTGTGGCAAGAAGGTACAATCATTTATGTAATCAGTAAACACACATACATACGTGCGTCATAATTAAATCTGAATTAAAATGGATATCTAATCGTGATTCTGACAATGCATCTACGCATAAATGTAAATATTTCATCGCATCCGCACTGTTCCTTTAAGTACTATCTAAGTAATATATGCACGGTTTAGCATTTAAGTAATGTTGACATATCCTGCCCTCTATCCAACAAATCTCCCATGGGGCAGTGGGGCAGAGCAGAGGCCAGGGGTGTGTCAGTTCCCCCCACACAGAGCAGACACACTAGACGCCCACCCAACACTCCATGTGTCAAGTATAAGTAAAAACCTTTATTGTTTCCCCTGAGAGCTCTCTTTGCCCTCCCTCTTCAGCGTGGCCCCTTTCCTTCCCAGAATGCATATGGATTCAGTCCGTCCACAAACCATTTATCCAGAGAAACTTATTTCACAGGTCCTGGTCTGCCGCCAGATAATGTGGATTTTATGGATTAATTTGAAACTTTCTATGGTTGCCGTGGCATAACTACTCCCAAAGCCTCTGAGTCCAAAATGCTAATTTAGATAAGCTGCCTTGGGTTTTCATTGAAACCAAGAGTTTCTCTGAAATATGATGGGAAAATTCAACAAAATAACATTGAAACATGATTAGGGTAGAAGCTTTAATTATGTATTTTTGACAACAGTTTATAAACTATATATTTTCGGAAAGTGCTTGCGCATTCCTACCTCATGGTAGCTCTCAGTCGCCCATTGACTTTTACTTTGGGGGATAATCTATACGATTACAAGAGCCCCTTCGCCAGCCCTGATGGCGCTCGGGCCTAATCATAATAATTATTATTATTATTAGAAAGTGCTTTACAAGCCTGTGTTGACAAGCTTCTCAAAGCGCTACACTGTGACCATTCATTATTAATTCATATAATAATAAGCTAGTACTGTAGCCACAGCTGCCATGGGGTAGACTGACAGAAGTGAGGCTGCCAATCTGTGCCGTCACACACACACACACACACACACCACACACACACGCTACATTCACACAGGCGGTGGGTGAAGTATAGGACACAATGATAATCTGCATTTGTGAGAGTCAAGATTCAAAGTGTCAACCTCTTGGTTCTTGGGCAACCCGCTCTACTATCTGAGCCATTATTGCCCCAACTCATAAATCGATCAGAAAAATAAAAGGTAAAAACTAAAAAGAAGCTTTAGTTTAAAGTTTAGTCTCAATCTAATTCATATTCAGATATTGTGTACTCTGTGGTTGTAATTTGAACTGCAGTAAGAGTTATTGGGGTGTGCATGCAAAGCACTGGTGAGCACAGCACAGAGAGAATGAGAGAGTTGGTCTCACCATGTGAATGAGCTGAGTGCTGACTTGGCTCAGGGGTCTGTTGGCCAGGAGCAGCTTCTCTGCTGCCTCCGTCTCCACCACTGGACAAGATAGCCTCTGGCTCTACACACAGACGCAGAGACACACACACACGCCTTAAATCATTTATAGAGATTTGACAGTCAATAATGATGGATCCAGAGACCTGCCAAGACACATTCTGACAGACTGAGGCAGATGGAGAGAGGCACTCACAGGTACATTTCCTGCAGACGCTGTTTTTCCAACACCTCTGCACCAAGAAGTGTTCAACTGCACTAAGTGTCTGTGTCACTTCAATTTATTTTAGCAACTCATTTATGACTCTCACCTGCACCTGTCGTCACTTCATTAGCACCTCAGTCCCTCACTCTCACTGGTTTCTGTGCCTACAGTGGAACTTACACACAATTAGATGAGGAATAATATCATATTATGAAGACTGTGGCTGCCACATATTTTACCCTTCCCCAAAGTCACACTATCACCGTACTCTTTCTCTCAATGTCTATTTTTTACATTTTATTATCTCAACTTGACTCTCCTGACCAACTGCGGAATAGTTTGGTAAAAGTGGCCTAATCACGTCCTCTCTGCTTATCAGGCCTTATTACCCAAATGATTTTGGTTCAGGCTGAAGTTTTTCTTTATAATGAGCTTTGCATTTCTGGCAGAATTGATTTCCGCTACAAATTGTGCTTCCTGCTTTTCTCCATCTCTGCTTTCACTCCATCCTTTCCTGTCTCTTCATCCCAGTCTTTTACCCAGAATCCCCTTGCAGCCCCCCTCCGTGTCCGGCCATTAATATGTATGCACTGGGCTGGGGTGCACACAGTGGGGAGGTGGGGGCTGGTGCGTGAGGAGCAGAGCAGGGAGGCAAGCTGAGGACAAAGCCAGTGGTGATAATGAGGCCGCAGGGACATTGCCAGACAGGGCCCTGTGTGTATTTCCACGTGTGTTTGTGTAGTTTATAATGTGTGTGTATGTGCACCCCGGGAACTCAGGACATGATCCACTTTCTCCAGAGTCCATAACTTCAATACTGCCACAGCCTAAACCTGCTGGCTTCCACACAGCACACATCAGTGGTCACGCAAACAGACCAAAACGCACACACACACACAACACACGCAGCCCTCTGGGACCTGCCAGGGCAACATTTGGAGGGAGCTGACTTTGTGTATTGGTGGTTTGTGCTCAATGGAGAGAAAAAATGGTAAAAGTGACAAATCAATGTCTAAAGGCAACATATGATACGGCAAAATATCTATTTCTATTACAGAAGATGACCAAAGAAGAAATATCGAAATTATAGCGACTATGCCAATGATTAAAACCGTTGAATACATTTTGTTAAGTTAGGAATTCAGCATCTAGGAGGAATTAAGAATTACAAGGCTACAAGGAATATTTCTGAATTACTTTTAAAGTGCACGGTATGATCTTTAAAACTCTGTCAACTAGATGGATCACATACAGAGAAGATTTGTGCCGTTACCTGTAGAGCCGAGCGGACGACTGAGGATGTTTGTTTGAGGATGTTGTGCAGCAGCTCCAGCAGAGCAGGGAGGGCGGGCAGTACAGGCTGGCTGACCCTCCTTCTGTCGTGAAGGCCTCTTTCCACATGGAGTGAAGCTTCAGTCAGAGTCCTCACCACCATCTCCATCAGACCTATGGAAGGAGTGTGAATGGATTCTTGTTGTATCTGTGAGGCCGAGACACGTCAACGGGCATTATCCTTATATGTCTATGGATGCACCTTGCCCCTATATTTGCAGGGACCGTATTATTCAGTAACCTGAAACCGGAAATATCAAATACAATTGTTCACTTCTTACATCCATATTAAATGTTCCCGTTGACAAGAAAAAGATCCAGTATGTTATAAAGCTGTAAAGCAGTGAATGAAAGACCACACTCTTAAGTGGAAATCCATGTTCTTTTCTCATTAAAATTAACGTGACATCCAGGATACTTTGCATTTTGTAGCGTATTCCTCATGTCACCGACAGCAGACAACTCCTCCTGAGGTGCATGCACTGAGACAACATTTGAACCTCATCCATAATTCAGCCCGGGTATTTTCAAACATAGTTACATGAAAAAATTTACAGATTATGCATTAATGTGGAAATGACCCATTGACCCTGGATATTTATTGCAAACAACACATCGTGATCATGTATTTATAACCAACTCAGAAACAACATGTAGTTGTTAAACTAAGCCAAAGGGCCCAAGAATGAACTTTCTACACTGAAAAATAAATATGATGTCATGCACAGTAAGATGAGGCTCAATTAGAGGACCATAAATCCAAACTTCAAGTTGTACAGATACGTATGAGTCATCTCTGTCAACTGGCGATGTCTTAAAATAGAAAGTAACGCAGCTAAAACTGTAATGTACAAAAATATATTGAAAAACAATGATCTATTCCTTGGAGTCAAATCCACTTCAGTTGTTACTGTCTCAAAAGCGTCTTTATTTAGAAAGTTAATGCTCTTGTTTATTCTGGGGAGTGAAAGTGCAGGAGTTTGTGTGTGGCTGTGTATAGAAGCTAGTCCGCTGTCAGGGAGATGCTGCACAACTTTGTCAGACTGCCACATAATTAAATAAACAGGCTGCTCCTTTGGACACACAAAGACCTATCTTGCTGTTAATGTAACGTGACAATTCCCTTCTGCTCTGGCCCCGATACTAGCTCACGGATATGTTAATAATGTTTTGTATGCGCTGCTGAGGAGGGCCTTAGAGTATGTGGGAGAATTAGATGTATAGGGGGAGTATTTTTTACAATAAATTGAATCCCAAATTACCAAGACCCTTGAACATTTGGGTAAGATCTGAGATGCAGAAAATAAATTTGTGACACTGACTACTGCTGGAAAACATGAAGTATAAAGTTATCTGATATAAAGAAAAAAGAAAATCATTAAAACAAAATCACATACTGTACCATGAGCTATACTATATACTGTAAATATTAAACCACATTGGTTCTATCACCCAGGCACAGACACCAGCTAGACCTGAATAGTTTATTGTGATTTATTTATTGACAGTGCATATAACTCTATTGTATTTAATTACCGGAAGTCTACTGAATGGTCTGACCAGTTGACATCTGCCGTGCTAAGATCATATAATATGTTTTAGGGCAAAAGCTACTCCTTGTTTGTTCACTCTTGTGAGCTCTTGTTAGCGCCAACAAACACAAAACTGTGCCTCACCTTTACTAATTAGATCCTGGAGACTGCTGCGAGCTAATGAACGGCGTCTGCTCCGTGTGGGTATATTTCATTTGAAACCTACTGTGTATTTGGTAATATGGCAACACTGTATGCACAAGACCAATCTTTGTGGTATAAATTGCCTGGAGTCATTTCCCATTGATTGGGCACATATGGGTATGGGTTTTAGCCACCAATTGGGAAGAGTAAACCGATTCAAAATGGCAATTTATTGATGCAGGGTCCAAAGAAACTCACTAACAAAGGCACAGGGGCAATTACCAAAAACACTCCTCTGAGCTCCACACAGAAGGTCAGGACAAATAACAAGGATTGGTGAAATCTTAAACCCTGAGATGGAGCTAAAAGTCTTTCAAGGATCCCACAGTCCACGGTCCCTCATGCTTTCCTAATTAATGAAACCGCGAGAGTCATACAATTAAAATCACACCTTGTCTGCGCCCAAGGCCAAAGCCCAGCAGCTTCGAGCCATTCTGATCTGGACAAAGAATCAAGAAACACTTGGAAATAAAAGCCCCTCGTTTGGCGCCTAATGTCAACATCTCCACCTCTTCTTGCACTGAGATTGTCAGATTATCAGCATGTCTACAAAATGAGTCTCCAGTCACCTGTCAGCTGCTCTGCTCTACTTTGCTTATCTTTATCAACTTTGTTTTGGGAGCTCTTCTTCCAGTTTTTTTTTTTATGTGCTCCCCTCTCACTGTATCTCTGCAATCAAAATGTCATTCACTTCAACTTCCAATTTTCTCCCCGTATCATCTCAGCGCTGCTCCCAGTAGTCTCCACGCTCAGCCTCTTTGTACCTTGCTCTTCCCGCTGTCACCCCCGTACAAGCCCCTTTACCTCGCGTTTTGCTCCATTTCTGCCTTTATCATCTCCCCTCTCTCTATATCTCACCCATTTCCTCATTCAGATACTCTCTCTCTATCTCCTCCCCTCCCCTGTCTTTTATTCCCAGGGGGGCATTATCGCAGTCGGAGGCAAATCTGCCCAATTATAAACCTCATCTCCGCTGTGTGCGCCTCATCCACTCTAGACTGGGAGTTCCTGCATCCACTTTCCTCCCACAAACATTTCATTTCTGTCTATCTCAACTAGACAGAGAAGCACAAATAATTCTAACACTTCTTATTTGGCACAGTGTTTTCCGTTGTATCCCAGCGCATGCAGGGCTCGCACCACCTTCTCCCTACTCTGTCACACCAATTATACACGCTCACACCCTCCTCCGTTCTTTTAGCCATCGTCACACAAATCCGGGACTAAAAGAGTAGATAGATTTCCAACACTGTGCAGAGGGCGTAAACAAGTGCAAGACACACCGATAAGGAACAAGCGTAAGCAAAATAAATTTCAGCACAGACCTAAAGGTTAGAAAGTGAAATGTACTGAAGGAGAATGACACAGTAAAGTGGCAAAGGAACAAGAGAAGATAGTGTTAATTGCCAGGGCAGTATTAGTGCTGGGTTGACAGTTTCTTGTTGAGAGAACAGGGGAGCTGATTGGATGATAATGATGCTGACTACTCAAACTCGAGCACTGCTGACCCAATGGAAATAGTGGGAGAGAGAAGGCCCATGGTAAGTGTTTTGGGGAAAGCGGGGTTTGATGGAGAGGCAGAAAGTTAGAGAGATGCAAAACACAAACCGAAGTTTAAAACGTGGCAAGATTTACAGTGTAACCTCTAACATTTTACTGTGAACTGAGAGGTAAACTGCAGGATTATGACAACTGGGTAGCCTTGAATACACAGGTTTGCAATAACAGATTTACAGCTGTTATGTTGCGTATATTACTAAAAGAAACAAATTAGACCTCTACAAAGCTGGACCATACCTCAAAATGTTTCCATGAATAAATGTCCAGTCATTGACACAAAGCCCACGCTTACCATTAAAAGTAATCCATCTAATCAACAATTGAGCCGCTTCCAACAGTCAATCATTGTTCTTTTCGCTCTTTTGAAAAATGCAATGAAATGTATCAAACTTTGCATGAGTTAAATATCAAAGTGCCTTCACTTCTATGCCAAATGAATGCTTTTGTGAACAGGGTACAACCGGTTGACAAAATCGAGGAGAGACAAAATGCATCTCTCTTATTCGCCTCATAAACATAAACAGAAGCTTTTAGAGGTAACAAACATAAATTACAGGGAGATTACCTGAGTTGCATAACAAATAACAGCCTGAGGGACAGGGTTGCACAAAATATTATAAAGAAGCCAAAACAACATGTCAAGAAGTGACATGACCATTTTGGCTAATTGTAGAGTAGATGAATATGTTGTTGCTTCAGTGACAACAAGTTCCCGACATGCACTTAACATCACTTTGCACTGTGACAATGTACCTTGTTGATGTGCAGGGTCCAGGTCCAAAATGGTATCTCCAGTGAGGTTGCAAAGCAAGGCAACAGCGTTTTGAACCATCCCACTGGTCACATTATTATTGCTGACCTAGGAATGAAATAGAGAAATTCTGTGGTGTTATAACATACACGTTGGCATAATGGTTAAGAGAGACAGGGTAGTGCAGAGGGGCCTGATTCGTGCCTGAATGTGAAAGTGAATAGCTGTGTCATCTATGCAACACACTTAATAGTTTCTGATGTCCCTTTTTCCGAAAAACTCAAGAAAACAGTGAAGACAGATCAATGGACACTGATAATAAAAGTCCGGCTGTGTGACCTTTAAAGGTGGATTAAAAGAAACAGTTTCTTTTATCCTCCACTCATTACATCTCTCCCTATGATTTGCTATATTCATAGCCCCTAATTTCACTCTCCTTTTCACTTATTTCCTCTGTTTGATCCTCTATGTATGCCGTGTGCCTGGAGGGCTGTGTGCAGCGGTGTGATCTGTGGAGGGCACCAAGCCTGGCTCGCACTCATCATGTGCTTTAGCCTCAGGGTGAAGACAGTGACATCAAATCAACCCAGGACGACCTGCCTGCCACCAACAACAAAAGATGAAGCCAAATTATGTTGATCTTTGCCAGGCAGTCTCTTTAATCCTATATGGAAAGGCTGTACGATTGCTAAACCTATTATTATTATGGCCATTTCAGTGCTCCCAAAATTTACTCATAGGTCATTATATTCTAAAATGTAATATAATATAACTATTTTCAAATAAAAGTCAATAAGTGCATTTCTTTTTACCATGATAAAAACATGTGGGGGTAAAATGGTGGTTGTGTCCTATTGTGGACACAATAATCTTACTCCCCGACTGTTACCTCTTGATAGGAACTCCCCATTGGCTGTTTGAAGAAAGCTATAGTCTAGCCAGTTCATAGAGGTTATGCAGATGATGTCACGGTATAGCTGTCAAAGGAGTGTCAATGTTTTAAGTGCATACCCTCTATCCTCACCCATCCTGCATGAATGCAGTTAGTGATGATGGGTTATTGGTGGTCGTTGGAGAGGCCATTGGTACATATTGACAGACACATTTTAGATAAACAGCCCCATGGCAACTGTGACAACAAAAGCATCTGAGCACCACTGAGTGTGAGTGTTTTTCCTTGAATTCATTCTAGAGACTTAAAAATAATGAGGCGCTTTTGATGATTGTTGACACTGCACATTAGGTCTTCCAGGTTGAATTTACACATAAGCCTCATCCAGCTACAGCTGCAATAAGCACAGACTTAATTTTCTCTACAGTACTAAGACTTACTGCCATTCTGCCGTTGCACTCAACAAGTAACAACTCAAAAGCACGGAACACAATCTTATACGCACTGCAAACCAACCAGTAAGTTACGAAACCCAGGTCTGAGCGGTCAGGCTCCAGTCCATTCACGTCTGCGGCAGAAGTACTTCATCATTTAGACAAATACGATTAGCCGAGGCTGTCTGTGATGACTGTGATCACCAGTGACAGGTGTAATCACGGTAGATCTGAACCAAACCAGGACGAATAAATCAATCTAAAAGTCAGCAACACAGACTTCTCTAATGGGGCCCGACATGACCAGTTCAGACAGCAGTAAACAAAGAGAGGCAAAGTCAATCAGGGTGCTGGCTAAGTGCTTAATATTGTGTATAGGGGGCAGACAAGCAGCCAGGCAAAACGCTTATTATTTAGTGTAAATAATGTTTTGCATATATTATCATAAATTGTTTGCCGTTTTGGGTCGCTGCACAAATTACACTATGCGCTTGTTGTGCGGGGTCAAGTGAATTAAGCTGTTTATTAGCGACAGGCTTCGGTGATAACGGTGAAGTGCTATATGCTGTTGTGTCTGTGTGCAAACGGCACAGCGAAACCTGAAATTAACCCTTCGTCTTCTTTACGGCCGACCTGCCAGTCAATTACACCAGCGCGCCAATAGGTCAACACCATTCAGGCTGATTTACATAATGCATTTGCAAGTACTAGATGGAGTGGGAGAGTGAGGCGACGGAGAACAGTGTTGCAAGGAAGCAAGGAGTCAAGAAATCCCCTCAAATAACGCACAGTTTGATTAATGTGCTGGATTACCTGATGGAAAGTGTATTCAACAAGGTGACTCTGTGATTTACTAAGTAGCTAAATAAAAATGATCGAATAAATTGATTGATTGGTTTCTTACCGTAATGAGCTGAAAGACGAGTGGTAGAATAGTGCTCCGTTTTATTAACCTGTAGGAGAAAGAAACAGAGAGAGCAGCAACAGAGGAAGCGGGAATTAATTAAATTTTTAAAGCTATTCACTGTGTAGTTCACATGCGCGCACTGGCATACGAGACATTTTCATCTTCATTAAGTTTGGGGTTTCTGTGTAATGACTTCAGCCCGGATCTGGAGGAATTGGAAACTGAAAGAGGGGGGAGGAGGTGAGGAAGATGAAAGTTTTAGATGGCGCAGGAAAAGATTGCAGATGACAGGTGAGGGAAAGGGCACAATGGAAAATGTGGACAAAGAGAATGAACTGAAGTTTTGGCCCTGAAGATTAAACCGTAAAGAAAGATGGTGGTCTAAATTAGAAATGACTATTGATTAACCAGACTTAATTTATAGGCAATTACGGCTGTACGGCAGGAATCTAAAGGCAAAGGTGAAGTCAGAGAGGTTGCAAGGTTTCCTGCAGGATCAATAAAGTAGGGCCAACCAGGGGCGAGGCTAGGCCTATTTTAGGCCTAGCCTCAAATAATTGAAGCACCCCTAAAAATGTCAGGCCAAAAATATATTAACAGAAACAAAATCCACACTAAAACGTATTATGTACTTCTATAATATATTTCTGGGTTGATTTATTAAAATATGCTTATTTAAAGAAATAAAGCACAAACACCCGTCTCCACTAAATGATTTGGTCTGATGTCTCGTTGCTGTAGCTGAGCTCTGCCCCCCCTCCTCACAGCGCTGTCGCCTCAGACTCTGCTCCCTCTGCACTGCCTCTCCGTGGAGTTTAAACTTTGGTGCTGGTCTTCAACAGCACATACGGAGTAAATAATGATTGTAGGAATTGTATAGATGTTAGAGAGAGGCTCTCCACATCCCAAGCTTTTGGCCAGTTTATTATTTTTGAAAATCCGTCTCATATACACGGACTTACACCTGCTGATAAACAGAGATATGTTTGTGCATTCACTAGCGCGTATAGCGTGGCAACTCTCACTGTATTTCAGGTGAATGAGTCACTATAGAATCATCACACTGTGAAACATTAGGCTAGGAGTCCTGATAGAGGTTTCAGACTTTAGTTTAGTCTGCAGCCTTAGACTAAACTAAGGCTGTGTGTCAGCCCTGTGCCACACAGCCCTGACACAGGCTGTGTCCTCTCACTGTCACAGCCCTGTGTCAGTGAACTAGCTCCCAGTCCCAGTCGAGCTGAGAGTCATCACTGACCTGCCACTATTTAAGTCCAGACTAAAGACTCCCTTATTTAGACAGGCCTTCCATAATGCTGCATTTTGTCCTGTGTTTTTATGTCATTTAATGTTTGACGCCAAAACCTACAAATTACTTGTAAAACCATATCACGTAATATTTCATCCAATAAATTAAATAAATTAAAAGGATTCATTTTATTCTGGGTGTTTTATTCAGGCTCTCCTAAGATCTGACTCGGAGTGTGAAATCACCAGCTCGTCTCTATGCAGATGTTGCTGCTTTACTTGGACTATAGATAGGGTCCTGCTTTGGGAATCATTTCACCTTATAATAGTGATAATGATGGTGCAATTCATAAAGATTTAAAAAGGCGATAATTTTGTGTTAATATATTGCCATATATTTATGCGCCTCATAGTCACCATATTCAGTTTCCACATTGACTCCGTGTTTGTAATTGTACTGCAGATGTGATGGATAGACTCCCCTTATGAAGCTGACAGGCTGAGAAATGGAGGACAGAGGGGACCAGCACAATATTATAACCTAGACCACATTTCAACTACAGTACAAGCATCAACAAGCACACAACAGACAAGAGGAGAACAGCAGCAGGTACCAGCCTGAAAAGATATGTTATGTGCCATAATAACTAGTTATGTGCAGCTTATTAACCCAGTTTGTATTTGGCTTTTCTTGTTCACTTCCAGGGCTAAGTGGGCGGCACGGTGGCGGAGCGGTTAGCGCTTGGGCCTCACAGCTAGAAGGTCCTGGGTTTGATTCCCACCTGGATGGGGTTTTTCTCTGTGGAGTTTGCATATTCTCCCCGTGTCTGCGTAGGTTTCCTCTGGGTACTCCGGTTTCCCCTATCACTAAAAATATGTACAATAGGCCAGGATGAATGAGAGTGTTGCAAATTAGCCCAAGGCTACATTCCGGTGTGTTGTGTTCATTAGCATGCACTGTACCTACCAAATAAACTAATAAAAAAATTATAAACAGCCACCTCGTGGTATGCGGCACATGGTTCTCCTCTACATTTCACCCATTTCAGAATCCCTCAATGTTGCTGGTGCGATCTGTCAGGCACAGTCACAGTGCAACGGCAGGGGACCCTGTCAATCCCCAATTTGGGTTATTTACCAGATCTGTCAATCATGCTAAATCCTTTGGCCTGAATCTATTTTTCAAAATGTATTCTGCTGAACGGTTTAAATACAGTAGTCTTTGTTTATTCATTTAAGCTAATAAAGTTAGTAAAGCATGTTTCACAGATGTTATTGTCAGAGTGAAGCATGTTAGAGGTCGCGCATGCTGTACAGAAATCACCAATCGACCATTACCGAAGTGAAATCAACAAACATTGTGTTTTCTATGATCTGCTCTGTTGAATCATGTTTAAAAGTTGAAAAACCTTAAAATGGTTAAAATGCATAGATCGTCAGCATGTGGTTAGTCCATGTATGTGTTTCCGTAGTAATGCTGTATAGTGAGCACAAGATCTAAGCATGTGCAGATGGAACTTTCATGCAGATTGGGTAAATTACACAAATTGGAATGTTACGGGTCAATTTCGGGAAACCTTACCTTTGAGTGGAATGTGCCAATTGAATTTTCAACACACGCGCTCATCGGTACCATTAAGCAGTATTAAAAGACCTACATCAGAATTCTATTCAATCCTAAATTTGATTGCAAACCTTTTTAACTGTCAAAGATAGGATTACAGTAAATATAAGTGTAGTTTTTCTATGCAGGTATGAAAAGGACAGAGCAAATAGACATACAACTAAATAAACACCGAAACTCTCCCTTGGACACACACACATACACACGGGCTGCACTGGGACTCTTTTGCTTAAAGGTCAAACAAAATGTAGTTGATTGAAGGTGTGTCTGAGCTGTGATAATGCAGGGAGAGACAGCGGGCTGCCTACCCAACGCTAATGTCCCCAATTTACCATCTAATTACTGCTGGGCCCGCTTCATAGCCACACTTATCTAACCAAGACCCAGGCAATTTAATTTCTGATTGTACAACCACGGCGATGGAGGCAGAGTTTACGGAGAGGGCAGTGGAAGAGAGACTTGTGCACTAATGTTAATAAATTAGAGATTGTGAAAGGGGGGAAATGAATGAAAGAGTAGAAAAATGTTAATAATGTCGTCAGGAAATGAGTGGTAGAGAGACGGGCGCTGACACCAATTTGAAAAGTTCATGTCACTCTACTTGTGCCACGGAGCGACGGGTGAGCGGGAGGGAGAGAAGAGAGGGAGAGAGGAATGAGGGCTGAAAAGACTGATAAAGAAAGTAGGGGTTCTTGCAGCAGTGAGTGTGAACTATGAACTTTACAGGCTGATGGATTGGGGTCAAACGAGACAAGAATATTTCTGATAAGAGGGGTTTTATGGCCAGAAAAGATAAAAGTATAAATTCCACTGGAGGAATGGTAACACCTAGACAAAAATTGCAACAACAAAAAAAGGTACGTTATGAAATAATACTTTTTCTGTGGTAACGTTGATATATTTTGGAGACTGTTTAGGTAAGGTAGACATATTTTCTGCCTCCAAACCAGCCACACAGGTTCACAAATATATCACAAAATAATTGTACAATACCACTCAACCTGATCTCACTAGCACTGCATGACTTTGCCAGCTATTCCTTCCCAAGTATCTCTCATACAATACGTTACATTTTTGAAAGCACCACACTAGGAGGTAAGGTGCGCGGAAACATGCTGTGAATAAACAGTCGTGGTACATCTGTGCTGACTTAGCAAATAACGTTTCCCTTACATAAATAAATAAATCATCAGTGCTTTAACAACCAACACCAGCTAATAGTGTGTATTTCTGTTGATGCAGCATAAAAAGTAGATGCAGGACTTGGATTAACACATCGCATACTTTCATCTACCAGACGGATTGCATACTGCAGCCTTTAGTTTTTCAGTGTTATCATTACTATATATTTTCACAAGTCTAAGCTTTTCATAAAAAAATGTATATATTGCTTATATACGCATATACCTGCAGATGGGAGTGCTGTGTTCAGTAATTGACACCAACAGTTTGAGTGCGTAGAGAGGGACAGGCTCTGTGGCTCGAAGGAGGTTCTCGTACCTGTAGACACACAGGAACACATCAGCTCATATCATGTACTTTTCCATAATACTTAGAAGTAGGCTTTTAAAGGTCCTATATCATGCAAAATCGACTTTTTGAGTTTTAGCCATGTTGTTATGCTATTTCCTTGTCAAAACACCCCAGAGCGGTTTTGGCTTCATTCACGCAGTTCTAAGTAATCCTCCTGAATCCTGCTCTCTGAGCAGCTGCTCCACCCTCTCCTGGTAAACGACTGAGCTGTTCAGTTGTGTCGTCACAGCGGAACGGAAGTGCTCTACGTCTGTAATGTAATGCCTTACGGCCTGATTTGTATTTATAAAACTTTTTTTATTTTTTTTTTTTTTTTTTGAAAAAAAAAAAAAAAAAAAAGAAAAAAAAAGCAACTCTCCGACGCGTCTGTGCTGTCCCACGACGCTAATCAAGCGCACCCACGGCTGGAGGAGCCATGGATCTGAGCATAAGTGTTGTTTTTGAAGACTGAGCTCTTTCTAACCTACTCTGGACACCGCCTGTTCTTTTTTCTTACCGATAATGTCACGGATGCGCGTTTGGCTACGAGAGGAACAGGACTTTTCAACCTTCCTAAAGAAGAGTGCACTCGCCAGAAGTTGGAATTTCTTTCCGGGATTAAGCTAGCTACTATATCAACCAACCTGATGGATGCTTGGTGAACCTTGGCCAGAATCAAAGTGGATTAACTTTTATAACCAACACGAGGGCCATAACGTAAACACCCGACGATGGGAGGCCATGCTGAGCGGTGAGTCAATCAAAATGCGTGTTAGCGTGTGTGTTAGCGTGTGTGTTAGCCATTTATGAAACTGTGTTGCACGTGTCAACTCCTTATAACTGCATTATGTGAAGTAACTTCACTTTTGCAGCAATATTTATATTTATAATACTGCAAATGTGGAATGAGCGGAGAGAGGGGCGGAGTTAACTGAATCGAAGCGTCTTGTCTTCCGGGTAGGGAAAATACCCCCCAAAATACTTATATTTCTCTCAAAATGAGTACTCCATAGTGATAGAGGTACAATATATCATATATATGCCTATACTTTACTTTGGAATGGCTAAAATAGCATGATACAGATCCTTTAAGGACAATAACTGCATTGAAACTGAGCATGATTATAATCTTCACTACAGCTGTTACAGGATAACATTAAATCGCTATTTATCATACTGGGTCAAGCTGTAAAGTCGTCCTATCTCTGTCATAGCCTTGACTGAGGTGCTCAGGCGCCCACTCTCAGCCACTGAATGCTTTGCTTGCGTATCAGTATGACGCTCTTAGAGGGTATTTATCCCTCTTCTGTGGAAGCATAGACAGACTTCAATGGTAGGACTAGCGCAATGTCTCGAGTTCATGTCTCCGGGTCCCGTAACAATGGTAAATAATCTTCTCCTGTATAAGACATCCTGACTGCTGCCTATTCTTCACCAATCCTCTCGAACACCATTGTTATTTCTTAACAACAGCAATCTCGAAAATCTTTTGCCTTCATATAGATTGGGTTCATACTGGTTTGTAAAGAGCTTTTACACAGCAATAAGTTACAATTTAACCTCCAGTATGAGTCTAATGATTGTAAACCTGAGACAAGAATTCAGCCGTGTATGTGAAGCTTGAGGTGACTTCAACCCACCTTGAAAGCAGAGAGTTTGAAATGAGAGCTAATAACTGAGCCGTGGACTCTTCCTCTTTGACATAATCGGGTTTCTCCAGTGCTGTGCGTTTGACTTTCTGTGTGTTTTCCTCTTCAGTGACATCAGCATCCTGAAGCAGCAGGACCAGACTGAGCTCTGACAGCACCTGCAGCACGAACACACAGCACTCCACTGCCAATACACACACACACACACACACATTAAACGCAGAAAGAACAGAAACATCACTTTGGACTTTATGAACCTCAATAATATACTATTACAGCGTTAAACTAACCCACAAGACTGTGAAGCCTACTGTATGTGTCCCTCAATAAAGGTTTGACTACCCCATCAACACAAAAATTATGACCTTCCCACATGTTGGAGAGGCTAAAGTCATTCTTAAGTCTTCATAACTATTTTAAATGAGTAATTCCTAAATCTTAAGCGGCATCAAAACACCCTCAGTAACTTCCTCAGTTGTGTACTTTGAAATCAAAATTACCATTCTTGCTGAAAGCCAAAGTCATCAGAGGAGGCAGGACATTATCAACCACCTATGAAGACAAAAAACAGACAAAAGCGAATCAACGCTGGTATACAATTAAATATGCTGCTCTTTTTACATGAAAACAAAAGGCTGTAGTATATTAGGTCCTGGGCTTTGACAGCAGACCACTATCAGAGGGATCAAATTACTATGGAAATGCACTGTTGACTGAACTCTTTGATCAAACACGAAACAAAAGTGCTCCCGCAATTGCCGGGACCCTTATTTAGCCATGAGTCTGTACTGGACACATTTGCATGATTACTAATATTACCATAGAAACAACACTAATGCTGAGTGAGGCTGTTACAATAGGAGCCGGAAAGAGCAAACTACAAAGGATGTTGTCGGGCTAAATAGGCTCTGTATTAATACCACAACCATCAAAGGACTGAATGGAAAGTGTTTTAAGTATGTGTCTATCTGCGTGTGCGTCTGCTTGTGTCTGTGGGACGGTTTCCCTAAAATGTGAACGCCACATGACACATCTCCTCACTCTGAAATCCTATCTGAAGAGAGTTTTTCTGTGTAATCTCGGGGCACGGAATCAGTCGCCAAATTGGATCTAAATTATCTTGCTATACAAATCAAATGCAGCAAAATACAAGAAAATTGAACGAAAAGAGTAGTTAATTTGTGGCCTTTCAATTTATTATCAGCAATTTGTTAGCAGTATTTAAGTTAGCATAATACCTTAAGTTTCCTTCCTTTCATTTGGACAAGTTTCAAATCTTTTTAAAAGGAACTTAGCAAGAAAACTTTCAGCACTCACTCAAATCGAATTGGCGTCAGGAGGCACGATAACATAATCTGAGCTGGCTGCAGGTAATTAAACTGTCTTCCTGTGTTATTGAGTATCCAGGCTCCTGTTTGCTTGTCCTGTATTTCTCATCTGTTCTCTCTAGTCTTCACCCATCCACTCCACTTCCTGCTGCTCTTCACTTTTACATGTCAATAGTCATTAAACGCATCTCACTCTCGTCACGCGATCACATGCACATGTAGGTAAAAGGCACTGATGTGATGAGCTTCTGCTGGTTCAATAGTTGATTAGTGTCTCGTCTAATAGCTCACAGATTGACCCTTCGTCCTCATCATTAATGGATAAGTTTAGTGATCCGGAAAATACATGCCGTGATTGTTTACAAAGTTTTACAGCTCACAGAAACTCTTTTTTGTGAGCTGCAAAGAGCATTTTTGCAACAGCTCATTATTAGTAGTAGTAGGGCTGTGATATTAATATAAAATGAATTGAAATTGACAAACAACTCGGGTAAAATTGAATATTTTCGTGTGAATGGTATTGATGTGGAAAGCATTCACTTCTGTTACAGCCCAAACTGACTTTGTCTAGTTACAGTACAGTATTTCAGTAAAAGTTATTAGTTTATTAGTTTTAAAAGTGAAAAACTAAAATCAAATTACAACTTGATATTGAGCAATATGGGGAAAATAATGACTATGATTATTTTCCCATAATCGTCCAGTACTAGTTCGAGCATACACTTACAGTACTATGGTGTGGAGGGATGAGGGTCTGGTGTTGGCTCAGGACTTCCACAATGGACAGAGTCGTACGTATCAAATCATCACAAACTGCTGCACCTTTGGGGCAATCTCAGGTTATTAATCTAAAGAACACTGCGTTCAGCAAAACCAGTAGAGAGCCTGCATTAGGAAATACAGCGGTTTACTGCCCAATTATGCAAATCACTTGAGGTAGAGAAAATCCTAGTGTTTGCAGTTTCACAACTAATATGCAATTAAAGAACTTACCCACAGCACAGGCCAGATTAGTTTCATTTGAGTCAATGGAAATTATATGGTCCTAAACAAGACAGTGAAAAACTCAACAGTTTACACAGTTCATTATTGGATTTTTCCAAAATTATTCCCATTAAAACTTGCCAGAAGCTGCCCAATGTTAACCAGAAACCTCTCTGTAACAATCTGAGACCTGAAGACCTGTTGAACAAAAACATTCATTGACAATAGTCATTAAAAGACATAACATTGTTACCATCTTTCCATTTCAGTGTCTGGTACATTTTATGTCAGAAAATAATACGAATTGAAAAGGTGGTCAACAGAAACGCCGGGATAAGCTAAATATATTATAAATTATGTATCACACTTGGCATACACTACAGCTGTGCAAAGTAAAATAGTGATAAAATATTAAACTACACAAGAGACATGAAGTACCTGAGAAGATAGAAGCTCTAACACAATTGATAAATTTGGCAGTGTCTGTTTGAGCTGTCTGCCCTGCACTGTCGATGGGTGCCTTCTCCCAGTCACACCTTTCAGTGCACATAACACATCATCTGAAAAAGCGGGTTAGGTTTATGAATGGAGAGCATAATATTGACTAGAAAAGCATTAACATAAATTAAATGGTGTGTGTTTGTGCTGTTGTTTGTCTGTACCTAGTATCTGTGGTGCAGTGTGACTCAGATATGCAGTCATTAACTCCAAACACTGGGACAGGTATCCTAATTGGCCTGTGTTCTCCCTCAGGGACGTGGCTTTGCGTAGGTCTCGCTCCAGGTACATCACCAGCCTAGACCAAGAAAACTCTCTCAATACATTGTGATATAAATTATTATACATATTGGTTGAACATCCTGTTGTTAAGGCACAGGTTCCCTAAGACATAAGTCAATAAAAAGGTGAGCGCCTGATGTCTTTTATCGAACTAAGATATCTCCTCAAGGCAACCAAAAAAACACATGCATTGAAGAAAGCTAACTGGTGCGAAAATAGGGCTGGCTTGACTAAAATTAAGCCGACAATTGCCATACTAGGATCATCCACAATAAGTCAGTGAGCTGTAAGATGCCCGTAAGTATCGATGCAGACAGTCCTGGAGATTGAAAACATTTTTATTCTTGTCAGCCAGAGTGTATCGAACAGTAATCAATATTATTCTATTCACAAATTCAGAGTGCTGAGGAGAGGTTATCAGCGCTAACTGATATTCATTACACATACAACCCACTCCCACACTGGTGAGATGAAGCAAACACAGACATAGAAACTGGAAGGTCATACTCGTTAACAAATATTGATTTAATGTTTCAGAACGATGGTGCTGAAGGGGATGGACCATTACAAATTCAGCATGTTTGCTCATAATCTTGTACTTAACCGCAAGGTTTTCTGCACTGCTACTGCAAATTTATTAGTGTCTAGAGGAGTTCATTTCTTGAAAAAAGAAGAATAACAATTCATCAACTGTTCTATGTTTTTACTCAAAATGTACTAGTTGATCAAGTGGGCAAACCTTGTAATAGGCCATAATAGAAGGTCAACAAACCAATTTTACAATTTTATTTGTAATTTTGAACTTGAGTCTTTTTACATAAACCTTTAAATACAAACAAGTCTTGTTTTGATCTGTTCTGTTATCAGTGTCCAGTCGTGATTATTACTGGGCCACAGCCTTCTTTCTGAGAGAGCTAACAGGGGAGCTAACCACTCTGCCAATGTGCAGATTCTGGCAGTCAAAGTTGTAATGGTTGATTGTGGATGATGGACAAAAAACAAAACAAAACACGACATAGAAGGGCAGACTCCGTCTATATCAGTGTTGTGCCAGCGTGAGTACTGTGTTTATGTGTTGTGTCAAATCCCCACAAATGAAGACAGACAATCCCGCAACCTCTCTGTCACTCACTGTGGGAGTCGCACAAAATGACCTGCAACAAGTGGCTGGTTGCGCACGGCCCAGGCGAATTTCTATCGCAAACACTCAGCACACACATTTGACAACTAACGCGCTCAGTTTTCTCGCCACTGAGGAGCTAATTACACGCAACGTGGAGGGGTGAGAGGGACCGAGAGAGGGGCCGGTGTCTGTGTCTGTATCTGTGCGGCTGAATCATGCCGAGCTCAGTGGGAGAGGAACAGGCAGGTCAATACTGACAGCTCCAACTCTGCCAACAGACACACAGCAAGACAACAGAGAAAGTGGCAGTGAGTGTAATGAGCAATTCCAGTTGATACAATAATGTAAATGTTATCAAGATGTGGGCCGGAATTATTTAACTGGTTTGTAGAAAGACTTCCAGACATAAGTGTTGTTAAGCCTTCTCTGTTTGTTGATCTAGTTCAGGTGAGTAACAGGACATGTGACTCAATGTGCATTTAGATGTGAAGACTTTTGAACCAACCAAATGTATACAAATCGTATTAGATGGTGGGAGGCAGTACAACACTGAGGACATGCACACTCCAAGTGACATACTGTATATGAATTAATTATGATGCAAATAAATGCAGAGGTTAGAGATGTTCAAGTAACCACCATTAGAGCACAAAATCAATAATTATTCATCTGTGTATTCAAGTTCATCTATGTGAGATCAAACGAAGATGCACAAGCTCTCATGGTAAAACCAATTCACAAGATCAAAACTGAAGACCAGTCACCAGTGTAAACATTCTTTGTACACATTCATAACTACAGAGACACACATATGAAATAATTCAGACATGTAAGAGGTCACCAAGAGTAACATTTGAATAAAAAGCTGAAGAAGAAAGACAGCAAACGAGAAAGAAGACATCAAGGGAGGAGCAGCTCTAAGAATCTATATGTCAGTAATGTAGGGCATCGTTACAAGCTGTAAAACCAACTGGTTAAAACCACGAGGGACCAGGCAGTGTATAAATATATCTGTATATGATCTTATGGACTATCCACATTTACAGAAGTCAGGGGTGAACCAGAGGACATGCAACTAATGAAGTATTTGAAGTTGAGAGTAAAGTTTTGCCGTGCACCAGCACAAACTCAGTGTCCAGGGCTCACGGTATATTCATATTCTCATTCCCACTGCTACAGCGCTAGTTAACATAAAGGTTACACAGAGTACAGCTGCTCTGCCAGATTCACTAAGCTGCATTTTTAGAAACTTGTCCTGGTCTCTTCTTTCTCTCTCAGAAAACAGTGTTGAATGTATAATGCGTTGTGCAAATCCGAGCCTGACAAACTGTTTACTAAATTTGGGCAATAAAGTTGGTTAAAAACATGCACAAGTTCATGAGTCAAGGCTGAAGTTTATTCTTCTTTCCTTCATTATTTTCCAATACATCTTAAAATACAGCCAGGCTAACCTATCGCCTCCCAATATAAAACTATATTCTGTAGTGTGCGCAGTAACGTAAACACTAAAGAGGACATTTAGCTTTTACTACAGTGCTGCTCTGTGTTTGAGTAGCCTCCGAGTGCTGCAGCTAAATAATTTAAAGGGACTCACAATGTTATTTTTTGTTCTTGACAGTTGCGAGAGTGTGTGAACATGAACCACTACATTCCACAGAAACTAATTAGCTCGTGGTCTGACAGAGTTGCAAGCCAAAGTTATGAGCAGGCTTCATTGGTCTCTGTGCAGTCAAACAGTGGAGAGAGCTTTGTGCTTTGTGGTGAAACTAACGGACACATCAAAAATTCTGTTGTATTGTTTGGGTTATTACGTTTTTGCTTTGCTCACTAAATAAAAAAAATAGAAAATTAAAATTAAAAAAATATATATATACACACAAACACACACAGACTTACTTGTTTACCTGTAGGGCCTAAGATGTTAGCAAGTACACACCTGTATTGACAACAGTACAGCAGTGTGTGTGTATTGTCTTGTAGTAACAGCAGCAACAGCAGCACTGCCTTGGCTCGGGTCACTGTGGATGGACTCTCTAGACAGCGAAGTGCCTTTAACACTAGATCCTGTAAGACACAAACACAGATCAGACGGTAGAAGACATATTGCTGTTTTGTCACAGATTACAATACCAGTACATTTAATTTGTTACATCTAGTTGAGCCACTGATTTCTACCAGAAAAACTGATGTCCTATCCATGGGTCTCAACTTCAGTGGGAAAAAAAGAAATAAGAACCATTGTCAATTCAAAACAAAATATTGCATATTGAATTGAAGAGGCAAAGATGAAGTTCAACATAAAATAAATAATTGTGACTATAAGCTATTACTCCCGTACACACAAAAAGGATATTATTATACACGTCAGACTGGTTGCACCAATGCAACCAAGGAAAATATTTGATCATATCCAATACATTTTTTGGGGCACAACCACCCAAGATGGTCTCTGTCTGGAGTCCGGATGGATGCAAAACGAATTTTAATATCACATTGTTAACACTGTCATTACATTAAACTATACACGTGAAGTACATGCATGTACATTTCACATCTTAATTCTTTGCCATGGCCAAAAAAATCTAAGCTCCACATTTTTTTGTATTGGTGTTTGTAAAGTATCAGACACCGGTAGTGGTTTTATCCTGCAGGTGTTCAGTAAAAAATAATCTTAAAAAACTGTCCAGAGTAAAACTTAATTAGCTCCGACAGCACAAGGACGTGCAGCACACACGCACACACACACACACACACACACACACACACACACACACACACGCACACACACACACACGCGCGCGCGCGAGACACTGTCGAATTTATAAGCCTACAGCAATTTTAGACATCCACTCACTCAGCAGTAACTGGTTATAAAATGTTTGGACTGGCCAGCATTCATTACCATTGTCATTATCACCAGCAGCAGCCGCAGTAGCAGAACACTTCACTGATTGTGTGCATGTGTATCACGGGGGGAGCGAGTGTGAGGGAATGTGGAAATGTGTGTTTATGAAGCAACACACCAAGTTAATTAATTTCAAAGCCCAGTAGTGTGTGTCTAGCTGATAAGTCCCTCCCTGCTACCCATAATGCTTTGCTAAAATAGAAGGCTGCAGCGTGTTGATTTAGCCAATTAGCCCAGATACTGACACAGTATACAAATTAGCACGGGCACATGTACACAGACACACATGCACGCAAGGAGACGCGCACTAACAGACTGAGTTTTGTGTAAACAAACTCTCGGACTGTCTGTCTTTGTGCCAGGGGAGGGGGGTGAATGCATATCAGTGTATAATTAGAGCAGAGTTGAAGTACTAAGTTTGTATTCTAGTGCTAAATTGGAAATGCTCAATGCAAATAAATTCAGTTCAGAGTCAATTACCAATGCTAGACTCCCAGTTAAAAGCCCTTAAATCAATTTCAGCCCCCTGCCTTTCCAAGATTACCACTTTCACAGACACTATATGGACAGACTTGTAAAAAATTATATAAATAAAAAAAACACCACTGACAAATTAGCCAAGGCAAGGTTCACCAATAGTTCATGAGCTCTGCTGAAGAAACATACACAACCCAAATAGTCAATGATGATAGAGAGATGTTGGTTACAGCGCAGTCTGCTTCATATGCTGCTCTTTTCATATCAAAGTTTGTTTGTTTTTCATTTGTGGAAACCTATTACTGTATTTTGACACAAACTTAGCTGAAAATAAAATACTGCAAGACACTGAGAGACAATAAAGACAGAGTAATGATAATTTCATTGTAGTCTCAGATTTGGGCAAATGCTAGAGCGCTGCTTTTCATGAATCTAAATGGAATAGTAGGTCATAGCCCCAGGATTACATTTTCCATTACAATTTAAAGCAGACGAGTGCACTTTTTTTTTTTTTTTCATTTTTATAACATTCTGAGATGGGTCATTTAATTAAATTACAGCGCTGCTCCTCCGTCAGACTCATACCTGGCTCTGAGTGATGCGGTGGGTGTGGGTTTTGGCAGTGAGCAGGGCAGAGGCCAAAGCAGTGAGGAGGTGCTGTTGGACTCTGGCTCCTGCTCCACCCACAGCCTCCAAAATGGCTGCAGGGCCACAGATGTCAATCACTGAGGAGAAGACTGCGGGGACGACCCGTGTTATCCGGGAGAGGGCCTGGAGACACACAGGTGCACAGTACACTGACATCAGGGGGGGGGGAAGAAAGGGTAGTGTCTGGGCAGGGGGGCAGTCAGCAACAATGTTAGCTTTGGTCAAAAGTCAAAATAAAATGTCAAAACTGAAATTAATAAATAAACCATCGAGAAATATATGTGTGTAATCTATTTATTAATATTGCAATAGTATTATCATTGTGAATGTTGTATTGACTTTCTCCAACAGCATTATATAATTTATTTACCATTTGCTGTCAAAGGCAGAGCACACATTTATATATAATAGGCAATATTATAGCTCACAAGACATCATTATTACATTATTTCAAAATAATGTAATAGTGTATTTTAAGTGTTTTACCATAATTTGCACATCTGTGGTACAGTCTAATGGAGGTGCGTAAAGAGAATAATTCAGCTTGAATGTGTTTTCAACAGATGTGACGTTTATGTAACTGTTTGGAAAACATAGATAATTGTATAACCTTTGTTGTTGTAAGTTAATACTTGTTGGTATGTATGTAAGTAGATGCCATTTTAATTTGAAGGAGTCAGTAAACAAATAAGCAGCTCAGGAAAAATTAGTTTTTGGGGAAGGTGCTCTTTGGCGTTTGGGGAACTAAGACTCAAAAGAATAACAAAAAACAAGGCACTCCTCCCACATCATAATTTTCTATTTACATTTAAAAAGCCTTTATTGTGCTGGGCTGATGAATCTTAAAATCTTTAAAACATATTGCTGGTTTCTTCCACGCGTATCGGCTCCAAACAAGCCTTTGTCAAGAAGTGACAAATAAGCAGCTCAATTTGTTTGTGTAGTACTTACAGATATTGCTGTGACCCGGACAGCCTCCACAGAGGAGTGAGTGAACAAGTACCACAAGGCCGGGCCTGTGTCTGAGGTCACCAGGCTGTGGGCGGGACCAGAGACCACAGTAGCAATGTTTTCAATAGCTTTGGCAGCCATATGATGAACTACTGGATCATCCTGAAAAAAACAAAAAACAAAATCAACTTCAACAATAATAGCTACGCGCGTATCACTAATGTCCCTCAAGTTGGTTGAATTTCACTTCTGTTTCCAGACAATAGCCTCAACAACAGTTTGCTAGGTGCGACCAGTAGCAGAATAAAACAATTATACAAATGTGTGCGGCACTCCATAGAAATTGTCCCACAATAAAAAGCAGGAGTGAACAGAACCCTAATACAATTACAGAGCTGACAATTAGATCAGCTTAAACACATGAATAAACACAGGAGAAAAATAATGTGTTTTGTATCAATTAGTGCTTATGTTTGTGTGTGGCTGGGTGTATACTGTACGACCCTCAGTCCTGGAGTTGAGTAGTGAATAGTTTGTGTTCAGACAATAGACGCAGCTAATGAAATCTGTGGCTGAGGAAATGAGTTTTTCCAGGAACGCCATTGTGGAGAGAGACAGGAAGTGGAAGCGCCGTGATTGCCTCTGTCAGGTTATTATTGTGTTTCACCGTGTTACATCACTTCGACACTGCTCTGCCTAGGAATAACACACAATGGAGCCTATTCAGGAGTTAACTACATTTTGGAAAGGTTCATTATAAGACAAAGTTAGTTTATGCAGCAGTTATGCAGGTGCAAGATAACAAAACAAACATAGCAGCAAAATGTCACATAGGTGTTGGTGAAATATGCTCTCTATCCCCGAAAAATCATTGGTACCAAGCCAATACCTTCAAAGAAGACTGACTTACAGCTCATAATACGCACACTGGCATTTCACCTTTTTGTCTTAGGTACTAAATGTGAAAAAATAAGCATTAATTGTTTTCAGCTGGTCTGGGTATCTTTTATTCATCCATCTGTGTGACACTGAATACATTGAAATATACTCAAATGCAATAATTTTGGGTACATTAGGGCTGCATGTAATGAGAAAATTGCGATATCAATATCAGTGCAATATTTTTGCAAAACCATTTCATCAACGTATGTTCCAAAAATGTAATTGCAGTTTTTATTTTATAACAAATTGTGTTAAAACAAGTTTGTTTAAATTTACTAAATCAGATCCAACGCAAGGGTAAAATGGAACAACATAAGGAGAAACATGACTAAAACTGAACTGTTGCACATTTTAAGTTACAACTCATTTTTGTTTTAGGCTGTGGCAGCAAAACAACGTGTAAATCTAAGTGAAATAAAAGCTCTCAGTGATTTTACGATGTGAAGCCTTGGCTAAATTCAACCTGAAAGACTAATTTCAGTATCACCTACCTCCAGCTAATGATCGCGTCTGCGAGGGTTATACCTCAGCCTATCAGCGCAGAGCCACCCTTTGTCACAGCCATTCATCCTGCATTTAAGCTCCAGCGTTCATGGCTCGTCAGCTTCCCAGCTGTGCTGCGACCCACCTCTACCCCTTCTCTCCTCTTCTGTCCGTGGCTTCACCCTGCTACTGTACATCCTTCACCGTCTCCCATTCTACCACTAGTGTCCAAGCTCCTGAGGAAGACATCCCTAACTCTAACCTACCTATACTAACTATAATCTGCATAATCTACTGCCGGGGTCTGATCGGCAAAATATTTATGTCAATAAATCTTTCTAATCGCTGCTTTTGTCTCGAGTCGATCCAGGTTGAAATAGTATATTGTGATATGGAGCTGAACAGTCTTGAATATTAAGAGTTTAAAAGCCACAATGTGTATGTGGTAACTACTGACAATAAAACACACAATGTTTATTACCGGATTTCAATTAAACTTTACAAACCTAAAATTCATGAAATCCTTTTCAAGCATTTGCAATTTTCTTTCATCTTAAATATCTGTGCTATGGTCAGAAATTAGCATTCTGCTGATTAGCCTCTGTCGTGGCTTTAAACTCACTTACCAGATTTTTTTTTAAGTGATGTAACAAATAAGTTTTGTCCTCGGGCGCCGTTTACACAGAAATAGTCTCCAGCAAAATGCAGAAGTCACGTCCTCTCTTGATCTGCTTTTATATAAAAAACGATGAGGTGTCAATAAACCAAAGAAACTGTACTGCACGCCTTTGTCCAGCAAATGGCGCTGTGTTCACAACACACGCTTTTAGACATCGTAGAACACAGAGGAAGTAAGTTTATCTGTTTCTACTTCCTTAGCTTTTTAAAGTAACAGTACGTCATTACTAATTATTTACAGACCATTATTTGATTAAATAAAATGTGAGGAGCTTCACAACACAATATAATGAGATTGTGAGTTTAGCCAATCAGTATTCAGATAGGGCCCTGACGTGACCATTCTGAGACATGGCACTATGTCCTCCGGAGTTGTCAGTGAAGCTGGGTGTCAGGTGATACGATGTGCGCTGTAGTGTAAAGGTGCGTACAGACCAACCGTGCGTCCACGCCCCATCCGCCTCTTGTCAAACATTGCCGCTTCACACTCGCGAGAAACGCCTGTTTGCTGGTGCGTGAAGTTTTGCAAGCGTCATAATTAGGAGGCGTTTCATACAACTCAGGCCGAGCGTAAACCGTGATGATCAACTTGTCCTCCATGCTGCAGGTAACAGGTGACGCTTGTGCTCACTATTTGAGCCCAGTCCCTGATTGGTTAACAAGCCGTAAATGAACGCACGTGTAGATTGGATTACTTGAGTGCAGTGGGCGCGGCATCCCTGCTCGTGGTCCGCGCTGTTCTCCCTGGCTTTGACGCATGTTTTTCCTCATCCGCTCGCATTTGCTACTCTTCATACGCGCGGATGGCTTTGCTTACATTTCGAAGCGCGTCGAAGCACATCTACATAGGGTTAACATGGAAGCTGGAGGTGTGGTGGCGTTTGGTGTGTACGCACCTTAAAAGATACATGCCTCCGATACCAACGTGCCACCGTTTCGTGGCGCCATAATACTGTATATTCCCACATTTGTGGGAAAAACACTTTGCATCTAATTAAAAAGTATTTGTATCATTTTCATGGATTCAGGATATTTCTAGATTCTGTGAAATGATGAAAAGTGATGAAGACATACATATGTTGAAAGTTGGGATCATTGGACACAATGATTAATTAGTGGTTTTTCATTGTGATGATGATGATGATGATGATGATGATGATGATGATGATGATGAAATCAGGTATAGGGCCTTTAATATAACTTCTCATTTTATAAATCTCAATGCCAAAAATGAATGTGAAAATTACTTCCAAACTCTTCGGTGGGCGGGACATAGGGCTGGGCAATATGGACCAAAAGTCATATGCCGATATATTTAGGTTGAATATTGATATACGATATATATCCCGATATTTTTTCCGCAAAGTGAGAGCTGTGAAATAAAATGTTGGGTCAAAGTCAAAGCCAAATACGAGTAGTTTTACTGAAAACTCACTATAAAATATAAACATAAACACTGTATAACAAAGCTCAGTAAGCTGCACATTTAAATAAAAAGATATCTTGGGTAAAAATAGCCTATAAAATAAAAAAGGTCAATCTTTTTCTGAGGGCAGCCTTTATATATAAAGAGATAATAAAATAAAGTGCTTAGAGATTACCTGTTTCTTTTTGTTAACTTAATAGCTTATCTGAATTTGAAATATCCCGATATTCGCGATAAGGTCTAATTCCATATCTTATTTAACAATATATCGATATATCTTAAATATCGATATATCGCCCAGCCCTAGCGGGACTGTGTAGTTCCATCGTGTCCCCTAATATTGTGATAATAAAAAGTATTTCTTAACAGTACTTGTCTAAAGAAAGATATGGATAAGTAAGAATCAGTGCTCAATAAGTAAAGATTCGGTCAAACTTTAAAACTAGTAGTTACTTGATCAGATACATCGTGCTAGTATAAAAGCATATGCAGCTTGGACCCTTGGGAACACTAATCAGCCCTCATATCTTAAATAACTAACCCATTAATCCAATATAGGACATCACATTGTATATTCAGCACTTGGGGACTGCGTAGCACGACGACATAATGAATCTTCTGGCACCCCTCCGGGAACAACTAGAATGGTGTGTTCCTGCCTTTCCTGGGCCGTGCGGGCTAGTTCACTAATGAGCCCACGGGGGAGCACCCTCTGTCTGTGTGTTTAATAGACTGTAGCCCTGCCAGGAACTACACAGAGTCAGGGAGAGGGAGAGAGAGAGACAGAGAGAGGCAGAGATAGATGGGGGTGGGGTATGAGCCTTACATGTGGTGGGAAACAAGTAGCTCATGCAAGAAACTCCGTCATTACGATGCCGAGAGAGAGAAGGGGGGAAGCAGGAGACAGAGGAGGAAGTTATTCTCATTATAATTTCTCCCAGTAAGAGAAACAAGTTCATCCCAGAAACACACTCATTATACTATTGTCAGTGTCCTACTTAAGCCCTACGTCTCCAGAAAGTCAACGGAAAAAATGGGAATTGTCTCAAATTCTATACCGGCAAAAAGAAGGATTCGGGTCACATTCAATTTGATTTTAGATGATTCTGCAATGAATTATGGTCTGAATGGTTCCATGTATATAGTGCTTTTGAGAAAGACAAAATTCACAGTCCTCTTTTCAACTTAACTCACAGAACTTTCTTTTCTTTCATAGCATAGAATAAAACTGGTGTTGACCTGCTTATTCATTCTCTCTATTTGTTCTGGCTTAGGACTGGCACAAATAAATGCAATGAATAACAAATTTCATAACTCAACGTTGACACTCTGTGACATAATTTACATAACAATCTCTACTGTGATGCATCTAGTTTTCTTGTCTCAATATTTTGTGTTTTTATATTGCATTAAATGTCCAATCTTGTGTTCATCCCAATACAAAAAAATGATTACACAATAGCCAATGTACTTTTCATCAAGTTTAAAGTAATAGCGCTTTGTGGCTTAGCAGGAGAACAAGTAGATAGATTGAATGAGCAGTCTTGCTTTTCTAAATTTACATTGCAAGATTAGTTGGGATTTATCCCCTTTAACCCCTGGGCTAAGAGCTGGCAAAAACCTGTCCCGAGATGAAAAAAGTAATAGACTACCTAGCTATTCAACGGGATGAAAAGGTGGATGTGAACTTGTCTGATGTGGTTACTGTGTGTAATTAAAGTTCACAGAAGACAGAACACCTGGATCTGAATGAACAGCCACAGCGACGCCATCGATCACTCTCACTGCGTGCACATCTAACACTACTATTAGCTGCAGACACACCCAGGCCGGAAGCAGACAGGGATGCTTTAAGGGCAAGGAAGGGAGATGAGAGAGAAGAGATTATGAACTCTTAAAAATGGGATAAGAGATAAGATGGCAAACATACACAAGAAATGAAATGTACTCATTCTTGGTCCACATTACTTTTCTTTCTATCCTGTCTTTATTCCCTTCTTTCTATTCTCTATTATTTATTTATTTTCCTGTTCAATAAAAACATAAACTGTAAACCACAGACTCACAGAGAGAAATACCTTTGTCCTAACACAAATTGTGACCCTCTTTTGCATTGTGTCCCGAGGCAGGTGGTCCACAAAGGATTACCTTGTTCCACAGAAAATTGCAAGAGGGTCTAAACACAGTTGATGGAGAGTCAGTAGAGCTCCAGACCTGAACAGGAAATGATGTTAGCTGCACTTTTTCACGCAACATTTATTTAGGTTCATCTCAATCAAACGCCTTTAGTAAACTCCACTATCCTTAAAGTTAGGACTAGGGTAAGGTTTAGGGTTAGTTTAAAGGGACTAGATGCATGTTGGTCATTTTATGCTCACTACTGCCACCTCAGGTCTAATGTGTAACTGCAGCTTCTATATTATATTTTAGAGGCAGTTGTGGTGAATAGGTCTGGGCTCATTCTACACATTAGGACATTGCTGGAACATGTAGGGGGAGGAAAATACTTATTTTTACATTTTTTAAACTCTGTATAGTCCCTTTAAGTGAGTGCTGCCCTGTTGAGGTGACGTAATTTCCTGTGGAAAAGTGGCGCTCCACTGATAACGTGCCCCTCTATCGGCTGCGTTCAGGCCCTTCTTGAAAATTGCCAATTTAATTTCAAATATAAACTGCGATTGATTTTAATAATGTTACAGTGTTGCATGATATAATGCATTTTATGGTATTTCCAAGCTACATGTAAAATATGGTTTTCCAGTCAAACCAAACAAAACCATCCAAAATATTAGAATAGAACAGAGCAGGATTTGCAAAGGTGGTGTGAGCCAGTGTACAGTCAATGCACTTCTCTGGGCATTAATATTCAATGATTAGGGTTTTGTCAATTGGATCACTATCTTTATACATGCCCAAAGTTGTTATCAGCAAATAAAACATGCTTTTAGAACCAATAAATATTATGCCATGTCAATAAGAATATGTAAGATCAGCTCTAATACAATTACGTTTACTTCAACAGGGTGACATAGATTGTGACAGATTATCAAGTTAATAATGAAACTTTGTGCTGACAGGCTGAAAACCTGTTGTACTGTAACTCAGCAGTGGCCTCGTGTGAAATGGTCATCCTGAGCTAAAGACACAGGGGTTGGACCCATGACTGTCTCATGGAGCCTCTCTCTGTTGTTCCTCCTCCAGGGAAGTCAGTTATAAATCATGAATAGACTATGTTTTGTGTAGTGTACGTGTCTGTGCATGTGGCTGACCATGGAGGGGATTTCGCCTCGTGGCCACTGGCTGCTCTCACTGTAATACTGCTCACACTTCACCCCCAGCTACACATGCACACACACATAGTTTTCATCATAGGCAGCAGAAGCATCATCTTGTTCAGGCTCATAAATAATTTCCTGCAGCTCAAGTCTGGCCTGAAACCTGCCTTTCACTCCATGCCATCCGCTTTCCCCTCGTTCCAAGCACCACTCGGGCGCTGTCTGTCTCTGCCATCCCCTGTGCTACCACACAGCCGCTCCTCTCTGCTCTTCTGTCACTCATGCCATTCCCCAATAACCATCATTGCACAAATACAACCAACATCTCTTTGGCTCTGTGCCCCCTTAGCTGACCCCATCCTGTTGTACAACAATGTCTATGCTTCTCTCTAGTGGTTAACTTGTAAATCAGGAAAACTCTCAACAGCAGCGGAGGGGGGTTGGGGTGAACCTGCAGGTCAAAAAACGCATCAAAACTACACTGCCTGGAGCGCAATAGACAGGGTCTTGGCGCTCAAACTCAATACTGTCATTCAATAAACAATGTGTGGCACTTGATTTACATTTAGCACACAGCTAGACAAATCATCTCCTTATGTCAAGAAACACAGCATAAAAAATGCATCACTGAATATGTAGCCACCAGTGAGAAATCAATAGCCATGCAACTGGACATTAATGAATGCAGCAAATGCACAGTATTATTATACTTGGCAAACACTTGGATATATTATACAACACTTAATGTTCAGAAATTCATTTTCAGAATCTTGTAGATTGTTGGTAAAACAACATCATAAAGTAAGAATACAATGTAAAAATAGAGCCGCAAAACTGCGATTATCGGCCCAAAGCAAGGGGGCGCTCCGCGCCCTTTGTCTCCCTCAATCTTAGATTACGGTATTATTGCCTTTATGTTGTTGGGTTTTTTTCAGGGGTCTTGGTTTTTGGATTTAGGAATGCAATATTATGGCGGTGATTGCAGTGATTGAGTGTTGGGTTATTCTATTAGCAAGGGGTGCCCTTTCGGCACCTGACAAAGTGACAAGGTGTTTTTACAAAAGCTTTTTAATACTTGAACTTGTAACATTCACCGTTTCTAAAAATATAAATGCTTTAAGATTGTTTGCATTAAAATAAATAGGCCTACATTGAATAATACAAAACAATGTCAACTTTACAACTTTATAATGACCATAATTATTATTAATATTTTACTACATATTATTAGGCCACAAGCTAGGCTTTCTTTCTTTCTTCTTTATTTTGAACATGTGAGCAATACAACGCACCTTTACAAGATTTTAGACATAAAGGCTGTTACAAATCAAAAAGACAAAAGCAAACTTGTCAGTTCTCTTGAAAAAGCCAAATATACAAATGCACATGTCCAAAAAGGAGTGAGGAGAAGTTAAACTTATCTAACCCCTTATTCCAAACACAAGTTAATTACATAAATTTCAAAACTCAAAAGAGAATAAATAAATAGTAATAATAACAAGATAAACTATTTTTTGAAAAATGAAAAAGAAGGCACACACATGAGACTTTACATTCTGTTGTCTCATATTTCTTCTTGAACCGATTCATACTTGAGCATTGTTTTAGATCTGAGCTTAAATCATTCCATAATTTGGCACCGGTAATGGAAACACAAAAACTTTTCATAGTTGATTTGAATTGTTGTATTGTAAATGTATGGTCATCAGCACTCCTGAGGCTGTACACATTTTGTTGTGTGAGAAAATGTTTTTGTATATTGTTTGGTAAGGTATTCTGCTGTACTCTAAACATTATTTGGGCTGTTTGATAATCTACAAGGTCAGCAAATTTAATGACTTTTGATAGGCTAGGTTTCATGTTCTCAAAAGTTATGCTGCTGCTTAATTATTTGTCAGATGTTTTGATGAACAAAGAATGAAACATGTTTACAAAATGTCTAAGGAGACTCTTTTGAACTGCTCATCTCCACATGTGCGCGGTTTCACTTTCCTTTCTGTTATGGTGAAGCAGAGCGGAGCCCGTTAGGTTTTTGTTTACATCCTGAGCCAGTTGTGGCGGCTATTTCCGAACATTGGACAACTTTTGGGGGAATCATGTAGTTTGTTACCTTGACCTGGACATTTACAGCAAAGGATTATCTCCAAGATGTTGTTTATATTCGACGTAGCCGATATCAGCGCCTTTTGCTGCAACTTTCTGACGACAGGGTTTGTATAACTGATGTCCATTGACAACAACAACGCCTTGGTCATCTTTTGGATTCCTAAAGATGTCCCACTCTGAAAAATTTCCGCGGAAAAACCGTGGCTTCTAAAATTCTTACGAATAACCTACTGCGTCCTTTTATAATCGTGGTAATCATAAAACCGGTTAATCTTGACATCCTTAGTCATGGCTGTGTTTGACATTTTGATCGGAATGACCAAAGGGAATTTTGTGCCAAATTATTTGAATTTTTTTTAAACTAAAATTTTTACTCTTCCAATAAAAATGTGTTCAATCCTATAGGGGGCGACATCGTGCCCAATTTGAATTTTGACAAATGAAAGAGTTTAGGACTGATACTTTAACAAGTGATCGGGCTTCATATGCTAATGGAGCAATTTTTGCTTCGTCGCATGAAAACTGTAGAACTTTAAAAAGTAATTTGGATAACTTTTGATGTTCCACTTCTCAAGATTGTTCCAATAAATGCGCTAGGAGGCTATAGATTTTTTTTTTTTTTTTTTATTTCTCTATTTGAATTGAGACAGTGCACATTAATCAACATGTGTTTTTTCAACATGTAAATGTGCCGGAGTTAGCCATATAGGCTAATTTTAATCCGTAGTCCCATGGCAGGTTGATGTCAAGACTAGGACATACAACAGGCACAAACATACAGCAAAACACTATCACAGAGACATAAAAAGACAGTGAATGATGAATAACAACATATAGTTAAAAATGCAAGAAATAGGTACATTTTGTACAATGTCAAAAAAAAAAAAGAGGCTTTCAATCAAAATGGCTGACATCCAATTGGCATGGCATTGTTGTAATAATATTTTTGCTCAACAGTTAATTACATAACTGTTGAGCAATTTTTTTTATTCTACGCCTTCATTTTTGGCCGTATCCTAGCTCGCAAAGTAAAAAAAAACTGAGGTGGCGCAATCAAGAGCGCTCTAAGAGCTAAAGTCTGGTACAAAGCATCTTTCATATGCTGATGAATGCTCCTGTACATATCCTTGTCAAATAAATAAATAAACTAAACTAAACTAATCGCACGGCTATTTTGAAATTCAAAAATTTCAAATAGTTCAAAGTTGTGTCGGATTGGGATTGAATTTTGGACCAAAAACCATGAGTTTTCATAAACGTTCACTGGGTGAAAAATGCAACAATAAAGAAGAAAGAAAGAATAATGTCCCATACAAAAACAATGTTTTCATTTTCGCAGGTACCATGAACTATATTTTCGGAAAGTACTTGTGCATTCCTACCTCATGGTAGGGTTCCTGGGTCACGGACGGGCACACTCTGGACAATTACAATGTTGCTTTTTGCATTACATAGGCATGTGCACGGAACTAACGTCGTTAGTGAGTGTTTGAGGGGAGGGGAGTGCCGCGGCCTTGATTTGTCCAATTTGTCTAATTACTATGTTCATTTTCTCAATCAACTTACCTGGTTAAAAAAATACAATTTTGTGTGTTTTATTTTGAACCTGGTGTGTCACCAATAACATGAAAGGCCATTTTAGAAATCATTTTATTGTGCCATTGTGTTTGGCCTTAAAGGGACTAGATGCAAGTTGGTCATTTTATACTCACTACTGCCACCTCAGGTCTTACGCGTAACTGCAGTTTCTATATTACGCTTGTGCATGACGGCAATTCGGACCCGAAATACCACCTTTTTGAGTGACAGTGCAGGATTTTAGAGGCAGTTGTGGTGAACAGGTCTGGGCTCATTCTACACATTAGGACATGGCTGGAACATGTAGGGGAAGGAAAATACTTAATTTGAACATTTTTAAACTCTAAATTTATGTGGTGCCGCAGCCACATTAATATGCATGATGTCATCAAAGTATTGCAATAATGGTTTCCAATACATGAATACACATATCACAACAAAGATACACTGTGATAAATTGCAAAACAATATATTGTCCCAGTCCTAAAAACAATAATATTTATTTGAATACATGTAACTTTGTCTAGAACTGTGAGGGAAAATTTGAGTATGTTATACGACTCTTAAGTATTGTCCCACATAAATGGGATGATATTCTGTCGAGAGGGCCAGCACGTGAGGTAGCAGTGGGCAGAGGCAGAGGAGCGCAGAAAAGTTAGGTTGAGATGATGTCTGTCCCTAGGCTGCTAATTGTGCTTGTTGGATTTTGATGTGTGCCTTTTCCCGTCAGTGCACCTCACAGCTTCAATAATGATAAATAAAGTCAACCTACCTCTCCTCTCCAACCCCATCTCCGTACTCTGTCCACGCCCTTCTCACCTCCCCCTGCACTCCCACTGGTATGAGAACATATATATACAACTGTGCAGACCAAGTTTTTCATCATATATTCACTCCAGTGGGCCCCCACTCTGGCCGTCTACCTCCCCAGACCAACAAACATCCATCATCTTTTTCTGCCTGTTAATGTCCATGCACACGGTCCATAAAATGTGGTCAGCAAATAGTTCGATCATTCTAATTATTAATCTTTAGTCATGAGAAACGTGTAGTAACTGGTTCTCAATAAATCAGTACCATGGTAGGTAATAGGTATATCATTTTCCAATTACAGTAGGTGATGATCATAGTTTTATTTATTTTACATAGCACAGGGTCTGATCATGTTCACTGGGATATTGTTAGCTAATTAAGAGTCGTAACTACAAATCTATGAATGTTATACTAACCAAATACCACTGACTGAGTTATATAATAAAATAATTACACAGGAAAAAAAATCTAAAGAGAAAATGAGCAGTTGCAGAGCTGCCTCAGTGCCGGTGCTGTACCTACATTAAGTGCACGTCTGGAGGGTCCTAATTGCTGGGGTCAGGCTCCTGAGCACTAAAGGGCTGTGTTTGATACAGGTAAGTGTGTGTGTGTGTGTGTGTGTGTGTGTGTGTGTGTGTGTGTGTGTGTGTGTGTGTGTGTGTCTGAGACTGCTCTGCATGCCCTTGACTTGCAGCTGGCAAACAACGCTTTAGGCCCCCACAGCTGCCTCATCATTACCGTTCACAGGGATCCCCCGCCACACACTCACACACACAGTGAGAGAGACTTAGTCACTGCTACACAAAAACAGACATACAGAGACACTCACCCCTTCCCGCAGGCTCCTCATTAAGCCGGTGTAGGCGGCAGCGGGAACGAACCACAGTCCCTCTGGGGAGCCTCTCTTCTCCTGCTGATAGAGAGGCAGAGAGAGGGGTGAGAGCGGGAGGAGGACATAGGGGGGCACGGGCAGTGGAGGTACAGAGCAGGAGGCAACAGCAGCGAGATAGCATGGACCAGATCCAAGAGCACAGATAAGGCAAAGAAAAGGCTCAGGAAGAGATTGGGAGCAGCAGAATGAGGAGTTATAAGTTTTAATTACTTGATTACCATCCTAGTTACACAAGATGTATAATAAGATGCTTTATCTTTAAAAGAAACAACAAAAATCTTGCAATTATAGTTGTACAACTATAAAAGTCAGAGACTTATTGAGTTTAAGCAAATAGTACACGCTGTAGGACACATACTTTTCTATTACTGACTTTGACGGTCAAATTGCGTCAGTGTTAAGTTGCAAATGGTCATAGTCTCAAATACTTTTTAACAAACAAAAGCTTATTTTTAATCACATTAATCATAATTCACATTATTTATTTAAATGAAATGTTAGTAAAATATTAAAATATTGATTAATTGTTAAACTAATAGTCAAAATCCAACATGTTTACATACACAAAAGTAAAAACAAAAAACATTTAGCTCAACATTTAGTTCACATTTCCAACAAACCCAACTGGCGTATAGAGCAAATAAATGATTGTGTGCACTACACCAGTGCTGTAGTGCTAAGCTTTAGGCTATACCTAACCTTGAGGACGAAGGCATCACTGGAGGCTATAGCTAATCGTTGTCATTGACTGCTGCTGCAGAAGACGCAAAGCAGGTGATTTAACCTGGGGACAATTAAAGACCAGTCTATCGTGCTTAGATACAAATAATGCATCCTGCCACTTTGTGTGTGTGTTCATAAGAAATGGCTGGACCAAATAGTTACAAATGAGCAAGTATGAAGTTGTATACAAACTGCTGCAAATGTGATTGTCTTGACTTCAGAAGCCCTTCGAATATTGCTTATGAACATTTATCCACTCACATAATAAATTCTACTAATGTACTATGCACTACTAGTGCTGCACAATATATTGCAAAAAAATATTGTATCGTCATATTAGGTGATGCAAAATCTGTATCACAAGAAGCCACAATATATCACAAAATTCAAGACTCAAGTCTTTCATCTACAGTAAAATCCATGTGACTGAAATTGATGTTTTGCTAACTTTGCTAAACAAAAAATGTAACTCCATGGAACTTATAAATGCGCAAAAGTTCAGTTTAAGTCATAATTTTCCTAAATTAGTTTTGGCCCTGATTTACTGTTTTTGGAAGTCTTGTTTTGACACAGTTTTCCGGTACTACGGTGTGTTGAAATGTTATGGAACATACCGTGTTGCAACGGTTCAGTAAAATATCTCAATAATACACATCCGTATCACATAGCGCAAGTTTTTCAATATTGTGCAGCCCTGCTATGCACTACTACAGTATAATACTATAAGGGTAGCTGGTTTGGAGATTGCCTTTGACACATAAGACTTCTCACGTCAAATGCCTTAATACTGGGCATTTACAATGGTAGAGTGGGTCGTCGTATAACTGCAAGGTTGGCAGTTTGAATCCCGGCTCCCACAGGAGAAAACTGCTATTGAGTTCTTGGGCGATACATTCACCCACCATGCCAAAGTATGTGAGTGAGGGGTTGGTTCTATGGGGCTGATGGCGCAGATCGGCAGCATTCGTAAGTTACCACCAGAATGGAATGGAATGAATAATGCAATGTAAAGCGTCTTTGCGTGTCCAGAAAAAAGTAATAAGACACATCCTCAATGCTAAATACACATTAAACTCACATATTCTGTGTTTTTAATGCAATCATATTTATTGCAGGGAAGGGAATCAAATGCTGCGTGGCATCAAGAGTATGAGTGCTATCTACAACAGATTGATTTTTGAAGGTTATCCATCAGCCTTGTAAATACAGACAACAAATTAGATGAGCGTTAGATTGGGGGTGAAGCACGCTGTCTAATGAAGCCCCAGTCTTTATCTGACATCAATCTTCTGTTATTTTTTTTCAGGGCTACTGAGTCAATTAGTTTTCTAAATTCTATCCAGTCCGTGTTAGCGTGTTTTTTATGCTGTAACCAAATAAAGAACTATGTGAGTACCTCTGTCTGGATTTATGAACTACATCGATGTGCTACCCTTTACATTTTTCTTTAGTTTTCTAAATTCTCACTAAATCTCTCCATGCAAATGAATAATGAATCAATCAATTTCAAAATTTGCTTTTAAATGTAAAATAAATCATACTCATATCAGAATTGTGGACAAAAGAATAGTCTCATTATTTGCATTTGCATGACTGATCCACTTCTATACAGACTAATGGGCCTTATTGCATTCCTTCTAATGAGTGTGCTGACATTGAGATTGTACCTGTGAAGCGATGAGGTAGAGGAACTCCCCGAGCGGTGGCAGCAGGAAGTGCTTGACTTTGCTGTTTCTCAAGTTCTCCCTGAGCAGGTCTGTCAGCGTCGTTACCACCTGCAAAGACAGAGGGACCATCTCAGTAAACAAGCTCTGGAGACTCATGCAAATTAAAACAACATCGTAATGAAAAAACTTGGTCAGGCGTTATGTGAGTTTGACAACTTTGTCTAAACTCATTGCAGCAAAAGCAGACTGTTTTTAAAATAAACTAGTGAGAGTTGAGGTAGGTGAGGCAGCAGGAGAGACACATAAACACCTTCCCTGGCACCTGTACTCAGAGCAATAAGTATATGCATAAACAACTTGGTTCACTAAATCATGCAATCTGATGCACTTGTAATGCGCGCTCCACACATAGAGTTAAGCGTATGCAGACAGCCTTCCTGCCTGGCTGCTTCCTGGCATTAGCATTACTGCCAGCCTCCCCCTCTGTGATCCAACGCGAGTTTCCACACTGCTCTACTCTCTCTCTCTCTCTCTTCTCCAACTTCTTTTTGCATACATCTTATTTCTGCTGATATTACTTCCCATTTACTTAGATATTCACTTTGAATTGAATGTATACAAACAAAGTACATTCTTTTTATCCCTGTCGGGGATCATGTTTTCATGTTTGTCTAACATTTCAGCCTACTTTGGTCCTATTTTTATCATCTTGGGTGCAGACTGTGTATAAAAATACATTAATGAAATTCCTTAAACCATTCTCAATCACCAAACTTATAACAGTTACCTTTTAACAAACACAATTTATTTCTGCAATGATAGTAAAAACCCACATAGACCCGAAACTGCTGCGCTGATCGCCCACTCTGCTGTCACTCTTCCTTTCTCTATCACCCAGAGCTAAATCCACTAATAACATGAATGGCTGAGTGGTTTGTTGAGATTCGGGGATGTGTTTGAAAACCAGTCACGCAGCTGCTATCAGGAAGAAAGTGCTGAAAGGCACCGCTGTGCTACGAGCCGCAGAAGAGACGCAAGCATCAACACACATGGCATAATTACTTTCCTCTAAACATATCATTATTTAACATTAGCTCAATTAAAAACAGCAAAACTAAAAAAGTCAAGAGCGGATGTCTGTCAAAATCATGAGATACTGTGCAAAATCTTTATGTATGCACATAGTTTAGTACTAAAGTGCTTATATTATATATTCACTTATAATGCAACACTTTGAAGTGTCTTTGTTAGATAATGGTGTGCAGCGCACCACAGCATCTCATGCTGGAGATCGGAGCATGATTCACAAATGGCCATAATGTCATTTAAATGGTCACCTCTGTGCCAGTGCCAGTTCCAACTAGAGTAACTGTGTTCAAACAATATTTATGAAAACTTTAAGTGAAAGCAATGACTTTAATTTCTGCCTTTCAGTGCAGTCTATAGTTCTAAACCAGGGGTGTCCAAAGTGCGGCCCGGGGGCCAAATGCGTCCCTCAGACCAATTTTTGGTGGCCCTCGGCCTTCTTGCTAAATCAGTACACATCTCCATAGATGGTCCTTTTTGTTTGAAATGTAATAATTCTACACAATTCTAACTAACAACTAACATTTTATTGTGTGACAGAGCTGACATGAAGATTTTAAGCATAAATAAAGGGATGGGGCACAATTTAAACCTCTGCTAGTCAAAGGTTTTGCGGCACTAAAAAAACGATCAATGGCCCTTCACCTAAACAGTATGGGATATTTGCTACTTATCTTTTTTTTCATTATTTGGTTTGGACATTGCATGTCAATGAGATCTATACATCCAAACACACTGTATTCTAGCAGTGGCTAATTTCCATCCGCTGTACTCCATGTGTGCTCCCAAACACACTCAATGATGACAAAGCATACACAGACTCTGCAGATACAACAGTATGCACTGGTCTGAGCTGACCAGAGCTGGGAGTGAACACTATTATTTGAATTGGCTTCAGGCTTATTTTAATAAATAACAGAGACCATCAGATAATCTTATATTTCAACCTACTACTGGCCTTTCAAACAAACAAGTTCAATGTTGAGTTGCGCAAACATTACTTCTGCGAGGTGAACAAATGACTGCAAAAAGCAAAAGATAGGACAGTGGGAGAAAGTTAGCCACAAACAGCCAGGTGTGTGTCTCAGTGCTGAAGTGAACAAGTGAAGCATATAGCAGTTACCATGGTGACTAAGCCCAGCCCTGACACTCCAATCAGCGGGACTGCAGCAGGAGCACCCCTGCTGAGAGGCGCACACACACGGCTGCACCAAAAGGCTTTGTGAGAACATCATCTCTGCTGTTTATTCTGCGAGCCCAAACACAATGCTTTTACAACTAATGTCAAACCATATTCTAAAATGTTTACTCATAAGTACAGAGGCCATTGCTTCGGCAAATGACACAAAAAGCTATTTAGATAGGATCATGTACAATGTCAAAAATTAGCAAAAGCAATAAATTCCATTAACCTGCTCTCACCAAACATACAGGGCCCTGCTGAGATCACACGCAAACTTGGCCCAGAACTTATAAGCACACCATAAAGGCAGTCTATAAACACTTGTCAACACAATGTTCTATTATTAATAATACTGTCACGCTGATTAACATTCTGAAAATGTCTATGATGAACATTCCGCTAATATAGTTTTACAGACAGAGGAAACTGACATCGGAAATACTGTAAATCTCATTACACACAGAGTATGGAGAGAGAGACTTTCTATCATCCTTTTCCTTATAAACACTAGCTTTAATATATATATATATATATATATATATATATATAACCCTGTCACAGCATTTATAAACAACTATGGCAAACAATATTTATCTACAACTGACCTGCTAAGTCTATCTCAAGTTTTCACTGCCCCCTTCTGGTCACCTAATGTATAGCTCCTACTGTGACAACCATCAGTCAACTCTGATCTTTATTAAATGATTGAGCGCTTCTAACTACTTAAATTACTCAACTAGAAAACTTTTCAACAAATCTTACTTGTTAATAACATAAAATTAAGGTCTGCACACAAAGTCAATAATTCTAGACTAGTATGTACTGTGATGAAATTAATAGTGTTGTGGAAAGTGGTTTAGATTCTTTACTTGAATTGCCATGATTAAGATTATATTTCAATTTACACATCAGGAAATTAAGAGTAAAGTAATGAAACAAAAAATACTGTGGCCTTTACTGCCACCTTGTGGATTAGAGCATTACTACCAGACTCATTTGTAACATGTTTACTATGTAGCGCAGTTGTAAATACAAATCCAACATGTTTCGAAATCACAACTCTCAAATGTTTCTCCAAAAAGGCAACACATGTAATAATTTGTTATATTGCTTACCTCAGAAACAGGACAATTCTGTCCAAGTTCAGTACAGTGCAGAGCCATAAGTCCCAAGACTCTAAGAACCTTGCTTCTTCTATAAAATAAATATTGTTGTGAAATCAAATATATATATATAAAGTTGGCCGAAATCCAATCCTATGGGGAACTGATATATATATACTTACAGATCCCAGTTAGGAGCCAGTCGTATCTGCTGTGTCAATACAGAAAGCTAAATGAAGAAATAAGTGACATTATAGATTAACATGTTTCATAAATTCACAACTATTTTAGTATGACAATAGTAATGTACTATTGTTATCAAATTTACCAGAATAGAATTTACAAGCTTGTTGGCAATATTTTTCTGTCCAACCACACAGCACAGGTAGCAGAGTAGGTTCAGTTTTGAGCGGGTGGCTGTTGAAGAGGTTGTTGTAGGAGTGGCAGGACTGGAGATGAGAGAAGTAGAGTGCTGCTCTTCAAAGAATGAACAGATGTGTTCAAGAAAAGCGCTCCAATCATCTTCATTTAAAGACAACAGCTTTTCAACTGAGGAAAAACAATCAATAGAAATAGAACACATTTAAGAGTACAGCGTAATCTAAGATTACACATTATATATTTTATATCATGTGTTACCAGAATATGAAGGGACACAGAGCGTTTTTGCATCAAAGCGCACAGGGGTATTCTTTAAAATCTACAGATCGAGTAATAGCTCCTGTTTAGTAAATATTTATATTTTCGCATAGTTTATATCCATCCACAAAATTGTAATCGTACCTTCGGGTTGTCCATTATTGGTGTTACACTAAGGTCAGAGTCCGTAAAGAGAAGAGCTTTTATGGATGAAGCCATGTCAGTGACAGCAGTAGGCTACAGCAAGATTTAGAAACCAAAGCAAAAAATGTGACAATTAGCAAAGTAACGATGCTGCCCCATTACGCATGTAAATTGATGCGTAATGTAAAATATCTATACCTGAAATCCGGATGCTGGATTGCATTCTGACAAACTGAGATTCTTTCTGGAGTTGATACAAGACCAAAAGAGACTCTTATGATCCAACTATCATAGTATACATTCACAATAGCTCTCACTTTTATCCCAAATAATAAATACCTGAGCAAAAATATAGCCTCAGTATGATCTTCATCCCCGCCTTTTTTCGGTCTGAAATCTGATAGACTATCTGTTCAAGATATTAACACCGTCAAGTAATTATGCAGTGCCCAATACTGTAGGTTACAGTATATGCAGAGATGAGTAGTTACCTAATGTCATTGACTTATTTGAGTGTAGACTTTCAACAAGCTTGTCTACTTTTCTTTCACCATCACAGATTCTTTCTTTTGGTGCTGCTATTATGACACTTTTCTTTGTTGTCTGAGTGTCCATCGAATAACTATTAGCATTTTCATTCCGTGGTGCATCTGGACCAATTTCTTTCTTAGAATTTGTGAGCCCTTTTTCAAGGGTTAGTGAGTCAATGAGCTGTTTGCTTGGTTCTTTAGGGCAGAGTGAGTCTGTGGGACTTCTATGAAGACAGTGGAGCAGTAAACAAAAGTAAATTATGAATCAACCGACATGATAAATGTACAGGGACAGAACAAACGACACACATCAAAATATGATTACTTAATGCAGTGGTTCCCAACCTTTCTTTCCTTGCGTGTGCTGTAGTCAGGTCGAGCCCCCCCTCTCCAACCCCCACCCCCCACCCCTGGGGGGCCCCACCCCTCAGGTTGGGAACCGCTGACTTAATGTATATATATCAAAAAAGCAATGCCATAAATGTATATTATGTGCAAGCATAAAGTATTAAAGGACCTCAATATGCTCTTTTATCGATTAAAACTATTATATATTTTGTACACAGAAAATTGTGAAATAACCACACACCGTTCACTCACTGAACAGTCTATTTCACAATCAGTAATATCTTCTTCAACCTCTTCATCATCTGCATCGTTCACCACCTCCTCCTCATCAAACAGATCTCCTTCCTTCTGTGCTTGGATCCAGAAAGAATGCTGTAGCAACTCAGGCCAATTCATCCTAAGCAAAACACATAGATAAATATGCAATGCAGATATTTACACCCTACATCATAAGATGTTATGTTTCAAACACTTTAATTGTCCAAGCAAAAGTATTGGACATAAAAGTCATTTAAAGCAAACAATAGCTAGGTAGAAGGTAAGTAAATATGTAGTTACATCCATGCAGTATTAATCAGTTACAATGTCTGCACAACATGGGTGAATTACCTGTTATAAGGATCTTTATTAAGTAGACCCTTAAGAAGACTGGAGAAGCACTCACTAGGAGGCGTTGCAGAAGGAACTAACGCCATGAAAATAAAGTTAAGACAAAACAGTCAAATAGTTGAATACATTTATAAACTTTTATAAACAACACCTGTTTGCCTGAGAGGTGCTGGTTCTTTGTGTAATATCAGGTCTGTCAGTTCATCACTATTATCACAATAAAAAGGAGGATTACCTGAACAAACACACAATTAGTCAAGATGCATTTTAGTATTTAGTAATGCACAATGTATAGATTCAGGTACCAGTGTACATGTAGTACAGTATGCAGCCCAGGGCCCAGAGGTCAGTGCTTATGTTGGTTTCTGATCCCAACAACACTTCAGGAGCTTTATAAAACAAAGAACCTGTAAAATAATACATTTAGTTGTTATAGTGCCTAACACAAATCCTCATCATGAGAGATAATACTACAATCAAATATTTACAGACCTTGTAATTTAGTCCTCATTATGTCAAACTGTTCTCCTTGTTCCAATATTTCACAATTAGAAAGCAAAGCAAAGAAATCCCCCATAGTTTCGCCCTCTGCCTTGGAGAGGCAGAAGTTACCAAATTTTAAAATGCCACTATTATCTAGCAGTATCTGAAAAAACATGAGGAAAGCAAATGTAACAAAATGTAGACATTCACAACAAAATAATACAGTACAACTGAAAGACCTTAGCTGGTGTCAGGTCAGACAATATAACCCCCATTTCATGGATATATTTCAATCCTTGAACAAGACCCCATCCAAAACCTCTGACTACGTCTTCTGAAAGATATCCATCTTGGACAACAAGAGACTCCAAAGAGCCACCTGGTAGAAAGACAAGTGCCACAGCCACAAGTATAATAAATCTGAAGTATGCAACCATGACAGAGATGACTAACCTGTGCAGAGTTCCACCACTAACCACAGGTGGTTGCTGGTTTCATACCACTCATAAAATGACACAATATTAGGATGATCAAAATCATGACTAAGACGAACCTGAAGTAGAAAAAAAATATGTTATTTAAAACCAACAACAACGTACAATTCCGACGTGTTCCAAAAGTTTAAAAGATGTACATGGTTGGTAATCTCTGGCCTTTTGTTTTTGTCAGAACACGCAATAGCCACATAGTTGAGGCTACTCTTCAGTCTTCCTTTGTGGACAACAGACCTGCTGCCTGCTCCCAACTTCTCGTAAAGAATAAAGTTCTCCATCTAGTAAGATAATATACAGATAGATTAACCAGACACATTTTATTGCGACAAAATTGATACTTCCTTTGATATAATATGGGCATGTTTTGATTCTTGTTTAGTTTAGTTTTATTGACATAAAACAAGTCCATTACCTACAAACACGCTGACGGGAGAAAACGAGAAGAACTTTTCCACAATTTATAACAAACAAAAATAGCATTGTAGTTAAACAAAGAGAATTGACAAAACAAAAGGCACGTTTTGGAAAACTGTAAGTTTCGTATAACAATAAATTACCTCAAAAGTCCTTCTTCACTTTTAGCCCGCTGTTTGTCATCGGAAGCGCGATGGGTAAAAGACTTCTAACTACATCATAAGGGGTGTGAAAACATTTACACATTGTCAAGACCAAATTTTAAAAATAAACTGTTTGTAGTTGCAACGATCTACATAAATGTACACTATTTATATTATTACTATGAAATCACCGATAAAAGAAATACACGAGTACAAAAACACGTTTTAACAGTACCCTTTAAATACCCCTCTCAAAATGGACTAGTCTAAGGTTGCTAGGATACAAAGGTGCAACAGATAGTGTCACGGAGGAAGCCTCGTGCTAGCCACTTCTTCCACATCTACTACAAAATACTTTGTCACGACCATTGACAGTAAATATAGAAATATACTGTCAATGGTCACGACACCGCAAAAGCTAATCAGCTATGTAGCAATTTGTGACCATAAAATGTTTGATTTCAATCCGAAAAGAAGACATAATGTTGAAGAAAAGGCAAAGGTACAACGTTGTGTACATAATTTACCTCCTGACATTAGAAACGTTTGTTTTTCCTCAATAGCTTTTAGGGAATTTGACCCAGTGACCCCAAACCAGTTTACAAAATTAGTTCTAGCTCTGGGCTATGGGGCTCACGCCATGAAATTCAGCGTAAAAGTTTTTCATGCGTTTTTCAAGGATTTTCAAAAGAAGTATGGGTTTTTCCTCAAGCTTTTAGGGCATTTGACTCAGTGACCCCAAACCACTTTACACAATGAGTACTAGCTCTAGGCTATGGTGCTAAGGCCATGACACTCTGCTTAAACGTTTGTCATGTGTTTTCAAGGATTTGGATTTTAAATGTTTCCACCAGCCCATTTTGCAGTTCACTGGTACTTTTTTTAGTATCTGCTTGGCCCTGGTACTAACCGGGCCAAGCGGGTGCTGTTTCCATGGATACAGCCAAAAGCAAAGCCATGTCCATGGATGCTAGGGTGTCCCAGGCTATACAGTGAAATTTTAAAAATTGTAATATTGCAATGGAGTCTCCCCATAAAGTTTCACTTTGACTCCATGATACTACACACCAAATTTCAGATCATTTGTTTTTTGGGGGTTCAAAGCTGAATAAATCAGGATTGGAATTAGATATTAAAAAATCCCTCTGAAAAACCTTCAAAAATATTGTTAAGTCCAAGACTGGAAAGTTTGAAGTCTGTAGGATACTATAAGGGCTCAACCGCTGCCCGAGTGGGGGCCATAGATCCATGCCTTATCCTCATTCTGAGAAAACAAGCCCTTCAGGAGAGTGACATATTGTTTTATTTTGATAATCCAAATATCCCTAATGACCTTTCCCTTCTGATTCAGACTATCATTCACCTGGCCAAATATCATATTCATAAAACTAAATGGCACAGACAAAACCAAATGGACTTCATTGATAAACGAACTCAACCAGTACCTTAAAACAATAAAGACTGTGACCAATCAAAAAGCTATTCAGGTCCATGATGCTTCCTGCAAATATCATCTGATATAGTGGCAAGCCAAGCTGCACAGCTGTTTGTGTAATTAGAATGTGTGCTATTGTTTCTGTACTGTATCCCGTTTTGGTTTGTGTACCCCTGGCCATGTTTTATTCTTTTTGTATGTTTACTATTATTATTATTATTATTTTTCTTCCTCCCTTTTTTCTTTTGTATAAAAAAAAAAAAAAAAATTGTTTTGAAAAAAAAAAAAAAAAAAAAAAAAAAAGCCCTGAACGTCTTGTACCTAGTGCGCATGCGCGGCCCCTTCCGCCGCTCTTACGTATTTTGCGTATGATTTTGCGGCTCCCAGAAGGATAAATACCATATTTGGATTATAACGTCGTCACGGAGACCCTTCGCAGCACACATGGATGTAAAATCTATCAATATTTATGAATGAATACCCGTGTGAAAGATGGCTTTTCATTGCCGCGGACTTGCGACTTCCGGGTTATTTCCACCGCGATAGCGGCAAAAATATCAGAAAATAAACATCACACGGGATACGTTTTGTCATTTTTATACTCTGACATGAAAACTAAGATGTAAAGGGAGGAAACTAGATTAAAAAAATCTCCACTTCGATCACTGCGTAAAAAATCAATACTTTCACCTGCCGTGTCTCGCCCATTCTCACCTAAAGGCTCTTTTACACTTCAGCGACAGCTCCGCCTTTACGTGCTGGACGCATGTGGGAGCCAATCAGGGAGTTCGCGACAGCTGCATCTGCCGCTGACATGCACCCAATGGGCGCTAGCTGCTCTGCTTTGCGATGACGACACTGGAGCCCGCCATTGCTCCACCATTGCTGTAGTACCGCCATATAGCCGCTAGGCCCCCATTGGAATCCATTGCACTTTAGACACGTTAAAAACAACTTTAATGCCCGGTGCCTAATTTTTTGGAACTGTCTACAGCTAGATATTCCTCCTGTGATTACGCTGGGTTAGAGGCAAGGCAAGGCAAGGCAACTTTATTTATACCGCGCATTTCATACACAAGGCAACTCAATAAAGAAGATATGCGAAATTACAATCAGGTTAAGTTAAGGCAAAGCACATATATAGAAACGTCAAGACATAGACACAATCAGAGGCACCGGGCTGGTTATCGTAGGATAAATTTTAGAAATCTCGCACTTAATGAGGGTCGGACTCAGTGGTTAAAGTGGATTTTGGGAAGTGGTGGAACTCTAATCTCGAAGACTCAGAACGCTACATTAGGTCGATATATGAAAGGCTGTGTGTATATTACATGTAACAGAAGGTGTTTTATATTACTTTTAATTTATTTATTTTAAAAATAAGTTTTAAACCATTTCACAGAATAAGATGTCTTTATATGTGCTCTTGTTTGAGATACTCCCAGAAAATTAGAGCAACAGCCAGTCCTACCCAGGAATTTTTTGTAATAATCAGATACAATTTAGTGCAATCTGGTGTATTTAAGGCAAAAATATGCTGTTTGAATTAGCCTTATACAGTTATGAGAATCAGAACAGGATAAGATTTCTTTATATGTGCTCTTGTTTGAGATACTCCCAGAAAATTAGAGCAACAGCCAGTCCTACCCGGGAATTTTTTTAAATAATCAGATACTAGGCCTGGTGTATTTAAGGCAAAAATATGCTGTTTGAATTAGCCTTATACAGTGATGAGAATCAGAACTGTCAACATTATGATTATTTTCCTAAAAAAAAAACAGAAAGAAAGAAAGAAGCAACACTGAGTTTGATAGCTGCAAATAGACTTTTATTATTTTATCTATTGTTTTAATTTACTGTCAAATCCTGTGTAAATGTTTCCCTGTGGGGCCCCTCTGCTGTGGGGCCCCAGTCCCTCTGCTGCCGTACCTGTTTACAAGAAGGGGCAGAGTAGGATGTACTTTCTTGACGGCTGGCCTCATTCAGGGTCTGTACTAAGTTATTGTACATGTTTTATCAGTCTATTGTGTCCAGTGTTCTTTTTTATGCTGTTGTATGTTGGGGGGCAGCGCAAGAAATAGGGACACTCAGAGGCTGGACCGGCTCATTAGGAAGGCGGGTTCGGTGGTTGGACTGGGCCTGGACTCAGTGGAGAAGGTGGTGGAGCAGAGGACGCTCTCTAAGATCAGGGCGATCCTGTCCAATCTGAGCCACCCCCTTAACTCGGTCTTCTCCTGCCAGAGAAGTGCCGTGAGCTCCAGACTCCGCTCTCTGACATGCTCCAAGGACAGATTGAAGAACTCTTTTGTCCCTCATGCCATCAGGCTTTATAACAGAGCCACGTCAGGGAGGAGCAGAGGAGGAGGAGAGAGGGAAATGTCTTGAACATTGTCTTGCAGTGCCTTAACTTAATTTCTGTTGTATTTATTGTTTTCTTTTAAAATGTGTTTTTTTTACTTTTTAATTTTGTAGCTCCTGCTTTGTTGTGTGAATGTGAGCAAGAGACTAATGCACAATTTCCTTCGGGATCAATAAAGTATCTATTTATCTATCTATCTATCTATCTATCTATCTATCTATCTATCTATCTATCTATCAGCTCTGCCCCTGTTGTTCCTCCGTCTGTAGCTACTCATCGCGCTGAGCAGTGAGGAGGAGACTGATGCTCCATCCGAAACCAGTAAATTGGTAAGAGGTCTTACGCCAAACCGGATGTGCGTCAGCGTCCGCCATGATAAGATGCGTCCGAATTGGGCTTTCAGTTAGGAAGGAGTTAGGGAAAGTGGCCTGTATGCTAACCATCATAGCCACTTTAGCATAGGGACCTCTGATGCTAACTTACTGGCGATTAGGAGCTATGTGCCATCCCATAAGTCACTGCGCCAATCTCCCCACCCCCCTCGCCCCCACCCTCATGCGCAACCACTGTTGATTGACAGGTGCACATTTAATAATAATAATTAAAAAAAAGATTCTGCACAAGACAAACTTCATAAAAGTGACAAAATACATGTTAGAGTCACCACAGCACATACACAGGGTTTTAAAGAGCCTCCTCAGTAAATTTCTTAAATGAAGGCAGTTTGTGCTTTTGCTTTCTTTTAGTAGAAACTTAAGCCACATGGCTAATGTGCATACTGTAGCGTTATGAAACTGATGTTGAGATAAAATAAAGGGAAATGTGAAGGATCATTTGGATGTTTCTCTTTTTTCCCCCTTAAATGTCTTTATTTGGACTATGTTGTTGTTGGACAATATACAGTAGGTGGCGGTATGCGCTTTTGTTTGGCCTGCACTGAACTTTAAAGAAGAAGAAACACAGCTGTTGGTGATGTCACTTCCCCTTCCCCTGGGTAAGGACGGTCGAATTGGGCAAATGCTGCTGAAGCAGAAGTTCACTAACTGCATAGAGATCTAACAGTTGACCCCATGAAAGGTTAAGGATTAGTTGCTAGTGTTAGTACTTAGAGGCTAAAATTTAATGGTTTCGGATGGAGCAACAGGCTCCTGTGGTAAAAAGTCCCTTTGGTAGAGAACCTACTTGGACCACTTTTGACAGCCAGGTGTCTCCAAACACTCTTAAATGATGAGCTGCAAAAGAAAATCGACAAACCAACATTTATTTGCTTTATACTTAGCAGCGAACACAGTGCAGTGATGTATGAAATCAGTTTACAAAGACTTTGATTAGAAAACGTGACTACTCTCCACAATGAAGGAGTGTATTTACAACAAGCAACATCTTTAAAAAATGTGTTTTTAATGTCAAGAAAGATGTGTGGGGCATAATTTGGGAGTCACAAAAATATATATTTCAAAGTTATGGTATATTCAATTATAATAAGATTTTGCTTACAAGACCCCACTATGTTCTCTCATTCAATCATTTAGCTGCATATTAATAGTGTCACTATACTGTCGCAAAAATAACAATTACATAGATAATGACACTGATGATAACCACAAGTCCAACTCCAAGGGCCACGTTATTCAGGTTTAGAGCAAGACGACTGCTTTGCGCGGCTTCTGTACGATCTCCACGACTGTTGGCGTTCCGGGTCTGACAGGAGAAACACATATATAAAACGGTGTATGAGCAGGCGCTAACAGCCTTAACCGTTAGATGCATGCTTACGTGAACATACAAGATACAGTGAACAGAGAAAGCAACAGTATGGGAAGTCTCTGACCATATACAGTAGCTGAAGCTGAAAGTTGAAATTAGGAAGAAAAAAAAAATATGGAGAAGTAAAATACGGATAGTAAAGATATAGATCTAGGACATTTCATTGTATGTGCATTTTGCAATGGGAATAAGTTGAGCACATTTAAGTTAAAGTATATCGTTGGTGCGGCCCTCTCACTTCATATTACTCATCTGCCCCCTTGTAAAAATTAATTGCTCACCCCCATCTAGAGGGTGGTCAGGGGGGCAAGTTTAATTAATTTCTTCTTTTAATATGCTGTATGACCAATTTTAACAAATGGGAAAATAACAAAAATAAGCACCAATCTAATGTGGCATTACCAACTTTATTTTAATATTCATTATTAGTGTATATAGCATCAGAACATCAGCAGATGGCGCTCGACCCCTTAAAATCCTATAAAAGCCTCCCCCCCCCTCGTTCATTCGTCCTCTGCTATTCTCCGTACTCCGTACTCCACTACCTTGGGCCCGCTGGGCTGGGATGGGAGCGCCCAGGGTGTGTTTACGTCTTCTGTCAGGTAGATATTGCAGCTATTTGCTGTTCATTTATCTTTGTACTTTATGGCCGCTAATACGAGCTCTTCTGTAGTGTCGCGGATGGTTGAGGGCTTCATAGCGCACCATCACATGGCGACCAAAGCTCTGCTCGGTTGGCATTCCAGGGTCTGCTGGGGTGCGGTGTGAGCACTATCGAAGCACTGGAATGGCCGAGTAGCTCGTGCGGGCGTGCGACGGTATGAGCCAGCTAGCGTTACGGTCATTTTCTTTCTTTTTATGTTAGTCTAACATTATCTTTAATTTATAGGTCGAGGGGTTGGGTCATGTCCCTGCTGCTTGTGTTCTCCTGCTGCCTTGTTTTTATCCTTGTTTTCCCCTTGGTTTCCTTATTTTATTAGTGTCCGTTTTGTATGGACTGTTTCTGTTAAAAGAATAATCATGTTACACTATGGACCGAATGATTTCCCAAGGTCTTAAAATAATGGAAATGTGAACGAAAGATTTTAAAGGAAACTGTGATAAATAAATATCATGTATACTTTTGGAACATTTTCTGTCCTCTCTCAATGAACGAACCTACGAGCCTTTCTAGAGGTCCGGAGCCTTCTCTCCGGTGGCGTTGTCTTTAGTTTTATTTAATTTGAATCCTGCTAAAATATCCCATCACCACTCGTCTTGCTACATTTGACGTTGTTTTCGGCAGGATCATTGTTTTCAAAAGAGGCTTATGTTCCATCTGTAGGCTATTGAAATGTTACTGCTACGTTTGGCAAACCGCAGGTGTAAATGCTTTAGTTTTCCTCCTACAGACCCTTGACCAGACCAGCCTTGTGTTTTTGTACATATATGCATGCCTTGGCTTGATATTTTTGCTTTGTGTTTGATTTGTTTACAGTAAATGGCACATAGGCCAAAGGTCATGCTAAGGGGTGAATGGGTTGTGAATTCTGGGAATTTGCTACGTTTTTGCTAAATATGCTCTAATTTTTTCATTGTGTTCTCTGTGCAAAATGTGTTATGTTCAAAAACAAGGCAGCAGTTTGGAGTGTTTTGGACGGAGGTATCGAGGATGCAGCAGCCTTGCGCCCTTAGTCGGTATGGGGCCAAGTTAGTTTTTAGACTCTGAAGTTGGTTGTGTGACGCTACGGAGTTGCGTTACAATTTTTAATCGTCGGGACGCCGATTCAGTTCATGGGGGAATATGTGGCATTACCAATTTATTGTTAAAAATAGGCTAGTAGATCTTATTAATTTTAATATTCATTATTAGTGTATATAGCATCAGAACATCAGCAGATGGCGCTCGACCCCTTAAAATCCTATAAAAGCCCCTCCCCTTCGTTCATTCGTCCTCTGCTATTCTCCGTACTTCCGCCTTGGGCCCGCTGGGCTGGGAGCGCCCAGGGTGTGTTTACGTCTTCTGTCAGGTAGATATTGCAGCTATTTGCCGTTCATTTATCTTTGTACTTTATGGCCGCTAAAACGAGCTCTTCTGTAGTGTCGCGGATGGTTGAGGGCTTCATAGCGCACCATCACATGGCGTCCAAAGCTCTGCTCGGTTGGCATTCCGGGGTCTGCTGGGGTGCGGTGTGAGCACTATCGAAGCACCGGGATGGCCGAGTAGCGGTCATTTTCTTTTTATGTTGCAGTCTAACGTTATCTTTAATTTATAGGTCGAGGGGTTGGGTCATGCCCCTGCTGCTTGTGTTCTCCTGCTGCCTTGTTTTTCCCGCTTTTCTTTTCCTTTTTAGTGTCCGGTTTATATGGACCAATTCTTTTAACTGAACAAGAATATGTCACAAGATGAATAATGGACATGTGAACAAAAGATTTTAAAGGAAACAATGTGATAAAATAAATATGTATACTTTTGGAACATTTTCTGTCCTCTATCAATGAACGAACCTACGAGCCTTTCTAGAGGTCCGGAGCCTTCTCTCCGGTGGCGTTGTCTTTCTAGTTTTATTTAAATGGAATCCTGCTAAATTATACCATCACCACTCGTCTTGCTACACTAAGATTGTAAGTTTACCACAATGCAAAGATTTTTTTAAGAGTTATTTTTAAAATTTTATTTCTTCTAATTTATTTTAAAAATGCGTCGCCAACAGTCTAGTGGTCAGGGGTGCTGCAGAACTGCTGTCCCAGTTTGATGTATGTCTTTCCATACTCTTCTTCCCTTTCACCTTGAACTATCCTGTCTAATAAAGATTTCAAAGACATAAAAACTTCCCCTCGGAGATTTACAAACATTTTTTTCTAAATAGTTTTTAAATATTTTTTACTTATACTTACATTAAAGAGCAACTAAACACCACATTTTTTTTACTGATTAACTGTATCAATGGGTGTCTCACAGTGTTGTCCACTGGTCCCTGACATTATTCTGACATTGTAGCGCAAACATGTGTAAAATCCTAACGTTGGCCTGAAAACGAATGGGTTGCGCCCCCTTCAGGGTAAACTCTGCTACTAAATTAGAATTTTCTGATTGGCTGGAGAGTGTCCACGGCCTCCACAGAACGTCATAAGCCGCACCAGCTCCACACATCGTCATCAGGTGCTGCCAATTGTCCTGCCCATTGCCCTGCCCCTGTACCTGTGGTTTATCCCTCCCACGTAATCTGTCTGCTGTGATTGTACCAATGCAAATGTCGAGGTCCACACACCGCCCACACACTCACCCCCCACATGTCACCCCCAAACTTCAGAGACCGCCTCTTTCACGGCAATTTTTGACTTTTGTTTGTGGGTGGGGAAAGGCTTTGGCACGCCTGTTTAGGTACTCTTTAATAATAAACAACATTTGATTTTCTACGCCGAGACAAGTCAATCTTTTAATATAAACCTGGACTGTTGAAAGCAGTTATCTACTCCCTTTTGTATTTATGCTTTTGTGTATCTCTTACAAAGTGGTGATTTCTGAGAACTGCAACTAAAATAGTAACTTACAATATTCGAGTAAATGAGTGCAGCAATCCCCAGTGGACAACAGCAGCACAGCAGAGTGAAGATGGAGTATCCCAGGTAATCATTTGCATAAGGGGACTGAGGCTGTGGCTGAACAGCAATCACAGTCTGCCCAAGATAGGGCTGTTGTCCTGGGTACAGCTGCTGGCCTGGGTACGGCCGCTGTCCTGGGTACGGCTGCTGTCCTGGGTCTGGCCGCTGTCCTGGGTACGGCTGCTGTCCTGGGTAAGGCTGCTGTCCTGGGTACGGCTGCTGTCCTGGGTACGGCCGCTGTCCTGGGTACGGCCGCTGTCCTGGGTCCGGCCGCTGTCCTGGGTACGGCTGCTGTCCTGGGTCCGGCCGCTGTCCTGGGTCCGGCCGCTGTCCTGGGTACGGCTGCTGTCCTGGGTACGGCTGCTGTGAGTATCCACCAAACAAAGTCAAGCACTAGGGTTTAATCTAAACCAATCTAAACCAAACCAGATCTAAATCAGGTCTGACGAAACTTAACCAGTTCATGATTCAGAGTTAGGCTATAACATTTGATGATGATTGATTTTTTATTTCGAGCTACACACAACACAGGCAAAAAAAGCCAAAAGAAAATACAATAAAAGAGAAAATAATAATCAACACTCAAGCTCGAAAAGGAGTGGGAAGAAGACAAGCTTATTAACTCCCACCCCTGTTCATAAACTTAATAATAATGTGGTTGCTACAATAACACTGTTTAAGTTCTTATTATCTTACAAAACGATTAACAATTAAGTTGGTTACATATTAACAGATGCAACAATGCAGTATATTAAGTCAACATTCACAGTATGTTACACTTTATAACAATTGAATTTTTTTTTTTTTCCTATACCTATTTTATTACCATGTTGGTATTACTGTTATTCACCATCACCATTACAGCCCATATAAGATTACTCTTTATCAAAGTGTTTGAATAATACATGACATACACATTTATTCATGAAGGGTACAGTAATCGCAGACTGATTGATGCTCATGATAACCAGATTAGTCTTAATGATGTGTGTTAAAGAGGAGTCGGGGCTCTTCTTTTTTCTTTCCTGTGTTTGGACCTGCTGCCAGAGGGGAGCAGCCCCCGAGCAACCGGACCATCATTTGTTAAGTGTCCTATACTATGCATTAAAAGAGACAACATTTAATCTATAAACAGAAGAGAGGAGAAGTTTATTTGCCATTGTTGCGGGACCCGGAGACGTGAACTCAAGACATTGTGCCAGTCCTAACATTCAAGTCTGTCTATACTTCCACATCAAGAGGGTTAAGTAATCTTGGTGACACGTAAGCACCAAGCATCCACACACTGGCAGTGTGCCACGTGTATTTAGGCCACAAGTCAAGGCCAAATGTACTGATTTAGCAGTACGATATGATAAGGGCAATGTGTGAGGGCCGAATTAACTCTATAATTCCCCATCAATATGGACTGGACATTTCGCGACAGCAACACAAAATGAGGCAAAAAACTTCTGCCTTTCAGAGTAATCATAATAATCAGTGGTTAAAGTGGATTTTGGGAACTCTAATCTCGAAGACTCAGAACGCTACATTAGGTCGATATATGAAAGGCTGTGTGTATATTACATGTAACAGAAGGTGTTTTATATTACTTTTAATTTATTTATTTTAAAAATAAGTTTTAAACCATTTCACAGGATAAAATTTCTTTATATGTGCTCTTGTTTGAGATACTCCCAGAAAATTAGAGCAACAGCCAGTCCTACCCGGGAATTTTTTTAAATAATCAGATACAATTTAGTGCAACCTGGTGTATTTAAGGCAAAAATATGCTGTTTGAATTAGCCTTATACAGTGATGAGAATCAGAACTGTCAACATTATGATTATTTTCCTAAAAAAAAAAGAAAAAGAAGGAAAGAAGCAACACTGATTTTGATAGCTTCAAATAGACTTTTATTATTTTATCTATTTATTTATTGTTTTAATTTACTGTCAAAATCCTGTGTAAATGTTTCCCTGTGGGCCCCTCTGCTGTGGGCCCAGTCCCTCTGCTGCCCGTGTCAGCTCTGCCCCTGTTGTTCCTCCGTCTGTAGCTGCTCATCGCGCTGAGCAGTGAGGAGGAGACACAGGCTCCACACGAGTCTAGGGCCCCATCCGAAAACACTAAATTGTAGCCTCTAAGTACTAACACTAGCAACTAATCCTTAACCTTTCATGGGGTCAACTGTTAGATCTCTATGCAGTTAGTGAACTTCTGCTTCAGCAGCATTTTCCCAATTCAACCGTTCTTACCCAGGGGAAGGGGAAGTGACATCACCAACAGCTGTGTTTCTTCTTCTTTAAAGTTCTGTGCAGGCCAAACAAAAGCACATACCGCCACCTACTGTATTGTCCAACAACAACATAGTGTCCAAATAAAGACATTTAAGGGGGAAAAAAGAGGAACATCCAAATGATCCTTCACATTTCCCTTTATTTTATCTCAACAGGGGTTTCATAAAGCTACAGTATGCACATTAGCCATGTGGCTTAAGTTTCTACTAAATGAAAGCAAAAGCACAAACTGCCTTCATTTAGGCCATTTACTGAGGAGGCTCTTTAAAACCCTGTGAATGTGCTGTGGTGACTCTAACATGTATTTTGTCACTTTTATAAAGTTTGGCTTGTGCAGAATCTTTTTTTTTTAATTATTAAATGTGCACCTGTCAATCAACAGTGGTTGCGCATGAATCACTCGAGGGTGGGGGCGAGGGGGTGGGGAGATTGGCGCAGTGGCTTATGGGATGGCACATGGCTCCTAATCGCCAGTAAGTTAGCATCAGAGGTCCCTATGCTAAAGTGGCTATGATAGTTAGCATACAGGCCACTTTCCCTAAATGCCGTGTTCAGACCGAACGCCTCCTGGGCGTCAAAGACACGCCTCAAGTCCATAGTTGGACGCTTGTGCTTACTGAAGTCAGACGCTTGTCACAAATGTCACAGCGCGTCAAGACGCCCTGGCCGCGCGTCAACTCAGAGTCTGTTCGTAGCCATCTTGGAAACAGCTCGTGCCTGAAAACTACAGTTGTTCGGAGGCTAACTACTGTAGTCTCCCTCTTTGCTCCTGCCATGTCCTATGGATCTTTAACTATTCCCCCATGGTCTACGCAGGATCTCCCCAGTATTTAAGCTCATATCCAGCCCATACGGTTGAAGGGACATTGGTGGCAAGTGGCTATAAGCTAGGTTAGCCCGGTTAGCTTTTTGCGATCGCGTACAGCTCATTGTTGATAAAAAAAAAAAAGTGTGTGCAATAAACCACAAATGCTTCAAGCCCATCTCAGTGTGTGACCATCATAAAGAATGTTCTGTGTAGTTAAGGGCTTTATTGACGTGCTTAGTGCATAATACTTGTTTTCAAGGGGGTCAATGCGAGCTATCTGTTTGCTACTAAGCGGCTAGCTAACTCGGGGAGAAAACCACGGCCCGTTGTAGATAAAATGTGAGCAATAAACTTAAAGGATCTGTATCATGCTATTTTAGCCATTCCAAAGTAAAGTATAGGCATTTATATGATATATTGTACCTCTACCACTATGGAGTACTCATTTTTGTGATAAATATAAGTATTTTCTGGAGGTATTTTTCCTACCTGGAAGACAAAACGCTTGGATTCAGTTAACTCCGCCCCCTCTCTCAGCTCATACAACTTTAGCAGTAGTAGAAATATATATATATATCACAGCAAAAAGTGAAGTTACTTCATGATGCAATTATAAGGAGTTGACATGTGCAACACAGCTTCATGAATGGCTAACACACACGCTAACACGGGTTTTGATTGACTCACCACTCTGATGTTTCCATTATGGGACTGCGTTGGTTATAAAAGTTAATCCACTTTGATTCTGGCCAAGGTTCACCAAGCATCCATCAGTGACAGTCACAGACAAACACTATTTTGGCTGATAGTTGCTGAATCCCGGAGGGAAATTACAACTTCTGGCGAGTGGCCTCTTCTTTAGAAAGGTTGAATAAAGTCCTGCACCTCTCGCAGCCAAACGCGCTTTTCTCCGTGACATTATCGTGAGGTAAGAAAAAAAGAACAGATGTCCAGACTCCAAAGTAGGTTAGAAAAAGCTCCTTCTTCACAACTTTCGGTGCAAACATGACATGACATCTGTTCAGACGCTCAGAGGGTGCGTTTGCTTTCGCTGCAGGGGCAGCGCGGACGTCAGGCACTTCCTCTTTTTTTTTTTTTCATTATTTCTTTCTTTCGACAGAAATAAAGAAAAAAGCTGTTTTACAAATTAAAATCAGGCCGTAAGGCATTACATTACAGACATAGAGCACTTCCGTTCCGCTGTGACGACACAACTGAACAACCTGAACAACTCAGTCGTTTACCAGGAGAGGGCGGAGCAGCTGCTCAGAGAGTAGGATTCAGGAGGATTACTTAGAACTGCGTGAATGAAGCCAAAAACGGCTCTGGGGGTGTTTTTGATAAGGAAATAGCATAACAACATGGCTAAAAACTCCAAAAAGTCGATTTTGCATGATATAGGACCTTTAAAAATCAACAAGCCTGAATCAGTGTGTGATCATTGTTACACGGTTGCTTTATGGGGCTTAATAGACTTTATTCGTGCATATTTCTCGTTTTCACATCGATTGGCTTGTAGCAGCTTTGGGAATGCTCTGTGCATCATCAAGTCCCAAACACATTCCCAGTGCAGATCCAGCCACTCAAATAAGTTTTCTTGTTGCCGCTTTTAATCCTGGGTGTTTAGGTAAATGAAACACTGATGTATGTCTTTGTAAAAGTCCCAGAGCTGCTGTAGCTCCGGTTCACAACAGGATAATCCTCCATGACTGTTTACATCTGCGGGCCGGCAGAGGATCTGCCCCAGACCGACGGTGGCTCAGCAACAGCGTACGTCACTTTTGGAGAAAGCTCCTGATTGGTCGACGCTCGCGAATTTCTCCAAAAAGTTCAACAATCCCAACTCTAGCGTCGGCCGCGTCAGAGGCGCGAAAATCTTCAAAATGCGCTGCACAGGAGGCGCGTCACGCGCCGCGGGTTCTCTCGACACTCCCGGAGGCGCATTCCCCCATGACGCTTTGGAGGCGCCGGAGGCGTTTGGTGTGAACACACCATAACTCCTTCCTAACTGAAAGCCCAATTCGGACGCATCTTATCATGGCGGACGCTGATGCACATCCGGTTTGGCGTAAGACCTCTTACCAATTTACTGGTTTCGGATGGAGCATATAGACTCAACTTTAGCCTGGATTCATGACTCTATTGTTACTTTTAAACCGCGGGCAGATTCAGAGGATCAGATCTGAGGAAATACTTTGTGAAAAAGGCCGACATTGCGCCGTAACTGAGCGCCGTAACGCCGCACTGTTTATCGCCTTTTCTCTTCATTATGCTTCCTAAATTAATTTGTAAAACCGAAAATATGAGGCTGATTGATGCAAAATAAAAAGCGGCCTAAAGCTTGGGAAGAGTAGACTCCGTTTATGGATTAGTTTATGTCCATAAAGTTCATTATTTCGTGATAAATGCTGTTATATTGAGGCGCATTAAACCTGCACGCATGAGGATCGGACTGAGCTGCTGCTGAACTTATGATTATTTCTCCAGATAATGAAGAGTGGACTTTTGTCCAGCGCAGCTTCAGCAAATGAATAATAAAACTACCCAACCTAGTATTTATTGCATTGATTTATCTCACCGGCAGACTTTCGCAAGTGGCAATCATTAACTTTTTTTTTTTTTTGTCACACGAAGGTGCGTGAACGCCGTTCCCGACCGTTCCTGCCCACTTTAACCCCTGATAATAATCATGATTATAATCTATATATTGTTGCTTTTGAGAAGAGTTCCTGCAGCTTATGAAAAATACTCAGTAAAGACTGCACAATTAGACCCAGGAATAAATGTGCCCAGAAGAAAGTGCAAAATGGTCATTTCTTTGTAATTGCTCAAGCACTTCAGTCAAAAAGAATTAACATAAGCACAGTCACAATAGCCTTCAGACAGTAGTGATTCTTCTGACCACCCAGTTAGAGAGGGTCAAAAGCGATACAGGCCAAACGATGACATATTGTTCGCCTTCATTAGTTCGTTTGCGCTGGGGCTTTTACTGTCAGAGCGCTTGATCTCGGATGTAAGTAACTCACAAGGTCAGACTTGACCAGACTTGGAGCCAGTTATAGGTTCTAAATGTGGCAATACCAGTTTTTAGTAACTGTATTTTAAATAATCGTATTAAATATAAGCTTTTTAAATATTGAAACGGTCAGCAGATGGCGCCACCACTCGAAATAAGTATAAAAGCCCACCCTCGTTCACACGCACTTCCTCTGTCTCCCTCACTGGCGTCTTCCGGCCTGGTTGGGCTGAGCCCATGGTTGTGTGTGCTGTTCCATGGGTCCAGGTAGCTATTTGTTCGTTCGTTCATTCTTAATATTGGTGTAGCTGCTAATGCAGGTCTAATTTTAGCGTCACGGGTGGTTGAGAGCCTCAACGCGCACCACTCCATGGCGCCCATTGCTTGTTCTCGGTGCATGGTGGCTCGGGGTCTGCTGGGGCCCTCCTGTGACGGAACTCGGGGGCTATCGATGCACCGAACCGGCCGAGAAGGGCTAGATGTGGGCGTGCGACGGTAGGATCGGCCTTGCCTGGTGGTTAGCCATTATTTTGCGTGACTGGTTCCTTAACTACCTTTTTATTTACATTTATGTGGACCTAACCACGCTGCTGTCTTTCTTTCTCCTTGTTTTGTTTCCTTTTGTTGACCAGCTCCCGGGCATTTTGTGAGCCCGACTGAATGTAACGAAAACTGGTATGTGTAAAGAAAATATGAAATCCCAAAGCAAGCACAAACGTAAAACATAGAAATAAACTAAACTGATGTACAAGGAACATGCTGCCTCTGTCCTTATGGGTCGAACCTGTGTGCCTTAAAGCACATCTTTTTCCAGTTTACACTGGATGGCGTTGTCAGGCTTTTATTTATTTTATATACCACTCGTCATGTCACATAAAGTTAGATGAAACCAGCATGGCTCGCTGCGAACATTACATGACAAAAGACAGGGGATTACTAATAAGGGGTAGTGGAGGTAAAAAACAAAACAAAAACAAAAACCTGTTTGGCTCCAATCTGTGAACTGCGCTCCCCATGATGCACCACATTGTGTAGCGTCATAATATTGTGAGCAAATTACCAAACAAAAAATGACAATAACAAACACCAAATACCAAAATTATGATTATGAATTATGATTAGCCTACTTAACCAAATAACTTGAAGAAAAGTTGATTTGGTCAAAAATGACCATGCACAACAACCATAACGAAATGATCAAACATGATTTGTGGCATAAACCAATCAGAACCAAATAGAAGTAATTGTGGCAAAAAATAATAAATATTGACAAAACAAATAGAATTTCAGCTCCTACACCATGAGGCCTAGGGGCAGACAGCGTGGGGCTGCCAAGTCAGGTTCGTCTGGGATCTCCCAGAAACTACCCTATTGTTAGATTATGTGTTCTCATCTCATATGTTTGTATGTAAAGTTATGGTTTAGCTTCCTCTTTTATTTGATTGTAAATTGGTAATCATTTGTTTTTGTTGTTACGTTGTTGATTTATTGGTTTATTTGGTCGGGACAGTGCATGTTAATGAACATACATGGGTCTCATGCATGTAAACAAGCCACACCGGATTGTAGCCTTGGATGAGTGGTCTATTTCCTTTTTAATGCGCATGTATAATGTATGACGCAATGTGTGCTGCGCGCGGAGTGATCCACTCTCTCTGAACTTTCTCATGACGGTGAACTGTATGCCATGGCGAGTGCTTTTGAAAAACGGAACTGTAGACTCAAGAGCTGGAAATAAAACACCAATTTACAAAGTTAATCAGTTTATTGATTTCTGCAAATGAATGAGGAGAACATTCGGTTCATAAACATTCTCGAAGACGGCGTGTACGTCACAGTCACGTGATTACCATCAGACAGCGCCATTTTAGCGTGGTGTCCCAGTTGCCTGACATCCGTGGATCAATCATGAAAACCCTTACATCTGACATGGAAAGTGGTGTCAATTTTCGCTACTAGGCGAAGCAAAGCTATAACTAACTAAACTTAGGCACAGCCGTGGTCTGCGGCAGGTCTGAGGACTAAACCAGGACGTAGACTACACCGGTTAAAAATCAGGACTCAACCATGACTGATTAAGAAACTAGGGCTTTTAGACAAAGAGAAAAGCACAACACAGCAGTGACAACAAGAAAGATATAGGCTATATACCTTTAGCGAGTCAGCGACTGACCCAGAGCCTGAGCTCACGTACTGTTGTTATTAAGTTTACTCCAGCTGCACTGGAGGAGGAAATCAAACGTTTGTGGAAAAGTGAGTAGCCTACTCACTCTGTATTACACATTTTTGGTAAAGTTTTGGTAAATTATTTGTGACATAGTGAGCGCTCGCACTGTGTAAAGATCTTTGACATTTGAAGTGCTTTTGCTTTGTCAGAGCGCAGTGTGTTTAGAAATGTTTAGCTTGTGGCTGAAGGAAAACGGTGTCATGATGTTTATCTGATCTGGCCCTGCCGCTCAGGAGGTAATACGGTCATTTCTCTTGTTTTTATCGCTGCTTAAATGGAAATTCCTCTCAAAACATGAAATTACAAGCGACGCTGCTGTGGCCTGTTGCTTTCTGTTGTGCTTAAATGGTTGCTACGTGTTGCTATGTCTGACTACACAATGTCATACCTGATTTCGGCCATTTGTCATGTTGTTTTCCATGCCAAATGTGGGGTAATTCTTGATTTATCCATTGCTATGTCAGGCAACGGACACCACACTAAAATGGCGCTGTCCGTTGTCATAGTAATCAGTGACTGTGACGTACATGCCGTCTTCGAGAATGGAGGGAGAGAGCTCAACAGGTTATGGGCCCAGGAGAAGCGCAGGAGCATGGCAGAGACTGGTTTTTGATGGCGACGAACAAAAGTACGAACTATGGGAAGTAAAATTTTTAGGCCACATGAGAATGCTTGGCCTAAAGGAAACAATACTATCCACTGACGACAATGTCGCCCGAGAGAAGAATGAAGAATGCTACGCAGAGCTAATTCAGTTCCTCGACGACAAGAGCCTGTCGTTAGTGATGAGAGAAGCAACTGACGACGGAAGGAAAGCATTAAAAATCCTAAGAAATCACTACGCCAGCCAGGGTAAGCCGAGAATCATTGCCTTAAATACAGAGCTAACTTCTCTGAAGAAGGAACCAGAAGAAAGCATTACAGACTATATTATCCGAGCGATAACGTCTCTCAGAAATGCTAAGGAAATGCTAAGTGATGGACTGATAATAGCTATGATTTGAAGGGCCTGCCAGAATCATACAAACCCTTTGCCATCCATACCACACAAAGCAGCGAAGAATTGACGTTCACACAATTCAAGAGTCGACTACGAAGTTACGAGGAGACAGAAAAGTTTGATCCTAAGACGAAATCGGACAACGTGATGAAAGCTAAAGCCTCTACTGTGACATGCTATGGCTGTGGTAACCGCGGTCACATAGCCAGAGATTGCTGCCAGAAAGTATCATCGAAGTGGTGTAACTACCATCGGAGTTCAACACACAGCGACGAGACGTGCAGGAGAAAGGGCAACAGACAAAGAGATGACGCCAAACAGACAGCCGAAAAGCAGGAGGACGACGAGCAAACATTTATTTTCAAAGTTAGCCAACGTTTACTCCCCGAAAGTATTAAAGGAAGAGGACTAATGGTGGACTGTGGAGCGACATCCCACATCATTACAGAGAAAGCAAGATTCACGCGGTTCGATGAATCTTTCAACCCTGCGTCGCATTACATGGAGTTGGCAGATGGAACGAGGATGAACAACGTAGCCTTAAAGCGCGGAGAAGCAGAGGTGTTCTTACAAGACGGGGAAGGAAGAACGGTCAAGACCATTTTGAGGAGAGCCCTCTTCATACCGTCATACCCACAGAGCATCATCTCCGTTCAAGCTGCCACTGCAGATGGAGCCAGGGTGATCTTCCAAAAGGGCCGAAACAAACTCATAAGTGAAGATGGGACTGTGTTTCCAATCAAAGAGCACGAGAGACTATTCTACTTGAAAACGGTAAATGAACCAGATCAGTGCGATTGTGAATATGCAAATGATATGTGTGCCAGAGACAAAGTAAATTTAGCATGTGATGTTAAGACATGGCATGAAATCATGGGGCACTGTAACTTTGACTTGTTGAAATTACCTAAACTAGTCGAGGGTATGCAGATAAATGATAAAACTAAAGTAAACTGTAACATATGCACAGAAGGGAAGTTCACAAACTGTAGGAGTAGAAAGGCTAATGCTCCTCTTGAACTGGTGCATACTGACTTGGCGGTCCCATTGAACCAACTGCTCCAGAAGGGTACAAATACGCCATATCATTCACAGATGATTATTCGGGTGCCATATCAGTGTACTTTCTCAAAAATAAGAGTGATGCAACATTAGCCACTGAAAAGTTTTTTGCAGACAGTGCACCCTATGGCAAAGTAAAGTGCATAAGATCTGATAATGGCACAGAATACACTAGTAATGCGTTCCAGTCTCTTTTGAGAAGTAAAGGGGTTAGACATGAGACATCGTGCCCTTACTCCGCATCAAAATGGCACAGCTGAGAGGCAGTGGAGGACCATTTTTGAGATGGCAAGATGCCTACTGTTAGACAAAGAGTTACCGAAGGTGTTATGGCCATATGCTGTTCAAACTGCTGCTCACATCAGAAATCGTTGCTATAATGACAGAACACAAAACACACCTTACTTCATGCTCACCGGAAAAAGGCCAGACCTCTCAAAAATGTGGATATTTGGCTCAGACTGTTACGCATACAAGTATGACCAGAAGAAATTAGACCCTAGGTGTGATAAAGGAGTCTTTGTAGGGTACAGTAAAAATAGCCCCGCATATTTGGTTTATAACCATCAGACAAGAAAAGTGACCAAGCACAGATTGGTAAAATTCACTAAAGGTGCGTTCAGACCAAACGTGCGTCCACGCTCCTTCAGCCTCTAGTTGGACGCCAAACATTGCACTTCACACTCGCGATAAACGCCTGTTTGCTGGCGCGTGAAGTTTAACATCGACATTTCCCTCTATAGAGTTTGTTATCACAAAACAACAATCACACGGCCCGATTAAGCTTCTGTTGCTCTCATTCACGTAATTTTCCTCCTCTCCCTCTCTCTCCCTCGCGCAAGAGGGGAGAAAACAACGTAAGTGAAAGAGGTGTTTTGCTTCAACGCGATCTGCTCTGTAACCGTGTTTATTATTTCATTAGGTCTTTTATTTCTCAAACTTGTTGCCTTATGCTCACTTTGAGCTCCTCGTGGGGCTGCAGCAGCAGCAGTGGAGATGACAGTCCCTCTGCCAATCCTACACTCCTCTCTCCGCCCCACTCCAGCAGTGACTTTTGTTTCGCAAAATAAGCATGCACAACTAAAGTGACGCCTCTCCCCCAAAGAGGAATAAAAAATAATAATTCACCTCCGTGAACCCGTTCATATCGTTCACTGTAAAGACTCGTTCAAAAGAGCCGGATCGTTCGCGACCGACACATCACTATTGGCGCCCCGTCCTTTCGTCGCCCCTATGCAAGGCATATATTGCGTATGCCCTTTTTGCGCCACTGCTGCAGGTAACAGGTGACGCTATTTGAGACCAGTCCCTGATTGGTTAACAAGGCGTAAATGAACACGCGTGTAGATTGTATTACTTGAGTGCATGAAGCAGTGGGCGCGGCATCCCTGCTCGTGTACCGCGCTGTTCTCCCTGGCTTTGACGCGCATTTATCCTCATCTGCTCACATTTGCAACGCTTCATACGCGCGGCCGGCTTTGCTTACATTTCGAAGCGCGTCGATGCACGTCTATGTAATGAAGTGAGTGTTTTGGGTTGCTACTTCCACCCGCCACATGGGGTGCTAGATCCCACACTATAAAACCCCTGTGTCTTTCTTTGTTTGGCCTATGACCCTTGCATTTCCTGGCTCCATCTTGTTGGGAGTGGTGCTCTGTGGGAGCAGGTAAAGAAACTACAATTTTTGTTTAAGCTCAATTACTATCTGTTTTAGTCCTTACCCAGCATTTCTTTGTTAGTACCGCTTTCATTATGGATTCGGGGGAACGCGTCATGGCGCATGCTACAGTGACTGTAGATTGGGTGTGTCAAGTCCCGATGGTCCAGTGCTGGAATAGCATGGTATCCCTTCTACGGATCTTGGAGTGGTATGTGTCTCAAATTGTAATGTACCGGGTTTGACATGGTATGTAGGTTTTAATGGAAACCTCCATTTGTAGGTAGTCCTGCCTGAGCCCACTACCAGCACAGGCACATGGCACAGCACTGCCTTTTTGTCTTACCTGGTGCAACATTTTGGTTCAGTGAGAGTGGACTGATGTATGTAAAGTGTCAAATGGGCCACAATGAATGAAAAGGAACAACATATTGGCCGTTGGTGTACTGTTTGCAATTTATTTCTTGAACTGTTACAACATTTTAAAACACAACGACCAAAACAAATAACTTCTAGTAAATAAATTAATGTTTTATATTTTTGGAACCTGTTGTCCTCTTTTCTCAATGCCTTATCTGTGTGTCCTTATGTGGAAATTTACTACTTTTGGGTGTTTCTATCGATAAGAAGCTAATGGTATAGCTCGGTTTACTACATCTACATAGGGTTAACATGGAAGTTGGTGGTGTGTCAGCGTTTGGTCTGTACGCACCTTTAGAAAGATCGTAGTGAACAAACAGGCGAGGATGATCTAGAAATAGTTACCGGTGGAGACAGCAATGCTGGGGGGGAGAAGGTTGACAGGTCACATGGTGAAGACAGTACAGATGAACATGCACTGAATGAGAATGAGATCCAAAATGATCAAGAGGTGATGAGGGAGAAAGTCTCAGATGAGAATGAAAACAAAACAGATGCAGAACTCATTCCTAACCAAAAACAACGGTTATCACAGAGAGAGAAGAGACCTCCAAAATATTTAGAAGATTACATATCGGATCTAAACAAAAGTGATGTAACAAATGTGAACATTGATTATTGTTACAGGGCAGTATGTGGTGTTCCCCAGACGTATAGAGAGGCTTTGATGTCACCTGATGCATCTGGGTGGAAGCGTGCAATGCAGGAGGAAATGCATTCACTCAAAGAAAATGACACTTTCGAATTGACTACATCACCTGAGGATAGGAAGATCGTTGGAGGAAAATGGGTCTACACCATTAAAGAAAATGGTGGGACGGGAAAGCTTTTAAAAGCAAGATATGTGGCAAAGGGCTATAGCCAGACTGAAGGTATAGATTATCATGAGACTTTTGCACCCACAGCAGATCTGACATCAGTGCGAGCATTAATGCAGATCGCTGTCCAGAATGATCTCGTAGTTCATCAAATGGATGTCAAAACGGCATACTTACATGCACCGATAGATGAAGACATTTACTTAGAGCAACCTGAGGGTTTTGAATCAACTTCTGTGACAGGGGAAACGTTGGTGTATAAACTGAAGAAATCCCTGTACGGTTTGAAACAATCTGGTCGGAACTGGTACAAACTACTAACTGATCACCTTGAACAAAATGGTTTTGAGAGGAATCTGTCAGATCACTGTGTATATAGGAAGCAAGCCGGAAAAGACATTATCATAGTCATCATTTGGGTTGATGACCTGATAATTGCAGCAAGTAGTAACGAAGAACTGAACAGATTCAAGGACAGCATGAAAAATGAATTCATTATGAAAGATCTGGGGAGGATTTCACATTTCTTAGGTATTGAATTTGAACAAACAAAAGGGAAAATCAAAATGAGCCAAAAGGGATATGTGATGAAAATGCTTGAACGCTTTGGAATGTCAGACTGCAAGCCTAGGACTACTCCATGCGAGTTAAAGGTAGAGAGTGGTGAGAATGATCAAGACAGCAGCAGGGAGGTTCCAAATCCCCGAGAATATCGAGAGATAGTGGGTAGTCTTATCTATGCAATGACATGTACCAGGCCAGATATTAGTTAGATATCAAACTATCACAAACCCTATCAAGTCCTAAAGCACAGGACTTTGTGGCTGCCAAACACGTGCTAAGGTATCTAAAGGGCACAAGTGATATATGAGTTGTGTTTTCAGAAAACAAATGGTGATCTGAGTCTACTAGCTTTCAGTGACTGATTGGGCATCATCTCCCAACGACAGACGTAGTACTTCAGGGTATTGCTTTAGCCTGACAGAACAAGGTCCTGTAATTTCCTGGAAGTCAAAGAAGCAACCAGTCGTTGCATTGTCCACATGTGAGGCCGAATATATAGGCCTAGCAAATGCCACCCAAGAAAGCATGTATCTGAGTCAATTGCTGAGCGGTATGGATAACAAGATGTACACCTGTACTAAAATGTATGGTGACAATCAGGAACAAGGAATCCTGTAAACAGAAAGCGGTCAAAGCATATCGACGTTAAATATCATTTCATTCGCGATGCAGTAAATGAAAGCAAAATAAGTATTGAATATTGTTCATCAGAAGAGATGGTCGCTGACATGTTGACAAAACCTGTATCAAAAGTAAGAATGTTGAAGTTCAAATGTTTTCTATTTGGAAATGAATAGAGATGTATAATGCCACTCACAGGTGATTTCATATGATGAGAACAAGTGGGGGTGTTAGTTTATGTGTTCTCATCTCATATGTTTGTATGTAAAGTTATGGTTTAGCTTCCTCTTTTATTTTGATTGTAAATTGGGAATCATTTGTTTTTGTTGTTACGTTGTTGATGAGTGGTCTATTTCCTTTTTAATGCACATGTATAATGTATGACGCAATGTGTGCTGCGTGCGGAGTGATCCATTCTCTCTGAATTTTCTCATGACGGTGAACTGTATGCCATGGCGTGTGCTTTTGAAAAACGGAACTGTAGACTCAAGAGCTGGAAATAAAACACCAATTTACAAAGTTAATCAGTTTATTGATTTCTGCAAATGAATGAGGAGAACATTCGGTTCATAAACATGGAGGGAGAGAGCTCAACACCTATGAATATAGCCCACACAATATTAAAGTGTTTCGTTTTATTGCTTCAAATGTAGGCCTAATGAATGAATGAATGAATGAATGGAATAACTGTATGATTTAGTTGTAGTATACTTAGGCCACCCCTCCTGGAACCGCCACCTTAACGTGGTAGAGGGGTTTGAGCGCCTGAATGATCCTGGAGCTCTGTTGTCGGGGGCTTCGTGCCCCTGGTAGGGTCTCCCATGGCAAACAGGTCTTAGGTGACGGGTCAGACAAAGAGCGGTTCAGAAGCCCCTTATGAGAGACCAACAGGCCCGGTTAGAACCATGAGGCCGTCCTTCTGTGGACCCACCACCTGCAGGGGGAGCCATGGGGGCTGGTGCGGTGTGATTTGGGCAGCTCCAACAGCTGCCTCCATGACCCGGCAACGGACAAGTGGAAGAAAATGGATGGATGGATGGATACTTAGGCCAATGCAGCCAAGTTGAGTTAGGCCTATGCACTCTGTCAGATGTGTCATCAGGAAGACCCGTGGTGAATTGAGAGCTGCATTCAGCCTGTTCACGGGAGGTTCTTTATTCTTTGCTGACACGCAGCGAAAATACTATATATCCCTAAAATTTGCATAATTAAAGTGCACCGCAAGATGGCGCTAGAATTAAACAACGAAAATAAAGACTCATGTGAATATTGTGTGAGTTGGACATACAATTGTCTAGAACTCGCTTGATGATAATTGTAATTGTTTTTTTTTTTAGAAAAAATAATAGAACTGATGTTAAGTGATTGTAAAGTAAACAAAGATATAAAATTGATCTTCTCTTTCTGCTCCTTTAGACCTGTCATGGCAGCCTCGCCTGGTGTCCATCTCTCCTTTGTTTCCCCTCCCCTTGTGTGTCTGTCTATTCCCTCCTACTTGGGTGTGGCAGCTCCAGAACTCACCTGGAAGCAATCTGCAATCAACCTCCCGACCGGTATAAGAGGAGCAGCTCTCCAGCCACTCCTCGCCAGTTTGTTAAACTACTCAACCAGTTAGTTCCAGCACTTGGCTCTTATTGGATATTGCTATTTTTTGGATTTTTGTACTTGTACCTTTTTACTATTTTGTCCTGGAATGCCAACTTACCTGCCTGCTCCGCCGCCTGCTTGTCCAGTCCTCTGCCTGCCGATCAACCAACCTGCCTGCACCTACCTCAAACCCCTGCCTGCCAGCCTACCTACCCACAAACAATACTTATCTGTAAACTCAATAAATTGTTAAACCCTTCCTGGTAGTGTTCTGCTCTTGGGTTCAATCTAGAAGCGTGACAAGACAAGCAGCCTTGTGCATGAAATGTGCTGTATAAATACATTTGCCTTTGCGTTTTCATTCCAACTGTATTTTCTTGGCAGCTTTGTTGTAAACATTTAATAATCTACCTTCACATAAACAATGCTATAGAATTATGAATTCTATAAAATAGAAGTTCATTGCAAATCTCTGAAACTCACAATGTAGAAGGCCATCCAATGTGACAGCTCATGCAAATGTGATAGTTACTAGGCCACGGCATATTCAGCCTATGAGGGAAAGTAGATGTGTTTCACACTGTGGTGAACCATTGGTGGTACGTAGGCTCCTTCAGGGTCATCTGTAATTCTCAATGCAATTTCATTTGTGTTTCAGTAATCCGTGTAAGGTCGATGTTTAGACATGCTGTTATTATAAGGTAATAATAATAAAGTCACAACAATTTATTTAATTTATTTTTTCATTATGTATGAGATAACGTACGATAATGTATACAACACGTGATAATGTATGAGGTAAAAAACAAATAAGTCAAATTAGTTTCAACATTACTTTTATATAAACATGAACAGTACAATCTTTTAACAGATTACTCTCTGATTTTCAAAAGAGCATCACTGCACATGAAAGTGGTTAGACTAATCAAAGTTATACATCTAATGCGTCTACACACATTTATTTTATAGCTGTTTAAAGACCAAGTTGAGTTGTATTTGGTATTGTTATCTTTCAATCAACAAAAATCAACCAGAGTAAACATTAGGTAAACAGAGTAAACAAGAGTGTAGGTTCTAAAGTAAGATGAAGCCAGCATGACTCGCTGCGCCCTTAGTATTTCCAAAGACTTCGTAATCCGAAACACCGTCAATAATAAAATCCACGGAGACCAAATGTGCAGTTAAAACTCTTTAGTGAGTAAAAACAGACATTGTAAGACAGACAGGGGATTATAAAAAAGGGTAGAGGTAAAAAAAACAAAACAGTTTGGCTCCATTCTGTGAGCTGCGCTCCCCACCAATGCACCACAGTGTGCAGCGTCATAATATAGCTTATAGGTGAGCCATAACCAAACAAAATATAACAAAACCAAAATACCAAATAATAATTATTAATAATTATAATAATAATTAATAATTATGAAAACTAATACTTAACCAAACAATTTGGAGAAAAGTAAATATGTCCAAAATAACCATTCACCAAAAACCATAACAAAATTACCAAACAAATTGCGGCATAAACTAATTAGAACCAAATAGAAATTATAGCAAAACTAATAAACTATTTACAGAACAAAATTATAATTTAGGCTCCTATTACCGGCCCCTACCAAAACAGATTAATTCATTAAAAAGGGAGCCTCAAACGTTGATGGTTCAAGGAGTCTAATCAGGTTATAGATCATGTCGCTTCGGTCTCTTGTAGTAGACACAGCTTTGTCACTGGCTGTAACAGCTCAGAGGTCTTGGTCTTGACTTTAACTTGACGGACTAGACCTCTTCTGTCAGGAAAAGTCTCCACCACTCTTCCAAGCGGCCTTGAGTTTCTGGGTGAGGTCTCATCCACAATCATCACCACATCACCCACATGAAGATTACTTCCAGTTGTGGACCACCTCTGGCGTTCCTGTAGCTGTGTGAGGTATTCTTTACACCAGCGCTTCCAGAAGATATCTGCCAGGTACTGGACTTGTTTCCATCTTCTTCTGGCGTATTGATCCTCCTTATTGAAAACACCAGGGGCAACGATGGTTTGGCTTTGAGCAAAAGCAAGTGATTAGGCGTTAGGGCCTCCAAATCATGCAAATCTGAAGAAGCTCTTGTAATAGGTCTGCTATTGATGACCGCTTCTGCTTCACATAACAGCGTACATAGGCCTTCTTCTTCCAAAACGTGGTCTTTCAACGTCATATTCAGTATTTTTCTTACAGAGCGTATCAACCTTTCCCAACAGCCACCATGGTGTGAGCCTGCTGGTGGGTTAAAATGCCATGCAATTCCCTTTTGTTGCAGATTTTTTGCAATTTAGCTGCTGTTCCATTGCTGAATAGCTTGTTTCAACTCTGCATCCGCTGCTTTCAGATTGGTGCCATTGTCAGAGTACATCTCCTTCACTTGTCCTCGTCTTGCCACAAACCTCCTTATTGCATTAAGACATGCATCAGTGTCTAAAGACAATGCAACTTCCAGGTGGACAGCTCTTACAGCAAGACATGTGAAGATGACTCCATATCTTTTACTTGGGCTCTTCCTCTTAGCACCAGGAAAGGACCAAAGTAATCCATCCCAACTCTGGTAAAGGGCGGATCGGCAGCCTGCATTCAGGTAAGTCAGCCATCAATTGCTTCCCAGCTGAGCCATGGAGCCTTCTGCAGGCAATGTATTTTGACAGCAACTTCCTGATAGCTCCACTTACTCCGGGAATCCAAAACTTCTCTCTTAGTTTAGCCAACATGGGATTTCTGCCTGCATGAGCTGTAATTTCATGAATGTTTCTCAGCACAAGAGAGGCAACATGCGACTGCTTGGGCAGGATAACTGGCTGCTTGGATTCCGCTGGCATGGCTGATCGACTCAGATGAGAGTGCGGTGCTCTCACATCCATCATTTTGTATTCATTATTGGAAGTCAACATATTCTTTCTTTTCATCCTCAGCTCCATCAACAGCTTGCTTCAACTTGATCCAGGAAGAAATGTATTTGAGCCACTCTCTTCACCTCCAGGTCTTCACAAACCAAAACTGTGGGATCGGGATTTATGGGCCACAGATCAGGTGACTGGAGAATAAAGTTCGGTCCAGGCAGCCAATTTTCACACCGCAGGAAGGCCTCTGCTGTGAGTCCTCTGGAGACACAATCAGCAGGGTTAGAGATGGAATTCACATACCTCCACTGACATGGCTGGGAGTACTGCAGGATGGCTGTAACACGGTTCGCCACAAAGGTTTTGAATCTTGATGTTTCACTGTTCAAGTACTTACTTACTGCTGTACTGTCAGACCAAAATACTGAGTCTTTAAGTTCCAACTCCAGCTCTTTTCTTAAAGGTCCTATATCATGCTAAATCGACTTTTTGGAGCTTTTAGCCATGTTGCTATGCTATTTCCTTATCAAAAACACCCCCAGAGCGGTTTTTGGCTTCATTCACGCAGTTCTAAGTAATCCTCCTGAATCCTGCTCTCTGAGCAGCTGCTCCGCCCTCTCCTGGCGAACAGTTGTGTCGTCACAAAGGAACGGAAGTGCTCTACGTCTGTAATGTAATGCCTTACGGCCTGGTTTTAATTTATAAAACAGCTTTTCATTTTTGTTGTTGTAAGAGAGCAATAAAGAAAGAAAAAAAAAAAAAAAGCAACTCTCCGATGTGTTTGTGCTGTCCCACGACACTAATCAAACGCACCCACGGCCGGAGGATCCATGGATCCGAGCAGAAGTGTTGTTTTGAAGACTGAGCTCTTTCTAACATACTCTGGACACCGCCTGTTCTTTTTTCTAACCGAACGATAATGTCACGGATGCGCGTTTGGCTACGAGAGGAACAGGACTATTCAACCTTCCTAAAGAAGAGTGGTCTCGCCAGAAGTTGGAATTTCTTTCCGGGATTAAGCTAGCTACTATATCAACCAACCTGATGGATGCTTGGTGAACCTTGGCCAGAATCAAAGTGGATAAACTTTTAAAACTTTTATAACTTTTATAACCAACGCATGTCCCATGGGGAGGCCAGACTGAGCGGTGAGTTAATCAAAATGCGTGTTAGCGTGTGTGTTAGCCATTTATGAAACTGTTGCACATGTCAACTCCTTATAACTGCATTATGTGAAGTAACTTCACTTTTTGCAGCAATATTTATATTTATAATACTGCAAATGTGGAATGAGCGGAGAGAGGGACGGAGTTAACTGAATCGAAGCGTTTTGTCTTCCGGGTAGGGAAAATCCATCCATCCATCCATTTTCTTCCACTTGTCCGTTGCCGGGTCGTGGGGGCAGCCGTTGAAGCTGCCCAGGTCACATAGCACCGGCCCCCATGGCTCCTTCTGCAGGTGGTGGGTCCACAGAAGGACGGCCTCATGGTTCAAACCGGGCCTGTTGGTCTCTCCTAGGGGGCTACCAGTGTACGCAGACACTGGAGGCAATGTGGGTGAAGTGTCTTGCCCAAGGACACAACGACAATGTGCACCTTCAGGAGGCGGGATTCGACCCCTGACCTTCCGATCATGAGACGACCCGCTCTACCATCTGCGCCACTGTCGCCTTTTTTTTTATCCTTCGATGTCGGCTCTTCCTATCATTGTGAAGCAGAATTCACCAAGCGTTGGATTGTTCACCCACTAATAGGGAACGTGAGCTGGGTTTAGACCGTCGTGAGACAGGTTAGTTTTACCCTACTGATGATGTGTTGTTGCAATAGTAATCCTGCTAGGGAAAATACCCCCCAAAAATACTTATATTTCTCTCAAAAATGAGTACTTCGTAGTGATAGAGGTACAATATATCATACAAATGCCTATACTTTACTTTGGAATGGCCAAAATAGCATGATACAGATCCTTTAACAGCTTGTCCATCTTGACTGCAACCGCAGCAGCTATGAGCTCCAGCCTTGGGATAGTGGCGTTTTCAGTGGGGTGACTCTAGCTCTGGCAATCAACAGAGTGGTCTGTGCATCACCAGTATCATTGTGCAGCACCAGGTAGCTTGTTGTGCCATAAGCATCTTCACTTGCATCAGCAAAATGGTGAAGCTGTGCAGAGACCGGTGTACCCAGTGGCGTAGCAAGGGTACGAGGGGGCCCCAAGCAGGAATGTCAGTAGGGGGCCCTCTGGTGGCCGTTTTGTGTTCTGCAATGGGGCGAGTAGGGGGACAATAATATTTGCATGCCAAGCAATGAAGGCTAATAAAAGAAGGCACTTCAGAGACATACAACTACAGTAACTTATTACACTCCTGTCTTGCTCTCCTTCTTCTTTCTCCTTTTCTTTCGTTCTTGCTGCCAGAGGCATCACTTCTCTTCATTTTGGAGGAGATGCGTAGCTGCTCTGTTTACACCAACACGTGGGTTTGCGCCCTCTCTCTCTCTCTCTCTCTCCTTCCCCTCTGAGAAGCAGGTGGGGGAGGGGCGCTCATGGGGCTCTTTCAGGGAGTATGCGACGGACAACTGTCGTTGCACCTTGTAAATGCTGCTGCAGTGACTTCATTCTCTTGGTCATTTCTGTCAAATCTGTTGGCCCTCTGGGGGCCCCTGCTGGCTTGGGGGCCCCAGGCAGCTGCCTGCCTTGCCTTATGGCAAACTACGCCTCTGGGTGTACCAAAGCACTTAGTTCTAATGCATCTAGCCAGTCCAAATCCTTCCAGCAGCTTGAGGCCAGAAAGCCACTTTTTTCCAACCTTTGATGATGTTATCTGGTAGCTCGTCATCCCAGGAATATTTCAGACGACATAACTCCTGAAGAAGTCTCTTCGCTGGTAAAATGACAGGAGCGAGCAAACCCAGTGGATCAAAAATGGAACTAACCAGGGAAAGCACTCCTCTTCTGGTGTGTGGACGCTCTTTAAGATTGATTTTAAACTTGAACTGATCCGTTTCTGCACACCACTGTATTCCCAGAGCTCTCTCCACCGGTAAGTAATCTTTGTCCAAATCCAAATCTTGAAATCCAGTAGCTCGTTCATTTGCTGGTATTGATTGAACAGTGTTCGGCTGTTACTGGACCACTTCGTCAGCTTGAAGCCTCCTTTTGCCAGCATTTCAGTTAAAGCAGCAGCAAGCAAAACAGCACCGTCTTCATCCTTAACAGACTTAAAGGTCCTATATCATGCAAAATCGACTTTTTGGAGTTTTTAGCCATGTTGTTATGCTATTTCCTTATCAAAAACACCCCAGAGCAGTTTTTGGCTTCATTCACGCAGTTCTAAGTAATCCTCCTGAATCCTGCTCTCTGAGCAGCTGCTCCGCCCTCTCCTGGTAAACGACTGAGCTGTTCAGTTGTGTCGTCACAAAGGAACGGAAGTGCTCTACGTCTGTAATGTAATGCCTTACGGCCTGATTTTTATTTATAAAACAGCTTTTTAAATAAAAAAGCAACAACTCTCCGACGTGTCTGTGCTGTCCCGCAACGCTAATCAAGCGCACCCACGGCTGGAGGAGCCATGGATCCCAGCAGAAGTGTTGTTTTTGAAGACTGAGCTCTTTCTAACCTACTCTGGACACCGCCTGTTCTTTTTTCTTACCGAACGATAATGTCACGGATGCGCGTTTGGCTACGAGAGGAACAGGACTATTCGACCTTCCTAAAGAAGAGTGCACTCGCCAGAAGTTGGAATTTCTTTCCAGGATTCAGCAACTATATCAACCAACCTGATGGATGCTTGCTGAACCTTGGCCAGAATTAAAGTGGATTAACTTTTATAACCAACGCGATCTCATGGGGAGTCCAGACTGAGCGGTGAGTTCATCAAAACGCGTGTTAGCGTGTGTGTTAGCCATTTATGAAACTGTTGCACATGTCAACTCCTTATAACTGCATTATGTGAAGTAACTTCACTTTTTGCAGCAATATTTATATTTATAATACTGCAAATGTGGAATGAGCGGAGAGAGGGGCGGAGTTAACTGAATCGAAGCGTCTTGTCTTCCGGGTTTGGAAAATACCCCCCAAAATACTTATATTTCTCTCAAAAATGAGTACTCCATAGTGATAGAGGTACAATATATCATATAAATGCCTATACTTTACTTAGGAATGGCTAAAATAGCATGATACAGCTCCTTTAATGCAGTCATCCATATACATTTTTGCGTTGCGAAAAGTTGCTACACTTGGTGATGACGTAGCTCCAAAAATGTGTACCAACATCTTGTGATCCACCAGCTCTTTACTGTAATCACCATGAGGCCACCAGAGAAATCTGAGGAGGTTGGTGTCATCACTCACTCGTACCTGATCAAACATGGCCTCCACATCAGCCATTATGGCAATAGTCTCCTGACGAAATCTCAAAAGCACTCCAACTAATGAGCTTGTCAGATCTGGTCCTTGCAGCAATTCTTGATTCAGAGATGTTCCTTGAAAACTGGCTCCAGAATCAAAGACAACGCGCAGTTTTGTTTAACAGGATGTCTGACTCCATGATGAGGTAAGTACCGTTTTCGACCAGCAGATATTGCATTTTCAGCGTTTGTAATCTCCACTGCATAGCCTTTCTCCAAGATGTTGTCTATAAATGCTGCATATTCTTTGCAGTAGCTGTTATCTTTGGAAAATCTTTTCTTTAGATTCAGTGCACGTTGCTCTGCCACTGATCGATTATTTGGCATTTGCAGAAATGCATTTTTGACTGGGAGACAAAAACTGTAATGTCCATTTTTCTGCTCCGCAGATCGAGACACCAAGGAAATAAACTGATGATCATCCTTTGACATCTCAAGCTCCTCAGTTTGTCCAGCATCAGGAAAGTCCTGTTTAAACTGAATTTGCCACAACTCATCCAACCTGGCAACCGAAATCCTGTTTACAGCCACTTTAGTCCATGCATCAGCATGTTTGGTCCCTCTTCCACCTCGCAGTGGCCCGTTTATTGTCCAGCCTAGTATTGTTCTCACAGCGTATGGTCCATTATCCACACCTTTTACCACTTGAAGTGGTTCCATAGCTTTGGGTACATTTGCTCCGATGAGCAATCCAATGTTGGCTTGGATAACAGGGATTTTCACTTCTTTCAGATGGGACCAATTATTCATATCTTCTTGGCGAGGGATGTTCTCTTTGCTTACTGGAATCAACTTTTGTGAGTAAACTTCAGACAATACAAGTATTAAAAACAGATTCTCTTCCCATTGTCCTGAGCAAAATACTTGTGTTATGTCCATTCATATTCAGTTCACTTATCAAAGACTCTGTGGCAAAAGTAGCTGTGCCTCCTGGATCCAGAAACGCATAGGTAGTTACTACTTTTGTTCCTTTCACAGCTTTCACACATACCGACACAATACTGAGTGTACAGTCATCTCTACCGGCCCAGTGTGGCTATAAGTCTCCATAGTCTGTACCAGAGCACTTGACACTGTTTGCTGATCATGGCTTTCATTTGTAGTTTGTGATTCTTTTGGTTTCAAATTCATATGCAACAAAGTTGGATGTGGTCCTGAACACTCTTGACAAGATGCCTTTTCTTTACAGCTATTGCCCATATGTCCATGTCTCAAACATAACATAAACCTCTGCGCCTCAAAAAGTCAATTTTTTCTTTGTGTGACTTGGCTTTGAGCTTTCTACAGACGGCAAGACTGTGATGCTCTCCTTTACTGTAAGCACAAGGGTTACCATTTGCATCCACAGGTATGTATGACACTTTCTTTTGTGATGTACCAGACCGTAATCCACATTATTACCCTCTAAAAAATATTTTATTGCCTGTGTCCTGGTAGCAGCTGTAAACACCCCAATCAGTTTGCCATACTAAAACTAATAATACGCTGAACTATGATCTTAAGCGGAATAGAAGTCACTGCATTGCCCAAAGGAACGGAAGTGCTCTACGTCTGTAATGTAATGCCTTAAGGCCTGGTTTTAATTTATAAAACAGCTTTTTCATTTTTGTTGTTGTAAGAGAGCAATAAAGAAAGAAAAAAAAAAAAAAAAGCAACTCTCCGATGTGTCTGTGCTGTCAGACGACGCTAATCAAACGCACCCACGGCCGGAGGATCCATGGATCCGAGCAGAAGTGTTGTTTTGAAGACTGAGCTCTTTCTAACCTACTCTGGACACCGCCTGTTCTTTTTTCTAACCGAACGATAATATCACGGATGCGCGTGAACTAATAATACGCTGAACTATGATCTTAAGCGGAATAGAAGTCACTGCATTGCCTTGTGACACATTTACAATCCATTCTCATGTCAGCAAGGTATCAAACCCTTTGGTGGTACCAGACCGTAATCCACATTATTACCCTCTAACAATGAATTTATTGCTTGTGTCCTGATAGCAGCTGTAAACATTGCCGTACTAAAACTAACAATATGCTGAACAATGACCATAAGAGGAACTGAAGTCACTGCATTGCCTTGTGACACATTTACAATCCATTCCCGCAAGCAATCAACTGAAAACTGTAAAAAGAAGTTAATTTTTAACTTTTTATTGTCAGAATTTAAATCATGCAAGCGTATGCCTCATCATCTCCTCTTCCCAAACACATAAGTTACAGCCGATATTTAAATTTGTGGTCATCAATTTAATTTCTGTGGTCCATATCCCTAAAATTTTTATGACATCACAAAAACATCACCAGTACCCCATTATTACAATTAAGAAATTCAGTAGGCCTAAAAGTCTGACCACAGCAACACACCCACTTGTCACGAAACATACTCAAAACTGAGTTGTGTTGTGCACCTCACCTTCTTGTATCTTTACTTCCTCTGTTCATTAAGAGAAAAGTAGAAAAATATCGAGTCCAAGCAGAAAACAATCATACCAAATAGTGAAAACAAAACAAAATATAGCCGCAAGCGGCGATTATCCCTCGCCGACCGCCCTGCCTAAAGTAAGGGGGCGCTTCGCGCCCTTTTGTCTCCCTCAATCTAAAATTATGGTATTGCTACTGCCTTTATGTTTGTTTTTAACTTTTTCCCAAGGGTCTTAGTTTTAGGATTTTTGGAATGCGCTAACGCGCACTCCGCGCTCAATTTTAACATTATACAGAGAAAATTAGTATGAATTTGTATCACACTATATCTGCAAACTGAAGCATATTTTTACATTTTACTTAGGGCTGCGGCTGCGCCGCAGAACATCCACAAAGGTTATCCAAGTACTTTGGATAACCTTTGGTTCCTCACTTCTCGCTGAATTATAGAGTTTAACATTTTTCCATCAGAATAAAATGGGACGTTCTGGTCATCGCTACGGCAACACCGTGAAAAATATGGCATGGGTGTGATTGACTTTTCTGATCGGAACGACCAAATAGAATTTTGTGCCAAATTATTTTAATTTTCGTAAAACTAAAATGTGTACTCTCCATATAATTCCTATAGGGGCGCTATCGCGCCCAATTTGAATTTTGCCAAATGAAAGTGTTGAGGACTGTGACTTTAACAACTGATAACAAAATGAGCGAAATCGGGCTTCATATGTGCGAATGGGAGCCATTTTTTGTTTGCGAAAAATCTCAAAATACTTCGTACAGTTTGCGGCTTCGCCGCATAAAAACCGTAAAACTTAGAAAAGTAATTTGGATAACTTTTAAAGTTCTACTTCTCAAGATTATTTTCCACCCAAAATTAGGTCGTTCCGATAAACGCTCTAGGAGGAGATAGATTTTGTACAAAGTGAAAAATAAAGGCGGATTCCCGCTTCGCGGGCTTTCATCCAAAATGGCCGACACCCAATATGGCGGACGGCGTTGCCGTAATAATATTTTTTGCTCAACTTGTCATGATGCACGTCTGTACCGATTTTTATGATTCTACGACAAACTTCATTTTTGGCCAAGTCCTATCTCGCAATGTTAAAAAAAAACGGAGGTGGCGCTATCGCGCCACTATTTTGAAATTCAAAATTTGGAAATAGTCAAAAGTTGCGTCGGATCAGGTTTGAATTTTGGGCCAAAATCTGTGACTTTTCGTCGATGTTCACTGGGTGAAAATTGCGACGGTGCGAAAGAAAGAAAGAATAATATTCCCATACGAAAACAATGTTCCCGCTTACGCGGGTACCATAAACTATATATTTTCGGAAAGCGCTCGCGCATTCCTACCTCATGGTAGAGGTCCTGGGCTCTCAGTCACCCATTGACTTTTATGGGCTCTGTACAATTACAATGTTGATCTTTGCATTATATATGTATGTGCACGGGACGTGCACGACAAGAGGAGTGTGTTAGTGAGTGTTTGAGAGGAGGCGAGCGCTTCGCGCTCGTTTTGTGCGTTCCGCACACTTTAGGGGAGTGCGTTCCGCTTCGCTCCGCGCACTCTATACGATTACAAGAGCCCTTCGCCAGCCCTGATGGCGCTCGGGCCTAATGAGCTATCCCCTTGATTTGGAAATGCCGAGTCAGCACCCTGTATCAGGCGAGTATGGAAGGCTGGTTAGCCTATGACGGGTAAGATCCCAGCCCTAAACCATGGGACGACCTAAGGCAGGCACATTCACGATTACTCTGCCTCAGTCCCAGTGAGCAGCAGCTCATCAAATATTGTCATGTGGCAAAAAGATGTGCCTGAATTCAACATGATTAGAAGGTTAAAACAACTTATTTTTATTGATTCCAAAAGAAAACTGTTTCATACTCTGATGGACAGATGCCAAAATGTATGCCTAAAATCAACATGTTTGGAGGGTTGAAACAATTTATTTTTATTTTAAATTGGCAGCCCAGAGCGGACTGTCTAAACTGAATCAGACAAAGAATGAAAATATTAGATATGCACTAGAAACAGGTGTCGCTAGGCTCTGGGGAACCAAAATGGGACTTATATTTTGAAGACAAAACATATTTTATAATGCGGCATTACACTTTCTTTGATATTTTTAATTATTCGGGCCTTTATTTTTTATTTATTTTTAAGGTGTCAGCAAACTTCATCTTTTTACGTAGTTCGGGGTGTTTTCCTTGATATTTTTATTTTGTCTTTTACTTTTTACCTTTTTTTTGCTTTTGCACTGCGGTGCTGATGCCATGCGGCTTTTATCTTTTATTTTTAATTTTTTCTCTTTGAATTCCTTGTGATGGAATGGATGGGAGAAAGACGATCATGCTTTCAAAATAAGAGCGCTCACCAAATTTGTGCTAAAAAAATAATATATATATATATATATATATATATGAAAAGACGGCCCTAAGAAATCTGACATTTCCCAAAAATATTGCCTGGGCTCATACAATCCTGATCATGATTGATGGTGATCACACAAACAAACAAAAAATAAGAAATAACAATGACTTTCCGACCTGACCTGACTCACTGCGCAAGCGTTTTGTTTTTTGTGTTTGTCTGTTGGTTGTCGTGTGTGTCTGTTTGTTGTGCGTTTCTGGTCATTGATTACAGGCATAACAAACACGGCCTGGAGCAGAACACAGGATAACGAAATTCTTGCTTTTTTTTTTCCCTAAACAGGCGGAGCAGTGAACCACTAAAAAAACTTGAAACCTAACAAATCGTTGTTTCATTTTCTTTTTGGCAGGAATAACTTGAAACTAACGAACCGTTGCTGTTTCTTTTGGAGCAGGATTTCACAGGTACTGGCCGGCTGCATACAGGCTCGAAGCTTGACAAAAACGAGTGTCAAAAGGGGGGAGGAGATATTATAATGCTGTGGAAGGTAGACTGTTTTGCCACAAGATTTGCCTTACAGGAATATCGGCAGCTCGGAGAGCCTGGCAGGGCAGGAGTGCCGAGGGGTGGCCGCGATCCACGCCGCGATCCACGCCGCGAGGGCAAGAGCGCCGAGGGGTGACCGCGATCCACGCCGCGATCCACTCGGCCCTGTACGCTGAAGGGGCGGGTCGGCGTGCGACTCCAAACGAAGGGGCGGGTCGGCGTGCGACCCCAAACGACTCCCAGGAAGAACACAACGCCCCGGCTCCCCCTTGCTCAACTTCCCTTTGCCCAACTCCCCTGCCCAAGGTCACATCCCAAATCCCCAGCACTCTGCAAAGCGATTAGAGTCTCGTCGCTTCAGGACCAAACATCGCCGTGACCACTGACGCTCCACACACGCTCAGAGACAGTGGTGCCCCTGAACGCAAGGCGGCAGTGCTCGTGAGCATTTCTGCGGGAAAAGCTACTGAACCCCAATCCTGATTATATCAGCGACTAGGACAACGACTTTGTCTAATTTAGTTACTCACAACGAGGGGTTTAGGGTCCGTGAGTGGATCCACTATGATGAACTAACTTTGTCCAGGGCTAAAGGTTCACAGCCACACAATGTTTGCGACTCAAATGTTTTCTTTTTTTCCTCTTGTTTACCTTGTTTTTCTACTTGTTTAACTAAATATGATTTATGCAAAACTGGGGTTTGGCATTATCAGGAGAGAGGAATGTAATGGCAGTTTTAGAGTTAATTAAATTGAAGTCAGCAATACACTAATTGTGAAGTACCGTCTGGCCCGCTTAATCAATGCCCGGACCCGTCTCCTGTGCTTTATCCCGGCCAAAGTACATGCTGAGTTTCTGCTTCACACCTAGGACAATGGCCAAGACATGTCCTGGCTCAAAGGCCTTCCTGTGGCCCCTCCCATCTTGGTGCTGGGACGGCCTTTCATGTGTACCTATATAACGAGGGGACAGACTTCGACTCCCCAGAGCTAACCATGAGTTTTACCTGTGTGTTGGCCCTCCGCACGTGTGTTAAATTAAACTTACACTTTTGATAAGACAAATACTTTCAAGTTTTCCTTTATAGTGGTGAGAAATTGTCACGACAGGCTCAGCTGGTAATAACCCCAAATTAAAAATCGAATAAAATTAGAATATTTTGAAAATGGACTGTAAACCATAATCATAAAAATTATAACGAATAAAGGCTTGATGTTACTTTGCATGTAATGAGTCTATAATTATATATTAGTTTCACAGTTTAAGTTGAATTACAGAAACAAATTAACTTTTTCACGATATTCTAATTATATGACGAGCACCTGTATAGTCCAATGTTTGGGTTCAAATTAAACCCAGATGAAAACAAGTCTGATGATAGTCTTCATGTATCAGAAACACAACTTTGGCTTCTACTTTGAAGAAAAGAGCTGAACCATTGGTGCAGGTGTCTCTGGTCACACAGTGGACACGTTCAAACCCTCGTTCAGTCAGTCTTTGAGTGCATAAACCTGTACACATACAAAGGCAAAAGGAATTACAACATGGAATTGAATGTTGGGGAAAACGCATGTAATGTCCACTAATATATTATAGCTATATTCGTATTCATTCACTTTGATAGTAATTTTTGGGGGGAATTGTCCACATGACTTTAGCTTAAACAAGGATTAAGGTTGTAGTGGGTGTATATATCACTACAAGTTTAAGCACTATGTGAAAAACTAAGCAATGTGAGTTTCTGTTTAAGATCAGCTGTCATGTCTATTTCAGTCTAATTACCAATAGTCCAATATAACAAGGTAGTGAGGAACTATTTCTTTAAGTAAAGAAATGTCAGTAGATTAATAAATATTACACAGATTTCATTATTTCTATGGAAAGAAAAAGGCTAGTACTAGCAACTGTAAATCAGCTAGGATTGTGCCACTGAGATGGTTGAAATTAAGGCTTTTGGGATAAATTACATGAAATAAGTAACAAGTGTACCTTCACGTGTGTTGGTGTCCATGGAATTGTTGAATAAGTTGTTGATTTGAGTCGAAGTCTCCCCCTGCGATTAGTGAAGCGCTAGCTGCATACAAAAGTCCCTGGCTGTATTATGCAGAATTCTGGACCCTCTAACTGCTTCATTCCACTGCCTCCTTTGGTCCGAGTCCGTCGGAAAAGCGTGATAAGAGAGAGGTATGGTTGTTTTCTTGCCCCACGAGAGCAAACGGGAACAGAACAAAAGCAAACGCACCGAAAATGAGCCATTTTCTTCACGGTCTAACGCTAAACTTTAGCCACCGGATGTTGTAGCGCGTTACTTCCGGTTTAAAATGCAGAAGTGTGAAAAAGGTCTGATAGACCATTGAAGTAAATTAACGTAGGAGCGGCGGGCAAGATGGCGGAGCGGGCGGTTGAGCAGTGAAGAGCTCCGAGTAGCAGACCCAGAAAAAAAAATCGATTTAAGAATAAATGACGCGCAAAACTACTTTATTCTAACAACTAAAGTCAAGAACTATCCAAGATACCTGTGATTTTCTCCCGCCGCGAGACAAACAAGTAAGCCTTGTAAGCAGAACCATCAAATAGCTATCGGCAAAGCTAACGGAAAAGTTAACAAATCGCTGCTAGATCACGATTATGCCAGTCAAGAAGCTATGGAGACCAATGTAAAGGGGACCAAGAATGTTTTAATATCGCCAGGTAAAGTTCCCGTGCCTCCCAAAAAGCAAAAAGGAAATGAAGAGCCCGCCATTAGCGCCGAGACAAGCGCCATACTAGCTGCGGTTGAAAGTCTGAGGAGATCATTTGAAGAGCTCAGAAGCGACCTGAAGCAAAATACACTCGCCATCGCTAACCTTGTTAAGGCAGTTGATTTTAACAGTGGTGAAATCAAAGATCTGAAAGAGAAGAATAAAGAGATGGCCGAAGAGATTAAACAACTGAAGTCTACCAACAGTGATTTGACTGAGAAACTTTCCCGCGTTGAGAAAAAGACGGACGATTTGGAGGCATACAAAAGCCGATGGAACCTGCGCCTTAACGGGCTGAAAGAAGAAAAGGATGAAGACACACGGAAACGGGTTGCCGATATCATCATAAAGATCCTGCCACACTGGTATGAGAAGATGGATTTGATCTTGGGCTCCGTGCATCGCCTTGGCGTCGCCGTCAATGGCCGTCCCAGACAGATCATTATGCAGTTTTCACTGAGAACCTACAAGGAGGAACTCTGGCGTGCCACCACGGGCCATCCCATCTGCAGAGACATCGGCATCAAATTCGCGGAGGACCTCACCAAGGATGAGAGAGAAGCGCGGATGGCTGTGTGGCCAAAAGTGGAGCAGGCACGAAAGGCTGGGCAGAAGGCGGTCTACAGGGGAAGACACGCATACATCAATGGACATAAAGTGAGTGCCTTAATTAGCACTTATCACAGGTCTTGAATCCCGCATGTGAGTTTAAGCGTTCATATTGCAGTCAGGGTTTTGCTACTTTTTTGCTCTTTTTCTGTAAGGTAACACACCCATTTTCTGCTTTATTGGTGGTTATACCTTGTTGTTTGTTACTGTTATATGTTCAGTTTGAAAAGCAATTTATCCTTAATTTCTATCAATGCAAGGGGGTTAAGAGACATAATTATGACATTATAAGGAAACTTAAAGAGAAGGAACTTGATCTTGTACAACAGCTGAATTTTTACTGCAACAAACCTAATCCTACTGAGGACGATAAACAGAAAATACGAAATCTCCAACCAAAATTAGATGAAATGTATATTCAGAAAGCAAAAGGAGCCTTTGTTAGATCAAGGGCTAAATGGATTGAAGAGGGGGAAAAAATACTGCATACTTTTGTAACTTAGAAAAACGGAGACAACAAAGAAACACCATAAAATCCTTATTAATAGACAATATAGAGACTACAGATGAAAACTTAATCTCAAAAGAAATATTTAAATTTTACAACAATCTGTATACCTCAAAATTCTCAGAACAAAATTGCAATGCTTTTTTGAACAGTATTAAAATGCATATTCCCAAAATTGATGATAATTATAAACAAACCTGTGATAATAATATATCAAGATCAGAGTTGGACAAAGCGATGAAGAGCTTATCTCTGAACAAAGCTCCGGGTCCAGATGGACTTACTGGGAATTTTTATCGCCATTTTTGGGAAGATATAAAGGATCTACTTTATGATGTTTTCTCAGACATTTTTGAATCTTGTTGTCTCCCTCCTACAATGCGTCAAGGAGTTATAATTTCTATTCCAAAAGCAGATAAAGACCAGAGAATTATTGAAAACAGGAGACCAATCACTCTAAGAAATACAGATTATAAACTTCTAACTTACATTTTTAAGATACGTCTTCAATTTGGAATCTCAAATATTGTTGCGGAAACACAATCTGTTTTTTTAAAAGGTAGGTCAATCCACAACAATATTAGATTAGTAATGGACATTATTGAATATAGGGATCTGATAAATGACGATGGGTTTATCCTCTTCTTGGATTTCTATAAAGCCTTTGATTCCAATTTATTTTCTCAGTTTTGGAACATTTCGGATTTGGAGTCAAATTCACCAATTTAGTCAGAGGTCTATATCAGGATATCAGTAGCTGTGTTTTATTACCTGAGGGAACCACTCCCAGGTTCAATATCTCGGTTGGCATTCCTCAAGGGTGCCGAATTTCGCCTTGTTTATTTATTTTAGTTAGTGAGATGTTATCAATCTATCTAAAAAAAAGTGAGGATCTTAATAAATTAGACGTCTGTGGTACAGAAATAATCATAAGTCAATTAGCGGATGATACGACGCTTTTCCTAAAAAAATCACAAACAAATTCCAATAGCTATTGAAAAAATACAACATTTCTCTAATGCCTCTGGGCTAACGTTAAATTTAAAGAAATGTGAACTCCTTGCGATTCACGACACACACTTGAAAGAAGTATGCAATATTGCTGTCAGAAATTAAATATTTGGGAACATATATATCAAAAGACTGTAATTCCAACCTCACTATGAACATCCAAAATAAACTTGCTGAATGTAAATCAAAATTAAACATACAGTATGGCTTCAGAGGGATCTCTCTATATTTGGTCACATTTACTTGACGAAAATGGAAAGTTTATCGAGATTAATTTATCCAACCTGTAGTACTCCTGTTTCAAACAACCTGATAAAAACTATTAATACCATTAATTTCAACTTCATTTGGAGAAACAAGCCACATTATTTAAGAAAAGATAAAATGGTCAAAGACATAAACAATGGGGGCTTGAAAGTAATAGATTTTGAATGCCTTAATGGTACACTGAAAATAAACTGGTTAAAAGCTTGGCTCAATTCTAATAGTTTTTGGTATAGTATCCCAAAATTTATTTTCAACAAGCTAGGTGGACTAAAATTATTACTCGTCTGATTTTAATATTAATAAATTGCCCATTAAACTGTTATGCTGCGTCCACACCGAACGCCTCTTGGGCGTCAAAGACGCGCCTCAAGTCCGTAGTTGGACGCTTGTGCTTACTGAAGTGAAGGCTGACGCTTGTCACAAATGTCACAGCGCGTCAAGACGCCCTGGCCGCGCGTCAACTCAGAGTCTGTTCGTAGCCATCTTGGAAACAGCTCGTGCCTGAAAACTACAGTTGTTCGGAGGCTAACTACTGTAGTCTCCCTCTTTGCTCCTGCCATGTCCTATGGATCTTGAACTATTCCCCCAGGGTCTACGCAGGATCTCCCCAGTATTTAAGCTCATATCCAGCCCATACGGTTGAAGGGACATTGGTGGCAAGTGGCTATAAGCTAGGTTAGCCCGTTTAGCTTTTTGCGATCGCGTACAGCTCATTGTTGATAAAAAAAGAAAAAGTGTGTGCAATAAACCACAAATGTGTCAAGGCCATCTCAGTGTGTGACCATCATAAAGGCTGTTCTGTGTAGTTAAGGGCTTTATTGACGTGATTAGTGCCTAATACTTGTTTTCAAGGGGGTCAATGCGAGCTATCTGTTTGGGCTAGCATAGAAATAATTATAAAACAGATCGACTACGGCCAGTTGTAGATAAAATGTGAGCAATAAACTTAAAAATCAACAAGCCTGGCTCAGTGTGTGATCATTGTTACACGGTTGCTTTATGTAGATGGGGCTTAATAGACTTTATTCGTGCATATTTCTCGTTTTCACATTGACTGGAGATTTAGCTTGTAGCATTAGCTTTGGGAATGCTCTGTGCATCATCAAGGCCCAAACACATTCCCAGCGCAGATCCAGCCACTCAAATACGTTTTTTTGTCACCGCTTTTAATCCTGGGTGTTTAGGTAAAAGAAACACTGATGTGTGTCTTTGTAAAAGTCCCAGAGCTGCTGTAGCCCCGGTTCCCAACAGGATAATCCTCCATGACTGTTTACATCTGCGGGCCGGCAGAGGATCTGCCCTGGACCGACAGTGGCTCAGCTACAGCGTACGTCACTGTTGGAGAAAGCTCCTGATTGGTCGACGCTCGCAAATTTCTCCAAAAGTTCAACATTTCCCAACTCTAGCGTCAGCCGCGCTGGACGCCCCGGAGGCGCGTCAGGCCGGACTCAGACCAAGCGGGAAAAAAACGCTTTCCGTCGCTCAGCTTGCTCTACTTCCTTCGCCAGCCCCCTTGTGCAGGAGCACGTGGAGGTGGGGTTTGAGACGCAGCTGAAGTGCATGAGCCAATTACGCACAGGTGCCTGTCAGATCATGTTCTGTGGTTGGTGGTCGCCGCCGGAAATGGCTCTGTATTTGCATAGCGTTGAAAAAATTTAAACGCTATGCAAATACAGAGCCGCTGCAGCCGCCCTTCTAGTGCCGCTCTGCTGTGGATTTCCGGAGGCTTCTTTCCGGTCGCCAGGCAGCATAGGGAATGAATGGAAGCTCGCCGCTCTCTTCTCTTCCGCCGCTCTTGGTGTGAGGGCGCCGTCACGCGCCTCAGACGCGGCGCGGCCGCGCTGGAGGCGCGTCAATCTTCAAAACACGCCGCACAGGAGGCGCGTCACGCGCCGCGGGGCCTCTTGAGGCGCGTCCTCAATGTATTTTAAATGTAAACCTGACGCTTTGGAGGCGTCGGAGGCGCTTGGTGTGAACGCAGCACAAGCAAGTATTATTGTATTGGAAGCTACTGTATGTGCATAATTATTCACCACATTCAACTATAATGTGGAATAACATACAGTGCCTTGCGAAAGTATTCGGCCCCCTTGAAGTTTTTGACCTTTTGCCACATTTCAGGCATCAAACATAAAGATATAAAACTGTAATTTTTTGTGTAGAATCAAACAAGTGGGACACAATCATGAAGTGGAACGAAATTTATTGGATATTTCAAAAAAAATTTAATAAAAAACTGAAAAATTGGGCGTGCAAAATTATTCAGCCCCCTTACGTTAATACTTTGTAGCGCCACCTTTTGCTGCGATTACTGCTGTAAGTCTCTTGGGGTATGTCTCTATCAGTTTTGCACATTGAGAGACTGAAATATTTGCCCATTCCTCCTTGCAAAACAGCTCAAGCTCAGTGAAGTTGGATGGACAGCGTTTGTGAACAGCAGTTTTCAGTTCTTTCCACAGATTCTCGATTGGATTCAGGTCTGGACTTTGACTTGGCCAGTCTAACACCTGGATATGTTTATTTGTGAACCACTCCATTGTAGATTTTGCTTTATGTTTTGGATCATTGTCTTGTTGGAAGACAAATCTCCATCCCAGTCTCAGGTCTTTTGCAGACTCCATCAGGTTTTCTTCCAGAATGGTCCTGTATTTGGCTCCATCCATCTTCCCATCAATTTTAACCATCTTCCCTGTCCCTGCTGAAGAAAAGCAGGCCCAAACCATGATGCTGCCACCACCATGTTTGACGGTGGGGATGGTGTGTTCAGGGTGATGAGCTGTGTTGCTTTTACGCCAAACATAACGTTTTGCATTGTTGCCAAAAGTTCGATTTTGGTTTCATCTGACCAGAGCACCTTCTTCCACATGTTTGGTGTGTCTCCCAGGTGGCTTGTGGCAAACTTTAAACGACACTTTTTATGGATATCTTTAAGAAATGGCTTTCTTCTTGCCACTCTTCCATAAAGGCCAGAGTTGTGCAGTCTGATTGTTGTCCTATGGACCGAGTCTCCCACCTCAGCTGTACATTTCTGCAGTTCATCCAGAGTGATCATGGGCCTCTTGGCAGCATCTCTGATCAGTTTTCTCCTTGTATGAGCTGAAAGTTTAGAGGGACGGCCGGTTCTTTGTAGATTTGCAGTGGTCTCATACTCCTTCCATTTCAATATTATCGCTTGCACAGTGCTCCTTGGGATGTTTAAAGCTTGGGAATCTTTTTGTATCCAAATCCAGCTTTAAACTTCTCCACAACAGTATCTCGGACATGCCTGGTGTGTTCCTTGTTCTTCATGATGCTCTCTGCGCTTTAAACTGACCTCTGAGACTATCACAGAGCAGGTGCATTTATACGGAGACTTGCTTACACACAGGTGGATTCTATTTATCATCATTAGTCATTTAGGTCAACATTGGATCATTCAGAGATCCTCACTGAACTTCTGGAGAGTTTGCTGCACTGAAAGTAAAGGGGCTGAATAATTTTGTACGCCCAATTTTTCTGTTTTTTATTTGTTAAAAAAGTTTGAAGTTCCACTTCATGATTGTGTCCCACTTGTTGTTGATTCTTCACAAAAATTACAGTTTTATATCGTTATGTTTGATGCCTGAAATGTGGCAAAAGGTCGAAAAGTTCAAGGGGGCCGAATACTTTCGCAAGGCACTGTACTTCATAGAAATAAGTCACTGTTTTATGAAGAATGGTTGAATAGGAATATATGGTCTGTTGTGCATTTGATGAAAACAAACGGTGAATTCCTAAATTATGAAGACTTTTGTATCAAATACAACTTCAATCCTCCTAAATCTGAATTTACAAAGCTTTTGAAAGCATTGCCAAATTAATTTATATTCCAAACCCAAAACATAATGAAAGACCAACCTATAAATCCACAGTTGGGCACCATATCAATCCATTGAATATCTCTCATGGATAAGAAATGCTCCAATCAATTCATTAGACAATGCCTTACGGAGAATTTATTCCCCGGTAAGATCAACAAAAACAACATTATTTATACATTTGAAAATAAATCCATTCATAAACTAAGAACACTATACTTAAAACTTCCTATTCAACCAAAAGCCAAAGAGACACACTTTAAAATTATGAATGCTGTTTATCCCTCGAAAAATTTGCTAAAAAAACGCTTTAATATTGATGATAATACACTCAACAAAAATATAAACGCAACAGCTTTGTTTCTGCTCCCATTTTTCATGAGATGGACTTAAAGATCTAAAATTCATTCCAGATACACAATATTACCATTTCTCTCAAACATTGTTCACAAATCAGTCTAAATGTGTGATAGTGAGCACTTCTGCTTTGCTGAGATAATCCATCCCACCTCACAGGTGTGCCACATCAAGATGCTGATCTGACATGATTAGTGCACAGGTGTACCTTATAATGCCCACAATAAAAGGCCACCCTGAAATGTGCAGTTTTTTGCTTTATTGGGGGTCTGGGGACTCAGAACCAGTCAGTATCTGGTGTGACCACCATTTGCCTCATGCAGTGCAACACATCTTCTTCGCATAGAGTTTATCAGATTGTCAATTGTGGCCTGTGGAATGTTGGTCCACTCCTCTTCAATGGCTGTGCGAAGTTGCTGGATATTAGTGGGAACTGGTACACGCTGTCGTATTCGCCGGTCAAGCACATCCCAAACATGCTCAATGGGTGACATGTCCGGTGAGTATGCTGGCCATGCAAGAACTGGGACATTTTCAGCTTCCAAGAATTGTGTACAGATCCTTGCAACATGGGGCCGTGCATTATCTTGCTGAAACATGAGGTGATGTTCATGGATGTATGGCACAACAATGGGCCTCAGGATCTCATCACGGTATCTCTGTGCATTCAAAATGCCATCAATAAAATGCACCTGTGTTCTTCGTCCATAACAGATGCCTGCCCATACCATAACCCCACCACCACCACGGGCCACTCGATCCACAACATTGACATCAGCAAAGCGCTCACCCACACGACACCACACACGCTGTCTGCCATCTGCCCTGAACAATGTAAACCGAGATTCATCCGTGAAGAGAACACCTCTCCAACGTGCCAGACGCCATCGAATGTGAGCATTTGCCCACTCAAGTCTGTTACGGCGACGAGCTGGAGTCAGGTCAAGACCCCGATGAGGACGACGAGCATGCAGTTGAGCTTCCCTGAGACGGTTTCTGACAGTTTGTGCAGAAATTGTTTGGTTATGCAAACCAATTGTTTCAGCAGCTGTCTGAGTGGCTGGTCTCAGACGATCTTGGAGGTGAACCTGCTGGATGTGGAGGTCCTGGGCTGGTGTGGTTACATGTGGTCTGCGGTTGTGAGGCCGGTTGGATGTACTGCCATATTCTCTGAAACGCCTTTGGAGACAGCTTATGGTGGAGAAATGAACATTCAATGCACGAGCAACAGATCTGGTTGACATTCCTGCTGTCAGCATGCCAAGTGAACGCTCCCTCAATGCTTGTGGCATCTGTGGCATTTTGCTGTGAGACAAAACTGCACATTTCAGGGTGGCCTTTTATTGTGGGCAGTATAAGGTACACCTGTGCACTAATCATGATGTCAGATCAGCATCTTGATGCGGCACACCTGTGAGGTGGGATGGATTATCTCAGCAAAGCAGAAGTGCTCACTATCACACATTTGGACTGATTTGTGAACAACATTTGAGAGAAATGGTAATATTGTGTATCTGGAATGAATTTTAGATCTTTAAGTCCATCTCATGAAAAATGGGAGCAGAAACAAAGGTGTTGCGTTTATATTTTTGTTGAGTGTACATGTACGTTCTGTGAGAACAATGTGGAGACAACGGATCATTTTTTTTTGAGTGTACCAAGACTCATATATTTTGGAAGAACTTGCAGGACTGGATACAATGGCAAATTGAAATCCCAAGCCTTATCTCAAATGACAATATAACTTTTGGAATTCTTCTTCAAAACAAGAACAATGAACTGTGTTATAACTTGGTCCTCTGTCTAGCAAAATATTTTATTCATAAACAAAGGATACTTAAATCATCCCCACACTTTAAAATGTTCCTTATTGACTTTGACAGTTATCTAAAATCCCTCAAATATATAAGTACCAATGGTAATGAATCTGTTTATGAACTATTGAGTAAACTACCCAGAACTGTATAACCCCTTGTATGTAAATTTAACCTCTTATACTATACAGTACTTTTTTTTTTAATCTTTTTGTTCTTTTATTGCCTGTTAACAATGTCATCTGAGCAGACTTATTATTATTGACCTATTTGTTTTGTACATGGAAATGTAAATAAATATTTTTTTGAAAAAAAAAAATGAAAAAAAAAATAAAATAAAGTAAATTAACGTAAAGTAGTGTCCAATGTGAAACCAACTTCACCGCGGTTTGAGTACAAGATTTAATTGGGAGGAGTTCACATTTATTAATATTAAGTTTAAGGCCTGAAGCACCTGAACAATTCTGGATGAGATCAATGGCAATAGGAATTTGCTCAGAGTCTCTTAAGAAAGGAGTTGTGTCATCTGCCACTTGGCTAATCAAAACTTCTCTATCAGCAATTGAGACACCACACACATTATTCTGTGTAATATAAGTTGCCAGAAGTTGAGATGCTATTAAGAAAAGGTATGGTGAAACGGGACAGCCCTGCCGGACACCTCTAGACAGGTGGAATCTAGGAGTAGTGCCATAATTAAGTTTGATTGAGCAATTTGCATTATTGAATAATGTTTTAATGGAATCTATGAAGAAACGACCAAACCCAAATTTTTCCAAGTCTTTGGAGAGGAATTTGTGCTCTAAGGAGTCAAACGCCTTATAAAAATCTAAGAACATAACAAAGCTGTTTTCATTTATAAGTTCAGAATAGTCCAGCATGTCCAGAACAAGCCTTACGTTATTAGTAATATGTCTATGGGATACGAAACCTGACTGTGATTCATCAATAATAGAAGATAACTTTAGGCGAAACCTCAACGATAAGACTAATAACTTTATAATCAGAAAATGGAGCTGCATGTGTATTTACATTTGAATTGGTGTGGTTAAATTTATTGGAAACCAACCAATAATCTATACGGGACATTTTAGATAGATCTTTGGAGCTCCACGTAAATGATTTCAGTGTAGAGAATTTCTGTCTAAAGATATCTATAACATCAAATTTCTCCATGAAATCCTTTAAGTAACCATTTGACACATTTAAACTACTAGGAGGACATCTGTCTAAATTATTATCAAACACAACATTGAAGTCACCACCAAAAATTAAGGAAGCATCAGGATATTTAGCCAACCAAGAAGATATTTTTTCATCCCATATATCAAAAAGTTTTCTATTGTCTGAATGAGAGTTGTAGCCATACATATTAGTTATTACCACCACGCTTCTAGAAATGGACAAAACAATAATAATAAAGTGCCCTTTTGGATCACTATAAACGTTTTTCTCCAGAAAATCTGTCTTTTAGAACCAAGACACAGCCATTCTCTCAGAACAATGTGCCCCCCACAATTCCTTACCCCATTGACTTTTCCAAAAGGCCAGATCCTCTTTAGTGCTGTGTGACTCCTGAATAAAATAAAAATCACATTTAAATTGCTTAATAAACAAAAAAACTGCTTTAAGCTTTACATTGTTTCTTAAACCCCTGGCATTAAAAGTAACAAAAGAGAGAGACATACAAAATAGAACAAGTTCTGTCACAGAGAACAATAAAGAATAAAGTCAGAAGAAATAGGACCTTACTCTTATAAAGACCTTATGTACTCGAGCTCCAACAACTATAACAATAATAACTGATGAGCCAAAAGGAGATTCAATGCATTAAATAACTTTTTTTTTCTTTTTCTTTTTTTTGGATAAACTTATTTAGAAGTGTCAATATAGACTCCCTGCAGATGATTCCATCATGAGAGGAGGTCAAGATGGCGCAGGGGTCTTCTTTAACTTGATGTCATCCGGGTAGACGTTAAAGGAGAAGAAGGCGGGAAGATTTCGGCGCCGTTTACGAAGGCTCGTCCAGCGACGAAAAACACTGCTTTCCCTTGAGTGCGAGCCTCTTGGACCTGTGGCCATAGAACACGACGTTTCTCCCAGTCCTCAGTAGTGAGATCTTTGGCGAAGCGCAGGTTGTTGTGCTTCAGGAACGCCGACTGCTTTGCTGCTTTCCACACCAAATCTCTCAGAGAGCGTGACAAAAAACTGATGATGACGTTGCGTGGAGACTTTTTGGTGAAGTCCCGTTTCCCAAGCCTGTGCACAATGTCGATGCCCTCTGCCACTTTCACATTCTCATTAGCAACCATTTTCTGACAAATGTCAATCACTATGGCTTTAATATTCTCCGCATCAGACTCACGGACCCCAGCCAGCCTCAGGTTCCATCTTCGAGAGTAGCGTTCAAGCTCAGAGATGCGTGTTTCGCAGCTTTTCACTCGAGTCTCCTCCATTGTGGTTTTAGCGTCAACCTCCTTCAGCTTCGTTTTCATATCTTTCACCTCGTCCGACACAAAGTCAATAGTTTTCTTAAGTCCTTCGATTTTTAGAGTTACCATTTTCTCCAGTGAGTCAGCTCGGGAGTTGATGAGGGCAGAAATCTTGGCCACAATGCCGTCTGGGTCTTCGTCAACAGCGGCGGGCTTACCCTTCTTGGTTGCCGGAGAATGGAGCGGGGAGTCCGGCAACGGGGAGAGCGCGAAATCGCCCGCCTCCATCAGGGTTTCTGAAGAGGCAGAGGCGCCAGCGTAGTCGTGAACCTCCATGTCCGCTTGGGATACTGAGAGCGATTCACGTTCCTTCCTCTTGATATCTGATTTAGGCATGTTGGCAGAAAGTTGATCAACGTTTTATTTTTTTAAAAATGATTATATTTTGGCTCAGCGGAGCTCGAATGCAGACGCCTTACAGAGTCGCCATCTTGCGCAACCTCCAGATTCGTTTATTTGCCGTGACGTGTTGTTAGCGAGCACCGTCACTCACGGGATGCGGAAGTCTCCTCAATAACAATCTACGAACGACGCATGAAAGAGAGAAAGCGTGTCCCCAATCGGCGGTAAATGACCAAAAACACATCGACAGTGGGTGAGTTTCGTGATTCATAATCCTGCGCAAATATTAACGCAAAACCGCTAATAACACCGCATCAATGGCAGACGCCCGCCCTTCGCTGATTGGTTTACTCTGCTTCCTGTTTGCTTGCGTATCTACCGCTGTGGGAAATGGATTTGACGCAGCGGTGACCAGACTCACTCGCTGGTACAGCGCTGAGTCTGGATTTTTCCAGGCTACCAAAACACTGGATGATAAATAATAACACTGAAAAGTGTATATAAAACAATCTAAACCACCTGTTCTCTTTAAATATATCGTTCATATACCTTACTTAAAAATAATTAAATCGTCAATCAAGTATATTTACAATCAGCTAACATTAACTCTACAATGCTAAACTCACCATAACCCTGTGTATGTTCGATCTTTCACGCTGGCCCTGACTGACCCCACAAAGTGACCTCCTGACACACTGCTAGAGCAAACATAACCAGATTTGTAATGGTTTCCCCTCTTTTAGCATTTTATTTATCACTGAAATAACGCATGATGGTTGCACACATCATTTGCCTTTACACCGTCGCGGGGGAACGTGAAGCTCCACCAATCAAAAGCCTCGTAGTAGAGCATGGGACTACCGAGCATACTGGGTAATGTAGTTCTAGGACGAAGGTTCGCTGTTAAACTGTATTTATTTCCTAAACTAGATCGATCTTATACGTGCTTTTTCACCTACATCTGACTTTGAGGTCGCTTTATAACCACATAGCTGGTTTCAGCCCAAGCTGACGTAGTTACGGAGTTAAAGACTTTTTTGAAATCCATACGGTCCCAAAACAAGGGGAATTTTACTTCCGGACCGGAGAGGAGGCGGGACTGTGGAGCTCTACCGTTCTTAACAAACAAAACAAACATAAAAACCTCATGCATGAAATCATACTGCAGTATGTTAATCTTTTAGCTATTTAATTGAAATAGACAGCCACCATTGACAACACATCACAACGGAAATAACTTTATTTTGAAAAATCACTTATCAGAGTTTTATTTAATTTTTTTAAACTTGCCATAGCATGGTGAAGCGCAAGTGGCCGAGTCAGTAATAGTCCCATGCGAAACAAATGCTAGGGTTAACTATCCAAACTCCGATATTATTGTCTGTTCGCGGATCGAATAAACCAGGAGATATTCTACATTGCGCAGACTTCGATTAAAGCTTTTCAGACTTAATCAGCGACCCCCATAAAAGGGAAAGCCGAAATTTAGTGAATCGGAAAGCACCAGTGGCTTTGTACATCTTCGTCAGGGTGAGTTTCTTTGTCAACCATGCATTGTTTACCCTTGTTATCCTGTTACACCTGAATAATTGAGAAGTTTTTCACATCAGCATTTTAGTGACAGTGTCAATTCTGTGACTGTCTTGACAAAGTTGTCGAAACAAAATCTGGTGCAGTAATCTGAACGGTTTTGGTCGTGCAAAAATAATTGAAAACTAAAAGCTTAGTTATACTGAGCTTTGGCCTAATTGTTTTCAATTGCTTATTGTTTTTAATTGTTATAATTGTGTTAATTGCAGTACAGTACACACAAGGAGGCCAGGAGAAATTTTAAGAATAAACTGTTGGCTATTGCAAGTATAATTTGAATCAGTAAAGGTTTCGGAATTTAACTTCCAGTATTTCTTTCCACATGTCAACATTGATAAACATTCATGTATTGTGTTTTGGAAGTAGGTGCGAGAACCTAATTAAGTGAGTTTAAGTGAACACAGCCACTGCTATTGAGAAATGTTCACAAGACTAAAACTGGATAGTTTCAGTGAAAGATTGGGTAACCAGTGGGAGATTGCCCTTATCTTGCTCTTGTCTCTCTCTGCACAGTAGCTATTCATTAAACTTCCATGCTTCAGAGATTTGTGTTTCAAAATCAGAAGTAATCCACACTCACTCCAAAAGGCTTTAATTTTATGTAAACGGAAAGCTATGTGCTGAAAGAAATGCATGTTGTCATTCCTACTCCCTTGGCCCTTTTTATGGCAAACATGATGCAAACATGGCCATGGAAGTTTCAAAAAAGCCGATTGAAGAACAGGAGAAGTCAAATTGTCTTTATGAGCTCCAGTTTCCCTTTTTCTTTGTACCGGTAATTGCATAAGTTAAATAGTCATGCTTCTTCTGCAGTTACAGTGCCAAAAGTACTAATACACCTTGAACGTTTGCACATTTTGTCATGTTTACAACCATAAATATAAAGATTTTATTTTGATTTTTTTACTGAAAGTTCACACACAAGTAACAGAGAACTGTGAAGTGAAAGCAAAATGATACATGATTCTGTTATTTTACAAAAATAGAAAGTGAAAAGTGGGGCGTGCACAAGTATTCATACAGCATTTTCGGAGTGCATTAAATTGCCTTAATAACATTCCTAATGACTGCAGAATGTTCACACCTTGCCCTAACCATTAAATAGAGGCCACCTGTGCATAATCTACTCTCAGTATAATTCCAGCTGTTCTGTGAGGGCCTCAGAGCTATGGCAGAGTGTATTGGTCACTAAGCAACATCATGAAGGCCAAGGAGCACACCAGAGAGGTCAGGGGTAAAGCTGTAGAGACGTTTAAAGCAGCGTTAAGTTATACAGAGATTTCCCAAGATTTGAACATCTCACGGAGCACTGTTCAATCCATCATTCGGAAATGGAAAGAGTATAGCACCACTGCGAACTTACCAAGACACGGCCGTCCACCTAAACGGACAGACCGAACAAGGAGAGCACTGGTCAGAAATGTAACCAAGTGCTCTAAGATAACTCTGGAGGAGCTGCAACGTACTGCCGCTGAGCTGGGGGAATCTGTACATGGGACAACTATAAGTCGTACTCTACACAAATCTGGCCTTCATGGACAGTGCAAGAAGAAAGCCATTATTGAAAGGAGGCCATAAGAAATCCCGTTTGAAGTTTGCTAGAAGTCATAGGACACAGCTACCATGTGGAAGAAGGGGCTTTGGTCAGATGAGACAAAAATTGAACTTTTTGGCCCAAATGCAAAACGTTATGTATGGCACAAACCTAACACTGCTCATCGTCCTGAGTGCACCATCCCCAGTGTCAAATGTGGTGGGGGAGCATCATGCTATGGGGCTGCTTTCCTCAGCGGGGACTGGGAAGATTGTAAGAATAGTTGGGAAGATGATTGGAGCCAAATACAGGGACATTTTGGAGGAAAACCTGCTGGAGTCAGCAAGAGAATTGAGGCTGGGGCGGAGATTCACCTTCCAGCAGGACAATGACCCTAAACACAAAGCAAAATCTACAATGGAATGGTTTAAAAACAAACATATTAATGTGTTAGAATGGCCCAGTCAAAGTCCTGACCTAAATCCTATTGAAAATCTGTGGAAAGACCTGAAAACTGCTGTTCACAAACGCTCTCCTTCTAATTTGACAGAGCTTGAGTTGTTTTGTAAAGAGGAATGGGCTAAAATGTCAGTCTCTAGATGTGTAATCTTGTAGAGTCATACCCCAAAAGACTTTCTGCTGATATTGCAGCAAAAGGGGTTCCACAAAGTATTAATTCATGCTGTATGAATACTTATGCACGCCCGACTTTTCACTTTTCTATATTTTGAAAAACAACAGAATCATGTATCATTTTGCTTTCACTTCACAGTTGTCTGTTACTTGTGTGTGAACTTTCAGTAAAAAATTCAAAATAAAATCTTTATGTTTATGGTTGTAAACATGACACAATGTGCAAAAGTTCAAGGGGTATTAGTACTTTTGAGAGGCACTGTATATGTTGTAGTAGTGGTCCACATTCGGACTCAGGGAATTCCTCAAAAGAAATGTTTCAAAGGTTTGAAACGTAGCTTTGAATGTTCCGCACACGTAAAATAATATTTAAAAAAAAAAGAAATGTGAATCTTTACGTAAATTGTGATCAGTAAAGCACCTTTAAAACAACATTGCTGCCCAAAGTGCTGTACACAAAAAAAAAAAAAAAAAAAAAATATATATATATATATATATATACTATTTAAATATAAGAAAAAAAATAAAGCTGCAGAAAACAAAATACAGCACAACCAAATGCCAGCAAAAAGGCCTGCTCAGGAGACTGGGTTATTGATTGTTTTGATGATCATGAAAGTATATCTAAAAGCAAAAGTAACTACTCTGATTGACAATTGGCAACTTTATGACTACAGATTGTTTTGCTGCAAAATTCCCTAAAGCAGGGGTAAATCGTCGAGCTTCTAAAACCAGGACAATCATGCATTGTTAATCCATTTATTGACTGATTAAGTAGTCAGCAGCAGATGGGCTATACGCTTTTAGGGCACTTTGGCACAGTGCTGATTGTGTGACTGCATTAGGGGTGGTGATGAGGCGCACAAAATCACTCTCACTATTCTGGTTGACAGAACAGCAGCAATATTCACAATATACAGTATTAAGTTTGTATTTCTATGAGGCACATGTTTTATAAAAAAAGGAATATGATCATCTTGCAACACAATAGCTTGTTGACGTGTTCACAGGCCATTAAGCTCATAACCCCAACTGTGGAAAAGAGCTGTTAATGTTTGGGTGGAGCTGTTGTTTGCTAATGAGATTACTTGACACTTATAGTTTTTTAATTTGGCCTTACCAACCACAGTATCTTACTCCACCATGGCGCTTTGATAAACTTGTTTTCTTCTTTTATTAAAAGTTTGTTGTATCTTTTTGGATATATGAACACAAAACTACACATAGGCTATGTTACTGCGCAATTGTGATAATGTGCAAATTTGGGGCTGTAAACTTATAAAACAATCTTAATGTCTGTATACACCACAGTCTCTGGAAACTTAATTTGTATGTGGGGAAAAAAGTTTGGTTTTAATTTTTGCCCTCTATGGAAAAGTCTGGTTCCTCTGCTCGTGACCTCACTGCCATATATTTTGATGCCTTGGTTGCCATTAGCGACAGTGTTTGGACATTACAGATGTGCTGTCCTCCTCAACTGTGGAAACTATGACCTAAATACCGCCCACAAAAAAAGCTTTACTCAGCTTGTCGTAGATTAGATTAAATAAACATGTCCAAACATGAGTAAAAAAAAAAAAACAGGCAAAAGCAAAGTCAGTTGAACTCAATGATAGTTGTGCACGTTTGCAGAAGTTGTTATTAATAGAGCGTGTAGCAAGTGAGCCGGAACCCTGAATGTGGTTTACATCATAATCTGATACACTTGAAATGGTACAGTTTTTACAACAACAAAAAAGTGTTATTTTATTTGTTGGGCATGTTTATTTATGCGCACATTTCATACACAAGGCAACTCAATGTGCCTGGAATTGGTTCCACACTAGATTAAGCTGGAAGTAAAGGCCTGAATAGTAGTAACTGTCTCAATATTTGAATATTTTGGCTGTTCCAGGATTTTTACACTGGATACAACATTTGTTAAATTAAGTTGGCTTATCTTGTATTTTATCAAAGGCTCAGGCTTGCTGTGTCAATGTAAATAATCCTGTTTTGTGTCTGTTTCAGGTGTGCTGTGACTGACCTTCATACTCCGAGAGTGTGGAGCTCTCTTTTGTTTTGGTCAGAATGCTCCTTGTGGCCCGTGATGATTAACCTCACAGTGCCAAGCTGGCCTCGTGGACGGTGCCTCCCACACTTGCTCCCATACCCCTCTCCCTCCTTACCTGACCCAGCCCTTCAGCCCTGGACCTCCGGTGGGCGACTCTCCGGGGCAAGAGGAGGAGTTTGTCAGTGAGGCAGGGCTGTCTGTTGTGGTCGAGGGCGGCACCACCACTCACAGAGATGCTGAGACCATCACTGGTAAGTGTTTTTGTCTATGTTCACAAAATCCATTCAGTGCAAATTGAGAAAGTGTGCACACAAAGTAATAAATATTAAGAACATATAACATTCTGTATTTTACAATGTTGCATAATCTAATCCTCACTATACTCCCCCCCCCCCCCCTCCCTCAAAAAACATGCTGGTCAAGTTGGCCCACATTGAGGGAGCCATCAGTGGTACAGGACTAACCCAACACTGAATGCAATTTCATTGAGCAATCGTACAATAACATATAAGCACTTACTTACTTACCCACTTACTTACTTACTTACTTAAAGAGTAACTAAACACCAAATCAAGTTTTTTTTACTGATAAACTGTCTCAACGTGTTGTCTACTGGTCCCTGACATTATTCTGACATTATAGCGCAAACATGTGTTAAATCTAACTTTGGCCTGAAAACAAATGGGTTTGCCCCTGTACCTGTGGTATACAGTATAACCAAGTCCCTCCACGTGCTCTGTCTGCTGTGATTGTGCCAATGCAAGTTGCAGTTGCAGTTGCCTCACAGGACGGCACAAACATTAAGACAATGACAAGACAAGAGTTCAGGCACATACAAGTGTCCAGGCAAACATAATGTTAGCAGTTATCAGTTAGCAGCAGACGGCAAGGGGAAACTCAAAACCCAGTGAGAGAAAGAGAAACTTTAGGGAGAACCACAGAAGGAGAGATCCACTCCCACTTACCATTCACTATTCACTCTTACCTTTTTACGTTTGTGCCATAACCGTGTTGTAATTTATTGACATCCATGTACAATCAATTTCATCCAGTTATTGTCAAACCTGGATGATGAGAGGGGAGAACCTGTTCCAGCCTTAACTTGTTTGTTGTTTATGGGTGAAACTGTGTGTGGAAAGTCCTCGATAGAAGGATGTTGTGTGAAGCCCTGAGAAAGTGTCCCTGTTATTGACCCTTTAAAGTAACTTCCTGTCAGCGTTAGCTCTAGGGGACCTCAGCTCTGAAGCAGAAACGGCCTGTGAAAAAAAGAGGCTCCCAGTGGACACCCTTTCGCTGGCTCGCATCCCACTGTGTGTCTGTCTGGGTGGCTAAACACTACTGTTTTGTCTCCACTGAGCAGACTTTAACACACACTTGCAATCTATTGTGTTGATGAATAATGCACAACACGTAAGAGGTTTCTCAATAACTTTTACACATCTCACATGTCTGAGTGTTTTAGTGGAGAGACTGTTACTGTTTAACATATCATTCTTATTTCATAAACCTCCATTACGTGCTTCTATGTACAGGACTTCTGCCTGAATTTGACATCATGGTCACGTTGAACTTTTGGGTCAGAGTGCTCTTAACCATGACCTGGAGATAATGTGTGAGTTGCTATGATATTATTATGTGTACAGGAACAGTTTTAACCGCATTTGAACTTCTTTTATTTTGTTTTTTTAGGTTGTTGTTTAGTGATGTGTTGGTGAACTGTGTGTGCGGAGTCTCCTCACATGTAGAAGGCTGACAGTTGCCCCAAAAACACATTTCTTCCCACTGTAAAATGTATAACTAACTTAACTCCTTACACCGTTTCACGTTGTGTATTTACTGTATTTTATTGAGTCTTCCCTCAAGAGCACTGATGAGCATCCCCCCCCCCCCCCCTTGTGAAAATGCTTATGTACCAAGCAACCCTGAAGGAAGGAAATACATCGGAGCACTTTGTCAGCACAAGCCAGTTCCTTTGATTCAAAGTAAGCGCAGGAAAAGTTCCACCCAAAGAAACAGCCGTCTCAAAAGCATGGACTGCAGCAGAGAGTGCCTTAAACGGAGATACTCTTGTATTCTCGTTTGACAAAGTATAAAAATAATGTATTATTGTGTTAGGAATTACAACGTGGCAAATCCAATTTATTGTTAAACAGTTTGCAATGATAATAGTAAAATGTGTTGGTGATAAATGGTACCACTTTTTCCCTCCAGAATATTTCAGTGAGTGTGCTCAAGAACAAAATGGTGCATTTGACAAACTACTGCTTTGGCTGGTTGTGTATATACTGCCATCTGCTGGTTCCTTGTTCACAAAGTCATTTGAATCATATTTTGCATCATATTTTGTCCTGAGCTAAAAGTACGTGTATCTAGTCTGTCTCCTGACTTGTTCTAGCCTGCTAACCTTTTTGCACAGTGAGCACAGCCCTGTTGGTAGGGTGCATCTGTGCATAATAGCATTAATCTGGAGGATGAAAGAACACAATGGGGTGAATTGAAAGACCGTTGCCATCAGGAAGTTCCTAGCTGTAAGGCTAATTCTCTGTGGTTACCAGCAATGGTGATGTAAAGGCCTGGTGCTATGCTAGTTTAGAGAGAAGGGATGGGGACGGGGTGTGATTTGGATGGAAAGTGGGATGAGGGGGAAGTTATATAAACGGCTGCTAAATGTGTCATGACTCATGAGATTTGTTTATTGTCAAAGTTTATTAGAGATTTGTGTATGTGCTCTGTGTATATGTAAATGCTCTGCCCACAACTGATATAGTCAGTATTTTTGCTCCACACTTTGTAATCTGGGAAATGTGGATTGTGTTGGTTTAACTTTGTTCTTTTGACAACAATGAGCGACCAAAGACTTAGATGGAAGTGGCAACACTGTATTTTGCAGTTCTTTCATGTGACACTCCGTAGTGCTCGCTAGTAGCCACAAATAGTACTGTAGGTGTAATTCAAAGACATGCGTTGACCTGCCTTTCCCAGAAACGGTCACAGTGCTGCCAAAACTGATGCCTTTAATCTCTCCACTCAATTCTGTGCTGCAAATCCTCATCTGTTTATCAATTTAAAATTATTTCATGACTTTATTCAAAGAAGGTGGAATGTTTTACCAAACGTTTGATTATGCCAGGTTTATTTACTCTAGAACCTCGTTGTTAAAATTACCTCACAGATTCTTGCGGGCTTTGTTTTTTACCAAAGAAGGTACACATTAGTTACTCCGATACCTGATTTAAAAGTATTTTATTACATGGGCATGTTGTAAATGTAATAAAGAACTTTTAATCAGGTATCGGGTTGCCTCTAATCCTTTCTCTTTTGTGCCTATACTTTTCCTTTTGATCCTTAAGAGCACCTGACTTTTTTACAACTCATTCCACCCACTGAAGTGATCACTTTTTTCTTTAAAAAAAAAAAGGTACACATTAGTGTTGGCGATACTTTCATGTGGGTAGTGTATTTTAATAAACTATGAATTGTAAAACGAAAAATAAAACATGAAACTGTTATGATAAATATTGACCACTATACTTTACATATAACAAGCTTGCAGTTTTATGTTTTGTTACTTCTTAATAAAGTGGGTTGGATGTTATAAACATAGAAAACTACTGGATGCGTTTTCTAAGTTTGATTAACCTGTTGCTCAATTTTTTCAGAATAGCTCCCTGCACAGAACAGAAAGTCAAACACTGTAGATCTTGAAGTTTGTTTATACAGGAACAAGCTATTCCACAGACCGAATGTGCGCTGTAGAGTCTTGCTGGTTTCATGGCGGAGAGGGGAGGGGTTTGGGGGTTGCGAACACGGGGCGGTCCAAGTGTGTACCGTCATTGGCATGTGAAGCATGATGAACCACTTTGGCTCGGGTCTCCTCGCTGCTCTCTCCCTCCAGCCCTGTCCCTCTCTCTCTCTCTCTGCCCTTGGGAAGTTTTTTACAGCCAGTCTGCTCTTCCTGTTTCTGGGCTTGTTTGGTGGTGTTTGGTGTGTCTCTTAGAGACTTAGACCAGTTGAAAATGTGACTGGGGCAAAGAAGAAGCGCTAGTGGTTTCAGGCACCATGAGTGAGTATGCTGTACTCAGTGAAGTGAATTGTGCGTTTGTCCTCATCTTAAAACCGGCTTCTTGACTAACAGTTAATGACAAGCTTGGTACATAATACCATGGCTGGGGTTTTGTCATTCTTGTCACATTGTGTCACTTGTTTGTTGCCTTTTGGAGTTAGTCGTTTGCTGCAGTTCTCAAAGTATTGGGTAGCATTGATGGCACATTGGCTTCTTTTGGTGAGACCAAGAGTCTTACCATTTAAATGTATCCTTTGTTGGTTTCTCCGATCAAGATGTCATGTCCATAGTCTATACCCTGGCAGAAACGTCTTGACCATGTTTGAATCTCTTAAAGGTGCATCGTAAGTTACATACATAGAGTATACAGTACTTGTGAATGGTCTTACATTATAGAGTTCTTTAAAATCTATTGTCATTGTTTATGTGGCCCTGTGTCTAAAAGTTGTGTCCATGTGATTCGGCAGCATGACACACATACCGCAAGGGGGTGGTCTGTAACCAGCCTATGGGATGGTTTACCCACGTCTCCGTTGACCTAATTTTAAAGTTTGTCCACAAGCCTGTATGTTTGGATGTGTTTATTGCCTTCATTGACATTGTGACCAATTTTCTTATTATTACTTTGTACTTGAACTTTCTTGTCATGGCTCCCAGCTGTTGCTAATGTTAGCATGTCCTGCTGCTCGTCCTCTTCTTGTTGGTATCCCTTAAAACCTGGTCGTCAATTCACTACAATTATTTGAAACTTGATTTTTCCTCAGCGTTTTAGAGTTGTGGATTTACAGTTACTAAAAAAATGTTTTATATTTTGACGTTTCAACTGACCATTATTTTTGCTCAGATCTGCATTTTTGATGCTAGGCAAACTCATAACTTTATGCCTTCCTGGAGTCTGTTTTAGCCAGATGTCGATGCTTCTCTTTTCCAACCATTTCGTTCCACTTTGACTTTGTGTGATTGGGGTAACCGCCTTGCTCAGTTTAGAGAGTTTAAATTATCACAGTCTAAACATTTCTTTTACATTATACAAGCCAGAGGTCCAAACTTAATTGGGGTTTTAGTTACATTTTCTCTAGTGTTGAGCATATGCCTCTGTTTCAGCACAGTCAGTCATTCTGTCTGGATTAGCACACAGTGACAGGAGCTTTGTTCACAGACATTGACAGACAGAGGGAGAGGCAGACTGCAAACCAACAAGGCATTTCTGTCCTATTCGCTGCTGTGTGTTTCTGTTCTGTTAACTCTCTGTCGGTGCTATTGCTCATCTACTTTATGAATGACTCAGGCCTGGCTCCTTTCTGTTAAAAAGAGGAGGGCATTGTATTTTGGTCATGAGTGGATGGAGCTCCTAATGGCACACAAAAATAGATGTGTGAACACTGGACACAAAGTCACAGCTGAAAGGCGCAGTGGTGTCTTTTGACTGCGTACAAGACTTATTAAAGAAGCGGTCATTTATTTCATCAATTGTTAGCATCACATGGCTGTACTCCTTGTCCAGCACTACTCTGCTATTATGACTTTATAGGCTTCTGAAATATTGTTGTTGTTTTTAGCTTGAGCAAACATGAAAGCACAGTAGCACTAGAAGTCAGTCATGCCAAGATAATTTGTGTGTATTATAACTGGACACAAGAGGGCGCTTTAGACAAGGCAATGAACATGAAAATGATGCATCTGCAGCAACAACTATTATTTTTATGACAATCACTCATCCATATTATTTTAAGTTTTTCTCTCTTTGTTTTGTAGATGTGTGTAACAGTACTGACCTGCCGGAGCTCGAGATTATCAGTTTACTGGAGGAACAGTTGCCTGTGTACAAGCTGAGGGCCGACTCCATCTTCGGCTATGAGCAAGATGACTGGCTGCACACTCCACTGGTGGACCCCAGCTCGCCCATCGACCTGACCACTGAACAGATAGAGGAGACTCTCAAATACTTCTGTAAGTCAGTTATACAGTATTTTCTTATGGATTTTTTACTCAAATTATGCTCTCATACTTAAAGAGAAAATTAATCAATTAACAACAAATTTAAAAAGTGTAAAACAGACTCAAAACAAACCAGGTCTAAAATAACACCCCTAAACACCATGTGTAATACAGAACAATTTATGTAAGAAATTAAGACTAACACAAGACTGAACCTCAACTAAGGTCTAAAGTCTATCTAAGACTTAACATAGGAATAAATCATTATCAAACTATGAGTTTTATGAATGCCATATCTTGAAAGCCACTGTCCAATCCTATTATAATGTTGCTTTATGCTGTCTGTGATTGTCATGCCCATCTGAATGTGGACACAGCTGCTGAGGTTGCCACAACAAATACATCTGATCTATCTCTCTCTATTGTTACGCACATGCGCCTCTGTTCTGGTCTTATCAAATTAAGCTGTCTGGTGACTGGGATCCAGTCGGCCTGTTGGATAGATCACAAAATCATACAGTGTGCAATGTATACTGTATGTTACAACATGTGCATGGGCCACTCAAGGCTGGCCAGGCAATAATGTATTTCCCATCATGAATAATTGAGTTTCTTGGGTCCATTCTGCTCAGATGGTGACTCAGGGTAAAACTGTTTCTAAAAATAAATGTGCCTTTAAAAATAGTGTCTACAACAAGACTGTAATATAATCTCGGTCCCCCATGTCAACGCACTCTCCTTGGCTGTGACATTGGTTTGACCCGGTCTTCCAACTGCATACAGTAAGGTCACGCTGCGTGCGCTGTTCAACAAGAGGGTTGTGGCCCATGGGGGTGTTTTTAGACGTATTTGATTGTTTCATTTGTTCCTCAACCTTCTTTGTTTTAAATGTGCATGTTTACACAACAAAACTAAAAATGCTGTGTCCTGCAGAAGAAGAAACGCAATTTGATGATGAAAAGTTTGGGAATGTGATTGAGCAAGTTATACATTATTATTTCTCATATGGTACGAAGCATTTGTTAAATATTAATCTTAGAGGTAGTTGGTAACATTGTTGCCTTCCTGGTAGTTTTTAAACATGCCCTCTGGATTATTTATGCACACTACTTAGAGTAACCCGGTGTAAGTAAGACTGTTCAGTATCCAGTGAGGTCTGTACTGTCACATAACCTGTCACAGGGTTATGTGACGTGACTCTTGGTCTCTGTAGTGAATCACAGATGAGTTTGTAAAACCACAAGACCATTAAGGACTGATGATATAAGAAACTATATGTAACTTTTTTACCACATTATAGTGGCAGACTTTTCCAATAACTCACATGGAAGTACGGCTGCAAAGGGGCGGAATATTCAAATTTATGGACATTTTCTGGGAACTTTCAATGGGAACTTGAGTTATTTTTTATTTTAAACAGTATACAGGTGCTCGTCATATAATTAGAATATCATGAGAAAGTTCATTTATTTCTTTAATTCAACTGTGAAAATGTGAAACTAATATAATACAGACTCATTACATGCAAAGTGAAATGTCAAGCCTTTATTGTTATAATTTTGATGATTATGGCTTACAGTCCATCTTCCAAATATTCTTATTTTATGAGATTTTTAATTTGGGCTTTTACAAGCTGAGCCATAATAATCAACATGAAAACAAATAAAGGCTATACATATCTCACTTTGCATGTAATGAGTCCATTAGTTTCACATTTTAAGTTGAATTACAGAAGTGAATGCACTTTTTCATGACATTCTAATTGTATGATGAGCCCCTGTATTCGTGCGTTTTCGTCGCATAAACAATTACCAAACTATTTGTTACCCATTAATTATGTATTTGAACCATAAAGCATGCATTAAACACTCAGACCCACAGAAGAAGTGTGAGGCTCATATTGTCATCATGTTAAAACATACACAACTTAACTTATCTTATCTTTTTAATAAGTGGTTGGCAAAGTGGTAAAGTTTTATTTGTTTTATCTGGTTAAATTCACCTGTCGCTTACTTAGATCATGACAGTCACCAATACTGTACAAGGAGTGACCGGGGAACAGTTTATACACCGGTGTCTGACACAGAGCTGCATTAAACAGACCTAAATTAGAGAACAATCTTTACAGGCTGACACAGGTACAGACTCTTAAAACAATATGATATTGTAATACTGAACACACTTGGTGAATATACAAACATGGAGGGTATCTAAATCCCTTCTTTGTATTGTAACCTTAAACACTGTCCCCTTCAAACCTTGATGTCATACAAGGAGATATTGATTTCTTTGAGACTTTTTAGATATTTCTTTGATAGATATTTCAGTATATAACTATCAAATCAGATTCTTATGCTGCAGTTTATATCTGTCAGTAAAGAAGAAGCCTTCAGTACCATTTATTCCCTGTTTTTTCACATCAATTATCATAAACTCCCGTTAATTCCCATGGAAAAGTTACTACGTTGAAAATTCTGACATTTTGCAACCCTACCAGGAAGTCAGTTTATGTTGACTATAGGACACTGATGATTTACAACCTAGAGCAAATGTGTTAATTCCCTGTGATTTCCCAGTCATCTCTTAATTCATATTCGGCAACACACATAGTACAAAATAGTGGGGTTGTTTCGACTTGTTTTGTTTTAGTAATGCGCAGTGTAGTCCGGTAGAACACACCACTGATGAAGCTAAAACTAAGGTCTGTGGAGAAAGGCTGATGCAACACTGTTACACAAGTCACATTGTACAGCCTATAGCTCGCTGTTATAGCATTATGTTTTGGGCCATACCTGTTAGCATAGCCTTTTGCTAAGTCTTATTTTTGCTGTAAGTTCTTTATTTACAACAGCTTTTCAGGTGCCTTCATGATTTGTTAGCCATCGTCCTATTGTAATGTCTAAATGTCATTGACTCAGCCATTAATTCCTCACCAAAATAGGACTGTCCCACGCCTTTTGTTGTGTTCATTCATTTGGTGCTAGCCACGTCACCTCTGCCAACGCTACACAGCCAGCACATCGCTTTACAGCATTTTAGGGTTTCACGGGCCTTGAGCTAGTTACTATAGCAACCACGGAGAAGGACCAAGTGAGAGGAGGGAGAGAGATGCTGACAGAGGAGTGGTGGGTGGAGACGGGTTGCGGATGCTGGGGTTCCTCCTGGGTCTGATTGGTTGTTTGGGTGTGTTGCTCCTCCCACTACACTGTGTCATGAGCCTCATCATTTCTGCTGCAAAACCCGTGACTTCTGCTGCTGCTGCTGCGTGGTCTGCCTGCTCTCTCTTTCTCACACACACACTACAGATCACCGCTATATTGCTGTGGCTTTTGAGAGATGTGGTATCCCATGTGCGGGGCAAGGACTGCCCCCATGTGAGGATGTTACGGAATCTGAGGACATGATTTTATTGCGGGAGCTAAGAAGATGCGATATGGACAGAGGACAAGCAAGGAGGATGGAGTGGCAAGAATGTAAACATTAGTGACAAGCGGAAAATGTGTATATCAAAGTAGCAAGACCATTGTATTGACTGGGAAGATTGGAAGCTGGAGCCAAGATGATTGTGTAGAGCATTTGTTTGTTTTTCTTTCTTTTTTATGGACGTAGATTACAAGTAAAGGCATGCTAGCTCCTCGGTCTGCCCCAACAGAATGAAGACTGTTTGCTGCTAATGAGTGTGGGACAAAAAGAACATATGATGACACTGGACCCTCACCAACAATTACCGCGGGGCAGCTGGCACTTGCTCGGCATGCTGGGATATGGGAAATAACCAAAGCTACCACAGTCACTGACAGAGACGTCGCTGTGTCCAGGCATACTAGGACTTTGGGGATTTGTAGAGATGATGTTGAGTTTGCCGAGGATACGTTGTTGCGCTCTAGACATCTGTTTCCCAAAGCAGTGAGGATGAAAAGGCGAGTCCAGGCCAAGGGGCGGAGGTTTGTCAAAGCGGACTACTATGAGCTGGACTGGTACTATGAAGAGTGCGCAGATGGTAAGTCATGAGGTACAACATGATTCAAATGAAATATCCTTTTGAACGCAAGCAAGATATAGTGTGAAGAACTTCAGATGAAAAAATAAAACGACAAACAGATCTAATAAAACTTGTGGTTTGACTTGTGTGTTTTCGTGAGTTTAGTTTGGTCCATGTCACATCCACTATAATATAATAATATAATTTAAAAACTGAAAATAAAATCAAAGGATGTGGATTAACACCATTTTTCCCTTATGAGCTAAAGGCTTTGTTATGAATTGTCTCAATCCTTCAAGTGTTATACATATGATAAAAATGATAAAAATGTTGCTCTCAGTGACTAAGCAGTGGTTTCACAAGCTGCCCGGTGCTGCTCAGAGCGGGTGTTGTAACAGGTGCAATTCCGTGATGGCCAGTCATTGAAGTTGCCAGACCAAGTGCCTGCGGTTGCCAGAGCAGGAAGCTGTAAACGGAGGCACTTGTGTTAAAATTGAAGATTGGATGCAGGTTGTTTGTTAGCTACTTAGCGACAGTGGCTGACTTTCTGGTCAACAGGGAAGCCAAAACTCACCAGGGAAAACCTAAGTGACGACAACAGTTGTCTGCAGAAATAACCAGTCATTTGGGATAGAGAAATACTGCACGAACACTTTATGATGCAGTGACACAATGTGTAGGTAAATGTTTTGCATTACTATTTTAACAAATGCACTCTCTTTTACAAGCCACATATGTTTAGGATAAGTGAATGTTGACACCTTTAATATTAAATGTTTAATATGATAAAAACAATCACTATTTACACCAAGCTTATTACATTCCTTCGGTAATGCTGTACCTGCCTAAAATGCTGGTGATGTTTTGCTTCAGTCTGTGAGAATGAGTCCATGAGTATTATGTGCACGATATGATGATGCACGTGTGTAAGGGATGCTCTCAAATGTTACATAATCTCTGAGACGGCTCTGCACCCTGTACCATTTTCAACATCTGCAGTGTTATTCAACCCAAAGCATTCTTGTTTTCTATATGCAGCAGTACCATTATGTAATCTGGTACATACATTACTTATTGTTAATAAAGTGTCTGATGATGCACAGAGGTGTAGAAATTAGCTGGTTGTGTCTTATTCTGAGCTGAGAGACGCAAGAAGGAAGTAGGTTGGTTTATATTTAGATCAATGATTTGCTTTGTGCTGCTACACACCATTGTATTGCTGATAGCAGCCTGCCAAAACCTCTGGCACTGTGGCCTTTAAGGACAAGCATGAGTAACTTAAAAGGAAGGGACTTTAAAAAAAACTTCCCTAATGCCCAAATGTCTGGAGGAAAAGCTGGTTGTGAACACTAACGTATAAAAGGGTGGCACTGGATTGCTTAAGTTGTTCAGATATTATTCAAACGTATACAAAACTTACAATATTACTTGGTGGTATGTTTTTATGAAGTGAAACCATGATTGAAGTTTAGAGAAGTGGCTAAGTGAAAAGCTGAAACGTGACCAAAATCTAAACCATGACAGACAGGAGTGTTTGTCTGAAACTCTGGTGGGTTTCTCTGTTGCATGAATCGGCCCATTGAACAAAGTCACTCAGGCATATAGCTCTGTCTAATTTGGCAGCACTTTCTATACCAATTACTGTAATTACAACACTTGAATGGCACCTACTGAGCGGAAAACTGGGACGCTTCATGTTGTGTTGATGGCAACTGTGTGCATTGACGGTAACTGTTGATTCAAAATAAAAGGGAAATTGGGTTTGTTGTCGTGCCTGGATTTGAATTTGAAAACGGTTTGTGAATAATGTTTAATCATATCCACTGCGTGTTCAGGTCTGACTGTAATCTTATCTAAAGCAGAGGTGAACCCAGCATTTACCTGGAAGTTTCCCCTGCTCCACCCACACACAGGCCTGATCTATTATTACTTTCACAGAGGCGCGACTGTGACCCGCCTGTACCAAGTGGGTACAGTTGGTATGGGAAGTGATGTCTGCTCCTCTGTTTTCTTTAGGGAAGTAAAACCTGTACACATATTAAGGAGGACTGTCGTGTTAAGCAAACAGTGCAAATATTACAACAGCTGTAGTGCAGTATGAACAATGACTGACCTAGATTACCGTTTTAATCAGTACTTTACATTAACCTAGTTTGACAGCTGCCCTGTTGGTGGGCATACAGTGGGCTCATACTGTTTTCAGATAACCTTTTCATTTATTTGTTTAGTTATACTTTTTCTATGTGATTTGTCTACATTGCTTTTCTAATAACAACAATTCTAAAATGATGACTATTGTTCTTTGTCACAGTAATGCTTGATGATTTTAAATGATTATTAAAGCTTAATCTCAGTGGGAAATCCCATTAATTGCCCCTAATACAGAAAAGTGCACCCTAGCCTATTAGCTATATATAAAGTGTTGTATCCATACTTCATTGTAATCTTCCTGAACCCACTGTATGTGTGGGCGTCCACCCTTTGTTTGAGTTCAAGTGAAGTAGACCGAGAGCGGATGGAGGCTTCAAAGTTTGGGCAGATAAAGGTGTTAAATCAATAGGTGATCTGTATTTGGATGGAGAAATGCTCACCTTTTTAAGCAAATTTGTGAAATATTTTCTATTTCCTGTAAGCATCAAATACCTGGAATTAAAACACTTTCTGTCATCGCGGTCTGAAAACATTATGAATGAACCTTCTTTGTCATGTTTAGAGAATATTATTATGTCGAATTTACAAGGAAAGAAGTTGATCTCTCTGTTTTATAGAGCTCTGGTGTCACATTATACGGAATCTAGTAACAACAGATTGGAAGCATGGAAAGTAGATATTCAAGAAAACTTGAGGTAGATGATTGGGAAAATGCGTGTCTTAAAGCATACTGTAAAAGCAAATACCAGAATGAGGTTGTTACAATATAAATGGTTAATGAGAACCTATGTGACTTGTGTGAAATTACATCAATGGACCCCTGGCATTCCTGATAACTGTAATAAATGTGTTTATTCAAACTATTCCTGCAGTAGTTGGAATTGAAGTTCCTCATTTTGCAACGCTGTGCATTGTAGGGATATATCCCAAGGACTTTGGTGTCAGTAAAAGGAAAATCACCCTTATAGACTTTGGTCTCCTGCAGGCCAGGAGAACATTTGCATTATTCTGGATAATATAGGATACAGGAAATGACATCATGCTTTGCACTTGAAAGACTTGCATATGTTATTAGAGGAAGAGGTGAGGAGTTTGAATATATATGGAGGCCCCTGGTTGAATTTTTGGGGAAAAAGTGACTTGTATTTTGAGTTTTGAGTAGATTTAATATTTTATTTTTGAATTTGTCAATATTATTATGATTATTTTTATTATTATTATGATCACTTACTGGCAATAGTCTGTGTGTGTGTGTTGTTGTTTATGTAAATATTCATTAAAATCCATTAAATATATTGTTTAAAAAAAAGAAAGTGAAGTGGATCACTTTTGACCAATCAGAGCCAGGGGGAGGAGTCAGCTCCAGTTGACATGACACTAGAGACACATGATACACCCTTATCACAAACTGGCCCGGCAGACTCCACATTACCTGGACTTACACACTGCTCATGTACTATGGATTACTTTCAGAGACCTTTTGTAAACATAGCTCCCGCTTTGGATGTACTTCCTACACATTATATCTACTTGTTAGATATTGATTCATAGCCAAAACTCTCCCTTGGGTGCAAACAGGTCGAGAAGGAGCCATGGCGTTGCACCTGCTGTCTTTGCATATTTGCGTTTGGTGTTAACAATGGTGGAGTATGGCATTACTCAAAGCAGAGGTGTACGAGAGCGCTAACCAGTCAGGGGAGGATGAAGACAGTTTTGGGTTTCCCATTTGTGAAAGCTCCAAACTGGAGGAAGGGGATGAAGAACAAGAGGAGTACGTCAGTGAAGCGAGTGTTGTAGGTTCTGAGCAAGACCGAGGGCTGGACGAGGAGCAGCAGCTTGTGTTGGAAGGTCTGTCCCGTCAGAAAATGAGTCATGTTTATAGTGATACTGGTGCAATGGTACGGATTAATCTGGGACTTTGGTTTTAGTAACATGCCTGCTTTCATTTCTGCAATGGATTTGAATATTAAACGTAAAGATGGATTACAATGAACTCCATCTGAACTTAATTGTGTTGACATAAAGGGAGGGGGAAAAAATCAATATCAAGTCATTGATTGTCATTGTCTCAACATGATCACTTCACCTGTCAAGAAATCTGCCGCTTGTTGAATAGGTTTGTGTTTGCTGTCGTTGACCTTTGACAGGCTGTTGCCCAGTAGCAGCAACCATCAACTCACAACTTTCCCTTACCCTGACAACCTTTCAACGCTGTAAATACAAAAGCAATTCATTTTTGTTCAGTAGTAATGGCACTGAGCTGCTTTGGGAACCTGCTCTGTAAGACTACATTAGGTCTCTTCTTTCCTTCGCTCCCGGTCACTGAAAAGAGAGACCAGTGACTGGGTTTATCTTGACTTTATGTAGAAAAGTGAGGAAAAGATCCAGATCACCGGTCACCAGTATACCACACCTTCACCTATACTGTTCAGCTGGTATTATAAGATCAAACCTAATAATACGATAATATGACAGTCAGGAGCAGCAGCATTACATTTCAGAGAAGGCTGAAATATGAACTGCTAAACTAAAGCAAGAATCTACAGGGTTTACGAGGTCGTCTGATGTTGTTGTTTGCAAAGTGTACTCCAGAAATAATTGCAGCTTTGCATTTTGCAACCATTCAAACTGCAATTTTGAGGTAAATTGCAATTTGAACATTAATTAGAAGTATTATTTATTATAGTTTAGTTTATACAAATACTACAGAATGCATATAATACATTTTGTATTAACTATATTACACTGCTTTCTTGATTGAATTTCTACATGTTTTATTTCTGTCTTTTTTTGTGGTTCTTGTCACCATGGTATGAACACATTGTTTAACTGGATGAAGTGATAAGAAAATGAGGCCCTTATCAAACAACCAGGTATATTATTAAACTTGATATTTACATAATGACAAATCACTCTTTCTATATTTGGATTATATCTGTGGAGTGTTGGAAGTGTTTCTTGGTTTACTGTGTGCACAATTATCAACCCAAGAGAAAAGTTTCCAAAGCTTTATATGATGTGTCTGCCCTGTGGTTTTAAAATGGTGGCACCACCACACTGTTTGCATAGGTGGTTATGTTTTGCACTCTGGGCACAGCAGGGTTAAAATGTTGGTTACATTAAAAGTGGAAAAACAAGTTCAATAAGTGAAAACAATTCCTAAATTGTTCCTTAAATTGTTTTTGTTAAAATGTCTCTTTTATACTGTACTTAAAGACTAAAGAAGATTTGACTGTTTTTTGTGGCACTTTGTGTTGTGTGTGTGTGTGGTGTGTGGTGTGGTGTGTGTGGTGTGTGTGTGTGTGGTGTGTGTGTGTGGTGTGTGTGTGTGTGTGTGTGTCGTGTGGGTGTGTGTGTGTGTGTGTGTGTGTGTGTTGTGTGTGTTGTGTGTGTGTGTGTGTGTGGTGTGTGTGTGTGTGTGTGTGTGGTGTGGTGTGGTGTGTGTGGTGGTGTGTGTTGTGTGTGGTGTGTGTGTGTGTGTGTTGTGTGTGGTGTGTGTGTTTGTGTGTGTGTGTGTGTGTGTGTTGTTAAGGTAAGAGGAGAAGAAAGTGTAGTGATTTTATAGTGGCCTTTATATATTATTTATTTTTATAATATTCTTAAATGAAAATGACATTTAGCTACAGTAACAAATTGTCAAATACATAGGAGGACAAACTTCTTAATTTGACCCAAATAAAGCTCTTACCACAACCGGAGCCAAAATGTGTAATTTATTTGATTGATGATCATTGTTTGTGTTTTCAGTGCTGTGTGCTGACCGAGTGGGACAGATGACGAAGACCTACAGTGACATCGATGCAGTCACTCGACTTCTGGAAGAGGTAAGAGTTTTATTAACAATAACATGTCTTTGTGGATCCTTCCTAGACTCTTGTGTTAAGCTTCTTCTTGAATCAGGGTTAGAACTGCAAACCTTTTATGGTTTATGGAGTAATAGCTTTACAGCTGTACTTTGGTCAGATGTGATGTTCCTAATGACGTCTCACCCGATGGACTTCATAACAGAGAAGCTTTGAAAGAGGGATCCAGCTTGTTAAAAACTATATTTCAATATAATTTAAGAATGCAGCAAACACAGGTCTGTACTAAACTGCTGCATCAAAATGGATATTAAAGAATTACATAATCTTTCTCCTTAAAATGCAGAGATCTTAAAGGCCCTATCTCCACAATGGGAGATAGGGCCTTTAAGGCAGTTGCCCTAGACTCTGGAACGCCCTGCCAGAGTCCCTGAGGGCTCCCCAGAGTGTTAAGGCCTTTAAAAAAGGCCTGAAAACACATTTATTTAAAAAGGCCTTTTAGTTTGTTTTTGCTCTTGTGCTTGCTTTGTTTTACTATGTCATGTTCATTTAGTTTTTATCTGATTTTAATTTACCTGTTGTAGCACTTTGAGGTTTCTTTGAAATGTAAAGTGCAATATAAATAAAATGTATTATTATTATTATTATTATTATAAAAGAGTCACATTTGTAAACAAAATACATTCAGTTACAAATGCCCTTTACTAAACTATGCATTTTACTGTGTTTGACATTTTTGACTGTGCGTTGTTGTTATTAAGAGATTGCTCCATTGCAGAAAGAGCGTGACTTGGAACTCGCCGCTCGCATTGGGCAGTCGCTGCTGAAGAAAAACAAAGCCCTGAGTGAGAGGAATGGACTGCTGGAAGAGCAAGTAGAGCACATCCGAGAGGAGGTATGCGCAAAACCAGCTGCTGTGCTTTTGTAAACTCATTGTTTCATTTGTTGTAGTGATTATCCTCTTTTGTCTCCAGGTGTCTCAGCTGCGTCACGACCTGTCCATGAAAGATGAGCTGCTGCAGTTTTACACCAGTGCTGCTGAGGACAGTGAAGGGGAGTCCACCACCTCCACGCCGTAAGACCTCACCCTCCTCGTTATGCAACCAGAATTTACATGTGAACGTAAACATTTCATTAGCTGCAAGGGCAGACTCTGGCTTTAAGCTCTGTGGGGCAGTGGCTCATGTCAGAAAGCAATTTTAGGAGAGGTTCGTTAAGCCTTTTAATAAAAGGAAGTATTGTTTCACAAATGTTTTGCTCTGCCCTCAACCATACACCAAAGATCCCTTCCTGACCTGTAACATCCTGTCTATTGCTCAGTTAAATCATAATGTGACTAGGGCTACACAATACTTTATCGCCAAAATTATTATCACGATATTAGGTGACACACTATTCGTATCCCAGGAACCCACAATATTCCACAAAATCACTTCCTGTTTGAGATTGACACATTTTTTTGCTAACACTAAAACACATGATAACTTGTCTCATATGTCCTATTTTAGTTCCATTTCAGCCTTGTTTTCTTCTAGATTTGCAATGTTTTTAAGTCTTGTTGTACTGGTTTAGTAAAATATACAAATGCAGTTTTGACGCTATATACAAAACGGTTTCAAATATCGCATTTTTTGGTACAGCCGTAATGATAACTTTATTCATCGATTTGAAAACAATAGCAGCCCACTCTATCTGTATATGTTTTACAGTGTTCGTCTACCTGAAATTAGCACCTCTCCTCCGACATTTTTCCCTTTGGACTTGCTGCAAAAGAAACTCAAGGATCTGGAGGAAGAAAACAAATCACTGCGATCGGAGGTACAAAGACTTCACTAAAGTGATTTAAATTTGCAGCCACTGTGAATTAATGATCAATTTATTTATGTGATATTTAGGCGAGTCATTTGGAAACTGAAACTATCTCCTATGAAGAGAAAGAGCAGCAGTTGGTGAATGACTGCGTTAAAGAGCTGCGTGAGTACACTACACACACACATCTGTGTTAATCTCCATGCTCTAGATTACGACAACTCTGTTTCCAACCCACTTTCAGGTGATGCAAACCGTCAGATGGCTTCACTCGCTGAAGAACTTGCCAAAAAGACAGAAGACGGCAACAGGCAGCAGGAAGAAATCACACACCTCCTCTCACAGATAGTGGACCTGCAGAGGAAAGCCAAAATGGTAAAGCCATAAACACATTAAAGGAATCTCAGCAGCATTTTACTTTCTAGCACAGTAATGGGATAGTGTGGTACATAAACTGTAATAACATAGTAATTATGGTATTTACAAATTAATGATAATAGGCCGCATTATCCCTCTGTATCCCCTGATATGATGCTATTTTTGTCCTATTGCCCTAGGCAAGATAGAACTACCAGGTCTCTATCACCTTCTATCAGAAAATCGGCAAGCAGGAGCATGGACCCCATGGGGTTCAAAAATTAAAGCGCAATTCAGCGCCCCCTCCAGCAGATGGTGCCTGGGTCGCCTATGCCCAGGGCCGGCCCTGTATTACCATGTTATTACTGCTCCGTTAAGTAAAGTGGGACTTTTCATTTTGTTCATTTTCCAGTTCGCTGTGGAGAATGAAGAGCTGACTCAGCACTTGGGAGCGGCGAAGGACGCCCAGCGTCAACTCACAACTGAGGTGAAGCCATTACAGTCCAAACAATTAGACAACACAGATACAGATGCTTTATGTTTATGCAACGATTTGTATTCATTACTTTATATGTGGAAATAAAACTTTGCAGCTGCAAGAGTTACAAGACAAGTATGCCGAGTGTATAGAGATGCTGCACGAGGCTCAGGAGGAGCTCAAAAATTTTAGGAATAAAACATTACCACTAAGCACCCCCAGACGCTTCCACTCACTCGGACTATTTCCACTGGTGAGTGAAAGGCAAGAGTCACTAAAATAATCATTGTGTTGGTGTTGCTGTTTGATGTTGTGTTCACTTTGGTGTAGGACTCTTTAGCAGCAGAAATAGAGGGCACCATGAGAAAAGAGCTTCAAATGGATGACCCGGATGTAGAAGAACAAAGGTAATGATGAATATGTTTATTTTAAGATGTACATTGTGTAATATTACTTGGCAAATGAGTTTAGGGAAAGAGGAAAATAAAACCTGTTTCTCTTGTATAACGTGCACTCTCAAAGACAAAAGACGTCTTGTGGCATATTCACATCACACCACATAATAAAATGGCACATTTCTGCCATCATTGTGTATGGTAGACAATACAGTTATTCTATTCTGTTCATAAACCCAAATAGCAACATAAGTGTATTCTTTCTCTGTTCTTCTCCAGGCTGCAGCCAAAACGAGTGTTTCAGACAGTAAAGAACATGAATCTGATGCGTCAGCAGCGGGCCTCATCGGCTCCGACTCCCATGAACATCCCCGGCTCCAACCGGACTTCCAGCTTCAATTCGGGACAGACCAGCCACGAGGGCACCCCTCGCTGTAACTCTGTTTTAAGCAGTGACACCGGAGGTGGTATTATCCTGGACAACAGAACCAGCAGTATACTGGAGGCCTCATACACTGGGTAAATCACTTTTAGTGACAAAGTAGATTTTTTGTGATTTTTACTGACACCATTGTCTTATGTTCAAGATCGGAGGATTCAAACAAACGTCCCCCAGGAACCCCAGGGACCCCGGGGAGCAAGGACCTTGAAGCAGCGCTGCGTCGCCTGTCTCTGCGACGCGACAACTACATCTCAGAAAAGCGTTTCTTCGAGGATGAAAGAGAGAGGAAGTTGGCTTATTTAGCCAAAGAGGATGAGAAAGGAGGTGAAGAAGGCAGTAGAGGTCCCGGGACACCCACGGAAAGCCTGTTTTCACTCTGCACACATCCGTCCTTGGGAAGTGTCTGGTCAGGATACTCATTCACAGCAAGATCTTACCTTCCAGAGAAGCTACAAATTGTGAAGCCACTCGAAGGTGAATATTTAACACAGAAAAATGATGCTACACCTTTGGACAAAGAGAGAAAAGGTCCCAATTTTAGCGATAAACCAAATCGAAACATCCTTCCTACTGATTTACAAAATACAACTTTTCAGGGATACCACCAGAAATGTTACCTAATTCACAACTGCAGTGAGTCCAGCATCTCAGTGAAAGCCTCCCAGTTACCCAGGCCCCTGGAGAGGCCCTCCAGTCTTTTCGATGTCAGCCGCTCCCTAAAGTCACAGCCTCAACTCAGAACTCCTCTAGCTTTGGTCATTGGGCTGCTGCAAGTGCTAGAGCCACCAGAGGGCGCTCTTAGCCCGCAGCACTCGTTCTACTTTAGACACACACAGCCACGCTGCTGCTTTGAACTATGACAGAAATATGATGAAGCATGTTTGGTGATGTGATATTTGAACTGCTTCAAACTTAAAAGTTTTCACATTTCGTTGTTTTCTGCACTTTATTTTGCACTGATGACAATGTTTCATTCTTCTGTTTCCGAATGCAATGGCAAAGCCAGCAGCCAAACTGTCCCAAATCCTGGCCATAACAAATGTACAGTGGTTTGTGGCACAGTGGTTCCCAAAGTGGGGTCCCGACCTCCACTCAAATCATTTTGAGCTGGGGCCTCAAGATGATAGAAATAGACAGAAAAAGGAAAATGCTGACACTGTAACTCTTGAAAATGATAAATATTTGCAAAATGAAAAACACATTATTGAGCAGATTTTTAGATATTTTTGCTGTTTGATATTATTAAGCATCTATTTCTTTCCACTGTGGGGATCCCAAACTGTTTGTTTGGTAATTTTGCTGTTAAAGTCCTTACTTACAGGCGTTGTGTGAACTCAGTGTCCTTGTCATTATCTCCATATTTCCCTCTTCCACCTTTTCTGTTTTGTTTTTTCTCCTGTTGGATCTGTTCTGTTATTCCAATAAAATCTTACTAATTTTCTCTCTTATCCTTTTCTTTGTTCCTCCTTTTTTCTTCTTATTTTCTAAACCACTCACTTAATATTATTTTAGCATTAGCGCTTTATAAAATACAAAGCTCTAATTAGACAAATAAAGGGCATATTCATTTCCATGAACATTTAACTTTTAAATGTTGGGGCACCTTTTAGTTCTATAGACTGAATAATCAGCTTTAACATCGATAAAACAGTTTCAGGATTAAGACCTCGTATTATGTTGCTTCAATGACATGTCTTGTTTCTCTTCAGGCTCTGCAACCCTCCATGCCTGGCAGCAGCTGGCTCAGCCCCACATGGGCGGCTTGATGGACCAACGTCCCGGCGTGGTCACCAAGGGCTTTTACACTTTACCTCATGAGCAGGAACAGGACAGCTGGCAACTGGACGCGCCCGAGGAGGATGAACTTTGTTGTGACTCTTTTCACTTGTCCAGAGACAGCGCCGCTATTGATCTGACATGCACTACCTCTCCATCCTCTGCCTGCTGCAACCAAAACGGCACCATTAAAGACCATTTTGATTTATTACAAGACGGACAAGCTGTGCACAGTCCTCTCTCCTCCACTAGCCCCTTGTCTTCCTCTGAGACGAACAGACAGCCCGGCGCAGCGGGCCGCCTGCCTGGTGAGGGAACACCTTAGCTGGGCTCAAACACTGCACCCACCCCTGCCCTCGCTGTAGCCCTGAAGCATGGGGATTAAGGGGCGGGAGGGAGGTTATGGGAAAAGCTTTATCCGGATATCCCAACGCACATCCTCTCATGATCCCATCCCAGCAGCAGTCATCGCATCCATCAGAACTGAGTACTTTTATGTTTTATTTTCCTGTCAATCTTCTAGCTTTCCCTCTCAAATTTCATCTGAAGTTGTGCTCTTTGCTTTTGTTTTTACGTCATATTCATGCCAGTCATGCCTTTCCCTACACAGTAACTCTCCTCTTTACTGCACAAAGATCTGTGCACACTGACAGTGCTGAAGTTCACACTGCGGTCGGTCATGTTGAAAGTATCAGATTTAAAAGTGCAACTGTCCAGCTCACATGAGGCTGGCTCAGGTTGTGACCCACCCTCTCAGCTTTAGGGTCTCTTTTAGAAACATTCTCTGTCGCTGCTGATCAGAAAAGTGGATGTGCTTCTGCTCTGGGTCTATCTGCCTCATTTCCCTACATACTGCATATCTCTGTTTAGAGCTGTAGCTGAACTCTCTCCTTCTTACACTGTTTGTCCTCATGTTCTTTTTTTCTGTCCTGTAGTGAATTTCCCAGGAAAGTGTATGCCCCACACAAGCTCCACCTACACCTTCACCACTTGCAGGATCCTGCACCCCTCAGATCAGCTGACCTCTGTGTCACCCAGGTAATACACCTTCATGCTATTTCATATATCCTTATAGGGAATATTTCATATTATCTTAAATCCGTGCTTTATGATCAGCCCCAGTAGGTCAAGTGAGGATGAGGAGGAAGTTGAGTTGTATCAGATGATTGATGTAGAGCACTGAGCTCTTGTGGTGCAAGTGGGTGAGGAAATGCATGAGAATGCAGTGGGTGCACTTCAATATGTTGTCACTAATTTAAAATAGTTTTAAATCTACTCACAAATGTTTTCATGAAACTAATTTGTTATGGACAAGTGGCCTCATTCACGACACGTTCTTACGCACAAACCTCTTAGGAAGGTGTTTGGTAACTTATTCCTTGTTCCTCTGTAAGAACAAATCCTGAGAACAGTTAGGAGGAACTTACGCACAAAAACGTCTCCAGTTCTGTACACGATCGTGCTCCTGATTGAACCCAAAATTCGGAGTCATATATATATGTATATTAAATCGCGTATTAATTAATTCCAGAATGTAAATATAATTACAATAAAACACAGATGCCCCGTTTATTCAGAAATAAGTTGGTAACTTGTACTTTTATTAATGGCAAGTAAAGTCCCATGTATTACCTAAAAGTTGGAATGCCGGCGTTTTCAAATAGCACTAAATGTGCATTGTATTAATGTTGATAAAGACGGCCTCGATCATACGACCGTGTGTTTAAAAGGCTCGTGCTCTCCTGGTTGAGCTACGCAGGTGGAACGTCACTGCATCTATTTAAGGGACTGACCCGCGGGAACAGAAGGATGTACAGGTTATATCTATTTAAACATTTTGTAATAAGAGCAAAGTCGTGTTCCCAATGATTTACTGTAGTGGGTCCTTGAGCGCGGGGCGCCAATGGCTGAGATTTTTTTTTCTTTGGGGGTTTTGTTGGTTATTAGTTTTGGATTCATGTTTTGCCATTTAAGAAGTTTCTTCAGAAGATGTTCATGAATGAGGCCCATTAATATTAGTCTAAAGGAATTCTCTTCTAACACAGTATCAGGTTCAGCTGCAATGTCGAACTAATGTGCATCAAAATACCATGTATGTGTCCATGTGATCCTTAATGTTGTTTATTATTGGAAACAAAGATGTCTGTTTTTCATAGTTTTAACCTTATCCCCTCACTGTCTGTTTAAACTACAGCCCGTCCATAGTGTCCAGTCAGAGCTGTGCTTTTCTTGGGACCCCCACGTACACACCAACCTCTGCACCTTTCTCTGGCCCTCCCACGCCCTCCTACACCCCCAGCTGCACCCCTCGCCGACTGTCACTCTCCCTGTCTCTGGCCGAATCCTCCACCAATCTGCGGGACTCAACCAGGACCACCAGCACTTCTCTGGGCCTTATGCGCCTCCTACAAGAGCGAGGGATCTCCTCATCAGTGTATGACCCTCACAGCTGGAACAGAGGTTTGGATTCCAGTGGACCTTCAACCCCCTTGACAGACAGGACACCCTCAAAACCTGAAGAAAGACCAGCCAAGCGTCCCAGCAGCTTGCTTTTAATGCACCCCAACACACCACCAGACTCTCCTCTTCATTGCTTAAAATCTGTGTCCACGCTTGACCCAAGACCTGTTTATCAATTCAGTCCAAGCCAAGAAGAACCACCTTATCATGACATCTTCCTCGCCTCAAAACCAGCCCGTACTATATTAAGGGAGGTCCTGGGGGAGTCTGATAGAGAGGCGGATGACGACAGTCAAATGGAGACGTCCAACTTGAGGCTTGTCGACAAACTGAAACGTTTCCCCACCCTCTCCGCTTCAGCTGGGAGCGCTGCTTTGCTCGCCCTTTCAGTTCAACCGGCCTGGCCAATAGTGCTCTGGGTGGGGGTCTTACAGGGCTCAATGCTGGACTGAGGAGGAATCGCAGCTATCCCGCTTTGGTAGGGGCCAGTATGGCAATGAAAGACCCAGGTGGTACTGATACATTGATACCGCAAACGACTCACTCTACAGTATCGCACGACGCAAGCAAAAGTCACACAAATTCAGCTTCATCGACGCAAGCAAGAGAACATTTTCCAACAGAGCAAGCGGCACGCAGGAAAACTAGACCAAAACTCGTACTTCAAAATTCAGTGGACAGTGAAGATGAATTTGGGGCTTGAACGAGGTCAAGTCTTCACTGATTGACTTGCACATGAAACCAAATTAAAAAAGAGACAAACGAGTGCTCTCAAGTCAATCATTATACCTAAACTCTGAGACACTGTGGTCACTTCCAATACCTTTTGGCCAGGCGGACTATGTTGCCTTCTATTTGTCGATTTTACCTGTATATTCAACATGTTATATGCAAAATACTGCATCACTATTTGAAGGCCCTATCCAGATAAACTATTGTAGTTTGTATACATGTTTTTTTTTTAAGTCCACTTTCCCTTCAAAGTATTTCAGTACAACCTTGACTAAGTTGGGATGCATAACGATGATGAGCAAAGATGTTACGGTTTCATGTGTAGACAAGCCAACAATTTCAGTATCAGCCCTGCACCTATGTGGTCTTTGTCCAGAGTGAATCCCACCCACTTACTGGGCATTATCATTAGAGCCGCGTAAATATAGCAAAACTAGTGATGCCTATTGACATTTCTGCACTATATTGTAAAACGGGCATGATGACTTACCGTTTAAAGTTCAGTGGCATTTTATCCTTAAACTGGGCATGATGTGCATTACATTACTTATTTTTGAAAACAGGGGATTTGTATTTTGATCTATTATGGCATTACTATCATAACTTGTTTTCACTAGCAAATATGATGTGCCAGTAAAAACGATGTGTGCACCGTCTGGATTGGGCCTTCACTGCGCTTTGTGAATGAATGTTCATTATGTGCCTAAATCAGCTTGAATCAGATCGAGTTACTGGTCTATTGCATTCAGTCTCCTGTTGAAATGTATGCGTGATAAGTATTTGAGTAACACATTTGCCCCGCCCGCTCTGGTAACTGCCCCCTAATCCGTTCAAGGCGTTCAGTAGTTACCTGTCCCAGCACTGTGACTGTGTAGATGATACGCAGTGGGAGAATGTTTTGGAGAAAATCTGCCCATTAACTCATATTTCCATTCAGTCATAGTAGACTAGACACTAGACACTATGGTTCAAAATACAGTGGGAAGAAAAAGTAAATACACTGTTTGAAATTTCTGACATTTCTGCCTAAATCGGTCATTAAATGTGGTCTGATCTTCATCGAAATCTCAAGAATGATTAAACAGTGTCTGCTTAAACTAATACCATCCAAACATTTACATTTTATCATGTTTTTATTGGCAATAACACTCAAACATTCACAAGATGGCGTGGAATAAGTAAGTACACTGATTCAATAGCTGGGTTGCAGGTTGCAGGCGGGGGGCAGGAGCCAGTTATTATTAACAGCATTAAACTTTCACAAGTCATTTCTCAAAAGAAAATGTATGAATTACAAAAATGATCATTAGTATCAGTCACTGGGTCCAAGATCTCTGTACAAGACCAAAAATTTCCTCAAAAACTAAATATTTTTTCCTCCATATAATAGTATTGGCCTTTAGAACGCTGTGATGTCACCTGCAACCCAGCAATATCTGGTTGACCCTCCTTTGGCAGGAATAACTTCAACCAGACGTTTCCTGTAGTTGCAGATTAGACGTGCACAACGATCAGGATGAATCTTGGACCATTCCTCTTTACAAAACTACTGCAGTTAAGCAGATTCCTCAGATGTCTGCTGTGAATGGTTTTCTTGAGGTCATGCCACAACATCTCAAATGTGCAGAAATGTTTTTTTTAACAGCAGTGGCTGTTTAAAAGACTAAGAACGTCTAAGAACGCCACGTTCTCCCATGAACCCCATTCTTGTTCTACGTTTTACGTATTGTAGATGTGTCAACCGAGATGTTGGCATGTGATTTCTGTAAGTCTTTAGCTGACACTCTAGAGTTCTCTTCTACCTCATTGAGTATTCTGCCTGTGCTCTTGGAGTCATCTTTACAGGACAGCCACTCCTTAGAAGTGAAGCAACAGTGAAGCCGAACTGTCTCCATTTATAGAGAAACATTTCTAACCGTGGATTTTTGAACATCAAGACTTTTAGAGATGGTTCTGTAACCATTTCCAGCTTTATACAAATCAATCATTCTTGATTGTAGGTCTTCAGAGAGCTCTTTGAAGTGAGGCATGGTGCACATCAGACAATGCATCTCAACAAGGGACCATTCTTAACTAGTGTGTTTTTCAGTGCCCAGGGCAGCTTTACGCCACACCTCGGTGATTGGACTTCAGGTTTGTTCACACCTGACTCTAAATGGCTGCATAAACTTGTCTTATTATAGCTCTTGGAGGATCCTTAGCCAGGCGGTGTACTTACTTATTCCACCCTCTCCTGTGAATGTTTACATGTTATGGCCCATAAAAATATGATCAAATGTAAATGTCTGGGTGGTATTAGTTCAAGCAGACACGGTTTAATCATTCTTGTGATTTTAATAAAAATCAGACCACATTTTATGACCAATTTAGGCAGAAATGTGAGCAATTTCAAACGTTATACTTACTTTTTCTTCCCACTGTATATTTGTTTGTCCAAATGTCAATAGTCTTTATATACTCTGCATGAGCGTTACAGACTGTAGAAAAAGATGATTTATTTTTGTGGTTAATTTCAAGGTGAAGCACACAGGTTGAGAAAAAAATATTTCTATCAAACATTTATTTTTAATTGATCATTCTGATCAGTGATTGAGATTACCATTGATTAAATCCAACATTTACTGTCTGTGCACACTCTACGCTAGTGTGCACAAACAGTAGTATTTTTGTATACTGCTGGCACAGGTTTTAACCAATTCCTGAAGCCATCCTCTGCATTCATCCAGACTTACAGTGGCTTGTGATCCTCTGTGCCTGGATAATGTATATTGTATTGTTTTACTGAAGTAGCTTAACATTTGTGTGGCAATACATTAAGGGGGTTTTGGAGGTAAATAAGACCTCTCTGTCTGTCTGGTCGTGTAGAGGTGCTGAAGTCCTGAATGGTTGAGAGTGAAACTTTTTAGAAAGAGATCATTATATATTTAATACATGAGCTGAGGAGATTGAAATGAATGTTGAGGAGAATGTGACTATTTTATGTATTTTGTTGTAGCGTCATATTAACATTTCTGTGGCACTTAAATAGTTGACATTTCCATGATTCATTATTTATTCTTTTTGCTGTGGTCGTGCTTATGTAATGAAACTGTTAAGACGTACAGTATTTTGATTCTAAGTGCCAAGTTTGAAGCCAGATCAGGTCCTTATTCTTTGTCACTGGATTCATTTGAATGTAAGTTATTGAAAGCATAATTCTCTTATGGGCCATATATTTCTGTACATATGTTAATTTGCATTGTAAATGTGAGCATCATTCAGAGTTGTAAAGCTACATTTTGTAAAGAAAAATCTAAAATAAAAACATTTACAGGGATATAAAGAGGGAATATACCTATTTTGTTCAGGGACTGAACAGACTGTACTGTCAATGTCAATAAATAAGTAAATAAACAAAACCAGAAAAACACTTGAAGCTTCAGTTTTAAAGTGTGGATGAACGACTGTCTTTGACTGAGAAAAACATAATGAATGTTGGCCATTTATTTTTTGTTGAAAATACAGTAAGTTACATTAAAGCTTCTTTGTTACATTAAAGAAGCAGTAAGTTACATTAAAGTGCAAATGACTGTGCTCTAAGTAGCCTATATATGTTCAATACAAATTTGCTTAACTTTACGATTCAAATATGCCCTTTAATGTTGTATTTCAGTGTTTCACAGAGGTCTGAGACTATTGAGGGGACCCTAATTTCAATATGTTTGTCAATAAAAATAACACTATTTATATTACTAAGCCTACTATATTATGATTATTAAAGAAACAAAAAATATAATTTCCTCTGCCAATTTATTCTGCATTTTATGTTTCGAGCAGAGGTCACCAACCTATGCCCAGGTACCCAGGTACACTTGGGGCATCGCCAGTAACCCTCGAGACTTTTTGTATAAAATATAACCGTTCAGTTTCTTGCATCTCTATGTTAACAATAGATTTAGGCTATTTGCATAAAAGGCTAAAAGCATGTATATGTCATATTCTTAAACAGTTTAACTTTGGGATATTATTTTTAACTGTAGCCCTTGAACAGCTGAATGCTCTTGAAGTACTGTAGCCCTCTGCTCTAAAAAGGTTGGAGACCCCTGACCCTGGCCCTACGTGTTAGACATATTTTTTATTGAAGCAATCTTGTGTTATTGTGACCCTGCCCGGGCTCGAACCCGGAACCTTAGAGTCGACGTGTTTTCCAAAAAACTGATCGCTAAAGAAAGGAGACGGCCTGCTTTCCTCCACGGAGCACCACAACGTGTGTAGCGAGCGACACGCCATGATGACATATGCTGGAGCCAGGGACCTGCGCTTTCCACTGGGCTATCGCACCACCGAGAGAGTTCAGAAACTTTAGCCCACTATAATGGGATTTAGCTGATTTTAACCTGCTGTAGAGCCGACTAACGCTCTTTCTGAACATCTGATCGCAAAGAAATATTACATTCACTCTGGCTTTTCTTTAGTAATGCTTTTCTGACATTAATTATCAAATTATTTCTTTTTCCATACACAATGAAGGCTTATTTTAGATATAACAATATCTTCATTTTGCCTGGAGAAATGGTGAGCTATATCATAAGAGTAAACTCTAAAAGCTTCATTTAAAAAAGTGCTAAAAAATGATGGAAATACAACAAAAAAGTGACTTAAAAAGCATCAAAAAACCGACAAAAACAGATTAAACAAGAGGCAAAAACACTATTAAAAAGTGATTAAAAAGCAACAAAAAGAGACCCACAAAAAAGCCACATGTAAGTGACAAAAACGAAACAAATAAAGCAACAAAAGAGAAATTAAAACGTGTCGGAAAAGCAATAATAACACAATTTAAAAAGTGACGAAAACATGACAAAAAAGCTTTAAAACGTAAGGAGAAAAAGCGATGAAGAAAGCAACAGAAAGTGACAAAAACACGACAAAAGAAACAAAACAAGACAAAACACTGAAAAACAGAAAAAAAGGGACAAAAACACAACAAAATGTGACAAAAACGTGGCAACAATGCAACAAACGTGATCAATTCTGTAGTTCTTAGCGTTCAAATAAGGCGTTACCCTGTCCTTTAGGCTGTCGGCTTCAGTCGAGAAGCTTTAAGTTACATTAAAGCTTCTTTGTTACATTAAAGAAGCAGTAAGTTACATTAAAGTGCAAATGACTGTGCTCTAAGTAGCCTATATATGTTCAATACAAATTTGTTTAACTTTACAATTCAAATATGCCCTTTAATGTTGTATTTCAGTGTTTCACAGAGGTCTGAGACTATTGAGGGGACCCTAATTTCAATATTTTTGTCAATAAAAATAACACTATTTATATTACTAAGCCTACTATATTATGATTATTAAAGACACAAAAAATATAATTTCCTCTGCCAATTTATTCTGCATTTTATGTTTCGAGCAGAGGTCACCAACTCTATGCCCGCGGGCACCCAGGTACACTTGGGCATCGCCAGTAACCCTCGAGACTTTTTGTATAAAATATAACCGTTCAGTTTCTTGCATCTTGATGTTAACAATAGATTTAGGCTATTTGTGACTCAGTATTTGTTTAAAAGCATGTATATGTCATATTCTTAAACCGTTTAACTTTAAGTCTTTGGAATATTATTTTTAACTGTAGCCCTTGAACAGCTGAATGCTCTTGAAGTACTGTAGCCCTCTGCTCTAAAAAGGTTGGAGACCCCTGACCCTGGCCCTACGTGTTAGAAATATTTTTGTATTGAAGCAATCTTGTGTTATTGTGACCCTGCCCGGGCTCGAACCCGGAACCTTAGAGTCGACGTGTTTTCCAAAAAACTGATCGCTAAAGAAAGGAGACGGCCTGCTTTCCTCCACGGAGCACCACAACGGCGACACGCCATGATGACATCCGAGTAGTAGACATAGCTATGGGCAGGGCGCCCCCTAGTGGCGCGATATGCTAGAGCCAGGGACCTGCGCTATCCACTGGGCTATCGACCACCGAGAGAGTTCAGGACCAGAAGTGCTATTTATCATTAACGCATCAAAACACTATGGTAACCATGGAAATCTCAGAATACGTTTGTTATGTGATGATGTCATTACTGTCTCTACTTCCGGGTCCAACAGAACTTTAGCCCAATGGGATTTAGCTGATTTTAACCTGCTGTAGAGCCGACTAACGCTCTTTCTGAACATCTGATCGCAAAGAAATATTACATTCACTCTGGCTTTTCTTTAGTAATGCTTTTCTGACATTAATTATCAAATGATTTCTTTTTCCATACACAATGAAGGCTTATTTTAGATATAACAATATCTTCATTTTGCCTGGAGAAATGGTGAGCTATATGTGACCTATGATAAAGATCTCTGCGTTGTGTTGTGCTTATGGTGCTCTGAACCATGGAGAAGAGGCAAGGCTGCAATCGGGGAAGAGCAACGCTCAAACCCCATTTATTTGACCCTGGCAGAGGGAAATAAAAGTTTTGGCGTTAGCCTAATATCACGTGCCCAACGAGGCCTTTCTCTCATGAGTACAGGAACAGAGCGAGCATAAATGTACAACAACATACCTGGCAGAGGGAAATAAAAGTTTTGGCGTTAGCCTAATATCACGTGCCCAACGAGGCCTAGAAACACGGAGGGACAACAACACGTAAGTATAAAATAATAACACATAAGTACAAAATTAATAACATGGATGATACGAAAACATTATAGTAACATAAAAGACAAACCAAAATTACACAGATGCTAATCTAATAACACGATGCTTCTAGATACAAAACTCGCTAACCTTTCTCTCATGAGTACAGGAACAGAGAAAGAGCTAGAGGCGGAGTTGACCAGTTATATCGGCCAAACCGGAAGTGCCAACGTTGGGGACAGACTACCAAAACAAAAGACATACGTGGACTACACACACTGCCAGGTACATTAACATCACAATAAGACAACAAGTAGGGACAACATACACACAATCCGACTGTTGCCACACTCTGCGTGCTATATCACGCAGCACCACACAGTGGCGCTCTAATCCTATTACCAGAATTTAACGTAACCTTTACACTCTGTTACACACACCCCCCCAAAATTCTGAGTAATAGGGGGTGTATAACCAAAATTACAGAAAGAGGAGAAAAAAAATACCAGAGTAACCCCCAAAACCGGAATAATCCATCCCAAAGGATCGCACAGAGTAGAGCCCTACTCCACGCGGGTATGAGGAGTGCCGTTTACACCCCTCGTACTGCAGTGATACTCATGAAAGAGAAAAAAAAATCTTCTTTACACCTCTTCCTCTCAATGGGAGATCCAAAAACCTCCTTAACACAAAACCAATGGGAGCTGGTAAGCCTTCCCTTGCGTGAACATACTATTTACAAAAGAGAAAACAAATCTCACAGGCATTGAGGGTCCCCTTAACTCTACATTTTGTTCATTCATTTCACAAATTAACCGAGCGGGGGGGTTAATCAATCTGCCTGTCCTGGTACGCACAGGTAACAGATGCGCGTCAGCTACTGCGTCACACGTCACTACATCTGCAGAGGCAGGTTCTGATTGGTTCTCAGGTGAGTTGTGGTCGCTCACACTAATTGGCAATTGAGAAAGCGCGCTCTCAGATTCAACACGGACTGAAGCGCTGTCACACGGACTCAACGCCACAGAATCCACATCAGACTCAGCAAACGGATCAGACACGGTCTCTTCGTCGACTAGACTCGCTTCTACACTCTGGTAAGAACCATTTTCAGTGTTCAAAAGCCAATTAATCGTCCTAGTCTCACTATCCTGTGTCTCAACAGGAATTTCTGGTTCGTCGTTCGCTAATGAGGGGCAATTAGACGCACATGGGCTCTCTACATTCGACGAAAGGAAACTGACAGGGAGTAGAAGATTTCTATGTACCGTTTTGACTTTCTGAGTGTCAGGGTCTTTGATGGAGTAGACATTTACGCCCGGTCTCACGGAGATAACTTCAAACACCGTCGAAACCCATTTGTCCGCAACTTTCCGCTTCCCTCTCTCCCCTCTATTGGCGAGTAAAACTTGATCCCCCACGACGAGAGCCGCGCCCTTAGCCTTACGATTGTAGATTTCTGTCTGACGGGCTTGAGCTGTCCTACTGTTTTGGAGGGCAATACGCGATGCCTCAGCTAAATCCCGCCTCAAAGCTGCAATAAACTCATGGTGGTCAACGACAGGTGTACCCTCGAGCACATGTCGGAAAACGATGTCGACAGGCAACCGTGGGACTCTCCCAAACATGAGATAAAAAGGCGCAAATCCCGTGGTCTCATGTTCAGTGCAGTTGTAGCAAAAAGTCAGCATCTGCAACATCTGGGGCCATCTTGCTTTCGACTGCGGGGGCAAAGCACGGATCATGTTCCCCAGAGTCCTGTTGAACCGTTCTGTGATGCCATTCCCCATAGGATGGTATGGCGTCGTGTGCGATTTCTGGACCCCAGACAGCGTCAGAAGTTCTTTCATGAGACTGCTCTCGAAATTTGCACCTTGGTCTGAATGGATGCGCTTTGGGAAGCCATACACGCAGAAAAAGTCACTCCACAATCGGCGGGCGACTTGTTTAGCCGACTGATTCTTGCAGGGAAATGCGTGCGCCATTTTCGAAAAATGGTCAGTAACGACCAAGACATCGACACATTTTTTGTCCGTCTGTTCAGCAGTCCAGAAGTCGATGCAAACCAACTCCATTGGCTCTGAGGTTTGGATACTTTCCAAGGGAGCACGTCCGTGTGGTTCAGGCGTTTTACCCACGATGCATCTGAAGCACTTCTTGACGTGGTTGATGACATCCCTTTCCATCCCTATCCAGAAAAACCTTTGCCTGGCCAGAGATAGCGTCCGCGCTTGGCCCTGGTGGCCCGCTGAATCGTGGAGGCCAGTGAGGACTTGTTGTTTCAAAGCGCTTGGAACGACGAACTGATGGAGCGTCACGTTCATTTTATTGTCTCTTTTCGACCGGAACAACAACCCGTCCTTGATGGACAACTTTGCCCAATGTTTGAGGAGGTTCTTAACACCACCTGGCTCGCGTGCGCGCTCACGCTTAGTGAGTCTTTTACGCCTTTGCACGTAATAAAAGACTCGACTCAGGGTGCCGTCTTGTTCTTGCATGGACACAAGCTGGCTCAGCGGGAGCGAAGCACTGTCGGTGATACACGCCAATTGCGGGACATCAGCGCAAGTAACACGCAACGGACTGGTACCCCCTTCACTCTGTGCGCTTAACACCGCTTGGACTTCGTCGAGGGACAGAGATGGCTGTGGGAAAAGCGAATTGGCGGAATCCCCGGACTCGTCTACACGTTGGCAGTTAGTTGTGCACCTAAACGCGTCTTGGACTCTCTGGTCCGCTAACTCACTAACTTGGGCGAGCATGTGAGAGTACGGTTCAGACACTAGACGGTGGGCTACGCAGGACTTAACAAATGGCTCCCTACTGAGCGCGTCAGCAACCACATTCTTAGGGCCCGGGACATAGTTAAGATCGAAGCTATACGCCGCTAACTTCGCCACCCACCTCTGTTCGCAAGCGTCAAGTTTGGGCTTAGTCAATATATACGTCAGTGGATTATTGTCAGTCCAAACAGAGAAGGTCCGTCCCTTTAACCAATGGCCAAATTTGTCGCATACAGCCCACTTAAGAGCTAAAAACTCCAGGCGGTGGGCTGGATAATTCAACTGGGCTTGAGACAAAGTTTTACTGGCAAAAGCCACAGGTCTGGCGATCTTACTGCCAGGTGGCAATTGCGAAAGAACAGCGCCTATCCCGTCGAAAGAAGCGTCTACAGCGAGGATAAAAGGGGCATCGAAATCTGGATGAGCCAACGTCACACTGTGTATCAAATCATGTTTGAGGGTCTCGAAAGCTACCCTACAGTCGTCAGTCCAGTCAGCGGGTTTCAGTCTCACTAAACCTTTCTTGAACTTAGGCTTGGGAGGTCTGCCCTTTTTCTTGGAAGTGGAGGGTTCTGACACGAGACTAAACAGGGGCCTAGCCTTGGCTGAACAGCCTTCAATAAAGTGGTGGTAATACAGGGCCATGCCTAAAAAGGACCTAATCTTTTTAGCACAGGGGGTTTTACCGTCTGCCTCCATGAGGTCTGTTTCCTTAATGTCCCCGATGGCCTGGACTTTACTGGGGTCAGTTTTCATGCCTTCTTCGCAGACGATGTGGCCCAAAAACTTTACAGAACGCCGGAGGAAGTGACATTTCTTGGGGGAAAGCTTAAGGTTGTTTGCAGCTAACCGCGAGAATACCATCTCCAACCGCTCTAGCGCAATCTGTTCGGACGGCGCAAACACCATCAAATCGTCCAAGTAACACAACAGGCTGGTGAAGTTTTTATCACCGAAGACCGACATCATCATGCGCATGAACGTCGCGGGGCTGTTGGTCAGTCCTTGGGGCATCCTGTTATACTCGTGTAGCCCGAACGGGGAGGAGAACGCAGTGTACCGTTTGTCGTCCTCGTGTAGCGGAACGTTGTAAAACCCCGAGGTGAGATCCATGGTGGAAAAAAATACATTGCCCCCAAGCGCCGCGAGCGCATCAGTCTGGTGGGGTAACGGGTGTGCATCTTTAATAGTCCTCGCATTCAGCCACCGAAAGTCATTACAGATGCGTAAATCACCATTGGGTTTCACGACGAGGACCAACGGAGACGCATACTCGCTCTGGGACTTCTTGATGATCCCGACCTCCTCCATCTCGTTCAAAGCTGTCCTCAATTTCTCATAGTGACACGGAGGGACACGCCGGTATGGTAGTCTGAACGGCTTGTCATCCATCAATCGTATCCTGTGTACGAAGTCTTTCGCCTCTCCACAGTCCATCTTATGCCTGGAGAACGTGGAGTCGTATCGCTCGATCAGGTTGAGTAGCTTGTTTTTCCACTCCAAGGACACCTCACACGACGTGATGTCAACTTCTGAGAGTCCCATGTCGATAAGAGCCTTTTTGATCTCGTCCTCAGTTCTCAATAACGGGGTCTCCGTCGCGCGCTGGATATTTGACTGAACTCGCTGTGGCTCCGGTAGATCTTGCACTGACAAGCTGGGCGAAACATCCACTAGCTTGGCATTTCTCTTTAGTGTGAGCGCTTTCTCCGTCGGGTTCACTATTTTGACGGGAACCCACCCGTCCCCGTACAGAGTGGTGACGACCCTCCCCACCAAGATCTGCGCTGGTCTCGTTTTAGACCGGGTGGGCTCTACGATGACGGAGCTCCCCACTGCCGAAGCATCCACGGATGGTAGTTTAGCCCACACCAAATGTTCAGTTAATTTTGCAGTCCCAAAATCCAGCAATGACGTGTCCTTACGATGCACTGTATGGGACAACAGTGATAGCAGCTGGGGTAACTCATTGCCGGACGCGCCCATCTTACTTGAGTCTATTTCTCCATCTTCGATCCGTCTCATGAGCCATTTCAAGACGTTACTCCCCAGGATCATGCTGTCAGACTGGCCGGGCACCACCAAGACCGGGACAACGACTCTGATACCGTACACCAAAACAGAGAGGTCGTACAAAGCAGTGGGCAATACCTGTTGACCTCCGCAGCCCACGATGACATACTCATCCGCACGCTTCCTGTCAATCTCCGGATAATCCCTCCTCATCATTGAATCAGTCTCTCCATTAATAGTGCACGCCATAGATCCACTGTCCACTAAGGCCTTGATGACATGGCCATTGTCCATGATAACGTCCGTGTGGAATAACGAGTCAGTCTCTGAAAGTCTCTGTAACACTTGTACAATCGGTGTCTTGCCCAGCGGCACTTTGTCGCTGCAAGTTGCCCGGCTGGAACCACGATGTACCACACTGTCCATTGTGGGAGGTGAAATATCCCCATCTACGCTGTCCTCCCTTACGCGCAGACTGATTAGTTTCCCTGCGGCCCGGAGGGAGAAGTGTCAACGCCCTGGGGACACGCATTGCTAATGTGGCCCTGTTCATGGCACCGAAAACACAGTTTATGCTTCCTACAATGTGAGTACGTGGTGTGGGACACATCTCTACAGATCGCACACGGCATGCTGTTTAACCCGCCTGCTCTGGGAAACCGCGTGTCTCGACGTGGCCTATGTGTAACCTGGGCGCCATCTTGGGACTGCGACAAAACCTTTTTCAACATGGCGGCCAGCTCCTCGAATGCAGAGTGGTCGGGCATGTTAGCAGTGGGGGCTACGACAGCGGGAATATCACCTTTATTCACAGAAACCATATTCATCACCCCTGTCTTTCTAGAGCTATTTTCTAAATGGTACTCGTCCAGCACCTCCTGTACCTCACGAGCCGTCCACTTATCAATGGTCTTAGACCGGAATGTGTAAGACAGCTCTTTGTTTGGGCAATGTCTTATGAACAACCGCGTGACATCCTCCCCTGGAACATCGGAGGGTTTCCCCAACCCCGCCAGGCAGCTAATAGCAGTATCCGCAGCATTGTTTAACCGTAACCAAAAATCATACGGGTCCTCATTAGCTGTGGGCCGGATGGAATAAAAATCAGCCAGAGGGACCGAGGAGCACAAACCCACACCAAAATGTTTACGCAGGAGACCGAAAATGGCCTCGGGCCCTTGAGTGGAGTCCAGCCCGCCATTTTTTATACCCAGCTTAGCGACATTTCTGGCTTTGCCCCTCAAATGCACAAGTATTTCCTCCGTTCTGCATTCAACGGGGATATTGCCTTTCCTTAGATAAACCTTCATCAAATCCTCCCACTCGTCGATGGCTAGGACATCGGAGCCATCCCCCCTATACACCGGTGGCTCTTTGGCCCCTTTTTCGACAAAAGTGACATTTGACAGGTTTAAGCTGTGACTGTTCATGGAATCATTCGCCTGTGGAGGCGTAGCAGGAGCCCTGGGAGACTCGGCGGATGAGCTAGACGAGTTTAACCTAGACACAATATTATCCGCCAACATGTGACCCATCTGTTGCATCATGTCATTCATTTGGCTCATACCCCCCACAGTTTCATCACCAAACACATGTCCCGTGCTGCACTTAGGCAGATCAAAACTCACATTGTTCATAGCACGAGGCATAGCTCTGCCCCGAGCCACACTACCACCCACATCACTCAAGGGAAAAGGAAGAGGTGACACCAGGGCTCCGCGCCCTCTGCCGGCCATGGCGGGTGTGTGTAGCTCCTCCGGCTCCATCCAGCGGTGGGCAGAAGACGTTGACGCGGACGAGGGAAGGCCCGCCCCGTTGGTTAGAGCGCCGACGGTCCGACGTACAGCGTTGGCAGCTCCCAGCGGTGAGGCGGCGAAGGCTCAGGAGAACCGTCCTGGAGCCCAATTACGAGAGAACCGTAGACCCAGCAACGTCGGGTCCGGTTCGACAGAGTCACGGCACCAGTGTGACCTATGATAAAGATCTCTGCGTTGTGTTGTGCTTATGGTGCTCTGAACCATGGAGAAGAGGCAAGGCTGCAATCGGGGAAGAGCAACGCTCAAACCCCATTTATTTGACCCTGGCAGAGGGAAATAAAAGTTTTGGCGTTAGCCTAATATCACGTGCCCAACGAGGCCTTTCTCTCATGAGTACAGGAACAGAGCGAGCATAAATGTACAACAACATACCTGGCAGAGGGAAATAAAAGTTTTGGCGTTAGCCTAATATCACGTGCTATGGATTTTAAAATGAGCACTTAAGGCAGACAAAAACGATCGCGATCTGACTCCTGGTGTTGTTGTACAAAACAGATGAACATCAAAAGGTGTTCAGAAGAAATCAGCAGGCATCAGAAGATTACGTGTTCTCAGAAGGCTCTTTATTGAAGATAGATGTTACAAGTTGCTTGTTCAGTTGCTTGGAAAAGTCTCAGTTGTTACATGTTGCTGGTTTAGTTGCTTGGAAAAGTCTGACTAAAACTCCGTTTTCCCCAAGTATTTCTTTGCTTGTTAGCTCCCCTTACCAAAAAGAAGTATACTTTAAGTACATAATGTTAAGTATACTTACGTATACTTAAGTATATTTTCCCAAGTGTACTTATAGTTTACTTACAAGTATACTCCTTGGGACTAAATTGGCCCACTTGTAGTATACTTCAATGTACTTATAAGTATACTTTTAAGTAGTCTTCTAAGTTTACTTTTAGTCTACTTCTAGTACACTTTGAGTATACTTTATAGTATACTTTAAAGTAACCTTCTGTTATACTATTAGTTTACTAGCAGTATACTTCAAAGTGTGCTTTAAGTAGTCTTCCAAGTTTACGTCTAGTACACTTTGAGTATACTTTATCTTTGAAAGTATACTTTAAAGTAACCTTCTTTTATACTCTTAGTTTACTAGCAGTATACTTTTAGTCTCATTTTTAGTTTATAAAAATACACTAACTTGCATTAGCTATTACTTTACCAGAACTAGGTCTACACAGGCTATGATAGAGAAAAAATATTAAATCTTACTTTATTTGCAAATGATGCATTTATTTAATACATGCAAGACAACAAATATTGCAGAAATAAATAAAACTTTTTCACTGAAGCCACATTGAAGTGTGAACAAGAGGGCTACAGACAGTCGTCAATGCAGTAAAACATTCAAATGGTGCATTTCGTATTGAACTGTGCAACAAGACCTTAATTTGGGCTTGAACTTTCACATCAGCTCTGTCTGACACTTAAGTGTTAAGTTAATGAGGTTACAACAGAGTAGAATAATTAGACTTAAAATAAAAAGTACCATCTCTGACAATGTGTGTGTGCATGTAGACACTTTCTGCTAACAATTAACTAAATACAGTAAAGCATAAGCATTGAGTAAACTCAAGTTATTTTCTTTCATTGTTTTTTAAATAACCTCAATACCCCACCAAAGTCACATATGGCATCGATATGTAGATTAGCTCTATCATTTTTGTTAAATAAAAGTAGCTCACCAAGGAATTCAGGTTAAGACCCCTGCTGTCGATCCTACCCACAGGCAGGGTAGCAGTCTAACAGGTGATGTTAGCCTTGCAGAGAAGTACTCACTCTTCTCTTCCAAAGTTTTTTCCTTCAGGACTTTTCCAGCATTGCCCAAAAGTAACTGTCCATTCGTCCAGGAAAGTTGATTTGTTCACCTTCTGTTGTGGATGTTTGTGTTCATCTTGGTAAATCTTCATATTGTAAACTGTAAAGATGATCTGCGGTCACGTCTGCTTGATGTCCATTTTTCCTTTCTTCTGCTGCAAAACAATAACAACAAAAAACATTTAATGTGCATGACTGTCTATGTTAATCCCATAGGGAGCTGCTGCTCCAGTGAATTTATTAAATCAGTCAATCTCAAAGTTGCGTTGTGGCCCCTCCTGTGAATGCACAGACTAATTAGAAATATTTACACCCTAAAAGAGGTGATTGTAGGCTAAATACTAATTTAAAATAGTACGTTTTCAATAAATATGTGAATTTCCTTTCAAAGTGATCTGTATTCAATACACTTGTGTTAGAAGAGCTTTGGGAGGCCCTTGTAAGACATGAGGTCTTACACAAAAACACAATTATCACCAAAGGTCCCAATTACAGATACACCATCAGCGGCGGTGCCTGTGCAGATGTCTGTAGTATTTTTACACAACACAAAACATAATATAGTCCATCCAAATAACGCACTTAATACAGTAAAACCAAGACAATAATCAAGTATAAAATACTAAAATCCAATGATAGGATAAAGTTAACCCAATAAACTAAACTAGGAGTTGAAAGCCATAGAATTAAAGTGAGTATTTTGACTGTAGTAATTCATGAAGTGTTTTAATGTGTAAGGAGAACTCTAATATTTTATCTGTGAAAAGCTGCAACCAATGTTAATCACTTAGTCTAAATGAGACTGATTTCAGATTACACCAAAACTCAGCCAGAACTTTACCAGTCCAACTTTCACTAGACATAGCCAAAGAGCCACAAGAGGCTACTCTAATCAAACACTCACTTTTAAAATGCGTGTGCTTGAGCTCGTCGTCACGTGGTATCAGGTGAAATCTTTGTCCTGTCTCCAGTTGTGCACCACTGTAACACATCAGAAAAAAGGCATAAAAAGCTCAGGTCATATATTTTTGTTTGCACACAGATATTTTAGCAAAATACTTTCTACCAAAAAACAACAAATAATGCATGTAACGCATCTGTAAACTAAATACTATTTACGTTTTGTAGGGACTCCACTTGGCTGAGGGAGAGAGCAGGCCTGGGGTAGAGTTGTGGACCAAATGGAGCTGGATGCAGAAGCCAGGATCTTTTTGAGTTCAGAGGGGCATGCATAAGGCTGGTGCAGAACAGAGAAATCAGACCTGAAAATGAAGATGGAAAAAAGAAAATTATCTATAGTAAATCCAAACATAGAGTCACAAAAAATACTACACAGAAGTGGTAACGTTTACTAAGTATAAGGAATGATAGAATTAACTTACATTCCTGGGTGCTGGGTGTATACAGATGATGCATGTGGTCTCTTTTTTCCCTCATTTCTTGTTTCCATGCAAACAATCAAGCAAAGTACAGGTATGTTTAATGAGGGGAAGTACAAAGCTGAAACACTACTATTATCAAAATAACATAGTTTTGTTGGATATTATTATTGTTAGTGCTTAAAATGTTAAGGCTCTTTCTAATCCAAAAACTAACTCTTAACATTATTTCACCCATATCCCCACAAACAAATTGAATGTGCGATTCTGGTGCTCACAAAGCTAACAACGTTGCTAACAGCTGACGTTTGCCTCGACGCGATCGCGCAGCGAAAATAATTGTTCCGGAGTGTGAAATAAATATCACCATGAAAGTCAGGAGGTTCTACGCTTTCCAACGCCATATAGCATGTCCATATTTGAGCACATTTAGTCGGAAAAACGATACTTTTCTAGCAAGCGTAGTTGTTGGTAACAGTGTGAGCTACTTTGGCTAATTACACAATCACACGTAATCAAGGCAAGAAAGCGCTAACTAAGAAACTCATACAGAGAAAATTGATCTTACCTTCGATATAGCTGCGGATACTATTTTCCAGAAACATTACGAGTATGTTGAGCTGCTGCTGCCTGTCGGTTGGAATCAGAGCAACTGTTGATGACCCGCCTTCTGATCGAATCAACCAATCAGAACTCACCATTTCTCAGCGACAAGGCTATTAGCCAATTACAGTGCTGAGAGTGAATTTGAAAAATCGGCGCTCACCTGACTTTGTCCAATGACTTTGCAGCTCTTCCTAGTTCAAGCCGTGAACCATTGTATGAAATGAAATACAGATAAAGAAGATAACTGTATCCATTAGTTATTATTTATAAGTTAATCCTTTCTGCACACAAGTTCATACTTAATTTCTTCAGAGCTTTTGAGATGTTTAATTTATTCAAAATGTATTTATTTTTATTTTGTATTTATTTTCATAAATAAAAACAAAGTATATATGTATACTATTAATATAATTATTAGTATACTTAAACTTTACTTGGTGAAGTATACTTCTGATAAGTACAGTCAAGTACAAGTATAGTCTAAAATCTAAGTAAACTTTAGTATAAGTATATATATAAGTATACTATTAATATATACTTAATCTTTACTTGGTGAAGTATACTTCTGATAAGTACATTACAAGTAAACTGGAAGTATACTATCTTCAATTTTAGTATACATCAAGTATACTTGAATGTACTTCTTTTTGGTAAGGGTCCGCCCACTCAATGCACATCACACCCAGCACACAGCACACAAAGACAAAAGGAGAAACCTGAAACCTTCTCAATGCTCATCCTCTACATCAAAGCACATTCCTTTAGCTTACTGATTACATCTGGAGACCTTGTGCTGCAACAGATAACACTTCTTATTGCCCCGTAACCAGGCTGCCCCCTTATTTCCCCTCGAGCTCAGTGGCCTTGTGACCTCTCCGGCGCCACTAGTCTAAAGAGTGAATTTAAGCCTTACATACAGTTAGCATACAATTCATAAGAGGTAGCTAAAGATACATTTTAAAACTCGACAATTCCCTCTCTTGAACACATCTCTGTGTGTTCACCAAAAGAAAATGTCACTAAAGTTTAATACATGCAAAACTAAAAACTAAATCCTAACATACTAAAAACTAAAAATTCAAAACACTATTTCTACTCACGATATGTATCCACCTTCCACTTGCATCAACATATACCTCACAAACGAGTTATTTGTTAGTCCTATTTTTTACTTTTATGTCACTTTTATGCAAAATTACTTTAGTTTAGTTTAATCTGGTTTATTTATTTGTTTTAGCAGTTAACCTACTCAAAAGGGATTGACTGAAGCCAAAGGCTTATATTCAAAGTCAGTTAACAATTTAGTATGGCAAAATCAAAACTAACAATTTTCACTATAATTTTTGGTTTAACAATTCAATTTAATTCAAACTAATCCATGGCCTGCTTAGAAGCCTGGAGTGAGAAGAAATATATTACGATGTCAATGGTTGACATTGGAAGGCGGGCACATACATAACATTCAGTATTACTAGCAAGATGAGCTCCGTAGTTCACACATCTTCATAACATATTAGCTTGGTAATGAGGAACTCTCTTATTTTATAACTTTCCGTCACTTGCAACTACCTTCATCTTTCACTTACACACACCTTATTAAATCGCAAACCACATTCAATGCCATTTCAGCATCCATCAAACACTTTTCAATACTTTCCAAATCTCTCTCTCGATGTATCGTTTATGTCAAACTTCAGAATCTACATTTAACCAGTCTTCAAACAGTAATAAAGAAAACACAATTACGATAAACAAAATAAAAACACATATCACTACTCAAGGTGAGCATCCCATTTTTCGTAAACTAATCTTTTGATTTGTCCATGGTGACGTTGACTTCTTCTGGTCACGTGCAAGTGTATGATATGACCACGACCGTCTATATGCCTACAGCAGAGCAGAGGTCGCCAGTACTTGCTCTTCAGTTGTTCTAACAGTGTAGTATGTACTTGAATGGTCGCTTCCTGTGGATTGTGACATCTTCAGTTCACCCAGTTGGTGAGGTGAATCCAAGGAGATTTTATGAAGCCTTCACAGCAGTGGGCCTCGTCCACAGCATGTGATTTAGACTCTCCCCTTACTCTGCCCTTGAAGCCTCAGGGGCAAAGACTGATGACATGTGGTCTTCATCATCAGTGCCAGATGTTGAAACAGCCATCTTCCTTGTCTTCCATGTAGATTGAAGAACCAGGTATGGCTCAGGCTGGTATGGTTGGGTCCAGTTTATGCACTTTAACATAAACCCAAAGTTCTGGAGAAATGTCCATGTTCGTGTCAGGTCTATTGTTACGGTTTGCTGCTTCTTTGATCGCCTTATCAGCTGCATGATTGCCCAGAGACACAGAGTCTCCGCCTTTGGTGTGGGCTTTGCATTTCATGTTGGCTAATTTTTCTGGCCATTGAACTGCTCAATAAGTTGTCTGACCAGTGTTGTCTTTTGGATATTGGCTTCACAGCCTTCCAAAGTTGCAAGGCGTGTAGTACTGTCATTTGCGTAGATTCTTCTTGTATTTGTTCTGCCTCCAGTATTTCATGCTGTTGTGCTGACAGTTGTCTGACTACAGCATGTGACGAAATGACATGTCCTTCTTTCGCTCTGTATGAGCATCCATTACAGGATAAAGTCATTTCTGGATTGGGCAGTGGAGTTGTCTTCAGATCGGCTCTGATATACAGTTCACTTTTGACTTTTCTTCACACGTATGATGTTCAAATTGTCCATGATTCATATGTATAATTAACTGATGATTCTGCACAGGATGTGAGGTTTTCTCTGTCGTCTTGGTCAAAGCTGCCAAGTAACGTGCACATCCAGATTGCCTTTTCGTGAAAGTCGAGTTTGCAAGAATAATATTTCAGCACCCCCCTTCCATCCTGCCTTGGTCTAGTGTGAAGAACTGGGACATTCTATTGTTAATTGCGTTTGTTATTACTATGATTATGTATAAAATAATATTTAGATCCGCCATGCTTAGTTAAGGGGATTATATGGGGATGGCTAGCGTGACGTCACGACATCACTTCCGTGTCCAAGCCGCTGAATCTAATGTAAACACAATGGCAGTAGCTAAGGAACCGGTCACTTTTTTTACGGTGACATCGTATTTTTCGGACACCCCAAAGTCCGTGAAAAAGGGTTTGAACTCCTACAACTCCAACAGAGTTGTAAATGTTAGTGTGCTGGCAGGTGGAAGTCTGAAAGGGAAAGTACAGGCTTCAATGAAAAGTAAAGTTTACGAGGTTGAGGTGAGGTCCTGACTCTGAGTGACTCGTCATCTGGCACAAAATTCTATGACATTGACTATTGTTGCGTTATATAAGCATAAAACAAATTTTTAATCAATCATTAAGCTGTCGCCCTTTACCATAAAAAGATTGTACATTTGTCACGGTTCAAACGTTACAAGTTTTTAGTAGCTACCGTTAGCTCGCTAACATAAGGCTGTCGGCCACCAAGCTAACTTTACTGTACAAGTGTAACGTTAACTATTGTACTTAGCTATGTTAGAATAAGTACCTACGGTTTGTTGACAACTTAAAACTCTGGAAAAGTATTACTCGCCCAATACAGATTAGACATTACCTAACTAGTTGTTGGCTCCACCTAGTGCAACACAAAGATAAGAAAAACCTTTATTGATCTCACAATTCACTTGTTACATTCAGCTCTCAAGAAAACACTCAGGGTGTGCAGAATAGACAGGAAACGTGCGAACAATTAAATAGTAAATATAGGAGGTATCTTATACAGTGACTACCAGACTTCAGGGGGCAAAAAGTATAAACAATAAAAAAATAAACATACTATAATAAAAAAAAGTTAGCAGTGCAGGCTTACAGTCAGAGTGCACTACAAAGCTTTGCCTCTTAGCATTGTTAAGAGTATTTTGTGAGGGTTAGCAAAGTTGATTTCACTCAGGTACACGTTGAGGGACAGGAAGTGAAGGCAAGTTCTTGCTCTTGTGCCATCGGGAGGTCCAAGTGCCACCATGTTGCAGCCCTCCTCATTTGGGCTGAGAAGAACTTCACCCGCACGGATGTCGAGTGTATGTGGAAGAGGCCCACGACACACAAAACAGAGGAAATCACGGCCAAGAAAGTGTCTGTGATTGCACCTTCCACATCACAAGGTTAGTTCTTCGAGTAACTTGGAAATATGTGTCATGCTTTCTGTTTTGTTATCATTGGAAAAACAATGACCATATGTTTTCTTTCCATACTAAAATCTAAGCCTGGGTTAGATAGCAGTTACCATCATACCCTTTATGCTATTTTTTCAGCTGGAATTAAACGCCCTGTCACCCCGGAGGACATAGAATGGGCATCGTCATCTCTGGCACAGCTTGACCGTTTTACAGGTCTGGGTTGGATATTAGCTCCAGAACCTCCTGCACTGCCTCAGGTTTGACTTGTGTTTTGTGTTTTGTTGTTTCATGTCCTGCTTTATCAGAAACTTCACATGTACACAACATTAAATCAGTTACAAAGATTGACGATATCCCTAGTAAGATGGTAAATTTAGTTTGACATATCCACAGATTTAAACCATTGCAAATCAGACATAAACCTGTTCAGACTTTAATTTTAACTTTATTTATACCGCGCATTTCGTACACAAGGCAACTCAATATATGTATGTCTGTGAACAATGTTGACATGAAGGGATCTAATTGTTGTTATTCTGATTCAATGATATTTGTTGGGACAGACTTTTGACCCCTGCCATCACATCAAAACTTTTGATGGGATATTGGCCAACTCCGGGTATTGTGAGGACAAAGCTCAACATCTCCTTTCATCCCTTGCTGTGAGCCCACAACAAAAGGAAGCCATCGAGAGAGCCACAGTTGGGCAAACTAAGAATGACTTATGGTAATAATGCATACAAGGATCGATTGATTTCATGTGTACTAAAAGTGACTAGCTCTTTCTTGAATTGTTTTTTAAGTGCTGTGAGGTTAACTGTTGTGTGTTTCTTTATAACAGGATGGCATATCGCAAGAAGAGAGTTACAGCCAGCAACTTTGGTCTTGTGTTGGCGGCAGTGAAGAGGAACTCTTACCCTCCTTCATTATTCAAAACGCTGCTTGGTCATTACAACTTCAAGCAAGGAGCTCATGTAAGTGATGGACACAAAGTTCTTTTAACCCTTGGGTACTGTAATAAAACATATCCTTTAGTCCCTAGACTAAATGAACTAGATGTTTTTTCAGCTGTAATGGTTGTGGCTTTTAAACAGCCGAATTTGCCCACAGTGTATTTTAGACCGTTTACATTTTTTATTTTTATCACATATTCAAAATGTATGTACAATTAAGTTTCTTCACCAAAAATGTTTTTATTCTCAAATACAGTGAAGGTTATTGTCAATTAGTTCTACATATCACCCTTTTGTGGCAGAAAAAACCCACATAGAGACCCAAGGGTAATTTTTAAATCAAACAAGTGTAAACAAAAATTGTACTAGAAGGGTTGGGCTGATATTTCTTTCCTTCTCTCCCTTTATAAAGCACCTTGTGATGCCATTGTGTATGAAATTCCCTTTCAACCCCCAGGCTTGTGATTGGGGAATCGTTCATGAGCCAAAGGCTAAAGAAGAGTACATGAAGCGCACTGGTGTGACCATCCAGGAGAGCGGAGTGTTTCTCTCTGACAGTGGCCTGTTTGGTGGCTCTCCAGATGGGACAGTATCTGCTGACTGCATCATTGAGGTGAAATGTCCTTATGCAGCCAGAAAGAAGACCATAATTCAGGCAGCAGAGGCAAAGGACTTTTATCTCAAACTGGATGAAGTTACTGGCCTACTGAAAATGAAGCCGACTCACAACTACTGGCATCAAATTCAGGGCAACCTGTACCTGACAGGAGCTGGCACATGTCACCTGGTGGTATGGACTCCGCTGGATGTTGTAATTCTGTTCATCCATAAAGATCCAGCTTGGGCAAACAACATTAGTGTTTTAGAAATATTTTATAAGGACATTTTCCTGCCCATATTCTCTCCGATATTAAATGATTAACCCTGCATTTGTTTACATGTTCTAAATAGGGATGTCAGGATTCAAATTTTTGAGTCACGAATATTATGAGGAAAAATGTTGCGATTTCTTTACAATTATTCATGAATAGCGAAATTTAGAAGAAAGAATTTCTCAACCTTTACAGTTCTGTGTAAATGTTCACAAAAGAGGACATTTTACGTATATATTTATTTAAGGGTTGTTTTAATTGATAGCCTATTGAAGGTTCAGCCTTTATTTTTTATCTTCATGCTTTTGTCATTATATAAAAAAGTAATATAATAAAAAGTAAACTTATAAATAGGCAGTAGAATATCATTATTATTATTATTATTATTAGCAATACCTATACCTACCTAGCTAGCTATAAGAAAGCAGATTTATGTGGATGTTTTTGAAAGATCTATGTCTTTCCATGTGCTTACACTGTTCATGTCCATTTTTACGTGACAAACGCGGCTGCACATGATCCTTTTTTTTTTTAACTCTTCCTTTGGCAGCTATGAAAATAAGATTTGCACATTTGACTTATGAACCTGCCGTTGACTTCATGCGTTTGAGCGGATTTAACGCTGAGACGATTTACCTTGGGCCCTAAAACTATTACGATTAACCTACTGTGAGCTTTTATAACCGCGGTTATTGTAAAATCAGTTAATCTTGACATTCCTAGTTCTAAAGCAGGATTTTCAGTTTGAATGTTGTAGCCTCTCCCAATTTGTATATATCAATATCTGTGCATTTGTACCAGTTAAACTGATGTTTGTGTGTTTTGTTGTTTTATTTATTCTAAAAAAGAAAAAGAAAAGCAGTAACATGCAGTTCAAATAAATTGAGTGGGAGCAACATAATCAGTGTGAAGACTTTTTATTGTCTTGTTCAGCTTCAGTTGCATCCAGGCTGTCAAATGGATATCTAAGTACTTCTCAAAATTATTCATTCAGCTTATGGAGGATCAAACACAGTTGTGTTGATAATATGTATAACATAAACCTTTAAAAAAATATAACATTTGAGTTTAGGAAAATTGATTAGCAAGTAAAAAACAACATTGATACAGTTCATATGGAATACAGTTAAAGAAAAATTCAATGCTGATGATGGCATTGTGGCAAACAGTGAGAGGAAATTCATGCTATTTCACGGAGAATGGGTGTCTGTAAATTTGTGAGAGAAACACACACTTTCAGTATCTTGTTTGCATGCTTTTTATACTGGTACGGAATGTATGACAAAATGTGAAATGTTTTCAGGCGCTGAATGGAACGCTCCACATGAACTCTTGCACTGGCAATAAGTCTGTTGTGGTTGATTTCCTCCATTGTGAACTGTCCGTTGACAAGGAATGTTGGGATGTTCAGTGAAACACCTGCAGGTAAAATGTCACGAATAGTGAAGCCCTTGTCAGCCATCACCATGTCACCTGCTTCTAGTTGTTGAAGTACTCCGCAGTCTGCCGTTATTGCTTTGTCCGATGTGCTTCCACCATACAGGTCACTGGCGAAGGTAATGAATCCATTAGGTGCCACACCAATCAGAGCCTTAAGCGTGGTACCTCCTTTGTAATGACTGTACAGATGACTTTGGGTGTCCAGACTTTCTGTGTTGGACACAGCTACTTCAGTACAGTCGAGCACAATCCGACAATTGGGAAATGGCTGGAAGCATGTGGCAGGGAGGTTTGGTTCTTGAATCTGGAAGGAATTTTGTTTTCCATCATGCCGACATACAAAATGTCATACAGGGCACTGGAGATGGTGATAAAGATGTTGGTGACTGTGGCCCGGCAGCAGTTAAACCTCACAGAAAGGTCAACAAGACCACAATTCAGTCGAAGTTTCATCAAAGTCAAGAGCAGCTGATCGATTAAGGGCATTTTTTGGACGTTCCAATCAAAGTGATACTGGAGATCAAATTTGGAAAGAAGGGTCTCCAAAAATAAGACTGTGGCAGCATCTGGCAAGCCAGTGTAATAGTTGACTATGTCTGGGTGGGAGGATATTTGACTAAATGAAAATGTTTGTTTTTGTTTCTCCAATTCTTTCTTCAGTTTGTCATTTTCTTTTCTGAGCATCTCATTCTCAATTTCGAGCACCAAAACACTTGAACTACTTGGGGTCTTCTGAGCAGTGCCAAGGTGACTTGGGCCTGGTTCAGCTCCTCCTTCGTCCTCTACAGTCGCCAGGAGCATTTTCTTTTGCCGTTTGGTCGGCTGGCTGATGTGAGGAAAAGCCTTTCCCTCATTCCAGGCAAACCGTGTGGGCCCCGCTGCTTTGCCATGTGGAAAATGCCATCCACAGACCCTTGAGTTGTAGTTAGGGGTGAAATCTTTACGCCTGGATAAAAGAAAAGAACATTACATAAAGAACTCTGTGGCGATAAACAAAAAGAAGTAGGTTCTGCCAGTGCAGAACCCTTATCCCTCTCACCCCCGTTCCACAAAAGCAACACAATTTGGCAACTGTATATACATAAATAGTGACTTTTATATTGTTAATGGCTTCATTCTCAAAAATGTAAATGTAAATACTGACTTTATTCTTGTAAATTGTCACGTAAATCTAAAAAAAAAGGACTTGTAAACGACTTAATCTTGTAAAATATTACGTATATCTCGTAATTAATCTCGTTCATTCTCGTAAAATGTTTGTTTTTTGTAAATGAGTTTAATATCTCACAATATGACTTTTCATAAATAACTAGCTAGTTGATTCTCATAAATAACGACTTTAAACTCAGTCACATTAAACTAGTAAATGGCAATTTTATTCTCGTAAATAATTACTTTAATCTCGATTATTTTATGTGGCCCCACTCCATCGTAACAGCAACAGGTAACGTTATCTCGGCTAACGTTTAGCGCAAATACTGGCGCTAGCCCGCACTTAAATGTATTTTTCATGGTTAGATATCCAGCTTACCGTATCAGTTTAAGCCATCTCCTCTTCTCGTTTTCGTCCAAAGGAAAGCGGTAGTAACTTATCGTTTTATTGATATCATTTCTGTTGTTACAACTTGGGACACAGCACTGCACCATTCTAGCCCAATTCGGTTTGGACACGGAAGTGACGTATTCGGCTACGATGACGTAGGCACTAGCCATCCCCATAGGTCTTAGTTAATCAATATTTTCTGTATTTATTTAGTTATTAGATTTATCATCTAAATCACTAATAGTTATGAATAATAATAATATTTATATTGCTTCATGCATTTATTTATATTCTTTTTTCTCCTTTTGGAGCCTTTAAAGTCTGTTTTTCCTATTCTTTTCTAAGTTATATGATAAGCAGAACTGTTGCCTCTATTTTTTCAATTCCTATTCACTCTTCACATAAATGAAGACAAATACAAATTTTTCTTAGATTACAACCATATTTTCACTTTTGCACTTTCAATCTACTCTTTCAATCTCTCCCACCGGTCTCTGAGTCTTATCTATTGGCCTATGACTCACACCTATCGGCATCTCATTACTTTCAATCTACAGTTTGAACAATGTGCTTTTTCTTAATTGGCCCCAGCCAATAAATAACCCTTATCTAAATAGATTAGACAATAAAACGTAAGTTTCGATCAGGGTGATCAGGCCCAATCGAAAGTCACAATTCCGTCTTTAAAATGGCTTATCCTCCTTCTTGGTCAGGAAGTCCATTTAAACTACTCCCCTCTTATCTTTTATTACTCTTTAGGACTGTTTCTACTCTGCTCTACCTTTCACATGCATTACATGTTGACAAGAACTAACCTAATGTTTGGTTATATATTTTCAGGTCTTCGACCATTTTAATATGACCAATTTCAATTGTTTTCTCTAAGTTGAAGTAACATTTGCATGTACTGTGAGACATCTAGACCTAAAGTCATTTACAGTCTCAGTTTACATTTACTTGCACTGTGAAATCTTCTCTTAATTTGTATGATTAACATACATAACTTTGGATTTTTCCAAAAATGAATCATGCTTGAGCACTGTTTTTTCTTGTACTCTTGAGCAAGGCACTCCTTAACATGCACAGACTTTTCTGTGTAAGGCATTTTCTTTTACTTTACTTTGCTACACTATTTTAAAATCAGACTTACTCTAGATTAAAACAGTGACAGCAAGGACCTACTTACATTACAAGGATTTTTCTTTACTATGCAAGTTACTCTGGACGTATTAAACTTTTCATTAACATACTCTTATTCACACGTATTACAGTTACAATTAGTTTCATGAGAAACTTTGTTCACAAGCAAAACTAATTATCTCTGTAATTTTTATGGGCACACTACTTAGGGCTTTTCCTCTAGTTTACATTTTAACCATATTCAGGCATAGCATTTTTCTTTCAAACACATTCATACTTTTTGACATGTCAACTGGAGAACTACTTCTCCTCCTCCATGCCGCTCTTTGCAGCACCGCGGGGGAGAAGTCGCACCATGGATAAGGGAAAGGGGAGGGGCCGACCGCGGTGTAGCTGGTCGCTAAGAGGTTAACCAGACGAGAGGAGACTTCGCCTCCTCACTTGAAACTATATACAGATTAATATACTTATTTTGGCCTTTTATTAATCTTTGTTTACTTTTATCTCTTCGTGTAACAAAGAGAAGTCTTTTGACTTCAAAAACTAACACGGATAACTTCTTTGACAATTTTTCTCCTCGTATTTCAAAGATTTAACCTTCGGTTAAAGAAAAAACACGGATAACTTATTATAATATGGTTTGGTCACTTTTATCTCTCCGTGTGACAAACTAAAGTATTTCTACTTTAAAAACTGACACGGTATACATGATTATAATACAGTTTGGTCACTTTTTCTCTCCGTGTGACAAACTAAAGCATTTCTACTTTAAAAACTGACACGGTATACATGATTATAATGATAACCTATTCTAATTAAAAACGTCCTATTTACAACGCGTTTCCCATTTCTATTGTTTATTTTTTTGAGAATTATTTTACATAAAGTCCCAGTCCATCAAATCACATTTAATTTATTTTAGACCAATCTTGGCAGTTTAGAAAGGGTTGCCTTACCGCACTTTGTGTACACTCTGGAAATCTTCTGGACTCGAACTTTATGGAGACTTTTAAGATGGTTTTTTCTTTCTGAGATATGACACGTGCTGTTGTCCTCCTTTTCTGTTTTCCTCCACATGTGCTCTTGTTGCTTTGGCGCTGCTGGTCCCCTGCGGCGCGCATGCGCGGTCTGCTGTTTTCCTGCTCGTGCTCATGCTTGGTGCTGCTTCCGTTGTCATGCTGCTGCTGTTTTTGGAGCGTTTGATGAAAAAAAAAGCAGTTCTTCAGCTCTCAGTGGTCTTTGCGTTTCTAAACAAAAACTTGGGTCGCCTTCGAGGTCTGCCTTGCGCTTAATCACGTCGGATGAGCCACCAAATTATGGATTTTAAAATGAGCACTTAAGGCAGACAAAAACGATCGCGATCTGACTCCTGGTGTTGTTGTACAAAACAGATGAACATCAAAAGGTGTTCAGAAGAAATCAGCAGGCATCAGAAGATTACGTGTTCTCAGAAGGCTCTTTTATTGAAGATAGATGTTACAAGTTGCTTGTTCAGTTGCTTGGAAAAGTCTCAGTTGTTACATGTTGCTGGTTTAGTTGCTTGGAAAAGTCTGACTAAAACTCCATTTTCCCCCAAGTATTTCTTTGCTTGTTAGCTCCGCCCACTCAATGCACATCACACCCAGCACACAGCACACAAAGACAAAAGGAGAAACCTGAAACCTTCTCAATGCTCATCCTCTACATCAAAGCACATTCCTTTAGCTTACTGATTACATCTGGAGACCTTGTGCTGCAACAGATAACACTTCTTATTGCCCCGTAACCAGGCTGCCCCCCTTATTTCCCCTCGAGCTCAGTGGCCTTGTGACCTCTCCGGCGCCACTAGTCTAAAGAGTGAATTTAAGCCTTACATACAGTTAGCATACAATTCATAAGAGGTAGCTAAAGATACATTTTAAAACTCGACAGTGCCCAACGAGGCCTAGAAACACGGAGGGACAACAACACGTAAGTATAAAATAATAACACATAAGTACAAAATTAATAACATGGATGATACGAAAACATTATAGTAACATAAAAGACAAACCAAAATTACACAGATGCTAATCTAATAACACGATGCTTCTAGATACAAAACTCGCTAACCTTTCTCTCATGAGTACAGGAACAGAGAAAGAGCTAGAGGCGGAGTTGACCAGTTATATCGGCCAAACCGGAAGTGCCAACGTTGGGGACAGACTACCAAAACAAAAGACATACGTGGACTACACACACTGCCAGGTACATTAACATCACAATAAGACAACAAGTAGGGACAACATACACACAATCCCGACTGTTGCCACACTCTGCGTGCTATATCACGCAGCACCACACAGTGGCGCTCTAATCCTATTACCAGAATTTAACGTAACCTTTACACTCTGTTACATATATCATAAGAGTAAACTTTAAAAGCTTCATTTAAAAAAGTGCTAAAAAAGGATGGAAATACAACAAAAAAGTGACTTAAAAAGCATCAAAAAACCGACAAAAACAGATTAAACAAGAGGCAAAAACACTATTAAAAAGTGATGAAAAAGCAACAAAAAGAGACCCACAAAAAAGCCACATATAAGTGACAAAAACGAAACAAATGAAGCAACAAAAGAGAAATTAAATGTGCCGGAAAAGCAATAATAACACAATTTAAAAAGTGACGAAAACATGACAAAAAAGCTTTAAAAAGTAAGGAGAAAAAGCGATGACAAAAACACGACAAAAGAAACAAAACAAGACAAAACACTGAAAAACAGAAAAAAGAGACAAAAACACAACAAAATGTGACAAAAACGTGGCAACAATGCAACAAACGTGATCAATTCTGTAGTTCTTAGCGTTCAAATAAGGCGTTACCCTGTCCTTTAGGCTGTCGGCTTCAGTCGAGAAGCTTTAAGTTACATTAAAGCTTCTTTGTTACATTAAAGAAGCAGTAAGTTACATTAAAGTGCAAATGACTGTGCTCTAAGTAGCCTATATATGTTCAATACAAATTTGCTTAACTTTACAATTCAAATATGCCCTTTAATGTTGTATTTCAGTGTTTCACAGAGGTCTGAGACTATTGAGGGGACCCTAATTTCAATATTTTTGTCAATAAAAATAACACTATTTATATTACTAAGCCTACTATATTATGATTATTAACGACACAAAAAATATAATTTCCTCTGCCAATTTATTCTGCATTTTATGTTTCGAGCAGAGGTCACCAACCCTATGCCCGCGGGCACCCAGGTACACTTGGGCATCGCCAGTAACCCTCGAGACTTTTTGTATAAAATATAACCGTTCAGTTTCTTGCATCTTGATGTTAACAATAGATTTAGGCTATTTGTGACTCAGTATTTGTTTAAAAGCATGTATATTGTCATATTCTTTACATCGATCTGCAGTAAAAATGTCCACATCCCTGTTTGAAGGCTTCTGCAGTCCGCTCCACACGCACAGCTAACAGTTGTTTTATCGTATTGTAGATTTGTAATACCGAGGGAAACGTGTCTCGTGTTGTTTGTTGTTAAGTACCATGTGGAATACACTGCTACCGGTCCCACAGCCAATCACACGCGAGCTGAACACATCAGGGCGGTAGAATGTCCAATCAGAGGCGAGAAATTGTTAGAAAGACAGACGGACCAGCCAATAGCGCAAGAGGAGTTCTCTCACATACACACACACTGTAGGCCAGGGGTCACAAATTAAATTTCACCAAGGTCCGAAATGAAAAAAAATGGTCAAGCAAAGGTCCGGAACATACGGGGTTAATTCATGGTTATATCAGGATTTTTAAGCCTTTAAAAAAAAATCTATTTCTGTGATTTGAAAATAATGCAATCAATTGAATCCTCTTATTGTTTTTTTCTTCTCTAAAGTTTTGGCTCAGCATGCATAGGCTACTGTAGCCTATTATACACAATGTGCACATAATATATGACAGTGATGTGTTTCTTTGCTCAGTTCAACACACTGAGCCCTGTTTAGTCCAGGTTTAGTCCTGGCATAGTCCTGGCATAGTCCTGGCTTAGTCCAGGTTTAGTCCTGGTTCAGACCTGCGCTATTTGCGCATTACGATCGCGCGTGCATATTTAATTAGGGCGTCCTCCGCTTTTGTTTTTAGCAAGCCATATTTCAGTCATTCCGAAACCGTTTCTAAAAATGTAAAAAGTATCATGAAGCTAAGATGTAGGACTTTCTCTGTCTGTTCGTCTGGGCTGTAGTTTACCGCTCTGCTGCAGTCAGAGAGGGAGAGGAAGGGAGGGAGGGAGAGAGAGAGAGAGAGAGAGAGAGCGGACGGAGCTGCTCGTCTGAGGGAATTCACGGTCGGGTCCAAAGTTCGTATCCAAGGTTCGGGTCCGGAATGGCTGGCGCATGGGTCCGGATCCGGACCGAGGTCCGCCGTTTAGTGACCTCTGCTGTAGGCGCTCGGGGAGCCGCGGACAGGAAGTGTAAAGTTGCGTTTTTTTGCTATTATTATTAAATGATCACAGAATATTAAACACATTAAAACTACCTACTTTTCACTGAAAATAATGAATGGGCGATGTTTAGTCCATGGTTTAACCTCTTAACCCCCACCTGAACCGAGTACATTTTGTCCAGTTTGGCATTACCCAAATCTAAAAGCTTCGTTAAAATAAAAAGGTGCCAAAACAAGGATGAAAATACAACTGTGACGTAAACAGCAACAAAAGAGCGACAGAAATACAATAAACAAGCGACAAAAACACAATTAAAAAGTGATGAAAAAGCAACTGTGATTGAAAATGTATCATCTGCATAATCTTATTGAATAACTATCATTGTGTTTTGAATATGTTTGAATATAATCATCTTGGTGAACTTAAGCACTCTAAACTACTGACCTGTATTCAACCTGGACCCCGATTTCTCCAGTTTGAAACTTTGGATAAACACTGGTGAAGAGATCATGACCTGTCTGGTCTGGTTTACCTCTTCAGAAGCAGAACACAACCAAACATCTGTCCTTCTTGTGTTTTATTGTGTTTGGAATGTTGCTCATCTTACTGTTGTTTCTATCTGCTGGTTGCACTACAGTATATACTCGAGTGAAGAGAAGAACATCTGACTTGACTTGAGCTTTTGGTGATATCACACATTGTCTGTCAGTCTCACTTGTATTTTTATTGTTTTATTCATTTGCTATTCACAAATAATCATTTTTACTGCTTATAATAAATCACCAAAAGACAACTGTTTGATATCCGTCATTGGCAATTTCTGCAACTACACAACAAAAACAAAGACCCACAAAAAAGTGACGAAAACGGAACAAATAAAGCGACAAAGAAGCAACAAAAGAGAAACAAAAACATGCCGGAAAAACAACAACACGATTAAAAAAGCGACTTAAACACGTCTAAAAAGTGACAAAAAGGTGATGAAACATGACAAAAAAGCAAGGAGAAAAAGCGATGAAGAAAGCAACAAAAAATGACAAAAACAAGACAAAAAACTGTGAAAACCAGAAAAAAAAGAGACCAAAACACAACAAAATTTGACAAAAACGTGGCGACAATGCAACAAACATGATCAATTTTGTGGATCTTGGTGTTCAAATAAGGCTTCAGTTTAGAAGCTTTTAGATTTGGGTAAAACTGAACTGGAGAAAATGTGCTCGGTTAAGGTGGGGGTTAAGACGTTAACTTGCAAACGTTTATTACATAAGCATGAAAAGTCTTCATGATAGTAGCTCGTACACATTTCCGTCTTGGTTGCAGGAGAGGATTGGATGGCTCTTACATACTTCCTTTCAGATTATGAAAAGGACACTCATTTCTACTTGGACAGTGAACGTATGCGCAGTGTTGGGGAGAATACTTTGAAATTGTATGTAGTTACTGAATACTTGCCTCAAAATGTATTTTTGTAACGTATTCCTTTACTTTGTCAGAGTACTGTATTCTGAATACTTTGAATACTTTTAGAATGCTTTCACATTGATTGTCATTATATTTATGTATAAATATAGCATATACCGTATATATATATATATATATATATATATATATATATATATATATATATATATATATATATTACATGGAGCGCCATAGCCAAGTGGCTGGCATAGTGTACAGGAACATCTGTGCAGAGTATGGGCTGGATACCCCAAGGTCAAAGTGGGAAACACCTCGACCCGAGCTTGGAGGAAAAAGAGAGACCGCCCGCGGAGGGTGAGGAAGAGTTTTTATATATATATGTCTCTCACTGAAACATGTACAGTGTAGCTACCCCCGGTCATCTCAAAAAGGGACTGCACGCCTCATACTGATGTCCACAAGCATTTATTGGCACAGCAGCAATTCATGGAACACCGTGAAAACTACAAGAGGGACACACAAGGGCTATGTTTACTCTGGACATTGGCATAGCATATTTTGGTCACAAATATACATATATTGCACAGCAACAAATGCAAAAATAATATTACCGTGTTCGCCAAGTAGACCAGTGATAGACTTAAAAGGCAGAAAATATTATTTAAACGCTCTGCTCTTGACTCTTTTTTCCTCTGGCGGTTTTACACTCTCTCTAACGTCCGGCTCTAACGTCACATCCTGTGACAATTTTCTAAATTAATTTCTCATGTGTACAAAAATAAAATATAAAATTGCTCTTAAACATAAAGCTGTGGTACTTATTACTGTGGACATTTTGTAGTTTTTATAAAATTATAGAACAAAACAAACGTAGTAGCATAGCCTGACCAATAGACCCTTTAACTGCTGACATCATCAGTGACATCATCAGTGACATCACCTGGAGGCAGGAAGTGATCAAGAGAAATAAGATTAAACTAAAACTTGCGATTTTAAGTGTAAAACTACAACTGAAAAATGTGGTCCTGTTGTGGCTTAAGGTGCCAGAACAAGAGGAATGACATTTGAGACGATAAAATAAGGTTTATCTGATATTTCCAAGGAAGGTCGATTCCTATCTATTTCTATTGTAGCTGTTGTCATAGTAACGATAAACAAATGTCTAACTGTTTTTGGAAATATCAGATAAACCTTATTTTATCGTCTCAAATGTCATTCCTCTTGTTCTGGCACCTTAAGCCACAACAGGACCACATTTTTCAGTTGTAGTTTTACACTTAAAATCGCTAGTTTTAGTTTAATCTTATTTCTCTTGATCAGTTCCTGCCTCCAGCTGATGTCACTGATGATGTCAGCAGTTAAAGGGTCTATAGGTGTCGTGTTAAACTCAAATAGACAATTTAGCGTCAGCTACATACAGCACTTTGGGCAGTGTCAAATGTATTTTAAATGTGCTTTATAAATAAACTTTGACCATGACCATGACCATGACCATATAATTACAAATGAAAACTACATTGTTGGAACACCTGTTAACTCAGTATAAACTCACTTACCATTAATTAGGAACTCTTTAACTCTCTTGGCAAACGGAGCAGCAGATACAGCATCATGTGAAGCACATGTGCAGAGTTTGTATGAACTGGTGTTTTAAATCGTTATTTTATTTTAGGAGGAAAAACAGGTCATCATCAAAAGCCTATATGTAAATGAAATGAATTAAAACGCTTTGCCTGAGGCCTCATTTGCTGCTGAAATATAAGATTTACATTTTTGAATGTGAAAGATTTGCGTGTCTGGAAGTCTAGAGTTACTGTCTGCCCAATTTGGTTTGTCACCTTCTGTTCTCCAAGGTCAGACACACGATGCAAATATTTGTATCCAGTCACGACAAACATATTTTTGACTTTGCACGACACTTTATTTATATCAAACAAAATTGTACATCTAAAGACTTGATCAATGAGATTTTAGTAGGCCTGCCGGGCACTTGTTGGGTCACTATTAGCAGTTGTTATATATTTTCTAAAGATAGGCCTATTAAGCCTCTTGCACGACAGACCAATACATTTGAATTTATATAGGTCTATATATATAATAATGTCAGCATTACTTTATTATGAATGAACTATGGTTGCTGATTATTTTCAGATAAATGATGGCATGATCAAACATAAAAGAAACTTCATGGTGAAACGTGGCTATCTTGCGACTGTGATGGGAGTGGTCAAGTGTCTGCTATAAAAGTGACTGCATGAGGCTTTCTTCAAGGCACAGATTTGGCTGGTGGGGGCCGTCATCATGATGGAGAAACAGCTTCTTTTCCTTTTGCTGATCATTATGATGGTTCATGAATCTGATCTCGCCATAAAAAGGGGATCTTTTGTGATTGTGGATGAAAATTACAGTCTTTTGCCCATGACTTGGTCTAAGGCGCGTAAAGCGTGTTTGTTTCACAGCAGTGATTTGTTTACTCTGGACTTCATGAATGAATCCAATCTGGAGTCCGTCACAGAAGGGATGAACGTGGTCTGGATGGGTCTGAGGAGGGACGCACAGAACGACTCGGCCTGGCACTGGATCAATACTACGTATGTACACAAAAACACAAATACAAATCTTTACAAAATGCCATGTCTGTACGATTGAGTCAAAATTAGCCTAGTGTGAAATTAATTTAATTCAGTACAAAGTTTAGCTTAATAAACTTAGTGGCACTCAAATTAGGCCTATGTGTTATTATTTAGGCTTATCTATTTATTTGTTTATAAAAGTGTTAAAATGTTGTGCTGTACAAAAGCTTTGTTTAATGTGTTAATAAATAAAAATTAAAAAAAAGTTAAAATATTAGTTCAGTCATAAGTTCACTACTAGCTTATGCATTAAAGTAAAAATTCGGAATTACAAAAGCAAAACAAAAACATAAATACTATTTCTTTTCACCGACTGAACACATGTCAATTACATCTGAATCTTTATTTATTTATTTCCCGTCAGATTTGTGGCACCAACAACTGCAGGTGATGTCACCCAGAGTCTTGATTGGTCTGAGGAAGGCCCGAGCAGCCACTGTGCGTTTTTAAACTCTCAACTAAACTGGTCCAGCAGAAGATGCGACAAAAAGCAACCCTTCTTTTGCTCCTCAAGTGAAGGCATCAAATACAATCACAATCAGATCAGAGCTTCCTGGCATGACGCGCGCATGTTTTGTCAAAAGCAGGGAGGGGATTTAGTCCAAAATATCAACCATGTATCCGAGAATGAGGGTGGTAAGAGTTCAGAGGACAGAAACACTGGATGGATCGGATTTTATAGGGTAGGCGGCGACACCTGGACAGGCATAGGGGGAGAGAGCGTGGATTTTAGCGCATGGGGACAAGGTGAACCAGTTACCAATGACTGCGGAGCGTTTGATGCGAAAGTGAAAAAGTGGCAGAGCTACCCGTGCGACTCCCATCTCCAGGTGGTTTGTCCTGAGGACAACCTGCAGGTGGTGACCGAGAATAAGACGTGGGAGGAGGCAATGGAGCATTGCAAACGGCTAAAGGAAGGATGCTCCGACGGGACATGTAGTATTCAACACAAGCTGTTGACGATAGAGAGCTCTTCTGATTTCAGCTATGTGAGCAAGAGGACGTATGCGGCAACCACTGATGAGGTAACAACTGAAAATATGGTTTAGCAATGCAGGCAAAGAAACGTGGCGATATTATTATATTCCTACATTATTTAAGTCACGTACATAAGTCTGATTTTGATCTTAAAGAGAATGGAGTGTATGAATAATACAATGTGATGTGTCTTTGAGTGTTCAAAAAAGCTCTATTTAAGACACAATAGATGTTTTTTTTTTTTTATTATAGGCACAAGTATGGATTGGTCAACTATTTCTATTATATTATATAACTATTATATCTTCCATAAAATAAAGCCACACTATTGACAATTCCAGGCAATTAGTTTCTGCATCAGAAGATCAAATAGTTTGTAAAACATCAACATGTGTGCTCTTAATGCTCAATTAAGGAGACAATTTTATTTTTGAAATATGTTATATATCAAAAAGTATTTAGAAAGAGACCATAAATAAATGGTCTCAAGTTATATCACGCTTTTACCCAAAGCACTTTACATCAAGGAACCACTCACCCATTCATACACACATTTATACACCAATGTGCAGGTTGGTAAAGTGTCTTGCCCGGGGACACGATGGCAATGTGCACCTGCAGGAGCCGGGAACTGAAACCCCGACCTTCTGATGACACAACCATCTGTGCCACCGTCGCATATTAGTGTCTAATGTTTGGCAACCTGTGGTCAAAGCAGCTGGTGATCACGTACCGCTTAAGTCTGGGGAGAAACAACAACAAAAACATTGTTTAATGGGGTATTTTCCACTAACAAAGATTGATTATATTTATTGGGTGAAATATTATGCAAAATGGCTTAAAGAAAGAAAGATGAAGATTAATATTATAGGAACAGAAGAAGACACATGACAATAACTTACATGTTATCACTTGTTGATATATTTGTTTGGACAGGTTTGGACAGGCCTGCGTTTCTTGGGAGGGCACTGGTGGTGGATAAATGGAAAGCCGGTGAACGATGAGGGGATGTTACCCATGTGTCCGAAATATGGAAATCACTGCGGAGTTGTCTCCAAAATCCATGACGAGGCATGGCTTACAGCAGACTGCTCCAGGAAACTCAACTTTGTCTGCGAGAAAGACACTTAGAGGCCTATACTATATGTGCAAAATAGATAGTTCATGCTGAACAAGTGCAAAAACCAGGTGCCGTTGAGATTTTTGTCTCTTATAAATTCTAAGAGGCCACAGCAAAACTCATTTAAATATCAAATTTGTGGCCCTTATAATACAGTTTCTAATGATAAATAAGGTGCGACATAAAATTGCATGAACTGATTTTAGGTTGTACTTGCAATTTAGCACCTGGCTTAGTAAATCAGACTCTGTGTGTAGTAGGCTGCTGCTGCTGAATAAACATTGTGGTTTGTGATAGGTTAGTAAGATGACATAGAAGAGGAGTTGTGAATAGCCTTTGTAAATCTGTATAAAGCTGTAGTTTCGAGTTCAAGGAAATAATAAAATAAAGTCTTATAAGTCTCAAATCTTGTGTATTTTTTGGTCAACCCTTGAGACTGTGTCTGCCCAGGGGGGCAAACTAACAGAATTTATTGTACATTTATTAATGTTCTTTACACTTTCTTTAATGAAAAGGGCAGACCAATCTACGCCATAAGCCCATAATCACAGGTATTGTCTAACCATCTCAGAACCGGTTGAGCAAGTCGGACAAAAGCCGCCAAACTGTGATGCTGCCAGATAATAGGCCAGAGATTAAGGCATGTGAGCTTTTGTCAGTCTGTAGTGGCACCATGTAACATAGTGATCTGGTTACAAAGCTGTATTTGTCATTATGTGTCAACTGTACAACAAAATGTGTCCATTTCCTGCTGTGGAGCTGCAGGCGAATGGTCAGAATCACCTGAGTGGACATACACTCATTGTGTATGTTTTGGTTGATGGGGGAAACCAGAGCACCCAGAGGAAACCCATCCAGACACAAACTCCACACAGAAAGGGCCACATAGTCCGGGAATTGAACCTAGGGCATTCTTGCTGGGAGATCTGTTGGGAGATTCTTGCTGTTGATCATGAATCAAGTGCTCCTAGATAAATACAACCAATCAAAATAGTCTAGAAACAGCAAACCGCAACAATAATAATAACACACGTGTAATGCACTTTACAAGCCTCAGTTTTCTCAAAGCACCACAATGTAGTCATTATCCATTCACACCATATTCTGTGGTGTTAAGATACTATTGTAGTCACAGCCACACCTGGGGGACTGACGGAGGCGAGGCTGCCAATCTGCCCCATCGGCCCCTCCAGCCACCACCAACCACTCACTTACGCACTACATTCATATTGGCCTATTGTGCATGTTTTTTGTGGCTGACACGGGAAGAACATGCCAACTCTGACATCTAAACTAAATTAATTTCAATCTAGAGTTATCTGGTGTAGTTTAATTAAAGTACCTGTCCTCAGCTTGTAGGCAAGGTTACAATAATAAACACATTTTCAAAAAGAGACATTTTAACAATTGGACTGATTTGTAAACTCATTTTAGGACATGGGTTAAAATTCTGCAATCAGGTGGCTGAACATATCGTAAACATCAAAACATGACTTTAAGAAGATTTTAAATGTATAATATAATTGTAATGACACGACCCTGTGTTGTGCTGTTTTGCAAATTTCAATAAAGCAAATCAGTTGATTTGATGCAATTTATTTGTATTTAAATTATTCATGTCCCTAAGCAGACATACGTAAGTCCAGCAGGATTAATCAATAAGATTGTTGTTTTGTAACATTTCTATTGTATTATTTTCTAAGTTTTTTCCCTATGTATTTGTTTATTAGACCTGTTTGTATAGTCCTAGTGCTAACTGGTGAGCCAAAGATTAATTTCTACTTTGGTAAACAATAAAAATCTATTCTATTCTACAAAACAAAAACCATGCGGCTCAGGTTTAAAAACAATTCAACTGGATTTAACTTTTCAGGGCTGGTGCTGCTGTCAGGAGTGAAGACAAACATGTTTAAACTTGTCAACTGACTGAAGGTGCCCCTGAGTCATGTTTAAGTAATGTACACTGAGACTAGAGTCAAAACAGAAGCCGGATACTTAAGTCATTTTATTTAATTTATTGATAAAAGGTCCAGTTAGTGATACAAAACGTAACGTGAGTGATCGTTTTTGATTATTCAACATAAATCATTTCACAGAGTTGTGACTAATGAGCGCCAATAATTGTGGCACTGCAGGAAATATTCTTTTAATTATTACTATTATGATTATGACTATTTTATATATTTATTTTTTAGTTAAGAGCTATTTTTGCAGTGAAATTTGTATTTTTTGTAAAGATTTTGAATATAATGTTAAATGGAAAATATGTTTTTTCCCACAACCTTCTTTCTCATATTAACCAGGGTGTCAATATTTCTTGAGGGTGCTGTAAATATATATTATTCTGTATACAAAAAGGTAAGAATGTGACAGGATTTTTTACAATAGTAATGACAATGATAATTGTGATGACAATAGTAATTTCCCACCCCACTTCTCAGTTTGTGCTCAGTCCAGGCTCCAGGGCAGAGAGAAGCTCTCTCCCTCCATCTCTTTGTTGATGGTGGAAGTGAAGCGGCTCAGCTGCTCAGGGGTAAAGTGATTTTTCCAATCTCCAGCGACACCTACAGCAAAAGAACCATTCAGGAGAAGAGTGACTTAAGGCAGCAACATGTATGTTAAAGATCTCTATGAAACTGATTCAGAGGATTTTTCAGCAGTGATTTTACATCAGCCTGCAGATTCTCTCTTATTCAATGTAATTTGATCTATATTTCAGGTTAAACAAATGTAAATGAGCTAGTGAAATACTTACCTTTCCTGAAAAATGGGGACTTGTCAGAGTCCATGTAAATCTTTGGCACCAAACTGAAGTTGGACATAGGCTTATCTTTCATTGCGTTAAAGCTACAGTGCTCTGCAATCGTATGGATCGTTTCATCACTCAGATTCTTCCCTAAGAAACTGGAGATCCTCCTCAGAGCTGCAGGCAGATCCTAAAAGACAAGGAAATGTAAATTCTAATGCCATAGTTTTACTCAATAAAATGTGGGATCCTTCACCTCTTTCATTTCTTCATATGTGATGAACATGATACGATCTCCCAGATTGTTGTGTTTCCAGCTTTTTACGTGATCTGTCCATTTTCCAAACACCACTAGGAGCAACACATTGAACCACAATGTTTTATTCATATTTTTTCAAAGTGGCATTTACCTGCCCTTTAAAACTACAGAAAAAATAAATAAGCTAAACAGAAATAATATAATCAGGCTAAAGGATTTGTCACTGATCGCTATGTTATTAAGATCCCCATTAGCCATTGCCTTGACAATGGCTAGTCTTCCTGGGGTCCAGATTATAAAATCACATTTTCATACAATGACATCACATAATATAAATCTATAAAACAAGCATTACATCTTAATTACAACATGTTATGTGTGTCAACAGAGTCTTTTAAAAAATGTCAAAGTGAGAGATGTCTTTATAGTCCAGCAGATAAGTAGAAAAAGTCTTCAGTTTGTGGTATGGAATTTGGTCCAAGTGTTCACTAAAACCCTCTTTGTCAAAAAATCTGGGTGTACACAAAAACTCCAAAATTAAAAAAATAGTCAGATGTGCACATTGATGTATAGGATACAACTAGATTCAGTTCATTCATCCAGTGCCATTTAAGTCCCGTGTGATCTGTGCACCATTCGGGTAAGTACATGAGCAAGTCATGTATAGCCCCCTACCTTGGGCTAACTAGATCGTATAACTATTTTCTACCAACTCATTGATATGGGGCTATTAGACAGAATTTGGGACACTAAACTAAACTAAACTAAACTAAACTACAACTAGTACTAGTCTACTATTCTACAGAAAGTAAAGCTTGGTACAGCATTAGTAAAGCAAGATTAGCTGACACTAAACCCCATGCTGTGTTACACAGCAGTGACGTCACCAGTGTACAGTGACATTCACCCTTTAAAAAAGTATATGTAAATATACATACAATTATACATATAATAAACCAGCACCTGAATTGTGCATAGACATGTGTAGCCTGAAACTATTACATTCAATAAACTGTGTGAATTGAATCCTGAAACACATTTTTAAGGTTTGTGGGGGCCATATTGGACTCCATCTTTGTTTAGAGTATGCTCTATGAAATATTTAACACTAATTGTTTCACCTTTGCTTGTTGACTCTACCAAAACAAATGAAAATTGGCGTATGGAGAAGACATGCCACATTTCATGCTTGATTCACCAACAAGTATTGTAGTGAAAATGTATTAGTTCCAGGATTTCATTCCTCTGAACATAATTCTGTCCAGTCTGACTGTTACATGAGGGAAGAGTAAAATAACCAGTAAAATTACCATTTACTGTGTATACCGTGTTAAACTTATCTATGGAACGACTAAGTACATCATACAAAACCTTAGGTCGTTTTAACACAAGAATCTTTCGAAAGAAGAAAAGATGTTTAGACTCAAATAATGTGCTTGACCAATGTAACGTTTGGACTCATGCCAGTTCGTAAAAAAATACAATTCAAATAAATACTTACAGTTCCCATCTAGAAATTTGTCCAAAAACTCGTCAAATGTTCCCGGATCTTCCAAAAATCCAGCCATTTGATGGAAGTAGTAGGATGAAACAATAACGTCTTTGGGGTTCCTCATCACATAGATGGCCTGTGACAGACAAATACAGCTTAAGGCTCTCTCTGTCAGAGACATCCTGGTTTAGTCATTTCTATTCTCCACATAGTTTTAGTACATGGGGAAATGTAAAGATTTTCTGAGTAAGTTCTTGATATAATTATGTTCTGACACAGTTTCTTACCTTTGCCTTGGACTGATGGAAGGAGGCAGGCATGAAGTGGTAGGGGAAATGTGTGACCAGAGCTCGGGGAGATTTGAGTTGGTCCACCACCACGGCCAGCCTAGTTTCCTCCAACCATGGGGTCCTGTCCCAGTTGGGGATGGTGTGAATTTGTGTCAAATCTCCATCATTTAAGATCAGAGGGAGGATCTCCTGCATCCAGACTGTACCTTGAAGAACAATATAAACAAAAATAAAATGATGGTCAAGACTCTCCTTCATAACAAAACAAACACAGAAACATGCAGTAATAACATTGTCACTTATTAAACTATGCAACAGTGATCAAGGGTGCGACAGGGACACAATTTTGGGGGATAATGCAATCTCCCTTCCTTGTGTTGTAATTGATGTAACTGTGCAATAACTTCTTCTTTCCCTGTGATGTGCAGCTCTTGGCTTGTTTGCAGCTAATGTAAATTGTGAGGATGTGAGAAATGTAAGCTCTGGTAGTGATGTCCAAAAATAATTTCTCCTGTGTGGAGACAATTAAGGCTTGTCTTAGTTAATGTTAGATTTCTTTAATCAAGAAGCTATTTCCTGGTGCAGAGCCAGTTCACATTAACAGGAGCCTTTAACGCTCAATCAGAATAGGAAAAACCCTATGATTAGACCCAGTCACCCTAAACCATTTTAGAATATTAGTCCTTCTGGGCTGTGGGGCTCATGACTTTTACTGTATTTAACAACTATTTTATACCAAAATATGTGCTAAACAGGCGGAGCATCCCGCAATAAAAGCACGTGAAAGCTCTTAGGCTATGGTTTTTCATCTGGGTGCTGCCCAGGGATCGGCGCCTATTGAATGTCCTTAAAGGTATTGAGGAAAACATAACATGTTTTTTTTCCATGGAGTTGTTTTAATTTGAGTAATATCCTGAGCGCGTACCTCTCGCCCCGCCTGCTCAATCCAGCATTTGCTGTTAAAGCCTATTCAAGCAACTAAAACAGAGTCGTGCTTCTCTCTCGGTTTCAGTCAAACGACTGTCGAATATCTGCATATCCGCCCATACCCATTGAAGTTGCTATATTGTTTTTGTTGTTTTTGTTAGGCACAGTAGCTACTGTTTTGTTTGTGATTGATATCATAAAGTCGACTAGTTTGACACAGCCTAATCTACTGCTCCGACTCGTTATCACTCCTCTCTCCTGCTCACCTGATTTCGGATAAGTGACAGCTATGACGTCGTTTTCAAACGAAAATTCCTGCGCAAACTTCAGGCTGTTCACCGAGTGTGTTTCTTTGGGAAGAAACAGTCCGTGATACTGAATGGATAACTCCTCACGGGACATTCTGGTCTTTTCTCGAGAGAGGGCGAGATCCAAAATCGGTATCTGGCACCTGCCAGTGGCTTTTCTGGAGATGCCACTGCTTTCTCGCTTTCTGGGCTCGAGGGTTCCCCTGGTGCTGGTTTTTGCTGGTACATGCGGGTTTTCTCTGTAATATGATTGATACCTTGACCGAAACCTTGCATTTACGTTTGTCAACTGCAAAATCTAATGCGTATAAATATTACTTAGTTAATTACAGCACTGGGCGGCCGTTGCTTTTTTAATTATGCCATAATTGTCTTTTTTATACTTACGCATGTATTGTATTGTCACACCCATGGAGTGTGCTAAGGTTAGGTTAGGTTAGGTTAGGTTTCTTTATTCGTACCCGTAGGTAAATTTGTCTTGCAATTCTGAGAACTAGTCAACATTAAAACACATTATACAAAGATAAAACACAAAGTACATGTTTAAATATAAAACTTGTAAGTGCTCCAGATACTAACAGGATGTGCCAAAGATACAACAGAAATTTAAGCCACTGGACAATAACAGAGATAAGAAGCCGTGTCAGGGGCGATTAGATCCCTACTTGTTCATCAAGGAAATGGCAGCGGGAACAAAACTAATGTATTTTAATTCTGACACTGTAGGACCAAACTACAAATGTGGATTTTACTAATGTAAATAAAGATTTATGCCCATTTGTGAAATGTATTGTGCCTTTTGTTACCACAAAATCTGGCATTTCTATTAGCCTGTATCAGATTGAAAGTGTCGTGCAAGTTATTATAAAATTGTAATACATGCGCCGATTACAAAATGATTCAGTAGATAAAACCTAGAAATCATAATAACACCAATAACTCTCAAGTCGCTTAATTAGATCAAGCTAAGCACAACCGCACCAACTTCTCATTCTCCGGCTAGCTCAATGTGTTAAGAAGTTAAGCCCGTAGGCAGGAGGTCGCGAGTTTGAGCCGGGGCTACGCCATCATCTTTTTTTAGTGGGTCATGTAACAGGGGAGGGGGGTTCCAACCTTTTTTTGCCTTGCGTACCCTTTGGGCCTGTCATTTATTCTACGAGTACCCCCTGCCTCGATTGATTTGTTTAGTTAGAAAGTGAATGTGACTAAAACTCCTAATTATCAGTAAAAAAAAAAAAAGAGAGAGATAGAGAACTAAATACACTGAAACTCTCGCTCTTTACAATTACATGTTTTTAAGCTTTTCTTTGACTATAATAATCAACAATACAATTTGTTTTACCTTATCTTTTTTATCTGAAATGAATCCAAGAACCCCCTGCTAACCTCTCACGTACCCCTGGGGTCCCTGTGCCCCTGGTTGGGAAACAATGGCCTAATGTAAGCTCCAATACTAAGTCAATTAAAATGCATAGAGTATGCAGTTTGTATCCTACTTAGAGGAGAGACTATATGAAAAAACAAATAAGAACATATACATATTAAACGTCTACATTTTAAAGTAACATTAATGATCAAAACGTTGATGCCACAGTTGAGAATCGAACCCCGTTCCCCCCACATGGAGGTCTGGCGCTCAATGAATTGAGCTATTGTTACACTGTGAAATGTTCTCTAATATTTGTTTAGTCCACTGTTATCTAAACAGCAGTGTTTTTCTAGCCTGGCTAACGCCAGACTGCTGTGTGCGCTCGAATCTTTTCGAACTTCACAACAGCCTGGGGACCATGGCCGACATTTTTCCATGGATTTGGGCACCAATCACAGAACGAGGAGGGACGGTAAGACGATGACGCGCTATTTGACATACGGAAGCTTGTAGTTTGTTTAGGGATAAAAAAAATAAAAAAATATTTACGGATCCAACATGACAGCAGCAGACGCGATGCCATCTTTCGATCAAGCTTTAGAACGTGTTCTAAATAGTTTAGCTCAAAAGTTTACAGCAGGTACGTCATACGTCATCTGATACCATGATACGATTGGCTATGGCTACGTGCAGACGCATGAGAGACATTCGTAGCGCCCAATAAACGGCTATGGACAATCGTAAACCACACCTCTCCTACGAGAAAATGAATTGGTGGTCCCCAGACTAAATATCACTTGTGATTTTAGTCTGTCGTTAGCCAGGCTAGTGTTTTTCAGTTATAAGGTGTACATACAAATAACATGTTTGGACCAGTGTTTATGCTGAAGCGGTTTGACAGACGGTTACGTCCAATCAAACACGATTACGATTCTGACGTCAGCAAGAGACGTCTTTTCCCCCCTTTTCCTAAAGTCCCGGACCGGAGCAAAAAACTCACAAAGGGTTACAATGGCTTAGACGGTGGAGCGGGTCGTCTATAATCGCAGTAGACAGTTCAAATGCCACTTTGCCCACCTCCTGTATGAATGCAGTGTATGAGTGAGTGTTGGAGGTGGTTAGAGGGTCCAATGGTGCAGTAGGGCAGACACGCTTCCATCAGTCTAACCCTGGCAGCTTTGGCTGCAATAGAAGTTTATCACAACCAAATATGGAGTGAATTAATAATGACAACACACACACACACACACACACACACACACACACACACACACACACACACACACACACACACACACACACACACACACACACACACACACACACACACACACACACACACACACACACACACACACACACACACACACACACACACACACACACACACACACACACACACACACACACACCACACACACACACACACACACACACACACACACACACACACACACACACACACACACACACACACACACACACACACACGCACGCACGCACGCACGCACGCACGCACGCACACGCACACGCACACGCACACGCACACGCACACGCACACGCACACGCACACGCACACGCACACGCACACGCACGCAGATTTATGACAAAGTTAAAAAGCAAGCTACCTGTTTGGGAGGGCTTAACCACTTCTTTTTTTGTTTCCTTCTCTGAATCAGACCAGGAATTTGTGAGAAGTTGGTAGTCATTAAAGTTTTTCCATACTGAGATATGTTCTTACCTGAGCTTAGACGAGTTGATGTGTACCTGTCTGGTCTTTGTGCGTGCCCTCAGTCACGCAAAACGACCAAAGATGTTGTTAGTGCAACATGACGAGTGGTAGTGGTATTTTTATAAATAAAAGCCAGACATCTTTTAAGGCATGCTTTTAAGGCACACAGGTTCGACCCATAAGGACAGAGGCAGCATGTTCCTTTTACATAATCCATTTATTTTCTATGTGTCGGCAGTATAATTGATTTAAAATAGAGGTTGTTCCATGTAAAAAAAAAAAAAATACTACAACTTGTGTATCTCTGCTATTGCAAGCAAAGGTAGCTGCCTAGTAAGTGGCTCTGTTCTTCAGTGCTGGTTTAGTAAATGCACTGTCCAACAATTATGTTCATTTGTGTTATTTCAAAGTGTGTATTTGCATGTGGTGTTTTGTGTGATTTATCTTTTATTTGATGTATTGCTTTGTTATTCATGGACATGATTATGTTGACAGTTTTGTTTTGTTCTAAAACCACACTTTTGAATATGTTCAAGCTACAAACAACATGCTGATGCTACCATTAGTGATATCTTGATTAGCTGTGGCAATGTGTTAACTCAAATTGTGTTCTGTTCAAAGGCGAGGCAGCTGTGGTACAAGGACAATTGTTAGGGAGCCATGGGGCGGTGGCCGTGAGGACACAGCAGCTTGGTGCCCGCGGCAGGTGCTGTGCCCTGGCGGCCTCCAGTGGTGGCTTACACCCCAGGCAATGGTACGTAAAGTGAGATGAAGGATTCCTCATTTACTGTTCGCGTGTCGGCGCACCCATTGTTACACAAAAGTTGTCAGTGAGGAAGAGCCTCGGTACAGCTAGGGCCCAAGTAAGTTTCAAGTGATTGTGTCTGTCAGCTGGTCGTTCTTAGGGCACCTCATCTAGCCTGTACACGGGGTGGAACGATGAGGAGGTTGCAAAGGTGTAACCAAACCAGTTTGTTCGTGTTGACGGTACACTATTTTGGCCTTCTGAGGGTGGCTCACACTGCCCTGACAGCAGTAGATGGTATGAGATGTAGGGGCCGCTGTATGAGCCGTACCCGTGTTTCCTCGTTCATCGCCAGTGCTCACGCGCAGCTGTTGCATCGGATATGTCATGTAAGTAACCAGATTTAGTCTACTCGTCCGTGTTCTCTAATTGTGTAATGTGCCGTTAAGGCCCCTCGTTCGTGTTGCTACGGACATTGGATGAGGTTGCATGAGCGGCTGTAGTAGCTGCCTCGTTACGTTTAATTTTTTAGAATTGTGCCGTCACGCAGTCCTGTCTAAACTTTTGTTGGCAGTGGCTGTGGCACGGTGCGAGGGCCCATGTTTTTTTTTAAAATGTTGTCGTTGTGTGCGTGTGATGTATGCAGTTGTGTAAATGTGTAATCGTCGGGACGCCGATTAAATTTGGGGGGATGAGTGTAGCAGGCTGGACTTGCCACTAGATGGCACCAGCCCTAAAATATAAATAGCCCCTGCTTTAGCTTTACTGTTCTCTGCTACCGCCCCCACGCACGCCGCCTACCGTCCCTCTTCCGGGTAGTCACGGAGCGTTAGCTGCGGGCGGCTCACAGGTAAACAGTATTCTCTTTATTGTAACTACCGTGTCTTTAAATAGTTTGTGATCAGGCGATCGTATCACTTTTAGCTCCGGCCTGCGCCGCGATGTTCAGAGGCCGGCTATGGTGGCCGATGGCCTGGCTTTTGTCCTCCGTGTGGGTTCCTCCGGTTGTTTGGGTCCTGACAGCGCGTGCCTCTGCGCTCGGAGGAGGTACGTGTTTGTTTTGGTCCACGCAAGAATAAGTGATGATTACGTAGCCTAACGTTTCTTTTTCTAAATAGGTCTCCACGCAACACCATGGCTGTCTCGCCTTTTACCTCTGTACCCATGTCGTCTGAGTTATTTCCCTCTACTGTGATAAATCCATTGGGATACTCTGATAAAAGTAAATGAACAATTGTGCCCACGCTGGTCACAACCAACGTGAGAAGGAACTGAAACGTAAACCTGTTTTTATGGTACTTGGTACTGTACAAGGAAATGAAATCCAAATAACTTATTGAGCTTAACACAAAGTAAATAAATGAAACCTTATATTTTTGTAATGGAACGGTCTATGCCTCTTATTCAATTACGAACTTGTGTGTCCTTTAGTGCTTGTTAATTCAAGCTGGCGTTGTTATTTTAGTTATTCAAGTATATTATGTTTAGTTTCTAAACACCCTAACCACTCGTCATGCCACATATGCTTTACTTTTATGTCTTTCTTTGGGATTTCATACTTTACACAGATCATCAGTTTTCGTTATGTTCAGTTGTACACTTAAGCTTTCAGTTAGTTCACAGTTCAAAAGGAGGGAGGAAGAAAGACAGCAGCGACAGGCCACCTAAATGTAAATAAAAAAGGTTAGTTACGGAGCACTAGTAAAATAAAAGCTAACCACGAAGCACGGCAAGCTTACCGACGCACGCCCATCTCTAGCTCAAGTCGGCCGGTCCGGTGCTTCGATGGCACCCCGGGTACGCGAGGGCCCCAAGAGAGCAATGGATGCTAAGGAGTGGTGGGCGTTGAGGCTCTCAACCACCCGCGACGCTAGAATTAAACTTGCGTTAATGGCTAAACCAATAGTTAGGAATGAAGAACGAATAAACAATAGCTACTTGGACCCGTGGAACAGCACGCACAACCCTGGGCCCAGCCCAACCAGGCCGGAGGACGCCAGTGAGGAGACAGAGGAAGTGCTGTGAACCAGGGTGGCTTTTATAATTAAACACTAGCGCCCTCTGCTGTCCGTTTTGATATTTAAAATGCATAAGTTTTATAATAAAATACATAAAACTGATAATGCCACATTAACATTTGGCCTCTCCCAGTATATTCCTGTAGCTCCAAACGGAGGTGAAGTTAGAAGCTACCACGCTCTTCCAAAGCTCTTCCAAAGACTAGACAGGTACGTATCAACTCGTCTAAGCTCAGGTAAGAACATATCTCAGTATGGAAAAACGGTGGCCTATTGCTTTAATGTATGAAATTAAGCATCATCATAAGCCCTCATTACTTTAGGGCACACTCTGCACACTGCAAAGTAATTTAAAATATATCATACATATGTAGCAAGACGAGTGGTGATTGTATATTTTAGCAGGATTCAATTTAAATAAAACTAAAGACAACGCCACCGGAGAGAAGGCCCCGGACCTCTAGAAAGGCTCGTAGGTTCGTTCATTGATGGAGGACAGAAAATGTTCCAAAAGTATACATGATATTTATTTATCACATTTGTTTCCTTTAAAATCTTTTGTTCATATTTCCATTCTTTTAAGACCTTGGGAAATAATTCAGTCCATAGTTCATCGTGTAACAATTATTCTTTTAACAGAAAAGGTCCATACAAAACGGACACTAATAAAACAAGAAAACCAAGGGGAAAAACAAGGCAGCAGGAGAACATAAAGCAGCAGGATATGACCAAAGCCCTCGACCGTCGCACACCCGCACGAGCTACTCTGCCATCCCGGTGCTTCGATAGTGCTCACACCGCACCCCAGCAGACCCCGGAATGCCAACCGAGCAGAGCTTTGGACGCCATGTGATGGTGCGCTATGAAGCCCTCAACCACCCGCGACACTGACAGAAGACGTAAACACACCCTGGGCGCTCCCCAGCCCAGCGGACCCAAGGCGGAAGTACGGAGAATAGCAGAGGACGAGTGAAGAAAGGGAGAGGCTTTTATATGATTTTAAGGGGTCGAGCGCCATCTGCTGATGTTCCGATGCTATATACTAATAATGAATAATAAAGATCTACTAGCTTATATTTACAATAACATTGGTAATGCCACACATATACAGTCGGGGGGGGGGGGGAAGTATTTGGCCAAAATCCAAGAGAAAGTCTATGGGGAACTGACCAAATACTTTTTTCCCCCACTGTATATAGTTACAACCTATGTTTTAATGTAGCCTACTTCCAAATTACGTAGGGATGACCCAAATGAGACAATGGTGGCATCATGATGCGCCTGGTCATGCCTCTCTAATTCACACTGGAATGCATATGGTCAGAGCGCAGTGGGCTTTTACAAACACAGAAGGTACTGTGAACAAGTCAGAGGTTACAGCTCATACCATTGTGGCCTTTTGATAATGGGGTTTTGTTTGGGCTCACAATATCTAGCTGGAAAGAGAGTGAGAGCGAGTGGGGGGCGAGGGAGAGAAAGAGACAAAGTGAGGGATGGGGAAGGTAGTGGGGCCGTTTATTATAGTAGCTACTGTAGTTATAACATAGTGTAGTGTTTCTAACGATAGTTACTACTACTGTAGTTATAACATAGTGTAGTGTTTCTAACGATAGTTGCTACTACTGTAGTTATAACATAGTGTAGTGTTTCTAACGATAGTTGCTACTACTGTAGTTATAACATAGTGCAGTGTTTCTAACGATAGTTGCTACTACTGTAGTTATAACATAGTGTAGTGTTTCTAACGATAGTTGCTACTACTGTAGTTATAACATAGTGTAGTGTTTCTAACGATAGTTGCTACTACTGTAGTTATAACATAGTGTAGTGTTTCTAACGATAGTTGCTACTACTGTAGTTATAACATAGTGTAGTGTTTCTAACGATAGTTGCTACTACTGTAGTTATAAGTTATAACATAGTGTAGTGTTTCTAACGATAGTTGCTACTACTGTAGTTATAAGTTATAACATAGTGTAGTGTTTCTAACGATAGTTGCTACTACTGTAGTTATAAGTTATAACATAGTGTAGTGTTTCTAACGCAACCAAGTCTCTTCAGAAAAACGTACCCCAGGTACGCTTTTACAATATGGGATTTACGTACCAGTAATACGTATTTTTGCAAAATTACGTTGGTTATTTACGTTTTACAAATTAATTCAAATAACACGTTCACGCGGAATTTTACGGAGCTTGCCGAGTGTTTTCCAAAGTTCTCCGAAATCTCCGACAACATTTCTCTGCAAAAAGACTTTTACTAAAGCCTTGTTTTTACCTTTCGCTGTCTTCATCCCACAAGTCCCACAAATGTGCAGCTACCTCTCTACCATGCTCTTGTTTGAGTGCATGATCCGATAAACTCCTGCCGGGTCTTTGTGGAGCTTGTAGCGGGGGAAAGTGCCTCCTCTTCGGGCTAGCTTAGCCCCACAGACCGCTGGAGTCCCATGGAGGCTCGTCCCGCTTCTTCCGTAATAGTCGTTTGGGTGAACGTGATGCCAAGCGTCCACGATGATATAAATGTCCTTAGGTTTGCCTCACTCAGCCATTTAAGGTTAAAATCAAGCATTTATTGATCATAATTTTGACATAGGCGCGTAATGACCAGCTGTTTTGAATGACACCCGCCTCAATCAATGACACGCGTTCAAAATTGTGACATCACTAAGAAGGCGGTCAGAACACGTAAACCTGTACACCTGATTGGCTGTGTCAATCAATTTTTGTATTGTAAAATATTAATATTAGTCTTATTTAGTGAATTATTTATTTACTAGTATGTTTTATTAAGTTATTATTATGTTTCTTTCCTTACAGTCTGTCCATGAACAAATATATATTATTGAAACAAATAATATTATCTGGATTATAAGACTTAATGCATTTTTATGTGACAAATGTTTCTTAACATGAGTAAAATTAAGGATAAAACAATGGGATGGATACATGAATATTTTAGGCTCCACAGTTTTGACATCTGATGCTTCAGCCTGAAGAGACTCTGCTATGGATGCAGGTGTGAAGTGGCACATGTCTTCATCGTCTAATATGCATAATATATAGTACAAATGCAATTCATTCAACAGTTCTTGCTTATGTTTGGACATGATCAATATAAAATATACATTTGAAAATAGAATATAAAGTTTAAAAAAAGCCTCTAGACAAATTACTATCTGTATATCCAATGTAAATAAATGTAGAAATAATTGTATTTCAATTATGGATAAAAAAATGAGCAAAGTCCAGCGCCTTGTCCTCTGTCAATGAAGCTCAGGTGTATAATGCGTGTATAATGTGTCACAATAGACTGTTTCTGCAGGTAACAATAGCACAGTATATTTCATAATGTAGCCTAAACAAACCCATTTAATTACAAACCTCTCATTGTGCATGAACCTTTTGGGGTATGCCAGTGTGATCACTTACGGTGATAGCAGCAGAGCAACCCAGAACTAAGGAACTTTGTTACAACTACTGTAGTTACAACTAAGGAAGATTATTGATCATTTGAGTGCCTTTTCCTGAGTTTTCATCTCTATTCCATTGGATAAATCTTATAACCTTCACCTGTTGTGGTAAAGTCATTGACTTATTAGCTCAGTCTAACCCAATACATATAGTATATTGTATCAATAGCTTGTCTGTTCTGTGAGCTGTATCATTACACATGCATTCAATTTGGGGAATACAAATTCTTACTTTTTTGTGGTGTAATGTGGGCAATACCTTTTCCTATAATGTGCTGCTCTTGGTTTGTTAGTGGATGAAATCTGAGGATGTGAGAAATGTTTGCTCTGTGATATGTTGTTTTTGATGCACAGAAATAATCTCTTCTGTTTGGAGACAATAAAGATGAATCTAATCTAATGAGCCCATGACCAATCAAAACTTAGATATCTGCCTATAGTCGTCGAAAGTATGACCTGATCTGCTCTTTGTTCTGACATCCTTCTTAAACAGTTTAACTTTAAGTCTTTGGGATATTATTTTTAACTGTAGCCCTTGAACAGCTGAATGCTCTTGAAGTACTGTAGCCCTCTGCTCTAAAAAGGTTGGAGACCCCTGACCCTGGCCCTACGTGTTAGACATATTTTTATTGAAGCAATCTTGTGTTATTGTGACCCTGCCCGGGCTCGAACCCGGAACCTTAGAGTCGACGTGTTTTCCAAAAAACTGATCGCTAAAGAAAGGAGACGGCCTGCTTTCCTCCACGGAGCACCACAACGTGTGTAGCGAGCGACACGCCATGATGACATCCGAGTAGTAGACATAGCTATGGGCAGGGCGCCCCCTAGTGGTGCGATATGCTGGAGCCAGGACCTGCGCTATCCACTGGGCTATCGACCACCGAGAGAGTTCGGGACCAGAAGTGCTATTTATCATTAACGCATCAAAACACTATGGTAACCATGGAAATCTCAGAATACGTTTGTTATGTGATGATGTCATTATTCTACTTCCGGGTCCAACAGAACTTTAGCCCACTATAATGGGATTTAGCTGATTATAACCTGCTGTAGAGCCGACTAACGCTCTTTCTGAACATCTGATCGCAAAGAAATATTACATTCACTCTGGCTTTTCTTTAGTAATGCTTTTCTGACATTAATTATCAAATGATTTCTTTTTCCATACACAATGAAGGCTTATTTTAGATATAACAATATCTTCATTTTGCCTGGAGAAATGGTGAGCTATATCATAAGAGTAAACTCTAAAAGCTTCATTTAAAAAAAGTGCTAAAAAAATGATGGAAATACAACAAAAAAGTGACTTAAAAAGCAACAAAAAACCGACAAAAACAGATTAAACAAGAGGCAAAAACACTATTAAAAAGTGATGAAAAAGCAACAAAAAGAGACCCACAAAAAAGCCACATATAAGTGACAAAAACGAAACAAATAAAGCAACAAAAGAGAAATTAAAACGTGTCGGAAAAGCAATAATAACACAATTTAAAAAGTGACGAAAACATGACAAAAAAGCTTTAAAAAGTAAGGAGAAAAAGCGATGAAGAAAGCAACAGAAAGTGACAAAAACACGACAAAAGAAACAGAACAAGACAAAACACTGAAAAACAGAAAAAAAGAGACAAAAACACAACAAAATGTGACAAAAACGTGGCAACAATCAATTCTGTAGTTCTTAGCGTTCAAATAAGGCGTTACCCTGTCCTTTAGGCTGTCGGCTTCAGTCGAGAAGCTTTAAGTTACATTAAAGCTTCTTTGTTACATTAAAGAAGCAGTAAGTTACATTAAAGTGCAAATGACTGTGCTCTAAATAGTCTAGTTATGTTCAATACAAATTTGCTTAACTTTACAATTCAAATATGCCCTTTAATGTTGTATTTCAGTGTTTCACAGAGGTCTGAGACTATTTAAGTGATTATGTCATTAGTGTGCCACATTGAATTTGTTTTAAAATGGTGTTTTCCATTTTATAGATTGCACAGGACTTTCTTGTCCTGCATGGGGACGCTGCATCAAAGTTGTTTGAAACTTGGCTACCCATTTATGCTGAGAAGATCCTGCACCTGGCAAGACGGGAGGGGAAGTTGATATCGCACCTGGATGGATTAACACAGGGTAATTAGGCCCGAGCGCCATCAGGGCTGGCGAAGGGGCTCTTGTAATCGTATAGAGCGCAGATGTGCAATGTGCGCGGAGCGCACAAAACGAGCGCGAAGCGCTCGCCTCCTCTCAAACATACACTAACGCACTCTTCTCGTCGTGCACGTTCCGTGCACGTGCACATGTATCAGAAAATGAACATTGTAATTGGATGGTGCGCGGAGCGAAGCAGAGCGCACTCCCCCAAAGTGCAAACAAAACAGATTTTGGCCCAAAATTCAAACCCGATCCGACGCAACTTTTGACTATTTCCAAATTTTGAAATTCAAAATAGTGGCGCGATAGCGCCACCTCCGTTTTTTTTTAACATTGCGAGATAGGACTTGGCCAAAATGAAGTTTGTCGTAGAATCATAAAAATCGGCACAGACGTGCATCATGACAAGTTGACCAAAAAATATTATTACGGCAATGCCGTCCGCCATATTGGGTGTCGGCCATTTTGGATGACAGCCCGCGAAGCGGGAATCCGCCTTTATTTTTCACTTCGTACAAAATCTATCTCCTCCTACAGCGTTTATCGGAACGACCTAATTTTGGGTGGAAAATAATCTTGAGAAGTAGAACTTTAAAAGTTATCCAAATTACTTGTCTAAGTTTTACGGTTTTTATGCGGCGAAGCCGCAAACTGTACGAAGTATTTTGAGATTTTTCGCAAACAAAAAATGGCTCCCATTCGCACATATGAAGCCCGATTTCGCTCATTTTGTTATCAGTTGTTAAAGTCTCAGTCCTAAACACTTTCATTTGGCAAAATTCAAATTGGGGGCGATAGCGCCCCCTATAGGAATTATATGGAGAGTACAAATTTTAGTTTTACGAAAATTAAAATAATTTGGCACAAAATTCTATTTGGTCGTTCCGATCAGAAAAGTCAATTACACCCATGCCATATTTTTCACGGTGTTGCTGTAACGATGACCAGAACGTCCCATTTTATTATGATGGAAAAATGTTAAACTCCATAATTCAGCGATAAGTGAGGAACCAAAGGTTATCCAAAGTACTTGGATAACCTTTGTGGATGATCTGCGGCGTAGCCGCAGCCCTAAGTAAAATGTAAAAATATGCTTCAGTTTGCAGATATAGTGTGATACAAATTCATACAAATTTTTCTCTGTATAATGTCAAAATTGAGCACGGAGTGCGCGTTAGCGCATTCCAATAATCCTAAAACTAAGAGCCTTGGGAAAAAAGTTAAAAACAAACATAAAGGCAGTAGCAATACCATAATTTTAGATTGAGGGAGGCAAAAAGGCGCGAAGCGCCCCCTTGTTTTAGGCAGGGCGGTCGGCGAGGGCCGATAATCGCCGCTTGCGGCTATATTATATTATTGTTTTCCATCTTTGCAAATGTCAATATTGGTTTGTATCAATGTAAGGTTTCCCCAGCAAGGCCGGTCTCGCTCACTAGGCTGCGTTTGTCCAACTAGTGTAGAAAACTCGCAAAAGGACCTCGAGCTCAACTGGGGGACACATTACTGAACGGGGTCTCTGTGGCAGCGCTACCTGTGGCTATAGGCTGTGGCACCTCTCAATGTAGTTGAGCTCCACATAGGTGTTTTTTTCTCACCTAGATCCTCAGAGCCCTGCCATGCATGATGCCTCTATACCAATAGTTAGAATGTGCTGTGTGTATCTATACAGGTGCTCGTCATATAATTAGAATATCACGAAAAAGTTCATATATTTCTATAATTCAACTTAAAATTTGAAACTAATATATGATATAGACTCATTACATGCAAAGTGACATATGTATGTCAAGCCTTTATTTCTTATAATTTTTATGATTTTGGCTTACAATCCATCAAAAATATTCTAATTTTATGAGATTTAGAATTTAGGGTTTTTATAAGCTGAGCCATAATAATCAAAATGATAACTGTTAGAGAAACTAACAATGATGATCGAGAGGATTGATGAAGAATAGGCAGCAGTCAGGATCTCTTATGCAGGAGAAGTTTATTTGCCATCGTTACGGGACCCGGAGACATGAACTCAAGACATTGTGCCAGTCCTAACATTCAAGTCTGTCTATGCTTCCACAGAAGAGACGTAAATACCATCTGAGAGCGTCATCCTAATACGCACGCAAAACATTCAGTGGCTGATAGCCGGCGCCTGAGCACCTCAGTCAAGGCTATAACAGAGATAGTACGACTGTACAGCTTGACCCACGGGTAGTACGACATTACAGTTTGACCCAGTATGATAAATGGCGATTTAATATCTCTAACAATAACAAATAAAGGCTATACATTTCTCACTTTACATGTAATGAGTCTAGTTTCACAATTTAAGTTGAAATGCACTTTTTCATCATATTCTAATTATATGACGAGCACTGGTATGTGGGGGTAGGAGGAGCAGGTTTGACATTTTTTTATGATTTTATTTTTGGCGAAGTGCTTTCGGTTGCATTTTTTTTTATGTATGAAAAGTGCTATAGAAATGGTTTGGTTTGATTTAGGACAGATGGGGTTACCTCACCTGGTTTCCACTGTTTGTAGCATGTACCATGGCCTTGACAGGTCTTGTTCCACACCGTTCCCTGTCTCTTCTCCTACTATGTTCAGGTTTGAAATTAAAATTGTTCTTTCTCAAAGGCTGTCAGCTGACTGTCCCACTCACGGCAAGAGCCCACACCACGGTGAGAGTCTCTTTGTGGCTTTGGCACGCATGCTGCACACTCCCAGGTGCTTCTTCTCAGGTAGTGTCCCCCTAAAAAACCATGTGGGCACACCCCTTCCTCCAAGAGCCCCGCTCTAGAGATCTCTGCCAGCTTCCGGCCCACTAATAGTGGGATTAATTAAATTACAACCAGCTGCAGGGCAGGAACTGGCTGCACGTAACAGTTAGCAGAGGTTTTATGTTAGTTGGATACTGATTAACAAAATGACAGGTATGCCATTCCACATTGTATTGATACAGTACCTATAATGTCTTCCTGCAGATGACATTGGAGAACTCGCCCTGAGGCAGCTTCCAGCCTTGCTTCCTCCAACCGCCTACAAACTTGGCCGTGGCCGCAGTGCAAAAATGGTTCGCCACACCATTGAAGAATGCAACATGGCCTTCATCGACCATAAGCCTGTAAGTCTTCCAGTACATCTAAAGGGGAACTTTTTTCTTTTCATTAACAAACCTGTTATTCCTGGGCTCAAGAATGTGCACAAATGCACACACACGCATATCCAGGTTTGTTTTACCATAATTGTGGGGACAGACATGAAAATGGCTTGAGAATAGTTGGAAAGCCTATCTACAAGCTTACATGATGGTCACTATCAAACCATCCTCGGCTTTTAAAATATCTCTGCAGTGCCACTGTATGGTCGCCTCCGCACCACACAGCACTGATTCAGTAATTTGTCTAAAATGTTTCCCAAGAAAGTAACGAGTGCTGAAATTAACGTAGTTATAATAAGAAGGTTAATGCTTTTGTGTTTTAGTCCATTCAGACCTGGCTGTATGAGGTTGACTCTAAAGAAGTCTTCTAAATCTACAAAGAATGTAATTGATTTATGGCTTCTTAGGTCAGTTCAGGTCTGAATCCTTTTTTAAATTGTTTTCTGCAATGTGAGCTGTATGCCATAACCATCAAGACAAAATTAAAGATGCACTGAATCGTTTCCAAATTGTAAACCTAACTAGACTTTATCTTCAAATAATATTTTTTCTTGTGTCTTTTTTTTTATTCCACTACACTAGTTGGTAGACATTTGTTCCTTACTCACTCATACTCTCTCATGTGGCATTTAAAAGCATGTATTGGGATATTATTTTTAACTGTAGCCCTTGAACAGCTGAATGCTCTTGAAGTACTGTAGCCCTCTGCTCTAAAAAGGTTGGAGACCCCTGACCCTGGCCCTACGTGTTAGACATATTTTTTATTGAAGCAATCTTGTGTTATTGTGACCCTGCCCGGGCTCGAACCCGGAACCTTAGAGTCGACGTGTTTTCCAAAAAACTGATCGCTAAAGAAAGGAGACGGCCTGCTTTCCTCCACGGAGCACCACAACTTGTGTAGCGAGCGACACGCCGTGATGACATCCGAGTAGTAGACATAGCTATGGGCAGGGCGCCCCCTAGTGGTGCGATATGCTGGAGCCAGGGACCTGCGCTATCCACTGGGCTATCGACCACCGAGAGAGTTCGGGACCAGAAGTGCTATTTATCATTAACGCATCAAAACACTATGGTAACCATGGAAATCTCAGAATACGTTTGTTATGTGATGATGTCATTACTGTCTCTACTTCCGGGTCCAACAGAACTTTAGCCCACTATAATGGGATTTAGCTGATTTTAACCTGCTGTAGAGCCGACTAACGCTCTTTCTGAACATCTGATCGCAAAGAAATATTACATTCACTCTGGCTTTTCTTTAGTAATGCTTTTCTGACATTAATTATCAAATGATTTCTTTTTCCAAGGCTTATTTTAGATATACAAATATCTCTATATTTTTCCTGGAGAAATGGTGAGCTATATCATAATTAGGAATAAACTCTAAAAGCTTCATTTAAAAAAAGTGCTAAAAAAAGGATGGAAATGCAACAAAAAAGTGACTTAAAAAGCAACAAAATAGCGACAAAAAACACAATAAACAAGCGACAAAAACACTATTAAAAAGTGATGGCGAGATTCACAAAGAGTGGACTGCAGCTGGAGTCAGTGCTTCAATAACCACCACGCACAGACTTATGCAAGACATGAGTTTCAGCTGTCCCATCCCTTGTATCGAGCCACTCTTGAACAAGAGACCGCATCAGAAGCGTCTCGCCTGGGCTAAAGACTAAAAGGACTGGACTGCTGCTGAGTGGTCCAAAGTTATGCTCTCCTATGAAAGTTTCTAAAGGAAATGCAATGAAAGTTGCATTTCCTTTAGAAATCAAGGTCTTAGAGTCTGGAGGAAGAGAGGCACAGAATCCTCGTTGCTTGAAGTCCAGTGTAAAGTTTCCACAGTCAGTGATTGTTTGGGGTGCCATGTCATCTACTGGTGTTGGTCCACTGTGTTTTCTGAGGTCCAGGGTCAACGCAGCCGTCTACCAGGAAGTTTTAGATGAAGTTTTAGATGCTTTCTGCTGCTGACCAACTTTATGGAAATGCAGATTTCATTTAAAAAAAAAAACAACAACAACAAAATGTGACAATAACGTGGCGACAATGCAACAAACGCGATAGATTTTGTAGCTCTCAGTGTTCAAATAAGGCATTACACTGGCCTTTGTAAGCTGTCGGCTTCAGATGAGAAGCAGTAAGTTACATTAAAGTGCAAGTGACAAATTCACTTAACATTACGATTCAAATATGCCCTTTAATGCTGTATTTCAGTGTTTCACAGAGGTCTGAGACTATTGAGGTGACCCTAATTTCAATATTGTGTTAGTAAAAAATATCACTATTTATATAACTAAGCCTACTATATTATGATTATTTAAGAAATAAAATATAATTTCCTCTGCCAATTTAGTCTGCATTTTACCGATGGGGAAAACAGGTATTTAATAGGTGTGTTTAAGATGAGCCAGGCGGGCTCAGGCGCTGCAGGCAGCTGCAGGTGGGCGGCGCACATTGCTGCAATAGACACACACAGCCTGATGCTCCCGCGAGTTCAAGGCGCCTGGAGTGCCTGAGCCCGCCTGGCTCATCTTAAACACACCTATTAATAATTTAGTTTATGTGCAATATGAAAAACTATATTCAAAATCAAAATTCATTGTGGTCTTACATTCCCAATATGATTTTTGAAAAGTAGGCAGAATTAGATTTCCTATGAAACTTTCAGATTTCCACCAACAGGTTCTTTTATATTGGAAACTTATATTCAAGCACTATTACTGTTTTGTGCTTTTAGTAAGACAGACGTTTTTTTTTACCTGCTTTACTAGTTTCGATCACATCGAACCTTCTTTCTTACTAAAATAACAAAACATTAATAGTCTAATTGAAGAAGACAGTATGAACATTTTACAAAGTTATATTCAAGCACAATTTCACACCACAAAATACACCAGTGTGGAATAACAGGTATGTATTGGTGAATAGAAAATCTCTTTTTATTTCAGAATGGTTCTCTAAAGGTGTCTGGGCTATTGCCCACTTCATGGATGAGGAAGGAAATGTTTTACAACATGTTGATTTCTGTGACAAATTTCAAATTAGATGTACCCAGTAATGAGCTGAAACTATTTTATAACTCATTATTATTGATTATTATTACCAACCAAAATGCAGAGAAACTGGCTTCTTTTATAGACAATCTTATAGAATAATTGCCCTTTTACTTTTTTTTCAATATGTAAATGCAATTTATGCCATTTATAACCTGCCCCGTTCTTTTTATCTATTTATTTTCTAAGATGTGCACTGCAGTCTCTTAGTAAGATTTCTACATTGTACCTAATTTGTTTGTATTTGCTTCTTTTAATTAAATAAAAAAAAAAAAAAGGAAAAAACGTGTATGTGCAGTAAGAGCTTCTTTCCACTGAGAGGCGCTGTGGTTCAATACTATTACCGAAGGCAAAAACCTGTGCTGTCGACATGGAATCCAAACAGTGGTTAAAAAAGCGGCAAACATGGCAACACGATGCATTTCTGAGCATTTATTCGAGCCGAGGCTGACCATGCAAAACACAAGTAGTAAATGAGGTGAGTACCTTAAACTAACTACAGACTAATCATGATCAAAGTAATCTGAGCGTGCACGATTTTGATGAGAGTGGTACTGGGCTGGAGCATGGTGCGTATTACCTCAGCGCTCACCCTCCAAAATAATCTGCGAAAGAGACCTGGGCCGCACGCAGGCGCGCTCTTGGACTGACGTGCAAAGACGAGGGCCGGATGACAGATGGGTGGGCAGGATTTGATGCGTGTGCGCTGCTTTCTGAAGCTCTGTGGAGCACGAGCAGGTGTGTGCGATCCCACTGGGGAAACGGCGACAGTCTGGAGAGTTGAGTCAGCCAGGACTGAAGTTAACAACATCTAATCAGTCCGAGATCGGAGGCGAAAAACTTTCAGAGGGGATTTGGGGAATTCTGCGTTGTGGTGCTGTGGGGTTGAATACTAGATTGTAGTAAGAGGATGGAGGAAAAAAATCTGCCAATGTGGCCTTTAATAGTCATTGGGCACTCATAGCGCTACATCAACCATTCACATTCTCGCACAGACACTGGAGGCAAGGCGGGTTAATGCCTTGCCCAAGGACAGTCTGCATCAGCAGGAGCCGGAATACGAACCACCAAACTTCTGATTACAAGTCAACCATCTGAGCCACCGTCTCTTCACATGACCTACCCCAGGGCAGTTACAGTGTAGCCTCACCGAGTGTGGAGTGTATGATGATGCAGAAAAGCGCTTTGCAAAATCTAATAAACGTACACTGTGTACCTCCATGAAGTCCTTCTCATTTTATACCTTCTTAATTTGTTCCATTCAAGAAGCAACTACTTACACTGTCCAATACACTCAACTAACTAAATGCCCAACGTTATAGAATAGTCAATCATTTTACAGTCAGAGCCTCAGTTGGATTCATTCTTCTCCAGAGCCAGAGTAGATGTGGCACTGTTGAGCTTCTCATAGAGATGTTTCATTGGCAAACAACACATTCTCCTTCAGGCTCACTGTCTCTTTGTGAATAACATCAACGCATTATTGAATTAGTATAAAACATATGGCTCTCTTCTGTACCTGTCAGTGTCTGTAGGCCGTGGCTTGTCTTACAGTAAGTGTTTCATTAACATTCACAATTCATTGTCCTAGTCTTATGGCTGCTTTGAATTTAGTATTCTATCTCTTGTAACTAGTTGTCATGCTCCTCATTCATTGCATCCCTCACCAGGCATGACCTCTTTGCTCCTCAGGGAAAATCTCCACAAGGCCCAGCTTCTGTAGATGGTGGACACTTGAGGCCAAGAGCTGGTTGAGCACGGATTAATTAAAGGCAACATGAGGCGGCCCTCTTAAGCTGCGAGTCCTTTTCTGAAGAGGTGAAGCATGACTGGGCTCACTCCCCACAACCACCATCCTGAAGCAGCCATTTGCTCATCAGCCAGAGCAGCCGGCGTTTGGGAAGGTACTTCTTAGTTGGTTGTAATGGGAATTTCAATCAACCACTGGCTAGGTCATCATTATTTTTATGGATAATTTAAATTGCATAGAGTATATAGTCTGCAGGCTCAAGTATGCACTCAAAAGTATATACAGCACTTGAAATTATGTTAGTGTCCTTTAAACTTGGAACTGGTGATACTTTTAGCTCAGAGAATGATACTGGGGAAACATTCTCCTGTAAGATAAAATGCCTTGTGAATGCCAGAGGTCGACTCTGTTGGTTCAAGTATTGATCATGAGGCGTGTATGTCTAATATGTGTATGTAGTGTGTGAGCATGTCTGCAGCACAATATACTGTGTTTGGAAAAATGACTTATAAACTATTGTTTTTCAGAGTCACTCAAGTAAATGTGTAGATTGCATTTTATGTGAGAAATGTTTTTTTTCTCAGGCATTCTGCCATCCCTCAGCTCTGAGGCGAGGCAGAAGCTCACAGTGATCTTTGCACAGCCGGAGTCGGTGTTGATCTATGACTTCAAGGATTTAACTCCAAAACATTAAATGACTCATCGCTGCCCGTTATAATGAGGACATCTCCCTAACTCAAAATGCAGACATAATCTGTCTCCCCAATGTGGACGGAGACATGTCAAAGCTACTAATAATTAAGACTTGATTTCTATTATTAGAAGTGAGGTGAGGGCTTACTGAGGTAATGAGATGCTTCCTCATTCATATTTATATTTTGCACTGCGACATGAATATTGCATGGCTTCTTGGCTTATTTGTTAAGTATGGCAGCACAAATGATACCCTGTGCATAAAATACCCGGGGGTTTTGTTAAGACAGTATGTGGCTATAGCTAATGTGTAATGGTTAATATATTCACTAAATTAAGTTATATTGGCTTTGTTTTTATTTTCTTCCCTCTTCAGCTTTTTTGCCCTGAAGTCGCCATAGCAAGTGCATGTGCCTCCTGGTTTAGTCTGATTTACATTTGGATTCTGCTCAGCCTTTTCTCTGTACACATTTCTTAGTTTTTGAGCCTTAAGTGTGGCACACACTGTAAACATGGCTCATAATAATGTTTTCCTGGTTGTAACAGGGCAGTATAGTTGATTAATTGTTAGCCTAATTTGTAATAGATGTTATTGGACTTCTCCAACATCTAGACATTTTTCGTCTTAAGAATTGGTGAATGATAGAAGAAGCTCAGATGCTCTGTTTGACAATAGCCACCGTGGGCTAGTTGCCCAGACGTAGCAGATGGGACAGGGCAATGTGGTTGAGTCTACGGCTTCAGTAGCTCTGTTGTTTTAGTTGTTGATTAAGCATTTTGTGTTTTGTTCATCTTGAACAGTAATTTTAATTTCACTTTTGAGATTTACATTTTTTACAGCCAATTACTTAATTATTTGTCGATGATTTTTACTAGTTGTCTCAGTTAATTTACTGCTTGTTGCAGCCTTGAGTTAAAACTTTCTTCAACCATAACCAATAATGTGTTTGCCCAATGGAGGCCTCTGCAGCTGGTGTTCACTCATGCAGAGCTATCACTGTCTTAAATGTTCTGTGTTGCCATTAGTCACTTTTATTACCATTAAGTGTGACAGTAATAGTAGTCTCATCTACTATTATTTGTCTTTTATACTTGTATGATGCCAAGAGGTGTTTGCATAAGATAACCTCAGGCCACTGAGGAAGCAAATAGCCCACAGCAAGCAGGAACTTCCGTCACTCTGCTCCAATCTGCTTCGGGGAAAGCCGACAGGGCACAGCCAGTCCAAGGAGACGGTACCTCAGCTAACAAAAGAACAATAGGCAGGTGATTAGCAGTGATCAGCCATGAATAGGACAGATAATGGGCAGTGATCATCTATGAAAAGGACAGGACTGACCGATACTGGTGTTCAGCAGGTTGTTAGAGACGCTCTACTTCAAAGGTGTTTACCAACATTTGAGAGTAGCTGTGATTAGAGGGGAGGAGTGGGCCAACCCCAACTCCTCCTATGGTCTTTATCTAAGCTGCGGGTTGAGCGGGACTTTAGTCCGCTGACGAAGCCTTTTGGATGAGAGGCGAAACGGTCGAAGACTTCAACTACTGAGTACAGAAGATGACTCAAGTACCTTCATTGAAGCTCCAGTCTATGTACAAAATTACTGGGACAGCATTTTAAGGAAGGGGGTTCGGGGGGGCTAATTAAAAAAATGGAAACAGAGTCTTTTAAACATGAGCTGCTTTTCTCTGCAGTCTGAAATATAAATATAAAAATAATAATTTTATTTTTGTTAGTGTCTGGCAGTTTTTATGTCAGCAGTTCTCCTGTAATGCCCCAGCCCCTGTCAGATTCGCCCCTGCTCAAAGTAGATTCTGCACAGCCTTCAGTCCCGCTGTCACTGGGCTCTGTGTGGCTGCGGAAAATAACCTCTAAAATGCTATAACTTTCGAGAAAACACCTTAAAACACCGAAAAGCCCCCAAGATTTCTGTCATTAATCCAGCTCTTACACATCGTATTTCTGTAGGCTGCCTGTCTGCACCGTAGCTTCAGTCCATTGTTTTGAACGTTTTCCTGTCCCTAATACATTTCTATGAATCTTCACCTCTTCACTCACTGTAGACAACTTTTAATGCATCCAAAGAAACACGTCGTATTTCTTCCTGCCTTTTCGCGCTGTATTGATTAGACGCACTTTGTCAGGAAGCAGAAAAAGCATGTGGCTAATTACCATATGTAAACATAGATGCGCCGCTTTTACGCAATGAATCCTGTCTTTCAACAGTTACACTCAAATAAATAATAACTATAAAGTCACAGCAAGTCATTGAGAGTCATTGGCCTCAAGTCCAAGTTAAGTCTAAAGTCACAAACAGCAAGTCCCAAGTCAAGTCTTTTAGAACTTTGGTCAAGTAAGTCTCAAATCCCGAAATTTGCGACTAGAGTCTGACTTGAGTCAAGTCATGTGACTCGAGTCTCCCACCGCTGCATATTACTACTTTATATTGCTGCACCTTCCTACACTGTATAACCATAGAGGACATTGTCTTTATACACCTGACCCCCAAAAGAGAAAAAAGCTGCCACAAAAATTAGGTCACATACTCTACTACTCTACACTTTTTCACCGAGATCTTCTATTGATGATGGGAGAGTGTGACCACTGCGCAAAGCAGTCTCCTGCACATCCCAAAAACCGCAACGGGGTTAAGATCTGGACTCTGTGGTGGCCAATCCATGTGTCTCGTGCTTTATGAACCACTTTTTCACAGATGAATACCCTGTTCATTCAGGATGTTCAGGTTCAGCTGATCTAATTCTTTGGGCACGTAGAGTTGCTGAATGTAGACGTCACCTGACCAACTGCAGCAACACCAGATCAGAACAGTTAGTTAAATCCACGCTTCAAGCTTTATTCTTGAAGAGGTTTTCAAAGTTGTCAACTGGACTTGGAACAGTTGAGGATGTTTTGCCTCTCTTCTTCTCAGAGGCTTCTTCTCACTTATCTGATGGATTTAAATATCAGTGTTGTCTGATCAGATGAGCGAGAAGAAGCCTCTGACAAGGGAGGTGAAATCTTCTCAACTCCTTCAGGTGGATGACTTTGAAAGCTTCTACTAAGATGGATACGTAACAAGTCCACACTGGGCCTGTGTCGATAATCAGCGTCTATATTCTGAACAGGGAAAGGCACAGCAACTAATATCCTCACGACTCACCCTCCACCATAGACAGCCACTTCAGCTTTCAGGATAGAATGCAAAACAATTGACTTATATGTTGACACATAAGAAAATAAATTATGTTGGAAAAAGAAAGCAATAACATGCATTTTTAACTCAATTACTCTAACCTTTGGTTTTATAAGTTGCCTGATGTGTTTAGCTCATGAAAGATAAATAAACATGAACCCCCAGATCAGACCTTGTTCTCCATTGCAATTATTACACTTTCACTGTGACATTTTTAGCTCAAACAATATTCACATCAGATTATTTGAATTAGCCAGACGCTTAATTCAATCAAGCCAAATGAAGGAGAATGTGATATGATTTGCCCGGGAACATGCATTAGCTGATGACATCACCCGCTCATTTCCTTCTCACACTTCCTACGGATCGGCCACAAACGTGAATGAATGACAAAAATAACAACAATTACACTGCGTCAATACCAATACTTACTACGCGACATTAACCATTGAAATTTACTCAACCCAATAACTTTTAGTCCAATGATGATTTTAACTCCTGGGGTAAAAGATTATAGTAATGTGGTGTTGATGATGGAGATAGAGAGCGGGGGCAATTTTTACTATGTGTGTGTGAATCCAAGTCATTCCCGGACCAACTGAAAGTCCTCCAGAATGTCCTAGGTCTTCCCCGGGGTCTCCTTCCAATGAGACATGCTCAAAACACTTCCTAAGAGAGGTGTCCAAGAGGGAACAGATGCTCGAGCCACGTCAGCTGGATCCTCTCGACATGGAGCACGTCAAGCTCCTACCGAGTGATCGAGCTCCTCACACTGTCTTAGGGAAACGTCTACATGTTATACAAAGTAAAGTCATGTCAGCCACTTATGTATGGGGTCAAGTCTACTGACCTTGTTGCCTGTTGCTAAAAGCGTTCAATTTATAACATTCGCTCTTGATTTCTATGAGCTCCTTACAATGTTACTGAATAATGTTATATGACATACTGTACTTCAAAAAGCAATAATAGCTATAAATAATAAGGCAAAAAAAAGCATAATAATGATGCATTTACAGGAGCCAGTTACTGCACTGCTCTGACATCAGCATCTGTGGCTCCTAGGCCCAGGTTTTGACCCGGCAACAATCGAATAAATATTCCTAAAGACCTCACTATAGCGCATGATTTGTTACTTCCTCTCAGTGAGTCAAAAAGTCTAGAACTATCAAATCATTCTCGTGGTCTGGTTGGTTCAGTTACATTGCTGCCTTGTGCTTGATTTTACCCTTGTTGTTTTACAGGTTATTGGACTGTGGCCTTGAAAAATTATTCAGGGATCTGGGGAGACAGCCATTGGTGATTATGGAGATACAGGAGGTGGATGTGAGGTGAGTTTGTGTGCACATTTTGGCACACATTGGGATATTGGAACATCCTGGTGTGGTGACATTTCCAGAACAAGTTTTTATATATAGCAGCTTGTTTCACCTGCGTCATCTGGAAGTAAAACAAGGTGGCACAAGGACAGAATTCTGGGATTTAGTTGGAATTGTGTGTGTGTGATTGTTGCAGAAACATATGTTGATAATCAGGATTTCTGTTCATTTGAAACCAAAGCCACAGCCCTTAGCAGCGCACGAGTTGGCATGTCATTTATGTTTAGTGTTAAATTTTCATGATACGTGTAAAACATTTAGAGCGAATGATTGGTGAAGCTGACAGAACAACATTATTGGTGGCGCCAGCATAATAAAAACGTGAACATAAACCTAATCTAACAAGAGCATGACTCACGAGGAGAGGTGGAACACACTAATAAAGCTTGTTCCCACAGACAGATGTGTTTTCAAACTGGAGACAAGATTTGTATGGGGAAATACAGCGCGCTCTTTTCATACAATACTTACTAACATTGCATTCTTCGAATTAGATACTTGTTTACTTTACAGAGGGTTATCCATTTATTTCAAGATTAGAATATCACTTCTGTCTATGGCCCACTGAGTCTTGTTGTTGTATGAAGGTATAATACTTTATTCCATACTTTCTGACTATGAGACTCTTAAGGATGGAAAAATAAAGTTCCCTTTCTGTCCTATCACTAAGCATTCATGTGTGCCCTAGAACACTATCGCTCGAAGGCTCTAGCCTAACCCTGGGTAGAATGCACCCGAAACCCACTTTACCTTCTATCACAGGGTAAAAATCACCCAAACATGTGCCTGTAGGAAAAAGTGTATTTTGGATTAGGAAAATACTCATGCCATCAAAGATGTCAAAGACAATGCTGAAGATACCCAGAGACCCATGACACTCAGATAAACGCAGCATAATGAAAATCACATACATTTATTTTGTGTTCTAGGGCTATAATGCTAATACTAATATTTTAAGATGAAACAAATCGTGCCAGGAATGTCCGCCTGCCACAGGCTTCACAAAGCACAATTTACTGATTGATTACTTTATAATTCAGCTCAATATATTTCTCAGCAACTGATTCTCGGTGGAACAATCTCACGTAGAGCGGTCATTAATGGTACTCTGTTTTATTGTATATTTATTGATTGCACATGTCACTGCTCATGGCCAAAGCCTAATGGTGGGATTGTCTTATCGTTGACATCTTGACAGCGGCTGTGCTTTATGAAGCATTAGGGCCACTCTGTGTATGTTTATGACCATTATCTGCAGTGGTCGCGTCGTTATGGTTTTGTACAGTTGTTTCTATTGGTCACAAAGAGAAGAAGAAAGACATGAAAGAACAGAGGAAACAGAGAAACCTATTTATAAATGTTTAATGAAGCAAGTATGATCTTTTCTTAACGTATTCTTCTGGTAATGTAGGTTTTAAGTAATTATCATCCAGTGACATGCATTGTAATTAACTAAAACAAATGTGTGAGTGAAATTTTGTATATCTATAAATAACCTCAATCTAGCTGACAAACCTACAGTCAGTTAGAAATCTTATCTTATTTTCCTTACGCTGCTTGTGGCCTTTTTAGATATCACCAGGATCATGGCATAGTCGGACTGTTTTCTCGATGAGTGTTGCCACTTTGATTTCCATTCCACTCTCATCTAAACTGACACTTTAATATGCAGCTTGTCCAAATACGAAATGCCTCCGTGCTCCATCAAAATCAAGTGCTCCCAATGAAACAGTAAGGTCTTGTCAGACAGATGGTGGCCGGCTGGACACCTGTTTTGCAATGTCTTCAACATAAAGTTCAAATGTGTCCAGATTACATTTTTAAAGGAATAAGCCACCGTTTTTCCATACTGAGATATGTTCTTACCTGAGCTTAGACGAGTTGATGCGTACCTGTCTGGTCTTTGTGCGTGCGCTCAGTCACGCAAAAACACAGAAGATGTTGTTAGCATTTAGCCTCTTCCTCCTCTCCTCTAGCACCTTAGGAGCACTTCGACTTTACTGTGTGGATGTCAAAGTGCTCCAAAGGTGTTATTACGCCTCACAATATAGTACCCCTTTTTATCCGCTTAGAAAATCGACATGTTTAATTTTGTGTAACTAGACTTGGACTGTGTAACTCCTAACGTAACCATATTTAAATAGGGAAAACGTGGAAGAGGCTTGGTCGCTTCTAATGGTGCGTACAGACCAAACGCTGACACACCACCAACTTCCATGTTAACCCTATGTAGACGTGCTTCGACGCGCGTCGAAATGTAAGCAAAGATGTCCGCGCGTATGAAGCGTTCCAAATGCGAGCAGATGAGGATTAACGCGCGTCAAAACCAGTGAGAACAGCGCGGTACAGAGCAGCGATGCCCCGCCCACTGCTTCATGCACTCAAGTAATCACAATCTACACGTGCGTTCATTTACGCCTTGTTAACCAATCCAGGACTGGGCTCAAATAGTGAGCACAAGCGTCACCTGTTACCTGCAGCAGTGGCGCAAAAAGAGCATACGCAATATATGCCTTTCATAGGGGCGCCGAAAGTGATGTGTTCTTTTTAACAGTCTATGTGTGTCGGTTGTGAACGATCCGGCTCTTTTGAACGAGTCTTTACAGTGAACGATATGAACAGGTTCGCGGTGGTGAAGTGTTTTTTTAATTTTTATTCCTCTTTGGGGGAGAGGCGTCACTTTAGTTCTGCATGCTTATTTTGCGAAACAAAAGTCACTGCTGGAGTGGGGCAGAGAGGAGTGCAGAGGGACTGTCATCTCCACCGCTGCTGCTGCAGCCTGCAGCCCCACGAGGAGCTCAAAGTGAGCATAAGGCAACAAGTTTGAGAAATAAAAGTCCTAATGAAATAATAAACATGGTTACAGAGGAGATCGCGTTGAAGCTTGCGTTGTTTTCTCCCCTCTTGCGCGAGGGAGAGAGAGGGAGAGGAGGAAAAGTTACGTGAATGAAGCAACAGAAGCTTTTAATCGGGCCGTGTGATTGTTTTTTTGTGATAACAAACTCCATAGAGGAAATATCAATGTTATATTGTGTGAAATAGTGACATTTTCGTTAAAATAAAGTCAATTCAGAGGGTATTTATTTTCTTTAAAAAAAAAGAAACAACCATCAAAGAGCCGTGTGTGTGTGTGTGTGGGAGGGGGGGTAGTTGCGCCCCTGACCTGCAGCATGGAGGACAAGTTGATCATCGCGGTTTGCGCTCGGCCTGAGTTGTATGACACGCCTCCTAATTATGACGCTTGCAAAACTTCACGCGCCAGCAAACAGGCGTTTCTCGCGAGTGTGAAGCGGCAATGTTTGGCGTCCAACTAGAGGCTGACGGAGCGTGGACGCACGTTCGGTCTGAACGCACCTTAACTTGAAGCGACCATGAGGAGAGGAGAAGAGGCTTAAAAGCCAACAACACGTTTAATGTTTTTGCATGACTGAGGTACGCATCAACTCATCTAAGCTCAGGTAAGAGCATATCTCAGTATGGAAAAACAGTGGACTGTTCCTTTAAGTTACTGCATGACATCAGTGGCTACGTAAGCGCAATGGTGACGTAGTTCCTTCTCAATGTAGGCACAGACAGACTGACCGACCACTTTATCACGGTGAGTGGCTTCTTGACTCACAGTTCATGCAGCTGTTCAGCATGCACAGACGCTTTCCATGTACCCAAGTGAAGCAAAGTGTGTCCATTCACACATTGTCCATTGACACATGAGGCCTAAACGTATATGATCAAAACCAATACTTTTATAATATTATTGTTGAATACTGAAAACAGCAGTTTGCACTCTACTGCTACCACTTACCCTTGTTTGAGCAGAATTAGTGCATTAGAAAAGACAATGTTGCATTATTATCCCGTTATTGCCATTACATAAAACATATACAACTACACTTGGCATACCAAAGTGCTTTCCATAAAAACATCACCATTACATAGCAATAGAAATATTCAATAGAAATGAAACAGAATATAAAAAAAACAGGCAGAACAAATCAGAGCAGCACTTGATGTTATGGAAGGCCAGTCTAAATAATTGAGTCTTTTGTCTGGACTTGAACAGTGACGACTCGCAGCTCGACTGGGAGCCAGTTCCACAGTTGAGGCCCTGCCTGGACCAGGACCTGCCCGCATCCACACTGAGCCCCACACTGAGCCTGCAACTGTTTTAAATTACACCAACAGACAAAATGATAAGAAACAATATTTACATCAGTTTTTCTTCAACCAATATTTGATTTTATTTCAATATTTGATTTTATTATTTTTACTGAACAGTACTTATACATGCTTTGTACTTAGTTATGAACAGTTCTAACTTTCTAACATTCTCCACTTTTTTAAATTATAAATCCTCAGACGAGACATTGATGTAAGTCTTAAATAATCAATATTTCTGTCGATCATCTATTTGTAAGTGCTTTTTGATATCAAACCATCTGATGGAAAACAGCATCTAAGTGACATACAACTGTTAGGACTTGGTTCTTTTGTATCACGCGAGAACAGTTATTTGGATATGGCCAAAGCATACACTGGAGATAGAAGTCGTCTCAAAGAAAAGGCTTTTATTGCCGTTGTTCCTAGTTACAAAGCAGTATGGAATTGTCATGGAAATCTATCAAAATAACGACTGATGAATGAAAATCTGAAAAATATTTGCATCGAACTTTTCATTCTTGCGGCGGGGAGATACCATTTCATATTGAACTAACTCAGAGGGGTGTTTAAGTGGAACACCCTCTGCTTTAGTTCAAGTTGGTGCAGTCCAATCCAGCGGAGACAAGTGTCTGCGCGAGTTAAGAGACTAAAAGGCAGTGAAAGGTAGAAAAGTGGTCAAATAAATGTTTTTATCTACATAACTTGTGCTGATTATGGGTTTGTATCAGGCTCAGACTGTGTGTGCAGCGGCCCATGTGAAAAGAGAAATTGTTAAAAAATTGTTAATGTGTGGTATTTGATCCAGCGACCTCTTGTCCTTGAGACCAGCGCACTATTACGGAGCCATAATTCCGGGTCGGTCTTCTCCAAATTCCCGGGCTGAAATTAGGTCCCAGCACGCCCCTGCCTACAGCGCACATAATCACACCCCGTCCTACAACAACTTCACTGGCTTCCCACAAAACAAAGTATCCACTTCAAACTACTCCTTACATTCAAAACACTTCAAACCTGGCCCCTCCGTACATATCTGACCTCCTGCTCACACACTCTGCTCCTCCTCTACTCTCCAGCTCTGTCACCATGGGGCACAGAGCATTCAGTCGCTCTGCTCCCCCGCTCTAGAACTCTCTCCCCTCCGACTGACGTACCACAGACTCCCTGCCACTCCACAAATCCAGACTCAAAACTCACCTGTTCAGACAGTCCTACACCACCTAGTCACACCCACACGCACCATCTCTCACCAATGTCGTACTCTATTTATTCTGTTCTACTTGTTAAATAATGTTAGGGGAACACTGCATGTTGCTACAATGTGATTTTAAAAGTAAAATTTAAACAGACGCTACCTCAATAAGAAATCAGTGACTTGAAATTCTATTCTACAACTTTTCCTAAGAATTAAAGTTTAACTTAACTCAACTTCTATGGGACTATCCTTCTGTTATTAATTCAAAATTTTAAATACAAATAACTTTTATTCCCACTTTTTCTTTATTAGACTGCTGCTTCACTGCAATAAAACTATAATTATAACATATAACACATCATATCTCTCTAATTACAAAAAAAAAAATCTTATTTAACTTGTTGCATTTTATCTATTTCTGTTAGTATGCATGTTATTGTTTATTATATTATCTATCCATTTTATTTTGCTTCCTTTTATATATATATATATATTTCAGATTTTCACTAATTGCTCTGTTAAGGTCATATTAGTTCAATAGTGGGTACCCCTGTTTATCTACATACCCCCTCTTAACTCTCAACCATCCTGTGGTCCCCGATTAGTCATAACTATAATCTTATCATTTTTAGTTACTTCTGCATATGTTTTTTTCAAAATATTTTAATGTTTGCTTTGCCATTGTGGCTAAAGCAGCCACCAGACAGGTCCTCAGCTGCGACCCATTTTGGGCACACTTGTTCCAATATTTCATCATTTAGGGCTGCACCTTGCCCTATTTCTTTCTTATCCATTTTGTAACACTTCATTTTTATTTATTTTTACTTATTATAGTGTTTTCCTTTTTATTTATTTATTTATTTTTATTATTATTTAATTTAATTTAAATTTTTAAATTTGTATCTTTTATTTTATCTTATTAAAAAACTCAGACCTCCTGGCCAGGCTCCTCTCACCCGCCGCCGCAAGTTTATATAGTGGTACTCTCTGACCCCTGCGGATTTCAGTTATCTAAATGAGTCCTTGTAAGAAGGAACGGCAAACAACTTTTTTCCACTTTTTCTCTTGCCTTTGATCAGTGTATGTCAACAACTTAAAATAGGGAAGTACCAAACCTTAAGAGCGAGGCCACTCAAATGTAGGGAAATAACACTCTAGAGCGTGGCAGAAATTTAGAAACGGTTTTCTGCTTACCTTATTCTGTGGCGCCTTTCCCCTTTGAGTGGTCCCGTCCTCAGGCTGCGGCTCCCACGTCTGCTACTGGTTGGCCTGTCCAATTAGGAGATCGCCATGTTGTCTCGTTCGAAGCGCTGATGAGGAAAGAAAAAAATAATTATTATTCTCGTGAAGATATCCCGGTCTTGGCACCAATTGTTAGGACTTGGTTCTTTTGTATCACGCGAGAACAGTTATTTGGATATGGCCAAAGCATACACTGGAGATAGAAGTCTACAAACATTTACTTTAAGTTTACTCCATCAACACGTCCTCAAGCGGCGCCACTTTAGCTTTATGTGAAAAAAATAAAAAAATAAAAAAATGTCCTACACCATTAACCGCCAAGCGATTAATCGATTAATCGTAAAAATAATCAATAGATTAATCGATTACAAAATAATCGTTAGTTGCAGCCCTAGCGTGTAAGCAAAGCATGAGTCAGGAGCTTGTTCAGATTTGCTACAACCCTGATATATATTTATTTCTAATGATCATTTCCATCTGATATCTATAATTCACATGTCTGAGACTTGAATAATGTGCGCGAGCCGCTGTTGAGATTTGGGTTGAGTTTATTATTGATGGAAAAGTTCCCTGGTGTTAAACATGATTTATACCTGTGTGCCTTTAATGATCGTGTCGACAGTCAGCGGTCTTAGAGGAAGCCATTACTGTAATAGCCACAGGAAACAGCAGGTCATGTGTGTCTTCCCCGTATGCTGCGTTTGGCTCTTGACAGCTTCCCATTATAAATGGCACTCATTATTCACGGGCACATGCAAAAAGGGGTAAAGATACAGACACGCTTCTTAAATACTCATTAATAATCATTCATTTGGAGTGAGAAGCCAAGCCAGTCGATGCAATATTTAGGACATTTTGCAGCTTCAGTATCATATTGTTCAATGAATTTTAATGAGATTTCAAATTAAACCAGGTGCACAGAAAATCAATAATGTCTGAGCGCATCATGTCGAGCCTGAAATTCCCACCTAATCCAGGTTTAGGGCTGCAGTTTAAATACCACGTCAGAAAATGTGATATTCACTTACATGTCGTGTCTAAATAACCAGTGAAAGTTAATCGTTGGTTTGTGTCTAATAATGGTACGAAAAGACTGTAGGCATGTTTTTCCCCGTGTTACTGTAGTCTGGGAATCAACGTTTTGCATCTCATATTGTGGAGTAAGGACAACAAACAATATGTATATAAATATATGTAATTTTGTTAATCTGTATTTATTTCAGTAAATCAGTGTCAAAATGCCCTGTTATTGCTCTTTGTGCTCATTTTGCATGAGCTACTTCTGTAGAAATCCGTCTCATTATGTAAAAACCCTCTATTTGTAGTTTGTCCCCACAATTTTCCTCTCATTAATTGAATCACTAAGAACAGGTTCAGAGCATTTAAACTGATTTTGTTGATGTGGCACCCGATTTAATAATATCCCGATAGCGTTATAAACTGTACAGTACATCCCTGATCCCCAGAGAGGTCACACAGTTGATGTGCTTTATAGGTTCAAGGTTTAAATGTTATCGTTGTGTGTTTTGACTCATATGTTTTATTCTGAAACATTGTATGAACCATTATTTCAGGCTTTTACAGCCCACATCAGATCATAAAATCGATCCAAATGTCTATTTAAGAGTCCTTTATACATACACCATGTAAGTTGTTAGCGCACCCACCTCATGCATGTCCTAGGTTTCATTCCCTGTCTGTGTGCAATTTGCATGTTCTTCCCGTGTCAGGGCAGCTTTTCTCTGACCATTAACCAAGCTCAAAGTCTGCAGATGGGTCCCGAGAAAAGGGCCATGGGGTCTGCCCACTGCTTTGTTTAGCGACCAACAACAATAAAAAGATGTAATCAATTATTTAACACAAATTAACAAAAGCCGTACAAAGTTAAGTGCTGACTAACCTGAAGCCAGTATGAATATAATGAAAAATAAGCTGGTATTTAATGAATTTTCTCATAAAAGTATAGATGAGAAATATGCTGCCGATAAAGGTGTTGTGATTAGTTCCACACAGACTGACCACTATCCAAGTCAGCTGCTTCCTCCTTTTCATATCAGAAAAAGCTGTTTATTTTGTTTCTACTGAATCCTGGAAATTATTTTGTTTATTTACCGTCTCTACTTACTTGATAACAGATGGGAACTTGAACTGACAGGTCGAGACTGTATTGTGATGGATGGTAACTTAGATTACAAACCTCCTAGTATCCACCGCGCTGAGAAGAAGTTTACATAGTGACATAACAGAATGCTAAATCACCATCTATCAGCGGCAGTGGCTCTGCGGGTGAGCTCCTCAGACTGGGAAGAAAAAGACAAGTTTGGTGCCAACTCTGTAAAAATGTGAGACTTTATACTTCAATCATAACTTGATATTGATTGAACTCACCTTAGATCATACAGTGATATTACAGCCGGGTGTGCATTGATTTTGCACCATTTGTGATTCTTCAGAATGTTTCTGTCCTGATTTACAGCTGCAATACTTTGACGAGAGCAGAGCTTACTATTATTCAATTCTGGTGGGTACAGTGTGCATGTCATATTTAAATTCTGTAAAGGATAACAACTGTTTCCTGTCCTTGTTCTGCTTCTTTGTGGTTTTAGCTGCATTTCGTTGTAGTAAATGAATATTTAAACAGTGTGTGGCAGAAAACATGACGATGGTGGATAATAAGTTACAACATGTAAAAAGAAAAGGCCTGGTTAATCTAAAAAATCGTGATTGGGACTTAATAATCGTCAGGTTTACAGCCAACTCTTTGGCAGTAACAGCAGTTTTGGGGTTTGAATTAGTACAATGGAAGATATTTGCGTGTTCAAGGACTTGAGTGGGAAGCATTAGGTTATTTTTTGTTTCAGCGGAGGTTTATATAAAGGGTCTGTCTTGTCCATAAATCAGCTGTATTTGTTTTTAATATGAAAAATTAAATAAAAATAAGTCAATTTGAGAAAAAAAAATGTATGAAAGGTTTTCTGTAATAATGTCTGGCAATATTACATACTAGGTAAATACTGATGTGTTCAGGATTTAATCAGCTGTTGATCTGTGGTCGCTGCAGTTGGCCAGGTCTATGTTCAGCAACACTTTGTGCCCACGAATGAGACCAGCGGGCGACCTGAACATCATGACCAGGTTATTCCATCAATGGATTCCTTCTTCCCTTGTGACAGAGTGGTTCAGGGAGCATGAGACATTATTTTCAGGCATCGATCGGCCACTACAGAGTCCAGATCTTGACCCCATTGAGAATCTTTGGGATGTGCTGGAGAAGGCTTTGCGCAGTGGTCACACTCTCCCATCATCAATGCAAGATTTTGGTGCAAAATGAATACGACGCTGACAGCTTATTGAAACAATGCCACAGCGAATGAGTGCTGTATTCCAAGTTTAAAAAGTAAAGAGAGTGTGTGACCTTTATTTTCAGGTATTGTATGTTAAAATAGCTTGTAGTTCAGCACTAGCTTGACAAGCTGGACAACGTTGTATATTGTCACAATTGAGAAACATACTGCTTTTTAGACAATTACCAACCACAAAGAAATCGCACATCAACCAACTAGTGCTCTTGTTCATCGACACAACCTCCATGACCAAGGTACTGTAATTGCCAAGCTCTGCCCCACCCCTGCAGGCTTTTTCTCCGTGTCTCCTCTGATCCTCAAGTGTCTAATTGGTCCCAGTCTTAAAGCATAGGACCCAAATCAAGCACAGCCATTGTTGTTGCACTTTCCATTCAGATATTGTTCAACACCCGCTGATATGGTCAACCCAGTGATGCTTTGCTGCGGCTGTGCACCTTCTATATATGTCCATCACTGTCATTGTGGATGCCACGCGAGACGATCTATTCTGTGCTCAATGAAAGTCAAGCGTCCCGGAGAGAGCGCGGCGGCTCCAATTAAACATCTCCACTCACTCCGCCTCAATTCCCCGGTGCCCTCCTGCATTCAGTTACAAGAACATGCCATCAATCATCTTAACAACAATAAACAACGATTCTTAGTGTGTGCGTGCCAATGGTGGACACGGGCCTAAAGCAATATTTCAAATTATGTTCAGTTTTGCTATTTATTTTAATACGTTCATTGACAAGGCTGTGGCTGTTCAAAGGCTTAAAGTTGCTCAGTCGTGACAGAAATATGTAAATGTGTTTTGTTCCCCTGACATTCAGCGGAGACTTTGAAGTGAAAACCCACGACTCAATTGATCTGCTTTACATTTGAACAAGTCTTAGAAAAAGTGGTGTCTGTCCTTGTGCATGTTTGGGCTGTATCGTGCTAATGTTTATTCTTTCATCACCATCTTTGCATACCGGTCTCTATAATGTAGCTAAAGTTTGGGCAGTGGTTCCCAAACTGGAGGCTGCCCGAGATTGCCGAGGCCCCTAGAGCTTTGTCTGTCAGAGGGTCAGGCCAAAATAATAAAATAAAAATGTGAGAAAATGAAACAGTAAAAATGCCACATGGTTGATTGGGAAAGGAGTACAGGTGCAGAAAACTTGTAATAGGCTGCAAAAGGTGCTTAATATCCATATTTGCTTTATATGTTATAACAAAAGAGATTAAATATTGAATGAAAGTTGTCCCATTATAAACACATTTATCAGGAGAGAGCATAGCAACGGACATTCAGCTGCTCCCCCTCAAAAACACACACAAGAGTAACAATAGGCTGTTGATGTAGTGATTCAGTCTCATTGAAATGAACTATCACTATTGACCGCAGCTGTTTGGGCACTCTGTCTGAGCGTGTGTATGAAAGAATAGATGGAGTTTGCGGACGCACATCTTTGCGTGTCTTGCTTGTAGGTCTATGACTAATGCTCCACATGGATGTGCGTCTCTTGGTCACAGAGGTCAATGAGAATGGGAGCGTGTGCCATTGTGAGGGAAATACAGGGGAAACGTTCCTGACAGGGACTAATGCTATCTGTCAATGCTGTGTCAATGTTATGCAAGAGACACAATAACAAATGATGCAGGCTGGCAAACACAATGGGACAGTCGACAATAATTGGAATATGCTGGCCATTTCTACAGCGCATAGACTTAATATAAGCTTTTACTATGAACGGCACACAATTTATTGAACATCCTGGAGCAAAATACATTGAGGCTTGTAAAAAGAATGTTTAAAAAAAAAAAGCAGAGTAGGTTGGGTAACTTACACTGATTAAATGGCATATTATACATAGTCTAGGAATTACGATGTTCCTATTGTATAGTGTGGCTGAAAACTTTATGGAGGACTCGTGCCCCATTCACAAAAGGATCATTTTGTGGAACTCATTGCTTCAAATTAAAGTTGCAATATTGTAAAACAGCCTCATTTTCTGCTTATCTTGGGAAAACAGAAATGCAAAGAATAACTTTGCAAAATGGCTTTATTCAAACAGTTTCAACATAGTTCCATATTATTAACAAAACATGCAAACCATGTTTCATGGTCAGTCTTGATGCTGATTATGGTATTAATCATTTTATCATAAATTCACTTAGATGCATTATGTAAGTAGCATACTTGCCAAACAGCTGTTATTATAGTTTTAGAAACCATGCTATATTAGTGTAGGCTAAAATTAAGTGCTACAAGAGCAATAAATAGAGAATTCATGTGCAAGTAGTGGTCCTCAAATCCTCTTGTGGTATTGAACAGTTTACTGTGTAATCCTCCATTGTGCTGGTCATAATGCTATTCATCAGGCTATTGCTTACGTTGTGTCACATTACTGAGCACTTATGAACCCGCCTTATTGCTGTGTGTCCATTGGCTGACCCCTGAACCTTTCATTACATTTCCATTGGAGCCTATAGCTTAGCAGAGGCGTCTCTCTCGTAGCAGACACAGGTAATAACTGCACTAACAGAGTGCTACAATAAAGTTTCTCTGGACTTACATGCCCTGCAGCCACTGTCCACTGTGATGTCTTTATTCCTGCCACACTAGTCTGTCTTTCTATGGTGCTTCTCTGTCACCTTTTTATTGGTGCCATGTCGCTCGAGGCACAGAGAGAGCCAGACTCAGACACAGCAGCAGCACCCACTCGGTATGACACTAACGCTCCCTGTGGGTGCTACACAATACCGCCGCTCCCCACTGGTTAATCACAGACCCGAGAGCGAGCCGCCTTTTGTTGCGTGGACCTATATTGATTTTTTAAAAGAGAGAGAGGGCCACCAGGGAAGTTAGAAGTGGGGCGTGTGTACATGATGTAGGGTGTATTGCTGCTTTTATTCCATTACCCGTGCGGTTATACCAAGTCTATGGTGCAGTGATGCTAGTGGTCATCTCTGGGTCATTGCTTCATATTCTGACCAGTCAAAGTCTGAGCAAATGATTGTGTTGTGTTTAGTGGCACATTGTGACTTGCATTTGGAATATTGTGCGAAAAACATATTCAAAATAAGTATTGCACTTCGCAACAAGCATAGAGAATTATCATTTTTGCACTGGGCATATTCCTTGTGGATGTTCCCATTTCTTTCTCACAAACTGGCTCCACGTCCTCCTTCAATAAATCTATAAATCCCTTTGGTCTATGGGCCTCCTGTTGGCAGCTCTAAACAAACCTTTCCACTCTGTTCATCCCGTTTCTGTTCACTCATGTATAGATCTTTAAGTGTAGTAAGTAAATGTTCTTATGAGTAATAGTCTAAATGCAATCGGGAAGAAGACATATCACATATAGGGCTATGCATTGAAAGTGAATTTTTAATTTTAATTACTGACATGGTGCTATTTAATTCACAGGTCTATATCTTTTTTGTGTGTGTGAATAGTACTGGATTGGACAGTATTTGTGTGTTGTTTACTCCAAGTCAGGTTTCATTTGAAAGGTCTATCTCATGATACCAACTGCCCTAGAAAGGATGCCCTTAAAGAGACTAGAAGCCAGTTGGTCATTTATGCTCACTACTGCCACCTGAGGTCTTACGCGTAACTGCAGTCTCTATATTATGCTCGTGCATGACGGCACTTCGGACCCGAAGTAACAACGTTTTGAGTGACAGTGCAGGATTTTAGAGGCAGTTGTGGTGAATAAGTCTGGGCTCATTCTACACATTAGGACATGGCTGGAACATGTAGGAGGATGAAAATACTTGGTTGTAACATTTTTAAACTCTGTATAGTCCCTTTAAGGGAAATAAGTCAAGCTGAGAGTTTAGATTTGCTGTTTAAGTTTTATTATATATAATCAATGCAAATAGGCCACTGGACATCCCCTAATGTCAATACTGTCCTGTTTTTCATGCATAACCTCGCAAACTGATGCTAAAAATCAATACGTTATTCAATAAACATTCTGTCCGTCCGTAGCTTTACAATGTTTCCTCTGTCCCATTTTGCTACAATTCTAACAACACATTTTCTCTGTTGAGGCAAGAAAACTCTTCTATTCCCTGCTAGAGACAGACAGCTCGGGGCTCACAATAAAGCTGTCTAAAGTCGATGTCAAAACAAGAGGCGAACAGAGGATCCCAAACGAGAAGAAACTAAGCATCAAGTCGGTTCTGCGTCACTATTGCTCCACCTCAATGCTTTACGTGAGCAAGTTATACTATGGTCAAGCCAGAAATACAGTGCATCTCGAAAGTATAATACACCTTGAACTTTTGCACATTTTGTCATGTTTACAGTACAACCATAAACAAAGATTTTATTTTGAATTTTTTACTGAAAGTTCACACACAAGTAACAGACAACTGTGAAGTGAAAGCTAAATGATACATGATTCTGTTATTTTATAAAAAATAGAAAAGTGAAAAGTACGGTGTGCACAAGTATTCATACAGCATTATTCTGAGTGCATTAAATTGCCTTTATAACATTCCTAATGACTGCAGAATGTTCACACCTTGCCCTAACCATTAAATAGAGGCCACCTGTATGTAATCTACTCTCAGTATAATTCCAGCTGTTCTGTGAGGGCCTCAGAGCTATGGTCAGAGTGTATTGGTCACTAAGCAACATCATGAAGGCCAAGGAGCACACCAGAGAGGTCAGGGATAAAGCTGTGGAGACGTTTAAAGCAGCGTTAAGTTATACAAAGATTTCCCAAGATTTGAACATCTCACGGAGCACTGTTCAATCCATGATTCGGAAATGGAAAGAGTATAGCACCACTGCGAACTTACCAAGACACGGCCGTCCACCTAAACTAACAGACCGAACAAGGAGAGCACTGGTCAGAAATGCAACCAAGTGCCCCAAGATAACTCTGGAGGAGCTGCGACGTACTGCCGCTGAGCTGGGGGAATCTGTACATGGGACAACTATAAGTCATACTCTACACAAATCTGGCCTTCATGGACGAGTGGCAAGAAGAAAGCCATTATTGAAAGGAGGCCATAAGAAATCCGTTTGAAGTTTGCTAGAAGTCATATGGAGACACAGCTACCATGTGGAAGAAGGTGCTTTGTTCAGATGAGACAAAAATTGAACTTTTTGACCAAAATGCAAAACGTTATGTATGGCGCAAACCTAACACTGCTCATCGTCCTGAGTGCACCATCCCCAGTGTCAAATATGGTGGGGGGAGCATCATGCTATGGGGCTGCTTTTCCTCAGCGGGGACTGGGAAGATTGTAAGAATAGTTGGGAAGATGGATGGAGCCAAATACAGAGACATTACAGGACAATACAGGAGGAAAACCTGCTGGAGTTAGGAAGAGAATTGAGGCTGGGGCGGAGATTCACCTTCCAGCAGGACAATGACACTAAACACAAAGCTAAGTTGTCTGTTGTGTGTGAACTTTCAGTAAAAAATTCTAAATAAAATCTTTATGTTTAGGGTTGTAAACATGACAAAATGTGCAAAAGTTCAAGGTGTATTAGTATTTTCGAGAGGCACTGTATAAATCATCAAGAGGTGACAATGGATAGAGTTTAAAGTAAGCGAGGGGTCTCAGGAGCTACCATTTGCTCTACAGCCTTTTCCAAGTCGCTCCCCAAACACATTCCTATACAGACAGTTGATGAGTCACACTTTCATGCATTTTCTTTTTGTTCTGGACACGTTGAACACTTGTATTGTGCCACATGCCTTGAGACATAAAATGGAAACTAGAAACTTATATAAGACAATCTGCAAACATAAATATAGTAAAAAGTCAGTCATTTTCTCTCATGTTGAAACATCTCTTTGTGCCTAACTCTCCACGTTGAACTCCACCTTGGTTGTATTTCTACGAGTCTTTAAAGCATAAGTAGCTCTCTGCCATATCTGTTATTTCAGCTGTTAGAGCGGGTCGTCTCATGATTGGAAGGTCAGGGGTTCGAATCCCAGCTCCTTTTGTTGTTGTGTCCTTGGGCAAGACGAGGGGGGGGGGGTAGCTTGAAATCGATTTCAAGTTACCCCCGGTAATCTGAAATCAATTTTAAAGTACTGGGGGGTAAGGTGAATAGGGGGTAATTTGAAATCGCTACACCGGGCCAAACACACCAAGCGAGCCATGGATGCCATGGAGTGGTGCGCGTTAGGCTCTCAACCACCCGCGACGCTAAAATAAAACCTGCATTAGCGGCTAACCGAACATTTAAGAGATGGCATGAATGAACGATAGCTACCAGGACCCGTGAACAACACGCATAGCCCAACCAGCCGGAAGACGCCAGTGAGGAGACAGAGGAAGTGGTATGAACCAGGGTGGGGCCTTTATACTATTTAAACGCTAGCGCCATCTGCTGTCCATATTTAAAATACATCAGTTTAAAAGGCATTTAATAAAACTGGTAATGCCACAATAAGTTGAGTCCATGTACCATAAAAGTAGCTCATGGAGTGAAAATGGTTGGAGACCCCTGACGTATGTTCTACTGTCCATATCATGTGTCTTCTGCTTTTGTCAGGAATACGAAGCTGGAGTATTAGCCAGTGTTAGATGCCAAGAGTGTAACAAGTTCATGCACTATTAAAAAAGACAAACGTGCCTGTCAATATTATGTGGCAACAATGGCATAACCACATTTTCCACATTTCACGATCGAACACCATAGAGGAAGCTTGATCCAATGCAACCTATTATTTTGTGTTCATCGTGAAAGTTGTAGTGTTAACGTCAGAGTTTCAAAACATTTTTTGAAGCAAAAGAGAGGGAGCTGAGGCACTCTGGATTGGCAAAAAAAAGGTATTTTGTGTGTTTCAAAGGACTTATATCATTTTCATCTATCTCTACTTCTATAGCATACAGCCCATAGGTCCCTCGGTGATTCATTATCACATCCTACTCAAGCAGAGTGACCTGAATTTGTCCCTCAACTCTGTATTTTGTTTAAATAAATGACTCTGACCGTTTAGACATCTTTTATCATTAGGCCCGAGCGCCATCAGGGCTGGCGAAGGGGCTCTTGTAATCGCACAAAGTGCCCGTCAGTTACCTCTACCATGAGGTAGGAATGCGCGAGCACTTTCCGAAAATATATAGTTTATGGTACCCGCGTAAGCGAGAACATTGTTTTCGTATGGGAATATTTTTCTCTTCTCTTCTCTTCTCTTCTCTTCTCTTGCACCGTCGCAATTTTCACCCAGTGAACATCGACGAAAAGTCACAGATTTTGGCCCAAAATTCAAACCCAATCCGACCCTTTTGACTATTTCCAAATTTTGAATTTCAAAATAGTGGCGCGATGGCGCCACCTCAGTTTTTTTTTTTACATTGCGAGATAGGACTTGGGCAAATATGAAGTTTGTCGTAGAATCATAAAAATTGGTACAGACGTGCATCATGACAAGCTGAGCAAAAAATATTATTACGGCAACGCCCTCCGCTATATTGGGTGTCGGCCATTTTGGATGACAGCCAAAAAACCTATGCCATATTTTTCACGGTGTTGCCGTAGCGATGACCAGACCGTGCCATTTTATTCTGATGGAAAATGTTAAACTCCATAATTCAGTGAGAAGTGAGGAACCAAAGGTTATCCAAAGTACTTGGATAACCTTTGTGGATTTTTTGCGGCACAGCCGCAACCCTAAGTAAAATGTAAAAATATGCTTCAGTTTGCAGATATAGTGTGATACAAATTCATACTAATTTTTCTCTGTATAATGTCAAAACTGAGCACGGAGTGCGCGTTAGCGCATTCCAAAAATCCTAAAACTAAGACCCTAGGGAAAAAAGTTAAAAACAAACAAACATAAAGGCAGTAGCAATACCGTAATTTTAGATTGAGAGAGACAAAAGGGTGCGATGCGCCCCTTGCTTTGGGCAGGGCGGTCGGCGAGGGCCGATAATCGCCGCTTTGCGGCTATATTTGATATTTGCTTCCGATGTATTTTTTTGTGCTATTTGCCAATCTTTTCACGCGTCCCATGGAGAAGCATTAGTGCTGATGAAAGTCTCTACTAAAGAAGGTGTTGTGATCGTATGTTATTTCCCCCGAGAAAAACAGGCTTTAGACACATCACAGAGCCTCGACTTTAAATTTATTGCATTTCCCAAACCATTTGCACATCTGATCCTTTTCAGAGCGCCCCATGTAATGACCAATGCCCATAACTGATGTTATTGTTTACAAAGGGAGCAGGTCACTTTTAAGTGGTTTCTTTGGGTTTCTTTTCAAACTCATTCCTCATTCATGTATGAGATTCCAAGCAGGTTTCATCCATAGATCTCTCTAGTCTATGTTTTCTTTTAGCATCTGAACATTATGGTAAACATGATCTATACTGTTTCTCATGTGATATCTGTCACTTTTTAATTATATTTTATATTTATTCATTTGAATGGGACATCATGAATTAATGAACAGCAGGAGCTGTAAATACACTTGGATTTAGCTCAAGACTAGTTTCCATCGATAGTCCCATGGGATAGGGGCAGCAGGTACACAGAGAAACATACGGTACATGTCACATGAAATGCATAACATAGATGAGACATGCATGTCACAAAGGACAAAACAAAAGATACAAGTCGTAAAAACAATAAAAACAGTTACAGGAGAATTACAATGCAGTACACACAGAAGACAACATAACACACAGTGTACGTCAGTCTACCTCAAGCATGCTTGAGAGTAGCATACTTGAGGTAGGTGAGGTAGGCTAATGTTTTAAGGTGCTTTCGTTAATGAGGTAGATACTGCTAAAGTGCTTTACTACTAAAGTGCTGTCAGTTAAATGAGGTAGATATATACTGCTAAAGTGCTTTCAGTTATTTGAGGTAGATACTGCTAAAGTGCTTTGTTCTAACTTAGTAACGTAACGTAAGTCCTAGTGATTACAACTCTGGTTACCAAGTAGCCATTGCTTAAGTTGTTTCTTAAACGAAACAAAGGTGGCGCTGTCCCTGACTGCTCTGGGCAGTGCATTCCAGCTTGTGCATCCCTTGACAGAGAGGACGTTCTGTGCAAAGGTGCATTTCCTGAACTGGACCTCACAATCCCCCCTCGTTGTGGATCTCGTGCTGGTGTCACAGATTCTTTTTTTAAATAAATTCCTCTAAGGGTGGCGGGGCAGAGCCATTTAATACCCTATACACTAGACAACAGTTTTTAAGATTTCCAAAATTTAGTAAGCCATATTTATCTAGAAGGGCAGATGTGTGAAAAGACTGCGGCTTCTGATTAAGTGTTTTGATAGACCTTTTGTAGAGTTGTTCGATTGGTTTTAGTGCAGTAACACCTGCAAACGACCACACTGTAAAACAATAATCAATGTGAGTGAAAATCATGCAGTGGAGCTAGGACTTTGCTGCCTCTGTTGTGATGAAAGTAATTTCCATCCATCCATTTTCTTCCGGTTTATCCGGGGCCGGGTCGCGGAGGCAGCAGTCTTAGCAGAGATGCCCAGACTTCCCGATCGACGCACACCTCCTCCAGCTGTTCTGGGGGGACCCCGAGGCGACACCAGGCCAGCTCGGAGACATAGTCCCACCAGCATGTCCTGGGCCTTCCACGAGGCCTCCTCCCAATAGGACATGCTTGGAGCACTTCCCGAGGTTTGCCCCCGACTCAGCTCCTTCTTCACCACAACAGTCCGATACAGCGACCGCATCACTGCTGACGCTGCACCGATCCGTCTATCGATCTCACGCTCCATCCGTCCCTCACTCGTGAACACGACCCCGAGATACTTGAACTCCTCCACTTGAGGCAAGGACTCTCCACCGACCTGAAGAGGGGAAGTCACCTTTTTCCGGTGGAGAACCATGGCCTCGGATTTGGAGGCACTGATCCTCATCCCGGCCGCTTTACACTCGGCTGCAAACCGCCCCAGTGCGCGCTGAAGGTCCTGATTTGATGAAGCCAACAGAACAACATCGTCTGCAAACAGCAGAGATGAGATCCTGAAGTTCCCAAACCAGACACCCCCTCCGGCCTCTGGCTGCGCCTAGAAATTCTGTCCATATACTGTAGGTAATGAACAGAACCGGTGACAAAGGGCAGCCCCGGCGGAGACCAACACGCACCGGGAACAGGTCTGACTTGCTGCCGGCAATGCGAACCAAGCTCCTGCTGCGGTCATACAGGGAACGGACAGCCCTTAGTAGAGGACCCGGACCCCATACTCCCGGAGCACCCCCACAGGGCACCACGAGGGACACGGTCGAACGCTTTCTCCAGATCCACAAAACACATGTGGAATGGTTGGGCGAACTCCCACAAACCCTTGAGCACCCGATGAAGGGTATAGAGCTGGTCCAGTTTTCCACAACCAGGACGAAAACCGCATTGTTCCTCCTGGATCCAAGGTTCAGCTATCGGCCGGATCCTCCTCTCCAGCACCCTGGAGTAGACCTTACCGGGGAGGCTGAGGAGTGTCATTCCTCTGTAATTGGAGCACACCCTCCAATCCCCCTTCTTAAAGAGAGGGACCACCACCCCGGTCTGCCAATCCAGGGGCACTGTCCCCGACCACCACATGATGTTGCAGAGACGTGTCAGCCAAGACAGCCCTACAACATCCAGAGACTTAAGGTACTCAGGACGAATCCCCCACCCCCGGGGCCTTGCCACCGAGGAGCTTTCTAACCACCTCAGTGACTTCAGCTTGGGTGATGGGCGAGCCCCCCTCCGAGTCCCCAGCCTCTGCTTCCTTATCGGAAGACATAACAGTGGGATTGAGGAGATCCTCAAAGTACTCCTTCCACCGCCCGACCACATCCCCAGTCGAGGTCAACAGCTCCCTGCCCGCACTGTAAACAGTGTTGGTGAATCACTGCTGCACCGGATGGTTTGCCCGAATCTCTTCGAGGCCGACCGATAGTCCTCCTCCATGGCTTCTCCGAACTCCTCCCAGACCTGAGTTTTAGCCTCTGTGACTGCACGAGCTGCAGCACGCTTGGCCTGCTGGTACCTCTCAGCTGCCTCCGGAGTCCCACAAGACAACAAGGCCAGGTAGGACTCCTTCTTCAGCTTGACCACATCCCTTACTTCCGGGCGCCACCACCGGGTTCGGGGATTGCCGCCGCGACAGGCACCAGAGACCTTACGGCCACAACTACGAGCAGCCGCATCGACAATGGAGGAGGAGAACATGGTCTACTCGGACTCCATGTCCCCAATCTCCCTCGGAATTTGGGTGAAGCTCTTCCGGAGGTGGGAGTTGAAGACCCTACTGACAGAGGGATCCACCAGACGTTCCCAACAGACCCTCACAACACGTTTGGGCCTTCCAGGTCTGACCGGCTTCCTCCCCTGCCAGCGGATCCAGCTCACCACCAGGTGGTGATCAGTTGACAGCTCAGCCCCTCTCTTCACCCGAGTGTCCGAGACACGCGACCGGAGATCAGATGACACAACTACAAAGTCGATCATCGACCTCCTGCCTAGGGTGTCCTGATGCCATGTGCACTTATGGACACCCTTGTGCTCGAACATGGTGTTCGTTATGGACAAACCGTGACTAGCACAGAAGTCCAATAACAGAACATCACTCGGGTTCAGATCGGGGAGGCCGTTCTTGCCAATCACCCCCGTCCAGGTCTCACTGTCGTTACCCACGTGGGGGTTGAAGTCCTCCAGTAGAACAATGGAGTCCCCAGTCGGAGCACCATCTAGTACCCCTCCCAAGGACTCCAAGAAGACCGGGTACTCTGCACCGATGTTCGGCCCGTAGGCCGAGACAACGGTGAGAGACCTGTCCCCAACCTGAAGGCGTAGGGACGCGACCCTCTCATTCACCGGGGTGAACTCCAACACGTAGCGGCTGAGCTGGGGGGCTATGAGCAAACCCACCCCAGCCCGCCGTCTCTCCCCGCGGGCAACTCCAGAAAAATGGAGCGTCCAGCCTCTCTCCAGGAGTTGGGATCCAGAACCCAGGCTGTGTGTGGAGGTGAGCCCGACTATATGTAGCCGGTATCTCTCAACCTCCCGCACAAACTCGAGCTCTTTCCCCCCAGCGAGGTGACGTTCCATGTCCCGAACTCCAGAAGCTGCGCACGCGGACCAGGTCGTCGAGGCACCCGCCTTCGACTGCCACCTAGTCCTCTCTGCACCCGACCCCTACGGATCCCTCTGTGGGTGGTGGGTCCACAGGAGGGCGGGCCACGTCGTCCTTTTGGGCTGTGCCGGGCCCCGTGGGCAGAGGCCCGACCACCAGGCGCTCGCATTTAAGCCCCAACCCCAGGAAAGTAATTTTGCAGGTTACATTTAATAGTGTTTGTGACCTTTTTAATATGTTTTTGAAAGAGAGGTTGGAGTCCAATACAGCCCCGAGATATTTAAAATTAGAGACTAACGTCATATCTGCTCCATCAAAGTACACGAAAGATCTTTGTTGTGTCACTGTTCTTTTGCTGAAGGTCATGCATACAGTCTTTTTTGGGTTGAGCATGAGGCAGTTTTGTTTAAGCCAATCATGCACTTTGCTAAGCCCAGCGGTAAGTTTGGCAGCAACAGCCCTAACATCCCTGAATGAACAAGACAGCATCGTCTGCGTACATTATCATACTTAACTCGGGACAAACGTTAGGTAACTCATTAATATATAATGAAAATAACAAAGGCCCAACTACCAAACCTTGTGGAACTCTCACATCGCTGCTGCGGATTTTACTCCGTTTACAGTGACACACTGAGATCTGTTAGATAAGTATGAATGAAACCGTTGCATGGCATCAGCTGAGAAGTTGAAGTGAGAAAGCTTGCTCAACAGTATGCGATGGTTGACCGTCTCAAAAGCTTTTTTAAGGTCTAGAAACACCGCTCCAACAGAAGTATTTTTGTCCTACATTGTCTTAATTTTTTCAGTAAAAAAGCAGTTTGCTGTCTCTATAGAATGATTCGGTCTAAAGCCGAATTGCATTTTGTGTAATTAAGTCCAGAGTCGTGACTAAAATAACAATGAAAAGAAAACAGCGTATAAAACAAAGGTTCCACAACTGAGCAGTATTGACCTAAAGAGGAAAACAGGTTTGTGATGACAGGCAAACACTTTGGGAAAAGAGGGACATTAAAAAAGTCAATCTTTTCATTCCCTGAAACAACTGTGTCTGTTATTAGAAGTAACAGTTCAAGCGAGTGCGTTACTGTAGCTCGTCGTCACAGGTAAATTTTATATGCGTTGCAAAGTTATCGTCATCATATATCATACTGTATGGCGTTGTGAAAAACAATATCCTTGTAAAGCTAGTCATGAAACAATGGAGCATTGAAAATATTGTTATATCCTCCTAAGGTACAGGAGGTAATGGGAATTGGGCCAGTGTGCAAGGCTGCAGTTAGACAGGTGTCTGTGACAGAGGGAGGGAGAGAAGGAAAGGCCCATCCAAAGTTACTCAGCTGTCACCTGCAGTGTTAGGAACTTGCTAATGTTAGCCTCATTAGCATGCTGGAGTGCAGAGCTAAAAACACACAGGTCAGTGACAGCAAATATAGACATGTGCAGTCACACATGATTAGCAAGTTACACCAATTACTGATTTATACCTGAAGGGGTATAAATGACAGAACGACAGAAAAGGCCATATGCAAATGTCAACGTGTTAAGTTTTCATTTAAAAACTATAAAGTAGGTCCTCCTTTCTTTTCTTTTCTTTTCTTTTCTTTTACTCTTTTACTGTGAAATGTAGCATTGTGAGGGTGGAAAGATTAGTGGGGGTTGTTATATGGCAAATATTTTGAGTTATGGATATAATATATAATATAATATAATATAATATATAATATATAATTATTATAATTATTATAATTATAATTTCTTTATGGATATAATTAACAAGTTAACAACCCAGGAGTAAATTGTGAAATAAAGCAGCTTTATTGAGACTATCATAAAACCAGTGTACCTTGTGGACTGCTATTGTGTCAAACCATTCAACTTTTACAGGATTTAAATGGATTCATATCAGGAAATTATACATGAAATGTATCATTTATGTATAATGTATGAATGTTCAGTGACCTCACATTGAAGTACAAGTGTCGGATGACAAAGTACAAAAAGATAAACAAACTTTTGTCTGTTAAAGGTTCAAATAATGAACTGCAACCTGTGAGGAGCACGGGCAGCCGTGTGCAGGCACCCAGATGCTGAGCGAAGCTCATGGTCAGAATTTCATGGCTAAATTATGGCTAGATTAACCTACTGTGTGTGTTTCGGACTATATATATATATATATATATATATATATAAATATGTGTGTGTGTTTTTAAGAAAGGCACACAGTACTAGCTACTTAACCGATTCAGCCAGTCGTCTGGTTCTGTATGAAATGAATGCATTATACAGAACACAACACATTATAGTGGATTGTTAGCGCTCAGTCCTGGGTTCAAATTCTTTGTTCTCTCTGTGTCTGTGTAACTTTTCTGAGTGCTCTGAGTGAGGGCCTGTTTTCATATATGATTTTTTTAAATTATTATTACAAAGGTAATTACGTAAAAAGACAATTGTAAAGAAACAACTGTACAACTTAGTAAATGAAAAGTACAAAAGTGGTTTTACTACATCTACTACTTTTATTATTCTAAAGTTAGACTACTAAAGCTATTTTTCTACTTTCAGTTAATACTACATTATAACAGTCAACTTGTTAACCATGGATTTTCAAAATGCTAAAAAAACTGTAAACCAAGTTTTCTACAGGACAAAAGTCTCTGCCTTGGCTCATCTCTCCCCTTTGTCTGTGTGCGCTTGTGCGTACCATGCAGGGTTTGCGTCTTGATTTGCGTCAGTAGATTGTAGTTTCTGCGCCAGCATCAAGCCCTCCCCCCGCGCCAGGCCCCACCCCTTCCTGTGTGGTCCCATATAAAATCCGCCTCCTCCTCTGAGCCTCAGACTTGAACTGATCTCTGGAGCAAAGACTCGGCATCTCCAGCTTGCTCTGCCTCCACATCGACCACTGCAGGTAAGAACATTTTATTTAGCAAAAAAACTCCCTAACTCTTCCAATGGACTAAACTTCTGTTTTGATTACCTTTACAATTTAAAAAAGCAGTCCTGCAAAGAGCACTGAAACTACTCTTTTACGACAATATTTTAAACATGAGCTCTGTAATATTTAAATGGAACTTTCCTGTTTTGTTTGGCAGTTGTATAGCAGTTTCAAAGTCAGTATACACTTTGTAGTTAATTCATAATGATTTGTTGCATATTGCTTCTGTGATATCCAATTTATTTATTGCAAAAAGTACAAACAAAATGACAATTTTCCCATTAAAAACTAGCCATGAAGTGCATCTAAGAGAGTGTTGGTTGTTAGACTTAAAGTATAATTAATCATAGTATTGCACATAAGTGAGTAAACCTCCACCACATCATTACCATCTAGTCAATAATGAATGAGCGACTCTGACCAGCTGCATCACAGGCATAACGTTTGCATTCAGATAATGACTAGTAACAACCACATTGATTGATCCAATACCGTCCAATTACCGCACCGTGACGAGTCAAAGTAACAGGAGGAATGTTAAGAGTTTGTAATGTGAATGTGGAAACGAATATGGGCTGATTCAAGTTAAACCCATTTGAAAAAACTACAAAACTGACTGTGTGACAAATCAAAAGCCATGACTCAAGATTTTAATTTCATACATGGGGAGAACAAACCAAGAAAAATATTTTGTGGCTTAATATTGGTTAGAAACTACTCTTGATTTTCTATTGAAAAAGTGTATTCTCTATTAAACAATATATTAATTGGATATAATGTGCTGTTTGTCCTGTTTATTTCAGCTATCTGTGGTAAGTGATGAAAACCACTTTCATTGAAGCTTGAATTAGTTGAGCCAGGAGCCTTGAAGCGACTCGTGCTATTGCCTTTATTTAATTGGATATTTGTTTTTGATGTGCAATCCTAAAGATAGCTTCATTTGTTACTGTACAAATAACCGTGTTAAACCAGTGGGCAATTAGCAAACCCCCAGAGTGATCGTATATTGCAAAGTGAAACTTGTCCAGCGCCTCCAATTATATATTGTCAGTGCGTCTTTGTAGATCTGTTTGTGGGAATGGAATAAAACTCAAAACCAAACGCGGACTCGGACACATAAATGAATCCCTCTGTGGCGCGGAGCTGCACTGGCTTTCATGTGAAACTGGTGAGAGGGGGGGAAACAGAGCTCAGTCGGCAAAATGAAGATTTGCAGATAATTGGGAGATTTCCTTTGGGACGCAGTTTCATCACAACGACAGCACAAACACACGGACGATGTGCGCGGCAAACTGCGCTGCTAACACAGCACAGGATGATGCTCATTTTGGAAGTGAAATGATGTCTGTTGTGGCACTGACGCATAAAGACTGAAATGTAAAATATGTGGCGTGGGGGTCAATAGACTGCATCTTAAAATGGTGTCTTTGTGGCGGTCCCAAACCCGGATAAATGGACAGCGTGAGGAGGGGATCATTTGAAAATCGATGCTTTCTTAAACCACACTGTGAGGAGTCCATGATAAAAAAAAAAAGTTGATATAAATTTTACACAGATTTCCTCTCATATAAAGTACATATAAATTGTATTGAAATGCTGCTATTCATAACACCTTTGGATTCTACTTCTCCAGATTATTTGAAATTATGGATGAGTGGTCATGTGAATGTGATTTAACCCTGAGTATGTGTGAAAGGCACTGATTTCTCTTTTCTTTTACCAGACATGAATCTGGGGATAAGCGTGTGCGTCCTGCTGGCTGCTCTCTTCAGCAGTTCCCTGAGTCTGTCCTCACAATCCGCGGTAAATCGCCAGAAAAGAGCATGACGTAGTGATAACGCGGCGGCGCACTCACTTCTGAATGTCCTTTGTCCACAGTCACAGAAGACAGAGGTGGAGCCGCGGGTTTCAGAGGCCCCTCCCTCTCAGGACAGTCGCACACGGCAGGTCCGCTCCGTGGGCTCAGAGCTGTCCCAGGACGACACAGAGCGCAACACCCTCAACCAACTGCTGGTCAGACTGCTCTCGAGAAAAGGTCAGTATCGGAGAGAAGTGTTAACTTTTTTTTACGCTCGGCCACATTGTCATGTGCTTAAATTTCCCTTCAGGGTTTCTACAGGTGGCACTGGCAGCAAGTCAAATGTAGGGATTTTAATGCTATTTTAATTCCTGAATATGATCTTTTTAATGCCACAGATGCAAAAAATCTTGGCTTATTTAATTTAGTTTGATTTGTAAACATTCAATCAAACAGAGAAATTAAGGGAAATTTTAATATTAAAACCAAATTGGACACAGCAGGCGACTTTTGAGCAAAGGACTGTGTAAAATTTCTGTCAAAACTGCAGCTGAATTTGTTTAAGACCATAGTTTTTTTGTTTTTACATATGTATGCAGTAAAAATACTTGAGTAATGTCATTGTTGTGGGTTCTGTCTCTAAGGAAAAAATATATTTTCTAAGAATTTACTTCAGCATCAATTTAGAATAAAAATCTTACAAGCCAAAATAGATTTCTCTAGCATTTGGCTAATTGGCTCATGTTAAACTAAGCCCCTAAACCTGACAGGATTTCTACAGTAATGTATTTAGTTGTCTCCACATCCTTGGGGTCCTCATAAAGTAATACAAGGTAACGAATGACTGTATGAACTTTCTTGCCATAATCAAATATATCAACATAGAAAGGAACTAGTTTTCATCCTACATGTGCTTGTTTAGTCTAAAGGGCATCATATCCATTCATCTTTATCATACACATTTTTACTACATGTATAGTCGACTGCTACTAATTAGGTCCTCGGAGAACTCTATTTAATGAAACAACATAAGGAAATAACATTTCGGATACGAAAAATGATGAGCCGACTTTTCAGTCAGCTTCATTACAACATATTTTGTCCATTGTAACCTGACTAGACCAGTTTAAGAGACCAGGTCAAAGCATAAACATAATTCCCCCATGTTTCTCGCTGTGCGATCCATCGTCACTCGTGCTGTGCTGCTGTCCCACCATCTGTCCCTGTCCCTCCTCCCACAGCTCCTCAGCCCTCTGAGCTGCCTCGATCCGTCATTTACATACCTTCATCTCATCGCAGCCACTGGTTTTAAATGGGTCTTTCGAAATTGATCTTTAGCAATGCACAATATTACTGTCACCTGCTGAGACTTTAGTGAATAAAAGTAAAAGTGTTTTTATATCCTGTGCTATATCAGCATGCCCTACATGGCCTTTTCCATATCACAATCAAATTAAAGTAATGTGTCTATATTTCGGTTTTCTCTCAAATCTGGACATGTTAAAAATGTGCTCTGCCAACTGGATCTTATTGAACATTTATCACACTCCTAATCGCAATCACAATAAGTGTAGAAAATAAAACACAAATCGATATTTTTTTTTCAAAATCATTCAGTGGACGTTAATCCTTCAGTATTATCACTAGTTTAGTCTAATCTGCTGCGTCATGATCCACTTTAAGCAAACTGAGCTGGTCTGTGGGTCTGGACTCCAAGAGTGCAGTTTCAGCTCTCAAATTTGTTCAGTCTTTAAAACACAATGAAATGCCAATCATGCACATGGTCATAATGTTTTGCTCCATCATCTCACCGCCTTCTCTATGCCTTCCTTGCAGCCTCAGCGTACCAGCCGCGCTCCTCCCTGAGCAGCAGGGCCAGCGGCCCGGCCCCTGGACACAGGATAAAGGACAGAGACTACCTGGGCTGGATGGACTTTGGGAGACGCAGCGCTGAAGATTACGAATACGCCTCTTAAAGACGCACAATCAACAATATTCTCTAGAAAATAAGGCCTTTTCGCACTGCGCTCAACTCACTCTATCGACTTAATTCATTTGTCCAGGGCACTTAACGCATAAATGGGACTTAACAACTACTTGTATATACTTCATGTAATTGTCATTTTAGGCTTAATTGTGTTTTACTTTCAGATGTGTCTACTGGGTGTATGTTAATTGATTAAAAACACATGAACAATGATCTAAATAATATCAAAAAGTATTTTGATTAAATTTGAAAAATGTATAGTGTTCATATCTTCCATTCTTTTCCTTTCACATGGGAGAATACCATAAGGACTACTATCAATTGTTCTTGTGAGGTCCCAACAATAGCATACAATAAGTGGCTGCTGTTCTCATTTCCATCCGTTATTTAATCGCTCAATAAAAGAAACAAAACAAACGATGGTAATATTGCGTAACTTTCCTGTTCTGAATCAATCGTCCCCTCTGGACAGTCAACCTCAAAATCACTTTTATTTTTCTTACTTGTGGCCAGTGTAGCTTTGAGTGGCTGTTCCCAAGCACCTCCTTATTTTTCAGATTAACAATATGGTTATTTGGTGTAATTCATGAGGGGACAGCACTTCTCATCAAAGCCAAGCTGCGCTAATTAGTCCCACACAAACAAACATATTAGCATTTCAAATCGTTTCCTGGACACGATTGCATGATGAAAGTGCTGTGGGAAAATGAATCTATCTAATCTAATGAATCTAAGACAGATTTATTACACATTTTAAAGCCGGCATTGTTTTATTTTTTTCATTATGTATAATTGTATAAACGACCAGTGTCTATAAATACTGCTTGGAGAAAAGCAATAGTGATTTCTTCAACCAACCTCTATATTCTGGATGGAGTGGAAGTAACTTAATCACTTCATTAATACAACTGAACTGCCTCGCTGGTGTATGTCGTGTTTGTGTAATTTATTTTATTCATTTATTATAACAATGAAGTTCGGGGTGACACGTTTGATGAATAAAGTTATTCTGAATATCCTTTATTGCCTAAATGGAAAACTAAAGGTAACATTTCAAACCTGCACTTTGCTTCTAACCAAAGAAACTATCATGCCAAGATGGTTTGCCCTATGAGCTTCTATTAAAAAAAAAAAAATAATATGCAGTTACTTATGCTTTGACAATTGGGGTTAATGAAAGTGCACCATGGAAATTTGGCAATCAAGTTAACCTTACCTCCGCTTAACCAGAGTTTACGGAAAGCTAAGACCTACAAAACTCTCTAAACAGATCTTTTCCTTGCATTGTTGCCGCGTTGTCATTTTTGTGACTTTTCTTTTGTCCATCATTTGTGTCACTAATTCATCACTCATTTGTCACTTTTCTGTTTTCTTTGGTTACTCTTTTGTTGCATTTTCACCCTCGTTATTTCATTTCATTGACACTTTTTTTTTAAACAGCTTTTACATTTCGGTAGAGCCAAACTGGAGAAAAACATTTGTTTAATCTTAATACTGTATCAAATGTGCTCATAAATTATAACTCTATAATTTTGTGTGCATACAGAAAATGCTCATGGAAGTGTGACCTGTTACATATGGAGCTTCATGGAAAGGTTGGAAAAGCCAGAGTTGGAGACCTCTAAACGCAGCCTCGTAGTAACTTACTCGTACTGCCCCCTAAAGTTTCAAAGCATAAGTGCGATCGCCATTAACAAACCATCCAAACAATTAAATAGTAACATTTTATAACTTATCTTTAATATTGCAATGGTCCGCCATTTTTGGACGTATTCATAAAACAGGAAAAAAAAAATCATGATGGGACATAATTGCTTTAATGCTATGAGCCAAACATGTTCCCACTCCTCATTCTTAAGACCAAAGTGCTACAAAATGTCACCAGCCCCGAAAATATTACATGTAGGTTGAATATTCAAACAACATTAAGATCCCCATAATTTAACAGTGACGAGGAAAAAAAGGCAACAGCTTAGATAGAAGTGTGTAAAGTTTGGCTTAAGTTTGTATCTGTAAATATTGAACTGATATGTTCAGGATTATATTCACAAAATAAGACAATTTTCATCAAACGTACAACTGTGTACAAGGCATAATGTTTGAAACTATGTTAACGGTAAAAACTGAACCACAATGAATGTTTGGCACCAATTAGAAAGCTACACTTTGTTCAAACAGGAATACTGCCAAGTTATTCACTAGCAACTGGCAGAAATGCATTTACTTTGGCAACTCAACCCCCGGTCCTACTGGGACAACTAATGACTTTTGGCTCATTGCAAATTTCAAGTCTTTGTTGTTTTTTTAGAGATGATTTGAGAGGAGAGTAATGAGGCAGCAGTCGTGCAAACCGTCACTCCCCGATCTCCCAATTAACACATTTACATCACAGAATGTTGGCATGACTGAAACAGTCACTTAAAGCAGGGGTTCCCAAAGCAGGGCTTTGTGAGGCACTGAGCTGGGGGTCCCAAAGTTATTTTAAGATAAAATAAAAACTGTTGACACAACAACTCAAATAAATATTGTAACTAGAGTTCATTAGTTTCCTCGCTTGAAATGACCACAAATGTTTGTTTTGGGAGTCAGTTCTGAAAAGGTGAGGGAACCCTTGACTTAAAAAAACACAAACTTATGCTACCTCTGTCAGGTACTTTATATATCTCAGATTTTAACACAATCAAGTAATAAAACAATATAGCCTCTACTTTTACCTAAAATATGTTCTGCACTTTACACTGAGAGAAATACGGACATTTCCTCAAACAATCGTCCTCCTAAAGGCTACAGAAACACAGTCTTTGGTCACTAAAACACAAATTAAACACCATCATTCAAGTACCGTAAGAAGCTGCTAACTCACTATCTATATGTACATTAGTTGTCCTGTGTGGTTTGCATTTATATCTATTCAGTTGTAGTTTGTATGTCTTAGTATGTTCATATGTAGCCCAATATAGAGACCAAACTAGTTTTTCAGCAAAAAAAAAAAAAAGTATAACTTGTTTCGTGTCAGTGAAAATGTCCCATGGCCTCAGCAGCTTTTACTCTCACAACGGGATCTGGATCTTGAAGCAGCATCACAAGACCTTTACAAAGACACAACATAATCAATGAGGCTGGCCGAAAAAGGGAGTGATGATGATGTTACCTTTAGTGATGGTGCCCATGTTGAGGTGGGAGAAATGTTCCTCTTGAAGGTTTCCCAGGAGAAAACCTGACAAACACCATTTAGAACTAGTTTAGTCGTCATGAATACTAGTAACAAGTGCTCCATTAGAACTGTCAAATAAAATAATGAATAAATCAGCATAAACAGAGTAATCGAGGTTCAGCTCATACCAATAAACATGGCGGCTCCGGCTCGGACTTCAGGCCAGTTACTTTTGAAGAACTGGATGACTGAGATGTGATAGAAGTTTAACATGTTCGGGAAATCCTGGATCTGCAAACAGATGTGATCATGTCATCGTTAGCTGCTTGTTAGACTAAGATTAAAATATTGTTATCTTTATATGACTTTTCTTCTTTGAGCAGCGGTGGCCCAATGGTTGCAGTAAGGTGCTGAGGTGGCTCAGGCTCAAGTCTTTAAAATAAACAAACACCCGAGAATCCATCTTGTGCTGCTCCCGCCGATCCGTTTGAAAACTGAACCACCAGAGGTTTGGGTTGTTTGGGCCAATCACACGGTTGTGATTGCAGTGTTGTTGCCAGGAGGAACATTTGCCGATAACAACAAGCACTTTTATTGATACTAATTATATTGATACTATGCATGCGAGTGACACGTGACTTCCGGGTGCAATCTCCCGGACGCCGCTGTCCTTCCACTCTCGCTATTTTCCCAATAAGGATTAGCGATCATCGAATAGCCCAAAGAAATATCACGGACAGTGAGATGGGAAGTCACTGACTATGTGTTAAAACACGTGAGAACCAGAGCTGCTTGGCCTGCAGCTCCCTCTGTAGGCAGTGGCAGGAATGACATAGTGATAACAGTTTGAGTGCAGAATGGGTCCGTTGTTTGCAGATTACAGGCTCTTTAATGACAGTTTTGTGTTTCATCTATGACATAAATTAAATGCAGAGCTATTCGCTGTTCCACCGTGCCACAGTTAAGACGACTTCATAATTGCAACCGTTCAAATTTCTACTACAGTATGTTTGCTATTAACCGTGCAGCCCGACTCACCAGGTACTTCGTGAGGTCATTGATGAATTCTCCATAGTGCAGGTTCTTGTCTTCAAGAAGGTGGTTTTGAAACATGGATGTGATCTGCTCAGAGCCCACCACAGGAGCACAAATACGCATCGCATACTTACAGGCCTTGGTGAAAACACAATAAATAAATTAACCATTGTATTGCAACTGTGTAACACAGGAGGATTTTCCAATTGAAATATCTTACCTTAACAACGTCTGGGTTTGGGTCGACCAGGTGCAGCAGAAGGCTCACCAGCACGTTATGGATCTGGTCTTTAAAGATGGGCTCTCCAGACCCGAACTTGGATAGATTCCCATCAGATGTATGGAAGCACAGCGGATCTCGTCGTTCTCCTGAATAAAAATGCCACATATTTAATAAAGTAACACAGAAATGTGACTTTTTTCCCCCCATAGTTCTGAGAGGTTCTTACTTTCCAAGAATGGCTTGATCTTCATGAAGATATAGACCACGAGTAGATGAACATTTTTCTTGTCAAGGTAAAGCAGAACTTTTGACAGACCAGACATGGCCTCCAGAGTGATCAGTTTACCTGAAGGAAAAAAGGGTTAAATAAATACATACATAAAAAGATAGTCTTCTGTCATTGATTATTTGAAAGATGAAACAAAATCAATAGTTTACCAGGGTCGTCTTTCTCCTCCATTCCTGAGCTCATGGCTGCCAGCAGTTCCTTTGCATATTTATTCACCTGGAATGTGGAAATTCAATTCAATTTTTTTTATAATCTGTGATGCATTTAGATAACCTGGTGCACATTGACACACGATTAAAATATGAATTCATTTATATTTGTTTTATTAATACGTTTAGGACTCTTAAAATGCATTAACCTTTTCACACGCTTACTGGTAACTTCACTGAATTAAACTGTACCTTTTCCGGGGACCCCACGGCTATATTTCCCAGCCCGCGCACAGCCAACATGCGGACTGTGCTGCAGTGGTCCGATATCCTCTCCATCATGTTGTTCATCAACACATCGATCAGCATCAGCTCTGTCACCACGTGATGATTCAGGAGCTACAGGGGAAAAGCACGGTCAGCAAAATAACGGTCTCGACTTGAGAAGGAAACTGTCACGAGAAGTTACCTCTGAAAAGAAAGCAGTGACAGTAATCCTCTGGCATTCATAGATGTTGCTTAGGGACGGACATAAGCACTCGACGATAGCAGGTAGCCGTGGCCCAGCGTGTTTAGCCACAGCCCTGTTCACAACAAAGACGTCTTGACATCATTTACTTCTGAGTTACAATAACAACTATACTGCAAAGTCATTGACACATACCTTGCCAATAGTGTAATTCCAGTTATGTGAGTATTGGACTCTCTCATTGCGTCCCAGGCATTGTTTTCATCCAGTCTCTTCATCACTTCATCCAGCTGGGCTCGAGCCAACAAGATCCTTAGTGCATCGACTGCAACCCTGTGACAAATGCCATAAAAAAAGGTTTACCAGATAAACGTTGGAATTTAAATTACATTGCTACTCAAGATAGAGGCTTTAGGGCCAAATTATTGTTATCACAGTAATAGGTGACACACTATCCATTTTCAAGAAGTGACAATACAGCACAAAATCTCTGTGGTCTGCTATATTATTGCAGTATAATATTGCAGTATTTTTTCTCACCCTGCTACATGAATGTTCACGGCCTGTTTTCCATTTTCTTTGGTGGCTGCGACACCGACACTTGCCCCGATTCTGACAGTGAGACACGAGAAAAGCTGTGGAAACAAGCTCAGCACGGGCTCCTGACTTTGGCCGTTTAGTAGCAAGTCTTTTAGTCCACATGTCATCTGCAGAGAGACACATGAATCCACCAGCAATCTTTCACGGCGGTGTTCATTTACATTCGTGTTTGCTCCAGTGACTTACAGCGAGAGGCTGGTTAGTGGCCATCTTTGTTGTTCCTCCTCTGAGCAGTCCGTCTTTACGGTCGACGTACGGAGCCAAAATGAGCAGCTTCTCCATCACCATCTCAATGATTTGTTTCGCTACAACGGGGTCAGACCCTAAAGCCATCCACATCTCACTGGTCCAACTAGAAACAGATCCAAAATCAGCCCAAACCTTAAACTCTGAAACATTATTTTTCATATAATTCCCGTTGTGTTGGTGTATACCTGTCGTACGGGAGTGGCTGGTTTATAAGTGTGTTCATTACAGTTTGCAGATGCTGAGAAGCCAGGATCAGCACGGTTTGCCCCACGGCTACTCTCACCTACAAAACAGTGTATATCAATATCATTTGTGAGTCTGCAGCAACAAGGATGAAAAACACCTTATATACATTTCCTCAGATGCGAATACAGTCAGCTAATTTTCAGCCCCAGGGAGAAGGGCAAGGGTAAAGCTTACGGTTCGAAATGAGAAATGAAATTGGGGCTTACTGTAGAGAATATACGAGTGCTTATCCTACTATATAGACTAGAGCAGGAGTTTCCAACGTTTACTGAGTACAATTTGTTTGGTACAGTGTATGTTAACGCGCATTTTTGTTCCTGGAAACTACGAAAACACAATCACACAAGTATAAACTTAAATCATGCCACAGTTTTAGTTCATATACTTACTGTTGGTTAAATGGGGGGTGGGTGATATTGACAAAAATTAATACCTTATTAATTTTCGTGTTTTCATTTGCAAATACTTCAGTACTTTAACTTAAAGGGATATTTCAGGATTTTTGACATAGGGCCTCATTTCCTAGTTATCCAGGGTGTTGTTGATTTGTGGAGATATTTTTTTTAATTCATGCAGTCCTAATATTTGAAGAGTTTAGTGGCGTTTCTATGGTAACTAGTAGCCTGCATTAAAAACAGTCTGACCCAAGCACAGTGCACCTGAGGCAAATGACTTATAACACCAGACTACTGATATAAATGTCTGTGTTGACTGAATAATTTTTTAGATATAACCATTTTGCATTTAAAATAACTTATATTTGAGCAGCATCAGCTTCCTGGTTGTAAGCTACGCAGCGGCGGAGTAAGCTGCTAGGTTACCGGATGGAGCACTACCCGATGATTTTGAAGAGGTTTTTAATGCAGGCTACTAGTTCCCATAATCATGCACTAGCCTCGCACCACTAAACTCTTCAAATATAAGAACTGCATGAATTAAAAATAAAAATAAAAATCTCAATCAATCAACAACATTGGATAACCAGGAAATGAGGCCCTATGTCAAAAATCCTGAAATATCCCTTTAAGTATAAATTTGACAGAGCAACGTTTACTTGTAGTGGAGTAACGTTTGACCAGTTGTATGTGCACTTTCACTCATGTAAATCAATCAAATCAATTACCTGGTCCTCAGTAATGTTCTGCAAACGCACATGCAGCACCTTCAGCATTTCTGGGACCTAAAGTAGACCGGATTATACAGTATATAAAAAGAGATACACAAAAAGACTATACGGTCTGCAGTTTGTTCACTCCAGTGTTACCAGTTCTTGCAGTCCACCTCCTCTGCTCTTGAGCAAAGTATTGATGATGACAGAAGAAGCTCTGCAGCAGTTTGCCTGATTGTCCACTAGTCCCTCAAACAACATGAAAACCAGGGTCGTCAACTGCTGCTGCGGCAATCTTTTACTCATCACCTGGAAGGAGAAAGCGGTAAAACAAAGCGCCTGTCGAGGTATCGCATGAGTCTCAGGTTTGGGGGGGGGGGATACCTTGGTGATGTCTGAACAGGTCTTATAAAGGATTGCGTGGTCAGGGTTATCCAAACTCTCCTTCATTAGGAGTAAACCGTCCACACCCTCGTCTTTATAGTCGAGGGCAAATCCTGGAACAGACAGACTAGGTTATGTATAGGTTAAAGTTTGCGTACTGTATAACATGCTGTGGTGTGACTCTACCTTCATAGCGTAGTTGTATATAAAGCAGAGAGTATAGACAATCTATAGCAGAGGTTCGTACAGTGGGAATAGGGTCGGAGCAGCGAGGACAAAGGCGACCCAGGAGTGCGCCCAAATTGTGGAAAGTCACCATATTCTTAAAACAAGTAGTTCATCATCTTTGTTATGACATTGAGTATTTAGCTTTAATATGTGTGGGATAGGCTTACCTTGACCGTGAGGATATCCAGATAGTGCGCCAGTATGTTAGCAGTAACAGAAACAGCTCTCGCTCTCTCATGATCCTGACCTGAACTCAGCCACGATTCGATGTGCTGAAAGAGACAATACAACATTTGAAGACTAAACATTACTGTGACAAACTGGAAACAATCAAATTATTTTTCAAGGCAAGTTACAACATGACATAGCAAAATATCACAAGCTGAGAAAGCTCAAGTTAAAATGTTCAAAAACACAAGCCTCAAGTAAATCAAATGAATCAAATTACTGCTAAGTTAAAAGTGTAAGGCTAAAACTGGACCTCAATAGCTTGATCTACAAGACGTCTCACTCCTTTCTGTTCAAACCAGGAGTGTTTAATTTCTCTGACAGGTTTTTTGTTGTTGATTGAATTTGTAACTTGTCATTCAAATGTGAAAGACTCTCAAATCGTGTATCATTCAGAACAAATTAAATAACTTCTCTCACTTGCACTTTACAGTGTAGTGGTTTATCTATTGATTTGGCAGAATATGGCACAGAATCTCAATCTTCTGTTTGACTCTCCTTTATGTTTACGTACCCGTACATGTTTGGTATGGACGGACCATGCATTTCCCTGATGGGTTCATTTCTAATCTTTATCAAACTTGTAATTTCCCATTTTGAAAGAAGAATCTCTTTATCCAAGCTCTAACCACTGTGCCACGTGCCTCAAACCTGGCAGAGAACGTCGGGTCCTACACTACACGGCTTTATAAAGAGTAAGTAACTCACCTTGAATACACTCTGCAGGCCGTCGGGTGTGGGATTCCGGGACAGGACACTCTTAAGCAGATCCTGAAGAGCACCCAGTGTGTCTTTGTAAAGCGTCTGCACAGATTGAACAGGTAAGTCACTTCAATATAAAGCAAATTAAGATTGAGAGATTAATTCTGTTGCGGATATTGAACCTGTCTCTGTTTAGGGTCTAGTACTTCCTCTTCTTTGACTCTCTCTGGGGTGTGTGTCTCCGGTGGCAATGAAAACACACAGTTCACACAAACCTTCAGCAGATCGAACATCTCATTCTCGCTCAGAGCAGGATCGAGAGCCCTGGGTCATCATGGGTTAAAGACAGTTTTGATGTGTTTTTAAGTGGATGAGAGCAATCCAGTTTCTGTGGTCTACTTCCGTCATAATATAGTAAACAAACATTCTTACAACCTTGTTTGGAAATACTGTATGTTGTTGTAAAAGGTTTAAATTCTAAATGCCAAAACAATGATTACAGATTAGACCATCAATACATGCAACTGGTTTGATAAGAAAAATATGTAATACACGACTGAGAGGCATCAAAATGATCTGTCAAGCATATTTGAAAGCTTGACAGTGCATTACGATCCATCTTAACTACTGCAGTCCTACTGAATGAAGGATACATCAGGTTGGCAAAAGCGGTCATCACAAGGTGGCGCACTGGAGTCCTCAAAGAGTCAGCCGCCTCTGCCTTGATGAAATCCTTTGGGAATGAACAATACAGGTTAGAGATATTACTAACAATAAGTCTGATATTTGTTCATATTACATGAATACTGACCAACATGACTGTGATGAGTTCTTGTTTGCGAGTAAAAACATAGCCCTGTTTCTTCACACACTCGCTGATGGCTTTACCTATAAACCCGACACTCTGGATCAAACTCAGTTTCATGGTCAAATCCTGATTGAAACAAAGACAAAACAAGGGGGAAAAAAGGAAAAACACAAGACCTAATGAGAAATCAGAGCTACAGAAGTGGGTCATAGCCAGAGGTTAAATTTAGAGCAGTTTCCAATTATGGAAACTTTCCAATAATGCAAACCACAAGGCACAGCCTAATTTCATTTAGCAGCGACACTAAAGCACTGAGGCCAAGGCTAAGCAAAAGGAATAATCTACTAGAATCAAACTGTATTAAGTTCGGTTATGGGTTAGTGAGGTTTTCAGCAGGAAACACCAGCTTTAACGAGCACACACAGGCAGAAGACGATAAAGATGATAATTTCTCACCTTGAAACATATCAATGATTTAAATGTTAACTACAAAGCTGTGCAGAAGAAACTCCTGAGAGAAAAGGAAGACATTCATGTTGTGCTCAACCAAGTGGGTACCCAGACACTAAAAATATAAGCTTTTGAACAAGATTAGTTGGTTAAATGTTTCAACATTACAAAACAAGCTCCGTGGTTTTCTTTGAGGTGCCGAAACACAAAGCATGACCAAACATAATCACATAAGCACTTATAAATAATATGAATACATTATTATCAAGAAGTGGGAATGTGTTCTAGAAGTAACAATTAACAAATGACAAAGTACTTCTAGTATTTCATAGTAAATAGTATTAGATTGGCTGCACCTCCGCATCAAAAAGAAAACCTTTAGTAGATTTTAATTGCTGATCATTTTATTCCCCTTTAAAGCTACACAGTAAAATGTCACTCATGTTTGGGGACGGCTACACTACACAACTACTGTAACTATTTTAGACACTAGGTTTAACTGGCTATAACTCAAACTACAATATGTGCGTTTACAGTGTAGCTTTAAATGGTAAAAGGCCACTGACAGCGCATGATGTCACCGATTGGTTTGACCTTTTAAGATTTCAGCCACAGCATTAAACAACAGTACATTATTGCAAGGTCTAGACAAATCAAACACAGTGGAAGGAAGAAGAAAGCCATTATTCACACTAAAACTATGAGAAACCCCATGTAGTTCGACGACGATACCTTGGTCTCTACTTTAATCCCCAGCACCTGTGTGGAGGAGAGTTGACAATGATCATAGGCTGATATTGTGCACTAAAGTTTAAACCCGCCTTTACGAGTCTCCAAAATGTGCAGCACCTTCTAATAAAACGACTGCCAAAAGCATTACCGTGGTGCCCATCATTACCTTAGTGTTGAAGTGTTTGCTGATGCTTCGGAGGATATCCTGGTCGATGCGGTTCAGGATCTTTTCTGGAGGAGCGTGCAGAGCCACTTGACCATAACACAAGATTAAAGTACTTTTGACTTTCTCGACTTCTACTTCATTACGCTCCTGAAGATAAGAGGGAGAAAGAGACTTCAAAGGGAATGTCAAATGTGCAAATACGTATTAAAATTTCAATGTACGAGCGGAGTGCAGAGCATAAAGTACGAGTGAATTGAATGTACTTTTAGCAGGTTGAAGATGCTTGGTGACTTCTTAAAAGCATCTGATTTGCCAAACTCCTCAAGTTTAGCCAGTGTGCCCTCCAGGTGACTGTTTGCACACAGACCGACGCCCATGGCAACGCCCTATAATGCAGAAAGAGAACAAGGATTAGGGCATTACACTGTTAAACGCCTACAGTGCTGTTGATGATGATCCAAACCTCTCTTTCTATGGCATCGTTGTGGTGTGCTAATAGAAGCGTTTCGTGCAGCTGTTTTTTAACTTTCTCTTTATTGAAACTATGCTGAAGAGTCATCCCTATGTACCGATAAAGGAAGCTCTGCAGAGATCACAAGATTATATTAGTAATGCGCCCCCAAATAACACTGTTTATCCTGTTTAGGTGAACGTTTACCTTTTCTTCTAAGGCGTTATCATACGTGGAGAGGTACCGAGTTGCTTCAGACGCCAACTGACAAACCCACTTGTCATCTTCAATAGTAGAAAGTGTTTTGGACAAGAACTGAAAGAACAAGTAAAGTAACGCGTTTGTGTTTGCTCTCAGTCATCCAGGAGCTTTCCATTGTGGAAGAGCTGCAAAATGGTTGATTGAGTTGAGGACGTTTAAGAAGCTTCTTCTCGCTCTTGTTGTCAAATGCCATAATGGTTAAACACACAAGACACTATTTAAAATCTGCTAAAACTCAACCTAATTCTACTTTACACTTTAACAGTATCACTAATAAAAGCATTCTTAGTTCTGACCAAGAAGCTAGTAAAGTTAGAAACGTTTGTCTTATATTGACAATAATGAGGTAAAAATGGTAAAGGAGGCCAAACCTAGTCTAAACTGAGATGTTGGCCTCAGAAACACTTTGTCTCCATTGTGCTATGGGCTTCTCACATCACAGGAGCAGCAGGGATTTGTTAATGCACATGGGACCAAGCGACTCTCAGTTTCGCCTTAGCCCAGAACAAAGACCTATTTTTTAGGGTAAACAAAAATAGGTGAAGTGTGGCAGTTTAATTAAGCCTCTAGCTTGTGTGTCTGACCAGTATGAAATATGACAAAGAAAAAGCTTCTGAAGAAACCACACGTTCATTCAATCAACCCGGTCCAGACGACAATATTCTCTACCACAATGTGAAGTCACAGTAAATCTGAATATTTGCCAACACTTTCTGCAAAATGGGATCAGAAGAAAGAGGATACAGCATTTACCTTTAACAGCATCTCATGCCACTTTTTCATGTCAAGACTTTCTGCACTGGACTCTGAAAATAATGCAAATAGTGAGTCTCTACTTAGTTATAACTGGGGCTGCAAGATGTGAGAAGAAATTATTTTCAATAACTGTCTTGAATATTTTACTGTCTAAGTTATAATTGACCAACATGCAAGAGAAATAGAAAACTGTGACCATACCCTCTAATAGTGACAGTAGAGGTGGTATTTCATGGTCCCACAGTGGCTCTGTCTTAGGATGGATGTTGGTGTTGAGAACTCGAAGCAAAGAGAGCGACGGGCCTCCATGCGCTCTGCTATTAAACGGAAAGGCCGCATTGACCTGTGAAAAAAAAACAGAGCAAGTAAAGCAGCGTAAAAGGATGAAAGTGAAAAATGACCGTCTCATAGTCTGTACTAACCAGCAGTCTTATAAATAGACATTGTGGGGTCGGTAGATTGACTGTGAAACAAGAAAAAAACAAAGCGTATTATCAGCTTTCTTACACATTTTAAAAGTGCAGTTCAAATGAAAACAAGTCAATGAACCTTCTTGGGTGAAGTCTATGTTGAAGCTGCTCTCCTGGTCGTTTTTCTTCTTCGTTCCAAGCACAACCAAACTTTTGCACAAAGGGGTGGTAGCGTTGCTGTACTGTGGTGGGGTCAGGTAATACAGAAGTTTGGGCCAAAGAACCTATAAAACACGGTTACTTATTAATGAATAATAATATTACAAAAGGATAATGATGTCTTATTTCTACATACGTCTGCGAGTTGCCCAACAGTAGTGGTGAGTAAATGGAGAGTATTGTCACACATTAACTGAGGGCTTCATTTGTCACCTCTTCGGGATCTGGAGTTTTTTGGCCACGCTAAAAAACAAACAGCACATTTTTACTGGCAAAAGTCTAAGAACCAACACTGAATTACATGTTTATATATTTACTTGGTATGTGTCAGGAAGCGCGCAGTTTTGAACAATGAACCGAACCAATAACTCTCCTCCCTCCAGCTCCAGATAACCGTGGTGAGCCATGGCGCTTATTACCTGCACAACACGCTTCTTCACCTACAGCGCAAGCACAAAGACAAAAATAATATTCGACATCAGGAAACATTAAAAAGTAACTCGTTTGACAGCAATAAATGTAGCTGCTTCCCTCACTTGAACTGGGGAAAGGCCAGCATTATAAGTGGGCCAACAACATGCCAACAATTCATACAATGATTTTCTTCTTGCACAATCTCATTTTGTTGCTTTTCTATTTTGGCCAGCAGGCTTCACCTTACAGGACAGCTCAGGAGAAAAGAGGGCGAATCCACCAAATTGCCAGGACTTGAACCCTCAACACTGAGGACAGAATAGTGTTCCGCCTCATGTGCTGCTTAATAACTAGACTATCAGCTGCACAACAATTCTGATTTTGTCGCGATTCATATTGACTGAGTTGATACATTGCTTTTAAAGCCATCTACTCTTTCTGAAAGTTCACACTTGATAGGTAAGTCCCCTCGTCACTCACAGAGAATAGACGAGACTGAACAATTGGAGTAGCAGGTGGGGAAAAGTGTCTGATTTTTTGTCGATACAAATGCATGTATTACCTTATTGCTGTGGTCAGCCATTGGTTGTCTAATGCTGGCTAATATCAGGAGCTTTTTGGACTCCATTGTGGCAGCTGCAATGAAAACAAAATGCATTTACAAACAAATAAGCAGTTGCAAGGAAATGTTGTGAAAATTTACACTGGGTTGTTCGATTATCTTGATACAGTGTCAAGGGTTATGCAGAAAAAAGGCTTAAATGATTTGCTCACTGGTAGAGTTGATCAGATGACGCAGCACCGCCAAAGAGCCCAGTCTGCTCCTCTCACTAGTGTTTTCCAATCTTTGAAGTATGAACAAAACCAGCCGATCTGGAAACGTGTTCGCTATAATAAAAAAAAAAAAAAAAGAAGTAAACTGCAGTTCATAAGAAAAAGAAGAAGAAGAAACTTTATTTATATAGCACCTTTCACAGATAAAATCACAAAGTGCTTCACAGGGGCACAAAAATAACAAAGGTTACAGAGAAATGTATTAGAACAAATTCATTAAAACAATCACAGCCTTTTCAACTAAAAGCTCGTCCAAACAGCCATGTCTTCAGCTGTTTTTTAAAGGAATCAACAGTGACTATAACTATTTAAACAAAAGAAAAATGGAAAACAAGTTAAAACTGGAGAGAAGAGGAGAACTGTCCCAGCTAATTTAATTATGTAATTGGAACAGTCTTACTCAGTAACACATGGTCACATTAGAGTCCTTGTGACTGAACAGCTCAAACAAACGCATTGACAAGGGCACTGCACTGGACTGTCATTTTGTTACATGTGAAAATTACTGTACCGAGCAAACTGAAGCAGCGCAGGACCTCGTTATGGTTCTTTACTGTTGGCGGGTTACTAAAATCCACAGGGGCCGACACCTACATAGAATAAAGTCACATTATGATTAAATTGAAATATAATCAGATATAAATTACAGGTGCAAATATGACACAGATATAATGTAAACTCATCCATGCTACATAAACAAAGCACCAAGTCAATTATTTAGGTGGAAATTAAAATCCTGTTCCTGTTTCAAATGACAGCACACATATCACATCCCTTTCTCAAAGTCTCTGTGGTTTAATGTTGCAACAGTCAGCATCAATGCTGAACATCAAGTGTCAGCTGAGGCACATGGTTCCAAACATATGACTTTAACAGCAGTTTGTCACATGTTTAATAATTATCCTTCAAAAAAGTTGTGTTCAGTGACTTCTTTACAAGCATACCTGATGAAGAAGTGCAAAAAGCAGACTCTCTAGTTGTGTCTCCAACACTCTGCTGCCCATATTGACAGAAGCATCGAGCACTTGGCACAGGCTCTGGATTCAAAAATAACAACATGTATTTGACTTGCTGTCACAGCAAATGCATCAAAAATCTATCCTATAGTAGCTTTACCTTGCTTATAATGTAGTGCTCATTGTTGTGTTTCTTGTATAAAGACAGAATTGCTGGAATAAGTTTAGGAATCTGCTCCTCCAGTTTGTCACAAGCCATTAGATGGCACATAGAGCCCAGTGCCTCTGCCACAGTAAGTCTCAGCTAAAACAGAGAGAAACACAAGTGACTCAGATTAAGTAAACATTACAATAGTTGAGAGCAGATAAAGGTAGCACTGAACACATATGATGTGAATTCCTTTACTTGCAATAAAACGTGGGACTAAACATAACTAATGTGTCACTTACAGACGATCTTACCTTAGGCTCTCTATTTTGTAACCAGTTTTGGAAAAGTATGTCAAAAGCAGCACATATTTCGCTGGAGAAGGTGTCTTTTCTAACCGTGGGATCAGGAGCTTTATCGAGGTTTGCCAGGTACTCCAGAATGCCGTCACTGAAATGACGGAGCGCTAGAAAGGCAGGAAAAGATAACATAATATAAAGCATTATTTATCTGGTAGAACATAAGAATTATCATTCCACTGAGAAGCTCACCAGAAGAAAAGACCCACTTCATGTTGTCCTGTTTGGCCATGTTGAGCATGGGCAGCATTGTGCCCAAAATGGCATTCAAGAATGGTACCATGCCAAAAACTAGTCAAGAAGAAGAGGTTATTGTAATTGTACACATATATTCAACATATACAAACAATATGTATAATTCAAGTATGCTAATGACTGATACATATACAGTAAATGATAGATATTTATTTGGTAAATGATTAGAGAAAAAGTTGGAGTAGGCAGGTCAGTGACTTGTTTAGATAAAGGTTTAACACTTTAGGACAGGTTTAGCAAGTTTAGGTCTTTCCCAACAGTGATCACTTGTGGATTCTTGTGTTATGAGGATTTCCTGTTTTCCAACGTGAGATGACCTACTCTGTGTAACGTTTTAATTATATTACATAAAAGTTTACATTTCACATACCATTTGAGTCCGCCAAATTGGCCAGTGTTTGAACAACGAAGAAGTGGGGGAGGACTCCAGGCTGAAACTTGCTCAAAATCTCCTCCATGATGTCATTAATATGCTTGTTACCCACGGCAACCAAAATGTTACTCGCTGCCTGCTGCCAGTCTGGGACGACGTCCTTTTGAACCAACAGAGGAAAGATCATGACTTCTGTCTTGTTACATATGAGGGGAAGTATACCTACAGCCTGTGTAAACAAAAGTGTAATAATATCTTTACCTTTGAGCGTGTCATTTCATCAGATGCAAGTGAGATAATGCTTTTAATCTTATTGGAATTGATCTCCTCTATTTTGCTGTCAACAATCAGCTCTATTGTCCGAAGAATCACTACTCTGTGGCTCACAATAAGCTACAAAGAAAAAAACAAGAGAGAACATTTCCAACAACATGTAGGTCTATAGTATGTAAAAACAACAACAACCTTGAGCTGAATACCTTTATCACAGAAATACAATAAACTCAAGTGGCATTTTCCTGTTATGGGCCCCATTTTGAGGACTTTTTACCATTTAAAACACAGTATATTTTGATATATTAATTACTATGGCCCCCTCCTGGAACCGCCACCTTAACGTGGTGGAGAGGTTTGAGCGCCCGAATGATCCTGGAGCTCTGTTGTCGGGGGCTTTGTGCCCCTGGTAGGGTCTCCCATGGCAAACAGGTCCTAGGTGACGGGTCAGACAAAGAGCGGTTCAGAAGCCCCTTATGAGAGACCAACAGGCCCGGTTAGAACCATGAGGCCGTCCTTCTGTGGACCCACCACCTGCAGGAGGAGCCATAGGGGCTGGTGCAATGTCATTTGGGCAGCTCCAACAGCTGCCCCCACGACCCGGCAACGGACAAGTGGAAGAAAATGGATGGATGGATGGAATTACTATGGCCATTGTTGTCAAATATCACTGTGAAACTAGTGGGCCAAATACTAAATAATCACTACTTTAGTATTACTTTAATTTGTGCAGTCTGGAGAGTCAAAGCAGCTGCACTGTCTTTCCAAAATGTGATCAATTTCATCTGTGTCTATAACTAATTTCAAGAGGTATGGCAGTCCTAGCATCATGCTCCGCAATTTTACCTTTGGGTGTTTGAGGAGGTAGTCTTGGCACATGGCTAAAACTCGCTCTGGCTGCTGTTTTCCCAGGGTCAGCACAGACTTCCTGACCTGCTCCTGGACTCCTATATCTTTGTCATTGGCAGCATCTAACAAAGCCAGTGTCACCTCTAGGGTTGAAATAGCAGATATTAGGAAAGTAGGTTCAAAGCATCAGTGGTAATATTGTATTGTAATGACTTACGCTCCACATCTGTATCCTCCATGGTGCAGGGAGCCTCCAAGGGCTGAGGAGACTGCAGCAGCCTGTCTTTAGCTGAAACTAACAAAGGGGACATGACGTACAGGTGAAACTCAGAAAATTGTGAAAAAGTTCATTTATTTCTGTAATTCAGTTTAAAATGTGACACTAATACATGATATAGACTCATGGCATGCAACGTGACATATATCAAGCCTTTGTTTGTTTTCATTTTGAAATTTATGGCTTACAGCTTGTAAAAACCCCAGAATGAAAATTTCAGAAAATTAGATTATTACATGAAATCAATGAAAAAATGATTTTAAAACAAAGATATGTGGGCCCTCTGAAAACTATAACCATGCATATGTACTTAGTACTTGTTTTGGGCCTTTTACTTGAATGACTGCCTTAATGCGGTTGCGTGGCATGGATGCTATCAGCCTGTGGCACTGCTGAGGTGTTATGGAAGACCAGGATGCTTCAACCAGAGGAATACGACATCTGACATGTCCAGGATCCGTCTGTGTGCGGCGGCTCTTGATGCACTGACTCCAGCCTCAGTACACTCCTCGTGAAGGTCCCCCACACTTTTGAATGGCCTTTTCCTGACAATCCGCTCCAGACTGCGCTCATCCTGAGATGTTGCTGAGATGTTTTATTTGGGGTTTATACAAGCGGTGAGCCATAATTATCAAAATGATAACACACAAAGGCTTGACATATGTCACTTTGCATGCCATGAGTCTATATCATATATTAGTTTCACATTTTAAACTGAATTACAGAAATAAATTAACTTTTTACCTGTTCACCTGTAATTGCTACTTGTGTCAGTCAAATCGTTACTTAAAGTACTCTGTTGTTTGAAAGCCCAGTAGCCATATTTCCCTATTATAATTTAATAATTAATAATCCCTATTATAATTTACTGTATAATATCAACGACAACATGTTTTGATGACAGTGTCTACCTTGATAACTCTTCTAAATAAATTACAGCTATGCACGCAAAATGAATAGCAAGCGACACATTACTAATGTGACAGTAGCGACGGTGTATACTGTAGCTCAGTGCAGTCTCATGACGCTGCTGGATGGAGCTAATGAGAGCTTTGTGTAGGAATGGTGTAGGCTCTCAGTCTCTCGTGAGAGCTATGAGGCTAATGCTATGCATTAGCAGCTGCTGCTACGGAAGAGGGGACTCCTCAGGTCACGCACCACAGAAAACAACACAAATATAATAAAAGCCTCACTTACCAGTCTCTGTGACGACTGTTTCACAAATCTATGCCGATGTTATAACTTATCAGTGTAGGCAATAGTTCCCACCGTCATAGTCGCCACTGTCACCACAGGACAGTGCAGGTGTAAACAGCCCGGTCATGTGCCTCGAGTCAGCAGCAAAGAGGCGTGTCCAGAGGAGCCACTACTGCAGCATGGGTGCCAGATCTAACATGTATCTGTACCCTTTATATTTAAGGATAGTGGAGTTTACAAACTAACCTTAGCCCTAACCTCAAGGATAGTGGAGTTTATAATCACGGGTATCAAATAGTGTCGGATTGGCGCGTTAGATACGTCCATATCAAACATATGTGACGGCAAAATAGCCGGGGAGTTGCGGGAACCGTCCGACGGCATCGTAGACACTTCGTTAAAGATAATAGAACTTCTGGTCCCGAGTTCTACTCGGTGGTTGTGATGGCCCAGCGAGTAGCGTCGGCCCCGGTGTTCCGGTTCTCGCCGTGACCCTGTCACGATGTGATGTTTACATTTTGAACGAGCTCGGCACATGGATATTTCATAAAATATCGTAGCTAGCTGTGCGCCACCATGGCCAATTAGCTGTTGTGGACCTGCTGTCTCCCCCTGAAGTCGACAGGAACAGGAAAGGATTGCTACGAAAATAGTGTGTGATGTTCATGATAACTGTACTGACATTGAGATAAAAGGTAATACAGGTTTCCATCTTACCATATGAGTGCGTTGGCGTCTTTTACACTACACGCAATGAATAATCATTAAAAGAATAATCACTCTCTCAACCAGTCTCGAACTCACTCCACGTGTTTGAAAAAGGTGTGCTTCAGGACACCTGCGCTAACCCCTACACTACAGCACCACACCAAATGTTGTCTCAATGCTTGTATTTATCAGATATTCTGTACCTATCACAGCAAGCCATGCTATTCCATCGGCCATGTCAAAATGTGACAGTCACCAATTGACGTGGGATGTTATTAATTGTACAACGAGGCTGCGTCCTTTCCTCATCCTGTTAATGCATATATGTGCGCCTGACATCGCTGGTGACACTGTTTGCATGGCTGTCGATAGAGATTTTACGAAATAAATGCCACAAAATAGCATAAACTCTAATCAACATGGTGGCCTATGCACCCATTTGACCACAGCGTGTCGCTGTTCGAATTTCGACGGAGCAGATCTGAAAAGATTGCGCCATAAATGCAGAGCTGAACTTTCCCAGATAGCAAAATGACATTGTTTCAACATTGATTTAGGGTCAGATGGTTGACTTTTGGTTGAGGTTGAAAAAAGAATGTTGATTCAATGCTTTATTACGGGTTCCAGATCAATAATTTAAAAAATAATGTTGAATCAACAGTTTTTTACAGATATAATTCAACAATTGAAATGCTAACGTTGAATCAACAGTTTTTACAGATATAAATTCAACCGTTGAAAGGCTAACGTTGAAACAACAGTTTTTTACAGATATAAATTCAACCATTGAAAGGCTAACGTTGAATCAACAGTTTTTTACAGATATAAATTCAACCATTGAAAGGCTAACGTTGAATCAACAGTTTTTTACAGATATAAATTCAACCATTGAAAGGCTAACGTTGAATCAACAGTTTTTTACAGATATAAATTCAACCAGTGAAAGGCTAACGTTGAATCAACAGTTTTTTACAGATATAAATTCAACCATTGAAAGGCTAACGTTGAATCAACAGTTTTTACAGATATAAATTCAACCATTGAAAGGCTAACGTTGAATCAACAGTTTTTTACAGATATAAATTCAACCAGTGAAAGGCTAACGTTGAATCAACAGTTTTTTACAGATATAAATTCAACAATTGAAATGCTAACGTTGAATCAACAGTTTTTTACAGATATAAATTCAACCATTGAAAGGCTAACGTTGAATCAACAGTTTTTACAGATATAAATTCAACCATTGAAAGGCTAATGTTGAATCAACAGTTTTTTACAGACATAAAGTCAACCTTTGAAAGTGTAACGGTGAATCAATGTTGTTTCGACGTATGGGTGAAAAGCCCGGGAAATTTGAACTAATTTCACGAGCGCCCTCCTCCTTACATTTTCGCATCTCGGCAGACAGAGGACACGGAGAAAGACAAAACTGGTAAGTGCTCATACATTTTTAAAGTTTAATTGTCATCTTGGTTGTGATCAGTAAACTAAATGGCCACCGCACACTGTAGGCTATTTATTTGTCATTTGTTTATTATGAGCTGATAGGCTATGCCAAGCTAACGTTACTAGCCTTAAAGTGCATATGACACATTGGACTACATTTTCACAAAAACGTAGTTAACACAATTACATTCAATATTCATGTTAAAATGTTCCCTAAATCTGGCAAAAAAGACCTTTTTATTTTGGAAAAGAAAAACACTTCCGCATTAGCCATGGAGCCCCGGAAGTGACGTAGAACAAAACTGAAAATTGTTAACGGTCACTGAAAGCCATAGAAGTCAATGGGATAATTTGTCCAAATAAACTGCAAACTGTCTCTCTCCCACAAACATTTAGCGAACCACAACTATATCACCATAAACCTGGGACAAAATGTGACAGGCTAAGGACCAACGATAAGAACAAATGTTGAGCTCTGATATTTAAAAAGGTCTTGATGCAATGAATGGAGATCAGCACTGATAACGCAAAGAAGCTAGCAGGCTAAAGCTAACTAGCCCGCCGGCTACAAGCAGATTCATTCAGGCTTGTTTACGTTCACACCACTTTTATGTTGTGCTTTGCATTAACAGGAGAGCAATTCGCTCACGGTACAGATGTAAAATGACAGTTGTTGATGATAAACTTGGCCTCTACACTGTAGCACACAGTAGCTAAAGCTAACACCAGGAGACAACATCTTCACGGCTTACAAACGCGGAACAAAGGCTCACAAACACAAACCGAACCATCAGATCAAGTCTGCAGAATGAAATCATACGTGGATCTGTACCGTGACCCTGCCATAAACAGCAGGATTTTACTCTGGAAATAAAAACTGCGCTAGCATCGTTAGCATGCGGCCACACGTCTGTAGCCTGACAAACATCTGCCGTAGCCACAATTCTCTCTTTGAACCATCGCATACTGGAGACAGAGCAGCTCACGATTTTACAAACCCCACTTGTGTCAAGTGACATCTAAACATCTTAGACAAAAGTAAATCGCGCAGTGAACGCCAGCCCTAAGAAGCTAAGAAGCTAACCACCACAAAGAAGCCTATCTTATAGCCAACTGTTGATTCACTAAACATGCAGAAAATCAAAAAGTTACAGTACTCACCAAACGCAGACATCGCTCTTCCATTGTGTGAAAGCCTTCAGTCCTCAAAGTATCCCATAAATAATGTCCAAGTTATGGAAAACATCGGCTCCTTAGCCACTGGGTAGGCCAGCCACTGCTCCACACGCAGCTAAAAAATATCCATCCTGGTATAGATATGGAAAAGCGTAATTGTCCCGCGGGCAAAATAAAGTCCTTGTGCGCACAGATAAACTCCTGTAATTCCGCTGTTCCTCAAAATGCCGATGCACGTGTGTCCTGTCAGCATGATGGCTGTTTTTGTTTTGATGCAGGCGGCGCAAAGTGAAGGAGGAGCTTATTTCCTGCGTGGAACCAACTTCTTATAAATATATTAAAAATAAACTAAATAAGTTGCATTTCTAAATAAGCAAAAATTGAATGACTGCAAAGAATTGGATAAACATTATAAAATATATCGAGCTACACCTTAGCTGAAGAAAACTGCACCAGAAGTGCATTTATACAAATGGCTGACTCCACACACACACAATTTATTGAAGTAAATTACCAATTCAGTTTAATATAAATATAGTTAATCATAAATCTGATCAAGAACATAATAAAAAAGACTGTCAAATACCTACAAAAAAGAGCGCCACCTGCTGTATTTTTATTGCACATACCTTCCTCTACGTCAGCACTGAAGAGCGTTCTACTGTTGCTAAGGAGTTGCTAAGGACATTTCCCTGTTAGATTAAGTACAGTTTTGACTTTTTAATCATATTTTCTCCACAAGCTGACATTTTATGGGTGTAAAACTGTGATATTTTCCTTAACACAGGTATTATCCCACCAAATCAAGAAGAATTATAGAAACTTGATAACCTGTCATATGCACTTTAACTGTTTGCCACCAAAGAAAGCTTACATGTTCCACACATCCCAGTAACATAACGGGACATGATTCATGATTAATTTCACGATCCCATAACCTGATAATAATATCAATAGTAAGTCAATACATTTGTTTGATCTTGCCCCCACAATGTAGCCGTTACTTTAGTTTGGATTCAGTTGGTAATTTTATGTAGGCTAACTGTAGGATTGTGAAGCACTTTGACTTGCCTTGTGAATTAACTGTTCTACACAAATAATACATTTGCCTTTAGTCAAGACTATAACTTATTCGACGGTTTAATGGGTGAATCATTACTTTAGTATTAAGGTGCTGACATGGTTAATAAAAGAGCAAACAGAGACAGTAACACAAATAAACAAATAAAATGATCCCCTAAATGTTTAGTTGCTCCAATTATTTTATTATCAACCATGATTACTAAACACTACCATTTTTATTTATTTATCGTAGGTGCAGCTGCTGAGGAAAGCTCCCAGGAACCAAAGAAATTGTCAAAAGGTAATCAACATCTGCATCTGCTCGACCGTCTCCCATCATCTCCTGATGCTGTTTGCCAGTGGAACTAAACACAAACCTTTTTCGGCATTCTAATAATTTTTCCCACTGTCCATATTTTGCCATTTTATCAACTGTAATTTGCACTTTTGTGTCTAAACCCTTGGATTTTAGATTTTTGGATTGTTATAATACTATTTAAAAAATGTTTTATAGATAACATTTTGCTGCGAAAGGAATAAAGTTATTATTTGCAATTAACATTTATGACTGAATATTGATTGTAACAACTGATTTACAAACATTTTATACACGCTACAATTACCTGGATTAGCCTTCAGTATGATGGCCCTGTCAATTGTACTTTTATGAAACAAAGCTTTGTACAGTGGTAACATCTTGATTGAACAAACAACAAATTGAGGGAATTCACTGCACAAAAATTAAACATTCTTTACTCAATGTTGTGGAGATAACTGTTTTATACATCTCATACAGAAATAAATATTAAGTAATGAGTGTACCATTTTTTTCTGGTGTTATTTGGTCACAAACTCAATCTCCTGCCTTTCCTCCATGTCTCATGCTCTTCTGCTCCAAATGCTTTTAGTTTGTTTGATTTAATTTACTGCACATTCTTCACGGAGGCACTGGTTATGGGTTATACTATATTTATGGAAGCAAAGGCTGAAAAGGTTTTGGCCTCTGCACTATTAGGTCGTAATATCTGTCTTAGGACTGCAGGAGGCACTGTCACGCTAAAGACACCAAAATAACGATTTAAATGGGGCATGCGCTGTAAAGTACGTAATGTAAATACCGTGGTAAACTTCGATAAAGTGGTGATTCTGAGTGCTTTATGGATGTATAATGTACACAAACAGGAGGAAGTGGATTGTATGCCTCAGATTCATAGTTTGGACAGGTTATGCCTGTGGAAATGACTCAACATGATGACCGCGGTGAATGCTGTTTAGAGGCTGATTTATGTGGTGACGCGGTAAGTAGCGCCAATAATCAAAATACCGTTTAAAAAAGGTTGAATATAAGTATATTTCTATAGATTAATCAATGTTGAATCCATGTTTAAAAAACATCTGAATTTCGACATCTATTCAACTCCTAATCAATGTTATTTGCATGACATTGATTCCATGTCAGAAAAGATCAAAAATCAACGTTGTGTTCGACATCTATCATATCGAGCGCTTTCAATCGCAGTTCAACGTCATTTTTCAACATCTATTCAATCACAGGCCATAACACTATTTCAATGTTGAAACAATGTCCTTTTGCTATCTGGGTTACGCCTATTCAATATTCCTCTTAATAGGTTTGATGTTAATGATGAGGAGATGATGCTTGTATGGGGCCTCTTGTTAAAAAAAAGTAATCTGCACAAATAAGCTAAATTCCATTGGCAAAAGTTTGTAGTACAACAGCGACACGCCGTGGTCAAATGGGTGCATAGCCACCATGTTGATTAGAGCTTCTGCTATTTTGTGGCTTTTAGATCGTAAAATCCCTACCGACAGCCAACTGCTGCAAACAGTGTCACCAGCGATGTCAGGCGCACATATATGCATTAACAGGATGAGGAAAGGACGCAGCCTCGTTGTACAATTAATTACATCTCACGTCAAGACTGTCACATTTTGACATGGCCGATGGAATGGCATGGCTTGCTGTGATGGGTACAGAATATGTGATAAATACAAGCATTGAGACAACACTTGGTGTGGTGCTGTAGTGTAGGGGTTAGCGCAGGTGTCCAGAAGAACACCTTTTTCAAACACGTGGAGTGAGTTCGAGACTGGTTGAGAGAGTGATTATTCTTTTAATTATTATTCATTGCGTGTAGTGTAAAAGACGCCAACGCGCTCATATGGTAAGACTGAAGCCTTTATTACCTTTTATCTCAATGTCAGTACAGTTATCATGAACATCACACACTATTTTCGTAGCAATCCTTTCCTGTTCCTGTCGACTTCAGGGGGAGACAGCAGGTCCACAACAGCTAATTGGCCATGGTGGCGCACAGCTAGCTACGATATTTTATGAAATATCCATGTGCCGAGCTCGTTCAAAATGTAAACATCACATCGTGACAGGGTCACGGCGAGAACCGGAACACCGGTCCCATCTACGTCCCACCACTGGGGGCGTCCCTGCATACTCCAGGACGACTGGCCGCGCCAGGCGCTCCACACGGAACGGTGCTCCGTGGAGGAAAAAGGGACTTCTGTCTTGGCAACCCTAGCGGTGAAAGGATTTTTGGAAAACACGCCGAGTCTAAGGTCCCAGGTTCGAGCCCGGTAGGGTCACAATAACACAAGATTGCGTCAGTAAACAATATTTCTAACATAGGTCCGGGCCAGGGGTCTCCAACCTTTTAGAGCAGAGACTTCAAGAGCATTAAGTTGTTCAAGGGCAGTTAAAATGATATCCCAAAGACTTAAAGTTAAACTGTTTAATTATAGATTATTAAGAATATGACAAATTCATGCTGTTAATCTCTTAACCTCCGCCTGAATATTTTCTACAGTTTGGCTTTACCCAAATCTAAAGTTTAACGAACAAAACGTCAAAAAAGCAACAAAAATGAGACAAAACGAGGATGAAGATGCAACAAAAGAGCAACAAAACACAACAAAAATGTGACGAATTTGGGTAAAGCTGAACTGGAGAAAACGCACTTGGTCAAGGCGGGGGTTAAGAGGTTAAACAAATACTGAGTCAAATAGCCTAAATCTATTGTTAACATCAAGATGCAATAAATTGAACGGTTGTATTTTATACAGAAAGTCTTAAGGGCTACTGGGGATGCCGTGAAGGGTACCTGGGTGCCCACGGGCATGGGGTTGGTGATCCCGGATAACGTTACACAATATGAAAAAATGGAACCTTCATCATTGCCATATGCATTAACCCTTTTAGAATTGGCGCATCTCCGCAGTCGCAATCCTAACATTATTTAAAGACTAGGCCTATTAGGGTTAGTCCTTAAGTGACAAATAAACAGTTTAACATTGCAGACTTGCCACACAATTTGCTGCTGTTGCCAGTGACGGACTGGCCATTGGGCAATGTGGGCAAATGCCACTGCGGCCGCCTGGTCTCATCACTTGTTGTGGCCGCATCACAAACAAATAAATAGGCTAAATAAAGCGAGGAAGCGGCCGCCTATTGGCGCAATGGCTGCAAGCGGCAGCACCACCAGCGGCTCGCTCGCCGCTCATCACAACTTGTGGCGCACAACCATATAAAAAGGCTAAATAAATAAATAAAGCGGAGATGCAGCCGCCTTTTGAAGACAAATGTGGCCTCTCTGCTAAAATTGCCAGGGCCTCTTTTTGGTGCCAGTCCGCCACTGGCTGTTGCCATGATGGAATAAATGCAATGCTCTGTTATGACACCACACAAATAGCACCCCAACTCCATCATAGCTGCCTAGGGTCTACTTAAAACATTGTCATTTATTGCAAAGCCATAAAAAATACAATTTGTACATTTTACATCAGTCACATTATGTACAGTGCTTGACATAGTAACCATTATAAAAATTAAAACTTTAGACAATTTCCAATGTAGAAAAAAAACAATCTAGCTTTTCATTTTAAAGTTGTAATTTTGATTCTATGCATGTTTAATTATCAAATGTAGTCACAGATGCGATAATGCAAAACATATACAAATTCTTCTTCAGCTTAAGTAATAGTAACAGTAATAAACTGTTAAAATTAGATTATGCTTCATCAGTGTTACATTTTAAACAATACAAGCACTTCCGCTATAAGCTGCGACTCCTCTAATGGCCTGTCAATCAAAGTCTGGCCCTCATTAGTATACGAGATCTCTAGGCAAGGCAAATTTATTTGTAGAGCACAATTCATACACAACTGTGAAGTGTTTCACAGTTGCATAAAATTACAAGAAAACAGATAAAATCAATCAATAAAACATCAACATAAGTGAATCAATTACAGTAAAAGGCAAGAGTGCAGATAAAATACTTTCAGTTTTCATATGTACGGGTAAAAAGAGCTGTTTTCAGCCTGGATTTGAACATTGTCAGAGTTGAGGCCTGTCTCACATCCTCATGAAGACTGTTCCAGATTTCAGCTGCATGAAACTGAAACACAGCCTCACCGTGTTTATTATTGACTCTGGGAACCACCAGGAGACCCCTCCCTGAAGTTCTCAGGGCCCGAGATGGTTCATACGGCTCTAACATGTATCTAAGATGTACTTTGGTGCTAAACCATGAAAAGACTTGTACACAAGCAGAGCTGTTTTAAATTCTATTCTCTGAGTGACAGGAAGCCAGTGCAGAGACCCGAGCACTGGACTAATATGGTCGTATTTCCTGGTTCTTGTCAGGACTCGAGCAGCAGCGTTCTGGATGTACTGCAGCTCTAACAGCTCGTTTAGAAAGGCCAGTGAGCAGGCCGTTACAGTAGTCTAACCTGCTGGAGACAAATGCATGGATGAGTCTCTCTAAGTCTGGTTTTGACACTATTAAAAGCTGATGATGTTATTGCTTTGATGTGGCTGTTTAAGTTCAGGTCTGAGTCCATGATTACTCCTAGATTTCTAACCTGATCTTTTGGTTTTAGAGAGAGAGACTCACGGTGACTGATAACACTTTGTCTTTGTGTCTGTGGGCCAAAAACAATGATCTCAGTTTTGTCTGAATTTAGTTGGAGAAAGTTGTTTTGCATCCACAAACTGATCTGTTCGATGCAGTGACAGAGAGTATCTACAGGGCCATGTTCACCTGCCGTCAGTGACACGTAGATCTGAGTGTTATCTGCGTAGTTGTGGTACGACACATTGTTGCTGTTTATTAGCTGACCCAATGGAAGCATGTACAAGTTGAATAAGAGGGGTCCCAAGATTGACCCCTGGGGACTCCACAGGTCATGGAAATTTTGTCTGAGACACAGTTGCCAATTTCGACAAAGTAAGTCCTATCCTCGAGATAGGACTTAAACCAGTTTAGAGCAGTACCAGAGATTCCCACCCAGTTTTCTAACCTGTGAAGTAAGATCCCGTGGTCCACTGTGTCAAAGGCAGCGCTCAGGTCCAGCAGAACTAAAACTGAGACCTTACCTGCGTTGGTGTTCATGCGGATATCATTTGTCACCTTGATCAGAGCTGTCTCAGTGCTGTGGTGGGGCACAAATCCTGACGGGAAAGTATCAAACACATTGTTAGACAGGAGAAAGTACGTGAACTGTTGATATATTACTTTCTCTAGGACTTTTCCTAAGAACGGTAGGTTTGATATGGGTCGGTAGTTGTTCAGTACCTTGGCATCAAGGCCGCTCTTCTAGAAGAGGCTTAATGACCGCGGTTTTCAAGGCCTTTGGAAATGCTCTTGTCTCAGGTGAGATGTTAACTAACTGAACAAGTTGTGGTAACAAGCTGATCAGTACAGACTTCAGAAATCTAGTGGGTAATTCATCAAGGCAGCATGTACATGAACTCAGACCGGAGATAACCTCTTTGATTGTTTTGTCAGTAACAGGTGTGAAATGTGTCAGCTCAAGGTGTTTATCTGGTGGCAGGCCCAAAAGTGAACGTCAAGCCCTGTATAGGTAGTGTTAAAAGTGCATTCGCTGTAGTCTATCATGTCCTTTTTAAATAGGTTTCCTGTCAGGAAATTATTCTGTTGTTGCTCTGACACTAGCAATCTGGAAACGCTCGGCTACACGATTAAACACAATTCATACCATTTACCAAGGGGGAGAGAGGAGACTTCCGACAGCTTATGTCAGTCAATCCTGCTCTTGAATCCCAAGTCTGCTCTCTCCTCCTGGTGCTTTTAATGAAATATAACCCCTCCCACACAGCCTTCAATACAACACATCACAGGGTAATAACATTAACCAAAAAACAGTTTTTCCCTGTCTCCTGAGAGGGGGTGTAAATGAGTAAACCATCTGGCCTTGCTCCTTCCTCCCGCTGGGGGGAAGACACTGTGAAGCAAGTTTTCGTGCTTCCTTTTGTCCTGTTTAGATCAAAACTGAGATTACCCATACAGATACTGTAGGTCAACAGGTCACCTTTGTAACATTATCCCTTGAAGGACATCTGGCACTTGTCGTGGATTTTCTTACCACTGTAAATCAGAATCAGAATCAGAATCAGAATGTGTTTTATTGCCATGGTTTGAGAACAGGTTCACAAACTAGGAATTTTTCTCGGTGCAAACGTGCGACATAGAGCATATAACACAGTTAAGATAAAAAAAATAAGCTAAAAACTTTAAAACTATAAGGCTATTAAGGGCATGCGTGAAAAATATTAAATAAATAAGATAAAATAAAGTGACATATGACATATAGACAACAACAATTTGACATTGAACAACAGCGGGATTGTATTAACAGATGTAGGCATATAAAGTGATAAAGTGATTAAGTGATTAAGTGATAAGTGATAGCAGCGTGTCTAAGTGTGGACACACCACACAGTGCAGTGCAGATACATCCATGAGTCTGTAACTAGGTTATTGGGTCTTATTATTGTTCATGAGTCTGATGGCGGAGGGGAAAAAACTGTTCAAGTGGCGGGAGGTATGGGTCTGGATAGACCGTAGCCTCCTGCCTGTCTGTGTAAGCTCTCAGTCGTACAGGAGTTGTCCATCTTCAATGAAGGTGCTTGAGTCATCTTCTGTAGTCAGTAGTTGAAGTCTTGAACGTTTCGCCTCTCATCCAAAAGGCTTCGTCAGCGGACTAAAGTCCCGCTCAGCCCGCAGCTAGATAAAGACCAGGAGGAGGAGTTGGGGTTGGCCCGGTTCCTCCCCTCTATTCACAGCTACTCTCACCTGTGGGTAAACAACCTTTGAAGTAGAGCGTCTCTAACGACCTGCTCATCCCCAGTATCGGTCAGTCATGTCCTATTCATAAATGATCACTGCCCATAATCTGTCCTATTCATTGCTGATCACTGCTAATTACCTGCCTATTGTTCTTTTGTTACCTGAGGTGCCGTCTCTTTGGACTGGGCGTGCCCTGTCGGTTTTCCCCGAAGCAGATTGGAGTAAACGAAGAAAGATTAAATCTGAGCCCACCATTCCGGTTCATGGAGGGAAATCCCTCCCTGCGGCCTACATCTAAGCTGGCCTTACGGCAGGCGCTCTGCACGGCCCATGTCTCTGCACCCAGCATTTAAAACACAATCATTAATATTCATGATCAATGTTGTCTCCTCCCATTTTCTATTCTCCATTCTCCACGTGTGATGTTAGAGCGGGTGGCGCCTCCTCATTGATAAGGTCCAGCTCCACTGACCGTTGATAAGACACCGTGTGACACTGTGCCCCGTCCTCGAGACTCATAAATGCCTGTGATTTGGGTTAACATTTATAGAAGAGCAATAGAGCAAGAGTGAGGTTTTGAGCAGCGTGTGCGAGTGGGTCCTGAACCTTCCCCTTATCATTATTCACTGTAAATAAGAGCATAAACATGTTAAACATATTCAAACATATTATTAAACTTCAAACTCTCTGCATTCCCTTCATTACAATCTCCTTTTCTTGTCTCATGCCCTTTCACTGTCAATAGAGTCTACAGTAATTAAGCATGAACGATATACCCCCATACATCGAAAGTGAACAAGAAAAGAAGATTCCCCTTGGCAGACAGCGGGGATAAGGGGAATCATGGCGTTGTATTCTTCCCGGGGTGTGTATCAGAGGTGCTGACGCTGGGGTCCTCTGGTTGTTGTTGTGGTTCGGTTCCAACGTTGGGGGTCGCACGCCGGCCCACCCCTTCAGCTTAGAGAGCCGTGGATGTGCCTGCTCTGATCCCACCCTCAGTGTCTGGGGATCTCGGCGGCACCATCACCCGACAGTGTGGTCGGTGGTGACAGTGACAGTTGGTGGTCACTCATTGTGCTGTGTTGAGCTGCCGATGGGCTTTAGCTGGACTTTCATTAAAGTACTTCTGTAAGGCAAATCTTGTGGCAAAACAATCTACTTTCTTACAACATTAAATATCTTCTTATTCAACCTTCCCTCTTTTGACACTCGTATGTGTCAAACTTCCAGCCTCTGTATGCAGCCGGTCAGTACCTGTGGAATCCTGCTCCAAAGAAGCAGCAACGGATTGTTAGTTTTAAGTCATTCCTGCTACAAACGAAACAACGATTTGTTAGGTTTCAAGTTTGTTAGTGGTTAGTTGTTATTAAATGCACGGCTCAGCCTGTTGGAAAAGAAGAGTTTTGTTATCCTGTGTCTGCTGCAGGCCGTGTTTGTGGTCATATGCCTGTAATCAACGACCAGAAACGCACAGCAACACAAAAATATACACAATCACAGACACTAACGCTCTGTGATTGTGTATATTATGAGATTTATGTATCAGTCCCATTAGAATAACATTGTGGGCCCCGGGCGTCCCATGGCAACAGCGTACAAAATACGGTATGGGTCCCATTGGCTTTTTTGATCGGGATGCCATCAACTATTTTTGTGCCAAATTTCATCCATTTACGAGAAACTAATTTTTCGACACATAATGCATTTTTTCTTCTGCACCTGGAGGGGACGCTATCGCGCCCAATGTCACTTTTTCACATTTGTTGTGTCCAGGCATGAAAGGTCAATAAATGTATATTATACCCCAAAAGGTTCATGCACAATGAGAGGTTTGTAATTAAATGGTTTGTTTAGGCTACATTATGAAATATACTGTGCTACTGTTACCTGCAGAAACAGTCTATTGTGACACATTATACACGCATTATACACCTGAGCTTCATTGACAGAGGACAAGGCGCTGGACTTTGCTCATTTTTGCATCCATAATTTAAATACAATTATTTCTACATTTATTTACATTGGATATACAGATAGTAATTTGTCTAGAGGCTTTTTTTAAACTCTATATTCTATTTTCAAATGTATATTTTATATTGATCATGTCCAAACATAAGCAAGAACTGTTATAAATTGCATTTGTACTATATATTATGCATATTTGACGATGAAGACATGTGCCCACTTCACACCTGCATCCATAGCAGAATCTCTTCAGGCTGAAGCATCAGACGTCAAACTGTGGAGCCTAAAATATTCCTGTATCCATCCCATTGTTTTATCCTTAATTTTACTCATGTTAAGAAACATTCGTCACATAAAAATGCATTAAGTCTTATAATCCAGATAATATTATTTGTTTCAATAATATGTATTTGTTCATGGACAGACTGTAAGGAAAGAAAACATAATACTAATAACTTAATAAACATACTAGTAAATAAATAATTCACTAAATAAGACTAATATTAATATTTTACAATACAAAATAGATTGACACAGCTAATCAGGAGTACAGATTTACGTGTTCTGACCGCCTTCTTAGTGATGTCACAATTTTGAACGCGTGTCATTGATTGAGGTGGGTGTCATTCAAAACAGCTGGTCAAGCTAATGTATATTTGATTTATTTTTGTTTGTTTTATGTAATGACTGTATATATGATTTGCAAACTAAAAAAAATTAAATAAAAAAAACAGCTGGTCATTACGCGCCTATGTCAAAATTATGATCAATAAATGCTTGATTTTAACCTTAAATGGCTGAGTGAGGCAAACCTAAGGACATTTATATCATCGTGGACGCTTGGCATCACGTTCACCCAAACGACTATTACGGAAGAAGCGGGACGAGCCTCCATGGGACTCCAGCGGTCTGTGGGGCTAAGCTAGCCCGAAGAGGAGGCACTTTCCCCCGCTACAAGCTCCACTAAGACCCGGCAGGAGTTTATCGGATCATGCACTCAATCAAGAGCATGGAAGAGCGGTAGCTGCACATTTGTGGGACTTGTAATGGAGTACTAGCCCCACGAAGACAGCGAAAGGTAAAAACAAGGCTTTAGTAAAGTCTTTTTGCAGCGAAATGTTGTCGGAGATTTCGGAGAACTTTGGAAAACCCTCGGCAAGCTCCGTAAAATTCCGCGTGAACGTGTTATTTGAATGAATTTGTAAAACGTAAATAACCAACGTAATTTTGCAAAATACGTATTACTGGTACGTAAATCCCATATTGTAAAAGCGTACCTGGGGTACGTTTTTCTGAAGAGACTTGGTTGCGTTAGAAACACTACTCTATGTTATAACTTATAACTACAGTAGTAGCAACTATCGTTAGAAACACTACACTATGTTATAACTTATAACTACAGTAGTAGCAACTATCGTTAGAAACACTACACTATGTTATAACTTATAACTACAGTAGTAGCAACTATCGTTAGAAACACTACACTATGTTATAACTTATAACTACAGTAGTAGCAACTATTGTTAGAAACACTACACTATGTTATAACTACAGTAGTAGCAACTATCGTTAGAAACACTACACTATGTTATAACTACAGTAGTAGTAACTATCGTTAGAAACACTACACTATGTTATAATTACAGTAGCTACTATAATAAACGGCCCCACTACCTTCCCATCCCTCACTTTGTCTCTTTCTCTCCCTCGCCCCCCACTCGCTCTCACTCTCTTTCCAGCTAGATATTGTGAGCCCAAACAAAAACCCCATTATCAAAAGGCCACAATGGTATGAGCTGTAACCTCTGACTCGTTCACAGTACCTTCTGTGTTTGTAAAAGCCCACTGCGCTCTGACCATATGCATTCCAGTGTGAATTAGAGAGGCATGACCAGGCGCATCATGATGCCACCATTGTCTCATTTGGGTCATCCCTATGTAATTTGGAAGTAGGCTACATTAAAACATAGGTTGTAACTATATACAGTGGGGGGGAAAGTATTTGGTCAGTTCCCCATAGACTTTCTCTTGGATTTTGGCCAAATACCCCCCCCCCCTCCCACCACTGTATATGATATATTTTAATTACTTTGCAGTGTGCAGAGTGTGCCCTAAAGTAATGAGGGCTTATGATGATGCTTAATTTCATACATTAAAGCAATAGGCCACCGTTTTTCCATACTGAGATATGTTCTTACCTGAGCTTAGACGAGTTGATACGTACCTGTCTGGTCTTTGGAAGAGCTTTGGGAGAGCGTGGTAGCTTCTAACTTCACCTCCGTTTGGAGCTACAGGAATATACTGGGAGAGGCCAAATGTTGATGTGGCATTATCAGTTTTATGTATTTTATTATAAAACTTATGTATTTTAAATATCAAAACGGACAGCAGAGGGCGCTAGTGTTTAATTATAAAAGCCACCCTGGTTCACAGCACTTCCTCTGTCTTCTCACTGCCCACATAGCAACATTTGTGTGGCCCGGATCTGGACCACACATTCACCTTTCTTCTGGCCCAGATACCGCGATGAATTACGGTCCTACACTGGGCCACCTTCGGTAGCCAGAGTCAAGCCAGAGCCGAGCCCGTGTCAAACCAGATCTCAGACACAGCTCAGCCTTATGTGCCGGTGTGGAGCCAGATCTCAGACAGAACTCAGACAGATGTGCCGGTGTGGAGCCAGATCTCAGACAGAGCTCAGCCTTATGTGCCGGTGTGGAGCCAGATCTCAGACAGAACTCAGCCTTATGTGCCGGTGTAAAGCCAGAGGTGGGCCAGATCTCAGTCTTGTCTACCAGAAGTGGCAGACAAGGCTGAGATCTGGTGGCTCATTGCTTAGATAAGTCTAGTCAAAATCTTTTGGGCTAGACTTACATAAGCAATGACATTGAAATAAACAACAGCATTTATTTATTTTTATTTTTTTTACAAACATTTATTTCATTATAAAAGGTAAAACAATAAAATGCGAGTTTACAAGTATTGAAAGAAATCAAAAAAGCCAAATTCAGGACCAAAACAAGGCTAAAATGGAACTAAATTAGAAAAATCATATCTAATACTGAACATTTGCACATTTTTAACTTACCATGCATCTTTGATTAAGGCAGTTTGCAAGAATAACCCCACTTTGTATGAAAAAAGTGTTTTTCACTAAAAGTGAACTGATACAAAAAAGATTATTATAAAAGAACAAATATATCTAGGTCATTTTTTTTCTGACGTTGGTAATTTTGTTGAGTATAAAAGCAGACTTCTTCTTAAATAAATTTAACTATCTTGGTGTTATCAAAAAGATATAATGGGGTAATTTGACCTGGTGGTCGTGGTACATTATGAAAAAAATAATAACTTTAACATCTTCAACAACATCTTTAAAACCATATATTCCAGACGATTTTTGAAGATGCAAACAAATAGAAAACATCACAAAAAGTATGTAAAAATAAAAATAGTAACATTGCGTATATTATACTGTTTTAATCAATAACCACCAAAGCAAAAAGTGGCTCAACTTACCCCAGTCTCCCACATAAGCACAAACCAAAATGTAAAACAAATGTTATTAATGTCTGTCTTAGCAGCACCGTCCATCGTGATCTTGGTCCAGGTGCAGGCATCTCTTTATAGTGGCCTCTGTGGTCCGCGACTCCAGTTTTCAGCTTGTTTTCATCTCACATATATCAGCTACAAGTACAAAGCAGCTACAAGTACAAAGATGCATTTTTATATTGTAATGTAAATACATTTTACTTGTATAGTACAGAGAGAAGGGGTGTTTTTATATATTAATCCTATATATTGTGATAAAAGTATTTTTTATTTAACAGTTGCTTGTAACTGATAAAGCTAACTGCTAACTGTTAGCACGTTCGAGCTGCTAGCCTACTTACAATATGACTAAATGTACCCTTGCACTAATTTTGGGGGAGAAAACATATATAAAACAGTAAAACATAGCCTGCAAATAAATAACTTAATTAATAAATGATTAATAATCACTTACGTTTTAAAGAGTTGTACTGCAGTATGACAGCAAACTCAGTGACAGAGCTCTCCTTCAGGACGTTGCTAGGCAGCGGTGAAACGAGTCCGTTGCTAGGTATGAAAACCTAACTGACGCCCTGAGGTGGAAAGTATCAATTTTATGGTGAAATGTAGTTTCTTTTGATCCTTTCTTAAAAATGTAAATAGGCCCACAAAACTTCTGGAAAACTTCATCTCTGATCCGCTGTAGCAGTTAGACTAGTATTTTTTTATTCAAATGTAAACATTTCAATAACTGCAATAACAAAAAAATGAATAGGCCTAAATTTGTATTCATCTACATGTCACACCTCCATTTGGTCACACCTGCATTTGGTAAACGTGGTCAATCTTCAGGTAAACCTGGTAAACCAGGTAAACCTCCAGTGGTCCACGTCTGGCATGCAGGATCTGTGCCTGTTCTGGCCCACCTCTGGCATGCTGCATCTGTGTCAGTTCATTAATGCCAGACCTGGCACACCTCTGGCTGACATTCCACTTGCCGTACCAGAAGTGAGCCAGCCATGCCGGTCTGAAACCGGATCTGGGCCAGATTGGTCTGCTATGTGGGTGGCGTCCTCTGGCCTGGTTGGGCTGGGCCCAGGGTTGTGCGTGCTGTTCCACGGTTGCCTGGCCTGCCAAACGACATGCCTTTTCATAGATATTTCAAAGACATATAGTCTGGGAGCGAGCGTGATCTCAACAATTTCCCGGTGGGCGTGATTGACAGACGGCATCAACCAATTAGAGCAACGCTAGATACGTTGCAGTAACAAGCGGCAGAAAGCCTTTCCAAAAACGTCCTTTTTTACGAGGAACGCTTCAAACGCTGTTTCTTGCTCCGGTTTTAGGGATTTCATATTTTCCAAATAATTTAAAACAGACGAAAGGGCAGAAGAAAACAGTGTATCGGCCGCCATCTTTAATGTTTTGGAAGAATGCGTGGTGGTGACAGGTGACGGCTTCCGTCTCTTGGTGCGTGATTGGCAGCCGCCCAGACGGTTCTTCTTTTGAACAGAAAGGAGGAGTGTCTGGCAGGCCAGGCAAGTTCCACGGGTCCAGGTAGCTATTGTTTATTCGTTCTTCATTCCTAACTATTGGTTTAGCCGCTAACGCAAGTTTAATTCTAGCATCGCGGGTGGTTGAGAGCCTCAACGCCCACCACTCCTTGGCATCCATTGCTCTCTTGGTGCATTGCCCGGGGTCTTCTGGGGCCCTCGCGTACCCGGGGTGCTATCGAAGCACCGGACCGGCCGACTTGAGCTAGAGATAATAATAATAATAATAATAAATTTTATTTGTATTGCACTTTACATATGAAAAACACATCTGAAAGTGCTACAGTCGGTACAGATAAAAACACAAAACATATCAGCACTAAAAACATATCAGCACTAGAGATGGGCGTGCGTCGGTAAGCTTGCCTGGCTTCGTGGTTAGCTTTTATTTTACTAGTGCTCCGTAACTAACCTTTTTTATTTACATTTAGGTGGCCTGTCGCTGCTGTCTTACTTCCTCCCTCCTTTTGAACTGTGAACTAACTGAAAGCTTAAGTGTACAACTGAACATAACGAAAACTGATGATCTGTGTAAAGAAAGTATGAAATCCCAAAGAAAGACATAAAAGTAAAGCATAGAAAATAAATGGATTATGTAAAAGGAACATGCTGCCTCTGTCCTTATGGGTCGAACCTGTGTGCCTTAAAAGCACATATATTTTCCAGTTTACACTGGAAAATAGATGTCTGGCTTTTATTTATAAAAATACCACTACCACTCGTCATGTTGCACTAACAACATCTTTGGTCGTTTTGCGTGACTGAGGGCACGCACAAAGACCAGACAGGTACACATCAACTCGTCTAAGCTCAGGTAAGAACATATGTCAGTATGGAAAAACTTTAATGACTACCAACTTCTTACAAATTCCTGGTCTGATTCAGAGAAGGAAACAAAAAAAGAAGTGGTTAAGCCCTCCCAAATCAGGTAGCTTGCTTTTTAACTTTGTCATAAATCTGCATACTAGAAGTTTTGTGTGTGTGTGTGTGTGTGTGTGTGTGTGTGTGTGTGTGTGTGTGTGTGTGTGTGTGTGTGTGTGTGTGTGTGTGTGTGTGTGTGTGTGTGTGTGTGTGTGTGTGTGTGTGTTTTGTTTTTGTAGGACAGGCTTTCATTCAGCTAAATTGTGTGCGACGTGTTTCATACTTTTGTAAGATTATGATATGGTGTATCTAGCCAATAAAGTTATCCAATACAAGTATTGTAACCTGCTTTGCCACCTGGCCTGTCCCCTCACCTGGTGTTATAATAATGAAAATTCTTCTTATCTACACAGGCTTGTAAAGAGCAATACATGTGTAAGCTACACATTTACAGTATTGCGCTTTACAAGCCTGTGTAGATTATGTTTCTAAAATTGCTACAGTACACTGTTGTCATTATTAATTCACTCCATATTTGGTTGTGATAAACTTCTATTGCAGCCAAAGCTGCCAGGGTTAGACTGATGGAAGCGTTTCTGCCCTACTGCACCATTGGACCCTCTAACCACCTCCAACACTCACTCATACACTGCATTCATACAGGAGGTGGGCAAAGTGGCATTTGAACTGTCTACTGCGATTATAGACGACCCGCTCCACCGTCTAAGCCATTGTAACCCTTTGTGAGTTTTTTGCAATTTCCACAGTACATGTAACACAGTTTGTGAACCACTGCTAAAGCATGGCCAGCCAGACTACTTCTTCTATTTCTTCTAAATATTTTGGATTAGACAGAAGTAGACCTGGTTTGTCAGGTTACTAAAGCAATCCCATGGAGATGCTTTCAAAGGGAATGAGAAAATGTATTTACCTTGCATGTAGGCTACTTTTATGATACAATATAACACAACAAAGTGCAGCAGAGAGCAGTTAAAACAGTGTAATGCTAATTACATCTGAATGTTATCTGACATATTGTGAGGAACTAAAGACTTCATTTGCAAAATCAGATACAGTATATCAGTTTAAAAAAAATAAAAATTGCTTTGGAAATGTGTTACTGTACTAAACAGATGCCACTTATGTGAATTTGATTAAGAACAAGTGACTTTCTATTTTTATGGCACTGAAACAAATCTGATTTGGTACTTGTCTCTTCAGTTTCTCACAATCTCACTGTCAAATTAAAAACGATTACATGTCAGCGTACCGTACATTTAATTGTGGCATTTTAAAAATGTTATGGGACCTTGACTCTTTTGTTTTAATTATAAAAATAATTATATTTGCATCACATGAGGGACATGATGCTCTCCTCTGAGTGTAAGCTATAAACACCACTATCATTAAGGGATTTGTGTGTGTGTGTGTGTGTGTGTGTGTGTGTGTGTGTGTGTGTGTGTGTGTGGTGTGTGTGTGTGTGTGTGTGTGTGTGTGTGTGTGTGTGTAGCAAGCTAAAGATCAAATCTGTAATCTTCCATTAAAATGTAATGTTTTATTTCCAAAATATAGGCCAAACAATTGATTCAGCTTAACCAGTGGCTCCACTTACCCCTAGCACTATCTCCCCTATTGGAAATTACAACTGAAGAGCAAGCGTCCTTTATGGGTCATTTATGACGCTGAAGTTGCCAAGACGTTTGATTGTCTGCCATCATCTTCTAGAGTAGACTAGACTAAGCTATGTCTATGCTACTAATATTTTGCCGGCACCTCAGTGGCGCCATCGTCTGGGCATTAATTGCAGGGGGAGAAACGAGAGTAGCAACCAGCAACAGCAACGAGAAGAGCACAGAGAAAAGACCAGAATGTCCCGTGAGGAGTTATACATTCAGTATCACGGACTGTTTCTTCCCAAAGAAACACACTCGGTGAACAGCCTGAAGTTTGCGCAGGAATTTTCGTTTGAAAACGACGTCATAGCTGTCACTTATCCGAAATCAGGTGAGCAGGAGAGAGGAGTGATAACGGGTCGGAGCAGTAGATTAGGCTGTGTCAAACTAGTCGACTTTATGATATCAATCACAAACAAAACAGTAGCTACTGTGCCTAACAAAAACAACAAAACAATATAGCAACTTCAATGGGTATGGGCGGATATGCAGATATTCGACAGTCGTTTGACTGAAACCGAGAGAGAAGCACGACTCTGTTTTAGTTGCTTGAATAGGCTTTAACAGCAAATGCTGGATTGAGCAGGCGGGGCGAGAGGTACGCGCTCAGGATATTACTCAAATTAAAACAACTCCATGGAAAAAAACATGTTATGTTTTTCCTCAATACCTTTAAGGACATTCAATAGGCGCCGATCCCTGGGCAGCACCCAGATGAAAAACCATAGCCTAAGAGCTTTCACGTGCTTTTATTGCGGGATGCTCCGCCTGTTTAGCACATATTTTGGTATAAAATAGTTGTTAAATACAGTAAAAGTCATGAGCCCCACAGCCCAGAAGGACTAATATTCTAAAATGGTAGGGTGACTGGGTCTAATCATAGGGTTTTTCCTATTCTGATTGAGCGTTAAAGGCTCCTGTTAATGTGAACTGGCTCTGCACCAGGAAATAGCTTCTTGATTAAAGAAATCTAACATTAACTAAGACAAGCCTTAATTGTCTCCACACAGGAGAAATTATTTTGGACATCACTACCAGAGCTTACATTTCTCACATCCTCACAATTTACATTAGCTGCAAACAAGCCAAGAGCTGCACATCACAGGGAAAGAAGAAGTTATTGCACAGTTACATCAATTACAACACAAGGAAGGGAGATTGTATTATCCCCCAAATTGTGTCCGTGTCGCACCCTTGATCACCGTCGCATAGTTTAATAAGTGACAATGTTATTACTGCATGTTTCTGTGTTTGTTTGTTCTGAAGGAGAGTCTTGACCATCATTTTATTTTTGTTTATATTGTTCTTCAAGGTACAGTCTGGATGCAGGAGATCCTCCCTCTGATCTTAAATGATGGAGATTTGACACAAATTCAGACCATCCCCAACTGGGACAGGACCCCATGGTTGGAGGAAACTAGGCTGGCCGTGGTGGTGGACCAACTCAAATCTCCCCGAGCTCTGGTCACACATTTCCCTTACCACTTCATGCCTGCCTCCTTCCATCAGTCCAAGGCAAAGGTAAGAAACTGTGTCAGAACATAATTATATCAAGAACTTACTCAGAAAATCTTTACATTTCCCCATGTACTAAAACTATGTGGAGAATAGAAATGACTAAACCAGGATGTCTCTGGCAGAGAGAGCCTTAAGCTGTATTTGTCTGTCACAGGCCATCTATGTGATGAGGAACCCCAAAGACGTTATTGTTTCATCCTACTACTTCCATCAAATGGCTGGATTTTTGGAAGATCCGGGAACATTTGACGAGTTTTTGGACAAATTTCTAGATGGGAACTGTAAGTATTTATTTGAATTGTATTTTTTTACGAACTGGCATGAGTCCAAACGTTACATTGGTCAAGCACATTATTTGAGTCTAAACATCTTTTCTTCTTTCGAAAGATTCTTGTGTTAAAACGACCTAGGGTTTTGGATGATGTACTTAGTCGTTCCATAGATAAGTTTAACACGGTATACACAGTAAATGGTCATTTTACTGGTTATTTTACTCTTCCCTCATGTAACAGTCAGACTGGACAGAATTATGTTCAGAGGAATGAAATCCTGGAACTAATACATTTTCACTACAATACTTGTTGGTGAATCAAGCATGAAATGTGGCATGTCTTCTCCATACGCCAATTTTTATTTGTTTTGGTAGAGTCAACAAGCAAAGGTGAAACGATTAGTGTTAAATATTTCATAGAGCATACTCTAAACAAAGATGGAGTCCAATATGGCCCCCACAAACCTTAAAAATGTGTTTCAGGATTCAGTTCACACAGTTTATTGAATGTAATAGTTTCAGGCCACACATGTCTATGCACAATTCAGGTGCTGGTTTATTATATGTATAATTGTATGTATATTTACATATACTTTTTTAAAGGGTGAATGTCACTGTACACTGGTGACGTCACTGCTGTGTAACACAGCATGGGGTTTAGTGTCAGCTAATCTTGCTTTACTAATGCTGTACCAAGCTTTACTTTCTGTAGAATAGTAGACTAGTACTAGTTGTAGTTTAGTTTAGTTTAGTTTAGTGTCCCAAATTCTGTCTAATAGCCCCATATCAATGAGTTGGTAGAAAATAGTTATACGATCTAGTTAGCCCAAGGTAGGGGCTATACATGACTTGCTCATGTACTTACCCGAATGGTGCACAGATCACACGGGACTTAAATGGCACTGGATGAATGAACTGAATCTAGTTGTATCCTATACATCAATGTGCACATCTGACTATTTTTTTAATTTTGGAATTTTTTGTGTACACCCAGATTTTTTGACAAAGAGGGTTTTAGTGAACACTTGGACCAAATTCCATACCACAAACTGAAGACTTTTTCTACTTATCTGCTGGACTATAAAGACATCTCTCACTTTGACATTTTTTAAAAGACTCTGTTGACACACATAACATGTTGTAATTAAGATGTAATGCTTGTTTTATATTATGTGATGTAATTGTATGAAAATGTGATTTTATAATCTGGACCCCAGGAAGACTAGCCATTGTCAAGGCAATGGCTAATGGGGATCTTAATAACATAGCGATCAGTGACAAATCCTTTAGCCTGATTTTATTATTTCTGTTTAGCTTATTTATTTTTTCTGTAGTTTTAAAGGGCAGGTAAATGCCACTTTGAAAAAAATATGAATAAAACATTGTGGTTCAATGTGTTGCTCCTAGTGGTGTTTGGAAAATGGACAGATCACGTAAAAGCTGGAAACACAACAATCTGGGAGATCGTATCATGTTCATCACATATGAAGAAATGAAAGAGGTGAAGGATCCCACATTTTATTGAGTAAAACTATGGCATTAGAATTTACATTTCCTTGTCTTTTAGGATCTGCCTGCAGCTCTGAGGAGGATCTCCAGTTTCTTAGGGAAGAATCTGAGTGATGAAACGATCCATACGATTGCAGAGCACTGTAGCTTTAACGCAATGAAAGATAACCCTATGTCCAACTTCAGTTTGGTGCCAAAGATTTACATGGACTCTGACAAGTCCCCATTTTTCAGGAAAGGTAAGTATTTCACTAGCTCATTTACATTTGTTTAACCTGAAATATAGATCAAATTACATTGAATAAGAGAGAATCTGCAGGCTGATGTAAAATCACTGCTGAAAAATCCTCTGAATCAGTTTTATAGAGATCTTTAACATACATGTTGCTGCCTTAAGTCACTCTTCTCCTGAATGGTTCTTTTGTTGTAGGTGTCGCTGGAGATTGGAAAAATCACTTTACCCCTGAGCAGCTGAGCCGCTTCACTTCCACCATCAACAAAGAGATGGAGGGAGAGAGCTTCTCTCTGCCCTGGAGCCTGGACTGAGCACAAACTGAGAAGTGGGGTGGGAAATTACAGTTTGAATTTTTAAAAGTCATTACTATTGTAAAAAATCACATTCTTACCTTTTTGTATACAGAATAATATATATTTACAGCACCCTCAAGAAATATTGACACCCTGGTTAATATGAGAAAGAAGGTTATGGGAAAAACATATTTTCCATTTAACATTATATTCAAAATCTTTACAAAAAATACAAATTTCACTGCAAAATAGCTCTTAACTAAAAAATAAATATATAAAATAGTCATAATCATAATAGTAATAATTAAAAGAATATTTCCTGCAGTGCCACAATTATTGGCGCTCATTAGTCACAACTCTGTGAAATGATTTATGTTGAATAATCAAAAACGATCACTCACGTTACGTTTTGTATCACCAACTGGACCTCTTATCAATAAATTAAATAAAATGACTTAAGTATCCGGCTTCTGTTTTGACTCTAGTCTCAGTGTACATTACTTAAACATGACTCAGGGGCACCTTCAGTCAGTTGACAAGTTTAAACATGTTTGTCTTCACTCCTGACAGCAGCACCAGCCCTGAAAAGTTAAATCCAGTTGAATTGTTTTTAAACCTGAGCCGCATGGTTTTTGTTTTGTAGAATAGAATAGATTTTATTGTTTACCAAAGTAGAAATTAATCTTTGGCTCACCAGTTAGCACTAGGACTATACAAACAGGTCTAATAAACAAATACATAGGGAAAAAACTTAGAAAATAATACAATAGAAATGTTACAAAACAACAATCTTATTGATTAATCCTGCTGGACATTTACGTATGTCTGCTCAGGGACATGAATAATTTAAATACAAATAAATTGCATCAAATCAACTGATTTGCTTTATTGAAATTTGCAAAACAGCACAACACAGGGTCGTGTCATTACAATTATATTATACATTTAAATTCTTCTTAAAGTCATGTTTTGATGTTTACGATATGTTCAGCCACCTGATTGCAGAATTTTAACCCATGTCCTAAAATGAGTTTACAAATCAGTCCAATTGTTAAAAATTTGTTAAAATATTTCTTTTTGAAAATGTGTTTATTATTGTAATAACTTACAATAATAAACACATTTTCAAAAGAAATATTTTAACAAATTTTTTAACAATTTTTAACAATTTAACAATGATTAACATCATTGTAACCTTGCCTGCAAGCTGAGGACAGGTACTTTAATTAAAATTAAACACTCTCGAAACTACACCAGATAACTCTAGATTGAAATTAATTTAGTTTAGATGTCAGAGTTGGCATGTTCTTCCCGTGTCAGCCACAAAAAACATGCACAATAGGCCAATATGAATGTAGTGCGTAAGTGAGTGGTTGGTGGTGGCTGGAGGGGCCGATGGGGCAGATTGGCAGCCTCGCCTCCGTCAGTCCCCCAGGTGTGGCTGTGACTACAATAGTATCTTAACACCACAGAATATGGTGTGAATGGATAATGACTACATTGTGGTGCTTTGAGAAAACTGAGGCTTGTAAAGTGCATTACACGTGTGTTATTATTATTGTTGCGGTTTGCTGTTTCTAGACTATTTTGATTGGTTGTATTTATCTAGGAGCACTTGATTCATGATCAACAGCAAGAATCTCCCAACAGATCTCCCAGCAAGAATGCCCTAGGTTCAATTCCCGGACTATGTGGCCCTTTCTGTGTGGAGTTTGTGTCTGGATGGGTTTCCTCTGGGTGCTCTGGTTTCCCCCATCAACCAAAACGTACACAATGAGTGTACGTCCACTCAGGTGATTCTGACCATTCGCCTGCAGCTCCACAGCAGGAAATGGACACATTTTGTTGTACAGTTGACACATAATGACAAATACAGCTTTGTAACCAGATCACTATGTTACATGGTGCCACTACAGACTGACAAAAGCTCACATGCCTTAATCTCTGGCCTATTATCTGGCAGCATCACAGTTTGGCGGCTTTTGTCCGACTTGCTCAACTGGTTCTGAGATGGTTAGACAATACCTGTGATTATGGGCTTATGGCGTAGATTGGTCTGCCCTTTTCATTAAAGAAAGTGTAAAGAACATTAATAAATGTACAATAAATTCTGTTAGTTTTGCCCCTGGGCAGACACAGTCTCAAGGGTTGACCAAAAAATACACAAGATTTGAGACTTATAAGACTTTATTTTATTATTTTGTTGAACTCGAAACTACAGCTTTGTACAGATTTACAAAGGCTATTCACAACTCCTCTTCTATGTCATCTTACTAACCTATCACAAACCACAATGTTTATTCAGCAGCAGCAGCCTACTACACACAGAGTCTGATTTACTAAGCCAGGTGCTAAATTGCAAGTACAACCTAAAATCAGTACATGCAATTTTATGTTGCACCTTATTTATCATAAGAAACTGTATTATAAGGGCCACAAATTTGATATTTAAATGAGTTTTGTTGTGGCCTCAACGGCTCCTGGTTTTTGCAATTGTTCAGCACGAACTATCTATTTTGCACATATAGTATAGGCCTCTAAGTGTCTTTCTCGCAGACAAAGTTGAGTTTCCTGGAGCAGTCTGCCGTAAGCCATGCCTCGTCATGGATTTTGGAGACAACTCCGCAGTGATTTCCATATTTCGGACACATGGGTAACATCCCCTCATCGTTCACCGGCTTTCCATTTATCCACCACCAGTGCCCTCCCAAGAAACGCAGGCCTGTCCAAACCTGTCCAAACAAATATATCAACAAGTGATAACATGTAAGTTATTGTCATGTGTCTTCTTCTGTTCCTATAATATTAATCTTCATCTTTCTTTCTTTAAGCCATTTTGCATAATATTTCACCCAATAAATATAATCAATCTTTGTTAGTGGAAAATACCCCATTAAACAATGTTTTTGTTGTTGTTTCTCCCAGACTTAAGCGGTACGTGATCACCAGCTGCTTTGACCACAGGTTGCCAAACATTAGACACTAATATGCAACGGTGGCACAGATGGTAGAGCAGGTTGTGTCATGAGAAGGTCGGGGGTTCAGTTCCCGGCTCCTGCAGGTGCACATTGTCATCGTGTCCCCGGGCAAGACACTTTACCCACCTGCACATTGGTGTATAAATGTGCGTATGAATGGGTGAGTGGTTCCTTGATGTAAAGCGCTTTGGGTAAAAGCGTGATATAACTTGAGACCATTTATTTATGGTCTCTTTCTAAATACTTTTTGATATATAACATATTTCAAAAATAAAATTGTCTCCTTAATTGAGCATTAAGAGCACACTGGCATGTTGATGTTTTACAAACTATTTGATCTTCTGATGCAGAAACTAATTGCCTGGAATTGTCAATAGTGTGGCTTTATTTTATGGAAGATGTAAATAGTTGACCAATCCATACTTGTGCCTATAATAAAAAATAATAATAATCTATTGTGTCTTAAATAGAGCTTTTTTGAACACTCAAAGACACATCACATTGTATTATTCATACACTCCATTCTCTTTAAGATCAAAATCAGACTTATGTACGTGACTTAAATAATGTAGGTATATAATAATATCGCCACGTTTCTTTGCCTGCATTGCTAAACCATATTTTCAGTTGTTACCTCATCAGTGGTTGCCGCATACGTCCTCTTGCTCACATAGCTGAAATCAGAAGAGCTCTCTATCGTCAGCAGCTTGTGTTGAATCCTACATGTCCCGTCGGAGCATTCTTCCTTTAGCCGTTTGCAATGCTCCATTGCCTCCTCCCACGTCTTATTCTCGGTCACCACCTGCAGGTTGTCCTCAGGACAAACCACCTGGAGATGGGAGACGCACGGGTGGCTCTGCCACTTTTTCACTTTCGCATCAAACGCTCCGCAGTCATTGGTCACTGGTTCACCTTGTCCCCATGCGCTAAAATCCACGCTCTCTCCCCCTATGCCTGTCCAGGTGTCGCCGCCTACCCTATAAAATCCGATCCATCCAGTGTTTCTGTCCTTTGAACTCTTACCACCCTCATTCTCGGATACATGTTTGATATTTAGGACTAAATCACTTCCCTGCTTTTGACAAAACTTGCGCGCGTCACGCCAGGAAACTCTGGTCTGATTGTGATTGTATTTGATGCCTTCACTTGAGGAGCAAAAGAAGGGTTGCTTTTCGTCGCATCTTCTGCTGGACCAGGTTGAATTAGAGTTTAAAAACGCACAGTGGCTGCTCGGGCCTTTCTCAGACCAATCAAGACTCTGGGTGACATCACCTGCAGTTGTTGGTGCCACAAATCTGAGGGGAAATAAATAAAGATTCAGATGTAATTGACATGTGTTCAGTCGGTGAAAAGAAATAGTATTTATGTTTTTGTTTTGCTTTTGTAATTCCGAATTTTACTTTAATGCATAAGCTAGTAGTGAACTTATGACTGAACTAACATTTTAACTTTTTTTACATTTTTATTTATTGACACATTAAACAAAGCTTTTGTAAAGCACAACATTTTAACACTTTTATAAACAAATAAATAGATAAGCCTAAATAATAACACATAGGCCTAATTTGAGTTTATTAAGCTAAACTTTGTACTGAAGCCGTTAAATTAATTTCACACTAGGCTAATTTTGACTCAATCGTACAGACATGGCATTTTGTAAAGATGTGTATTTGTGTTTTGTGTACATACGTAGTATTGATCCAGTGCCAGGCCGAGTCGTTCTGTGCGTCCCTCCTCAGACCCATCCAGACCACGTTCATCCCTTCTGTGACGGACTCCAGATTGGATTCATTCATGAAGTCCAGAGTAAGCAAATCACTGCTGTGAAACAAACACGCTTTACGCGCCTTAGACCAAGTCATGGGCAAAAGACTGTAATTTTCATCCACAATCACAAAAGATCCCCTTTTTATGGCGAGATCAGATTCATGAACCATCATAATGATCAGCAAAAGGAAAAGAAGCTGTTTCTCCATCATGATGACGGCCCCCACCAGCCAAATCTGTGCCTTGAAGAAAGCCTCATGCAGTCACTTTTATAGCAGACACTTGACCACTCCCATCACAGTCGCAAGATAGCCACGTTTCACCATGAAGTTTCTTTTATGTTTGATCATGAACATGCCATCATTTATCTGAAAATAATCAGCAACCATAGTTCATTCATAATAAAGTAATGCTGACATTATTATATATATAGGCCTATATAAATTCAAATGTATTGGTCTGTCGTGCAAGAGGCTTAATAGGCCTATCTTTAGAAAATATATAACAACTGCTAATACTGACTCAACAAGTGCCCGGCAGGCCTACTAAAATCTCATTGATCAAGTCTTTAGATGTACAATTTTGTTTGATATAAATAAAGTGTCGTGCAAAGTCAAAAATATGTTTGTCGTGACTGGATACAAATATTTGCATTGTGTGTCTGACCTTGGAGAACAGAACGTGACAAACAGCACAGAACCAAATTGGGCAGACAGTAACTCTAGACTTCCAGACACGCAAATCTTTCACATTCAAAACTGTACGTCTTATATTTCAGCAGCAAATGAGGCCTCAGGCAAAGCGTTTCAATTCATTTCATTTCCATATACTGTAGGCTTTTGATGATGACCTGTTTTTCCTCCTAAAATAAAATAACGATTTAAAACACCAGTTCATACAAACTCTGCACATGTGCTTCACATGATGCTGTATCTGCTGCTCCGTTTGCCAAGAGAGTTAAAGAGTTCCTAATTAATGGTAAGTGAGTTTATACTGAGTTAACAGGTGTTCCAACAATGTAGTTTTCATTTTTGTAATTATATGGTCATGGTCATGGTCAAGGTCAAAGTTTATTTATAAAGCACATTTAAAATACAGTTGACACTGCCCAAAGTGCTGTACATGTTTCAGTGAGAGACATATATACAGTATATATAAAAACTCTTCCTCACAAGAAGGGAGATTTATGGTTGTGTTCTGCTTCTGAAGAGGTAAACCAGACCAAACAGGTCATGATCTCTTCACCAGTGTTTATCCAAAGTTTCAAACTGGAGAAATCGGGGTCCAGGTTGAACACAGGTCAGTAGTTTAGAGTGCTTAAGTTCACCAAGATGATTATATTCAAACATATTCAAAACACGATAATTATTCAATAAGATTATGCAGATACATTTTCAATCACAGTTGCTTTTTCATCACTTTTTAATTGTGTTTTTGTCGCTTGTTTATTGTATTTCTGTCGCTCTTTTGTTGCTGTTTACGTCACTTTTTTGTTGTATTTTCATCCTTGTTTTGGCACCTTTTTATTTTAAGGACGCTTTTAGATTTGGGTAATGCCAAACTGGACAAAATGTACTCGGTTCAGGTGGGGGTTAAGAGGTTAAACCATGGACTAAACATCGCCCATTCATTATTTTCAGTGAAAAGTAGGTAGTTTTAATGTGTTTAATATTCTGTGATCATTTAATAGCAAAAAAACGCAACTTTATCTGAATCTCCTGCGTAAATAACAACAGATAAAGGGCCAACAATGGTTTTACTCCTGATTAGAATGATATAGCTCACCTTTCTCCAGGCAAAAGGAAGATATTTTTATATCTAAAATAAGCCTTCATTGTGTATGGAATAAGATATTATTTGATAATTAATGTCAGAAAAGCATTACTAAAGAAAATCCAGAGTAAATGTAATATTTCTTTGCGATCAGATGTTCAACAAGAGCTTTAGTCGGCTCTACAGCAGTTTAAATCCACCATTGTGTTTTGATGCGTTAAAGATAATAGAACTTCTGGTCCCGAATTGCGATGGCCCAGCGGGTATAGCGTCGGCCCCGGTCTCATCTATGTCGCACCACTGGGGGGAGTCCCTACTCTAGGACGACTGGCCGCGCCGGGCTCGTGTGGGGCGCTTCACACGGAACGGTGCTCCGTACCGTAGAGGATAGAGGGACTTCTCTCTTGGCAACCCTAGCGGTGAAAGGTTTTTTGGAAAACACGCCGAGTCTAAGGTCCCAGGTTCGAGCCCGGTAGGGTCACAATAACACAAGATTGCGTCAGTAAACAATATTTCTAACATAGGTCCGGGCCAGGGGTCTCCAACCTTTTAGAGCAGAGACTTCAAGAGCATTAAGTTGTTCAAGGGCAGTTAAAAATGATATCCCAAAGACTTAAAGTTAAACTGTTTAATTATAGATTATTAAGAATATGACAAATGTATGCTTTTAACCTCTTAACCTCCGCCTGAATATTTTCTACAGTTTGGCTTTACCCAAATCTAAAAGTTTAACGAACAAAACGTCAAAAAAGCAACAAAAAACCCCACAAAAATGAGTGAAGATGCAACAAAAGAGCGATAAAAACATGACAAAAAGGCGATGAAAAAGTGACAAAAATGCAACATAAAAGCCACAAAAGAGCAACAGAAAAATGACAAAAATGTGACAAAAATGCATTACAACATGAGGAAAATGATCTGTTTAGATACGTTTTGTAGATTTGGGTAAAGCTGAACTGGAGAAAACCCACTTGGTCAAGGCGGGGGTTAAGAGGTTAAACAAATACTGAGTCAAATAGCCTAAATCTATTGTTAACATCATTGTTATATTTTATACAGAAAGTCTTAAGGGTTACTGGGGATGCCGTGAAGGGTACCTGGGTGCCCACGGGCATGGGGTTGGTGATCCCGGATAACGTTACACAATATGAAAAAATGGAACCTTCATCATTGCCATATGCATTAACCCTTTTAGAATTGGCGCATCTCTGCAGTCGCAATCCTAACATTATTTAAAGACTAGGCCTATTAGGGTTAGTCCTTAAGTGACAAATAAACAGTTTAACATTGCAGACTTGCCACACAATTTGCTGCTGTTGCCATGATGGAATAAGTGCAATGCTCTGTTATGACACCACACAAATAGCACCCCAACTCCATCATAGCTGCCTAGGGTCTACTTAAAACATTATCATTTATTGCAAAGCCATAAAAAATACAATTTGTACATTTTACATCAGTCAGTGTATATACAGTTATGTACAGTGCTTGACATAGTAACCATTATAAAATTAATAACTTTAGACAATTTCCAATGTAGAAAAAAATAATCTAGCTTTTCATTTTAAAATTGTAATTTTGATGATATGTATGTTTAATTATCAAATGCAGTCACAGATGCGATAATGCAAAAACATATACAAATTCTTCTTCAGCTTAAAAAAGCACAAGTAACTTTGCCTGCTAAAAATAAATAAATCAGATATTCTGTTCAGAAATGACAAAAAAGAAAAGAAATGAAGCAGCCAAATACCAAAACAAAACAAAAGATAGCATTCCTGTCCATATTAGGGTTTTACCAGGCTGCCAGTGTGAATATCATTTACATTACTAAACATTGTCTTTAAAGTTAAAAAGATTGAGTTACCAAAAACCTATTGGCTAAGCATACCCTGTAAATGGTCATTCAACTTAATAAATATACAGTGTCACAATGCCGTCTGGGGACTGAGAAGAGCACTGAGTCGTCAGTACAAGCTGCTGTCTGATTCAGGAGCAGTTTGTGGAAGGAGCAGCAGTTCAGACTGAAAGTCTCTCCTCTTTCCATGATCTTACGCTTCTGCATTGGACAGCTCACGGCCTGCTTGCTTTTTCCTATAGAACAAATAATAACATAAGAATTTAAGCGGTAGCCAAAATGCCTTGACCCATACATAGCCTATATAAAAGAAAATATTACAAAATATCTAATATTCTTCAGGCCAAGGTTGTTTAAACATACATAATATAACATAATTTGTTGGACTGAAAATATCCAATACAATACACATTTCTGAATGAACATACTCATTTTTGGTGAGTGGGGCCTTGTCACATCGGGCGTCTTTGCGCTGGCCCAGATCTTTTGAGGCCTGAAGAGCGAGCTGTGCGAGCTGGTGTGAGCTCCCCCTGGAGGTGATACCCTTCAGTTTCACGCTATAACAAATTCAGACACCATTATTTTAGAGAACCATTATAAGTAACTGCTAACTACATGTTTAAATTTATTAGATTTATTTTCAACATACCCATTAACATTGGCATCTCCTTCTTCAAGCATTTTGAGCCCTGGTACTTTTTGTCCAAAAATCTTCACTGCAATTGTCATGAGAAGACCACAGCGGTTTCTATAGCAACATGTGGCGTCGACCGCTAAGAAAACTACCAAGAAAATCACCAACACAATGCCAACCACACTGCCTTTGGTCATGCTGCTGCCTTTGTCTGCAAACAGGAAACCACACTCAGTTTCTTTACGTTGTCTTAGAAATAAGAGACCACTTACAGGGCTGCTCTGCGATGGTGAAGTTGAAGCGGGCAGGAATGGAGGAACCGTTGGCATTGATAGCCATCACTTCCAGGTCATAGTCAGAGCCGAAAGACAGGTTTTGAAGGAAAACTGAATCTGCATTTCTGGATAACTGCATTTCTTTCCACTCAGCGGCCTCTGTATACTGGGTGTGATAAAGAAGAAGATAAATAGATAAAGAAGATAAATACAGTTATTGTTATTGCGTTATCAAAATGATATATTTTGCAAGAATAAATGTAAATGGGGACAATTTAAATTGAGGTTCTGTGGTTCTCAGCGTTTTCACCTTTCTTTTTTTTTGCTTTCTAAGACCAAGACTGAACTCAGACTAAAACTCAGCTTAAATTAATTACAATTTTGCCCCAGGCTGAGGCCAGGTTTAGTCTACTAAAGTCAGAGTTTTCCCAGTTGGCTCCAAATGCATCGATCGATCACAACTTTGTTTATAGTTAATAGTAAATACACTTCGGTATACAAAACATTTAAGGCTTTGTTTTGGCATTAATAATAATTTATTTTTTAAATTGTTTAATAAGAGATTGTTCATGTGCGTATTACTACTTACCTGTCTATAGCGTACACTGAAGCTTAATAAAGGAGATCCACCATCATCAATTTGCTTGAGAGGGATAAAGAAAGAGTTGCCTTCGATTTTTATTCGGTCGGTCAATAGGATGGGGCCGTCCGGCTCTCCTGCAAAGAAACCAAGAACAGTATTAATATGCTACAGTAAATACTATATTACTTGATATACACAGCAGATGTGTTAGTATGTTATAGTAGAAATGCTTTACCTTCTGTTAAAATGCATTAGCAAGAAAGATGAATGAATATGAGCAGCAGTAAAACATGTAAAGATGGGGATAAAGAGAGAACAGGAAAATTAATGATTGCAGATGGACTGTTACATGGGCATTATAGTAAATGCTTAATGAATAAGCTGCAACAGTTCATTTACTTACGCATTCCTATAGTTCGAATGTTGTTGTTGTCAGAGAACTCTCCCACACCCACAGCATTAAGAGCTGCAAAACGTACTGTGTACTTTGTGTACGGCTTCAGTGAAGTGATGGCCAGAGCATCTAAAACAACATAATAAAATGAATTAAAAGCAATGAAAATAAAAGTGTGCATAAGCAGAAGGCCAATGTGCATTGGGACACATTAGAAGGCATAACCAGAGGAAGGAAGAACTCCAGAAAACACCACTAGCACTAGTAGAACTAATTTGTCTATTAGATGGGGTCTGCAACCTGTTTGGATCCAACTTGCCAATACTTCCAAATTTTGTATTTGTAAAGAGCTGCAACAAATTATTATTATTATTAGTGCATTTACTATGAAAATTATGACTAAACCAGTACTAAACAACACTAAACTGGGTCTAATGAAATTAGACAGGACTAAAGCATGTCCAAACCAAGACCAAACCAGGACTAAACCAGACCACCTGTCACTATACTGTCAAAGAGCCACAAGAACGGGGCTAAAGTGCAACATGTGGCTTTGAAGGTTGTCTTTCCCTGGCCATTGAAGGGATTCATTCATTTATCTTATGATTTATAATGATTATTTTATTATTACATAAATGAATGAATCCCTTCATCATGTAAAAAGGATTCAATTAACAGACTTGAAACAAAAAAGGCCTTTAATATGTATTATTTGGCATATTTTTCATACCCACAGCAAAAACATACAGCAATGATCCTGCAGCGATACAACAAATAGCCTACGAGTTCACCTAAGCAGAAAAAGTAATTGTATTGAAAAATCTACCGATATACCTGAAACAGGCACTGTAATCTCCTTCCATTGCTCGTTCAGACTTTGTCTCCACTGCAGGACAAAGCTGGTGATGGGTGTTCCTCCATTCACAGGTAGGGTTTTAAGGCTTAAGCGGACTGATGTTGATCCAGGTGAGACTGAAAAGTACAGAGGAGGGCCCGGCTGCGCTGTGGACCAGACAAAATGACAGTATTACATATTCACTCAATAGCACTAGTATGAACGCACTGTTTGAATCTAAAGCATGACTTACTCTGGATGGAAACGTCTCTAGATGCATTCCCTGAACTGCTCACAGCCATGCAAGAATACAAACCGCCATCAGAGGGCACTATATCGTCAATCAACAACACACCGTCCACCACGCGCACACGTACTGATTCTTGACCCTGACAACAAAACATCAAACTCATTAGGATAACAGTGCACATTCAAAGTAAGGATATTAAATATATTGCATACATTTGAGGAAAAAAGAAAATCTTACTATTGCTTGACCATTGAGTTTGTTGAGCCAATGGAGCTCAGGATGAGGATACCCAGAGACATTGCAAGACACGGACACTCGGTCACCCACGGACGCGATCTGCTGCTCGGTCGAAATCAACACCTCAGGGGCCTCTGAAATCACACTTCAAGGTAATCTGCATCCGCTGCGTTTCTTTTAATCCCAGGTTTCACAGGCTACTGACCAAAAACATGAAGCATCACAGTGGCAGTGCTCTCCCCGATTTTGTTTGTGGCCGTGCAGACGTACTCTCCGTAGTCCTCCCGTGTCACGGACAGGATGCTGAGCTGGCTGCGGTCTGAGTTGAACCGATGTCGAGGCGGGTCAAATGGCACTGGCCTGGAAATAGCATCAAACATAAAGCAAATGATTCCCTGTTTGCGTTTCCCAACTATAACAACAGTCTGTAATGCAGTTTAGTTGTGTTACAGTGGTCTTAAATCCTTGGTTTATATGGTCTTTTAGCTGGACTGGACTTTTAACTACCTTGTTTTATTATGGTCAAATATTATCTCAAAACATAATCCTCCTGCATATATGGCCCGACAAACTACAGAATATTGGCCCACTATTGAACCTTTGTAGCATTTAATGAGAAACAATTAAAGAACCTCTACAAAGTGAGTATCTTACATGGTCCAGGTGATGTTGGGTTTTGGTATTCCATCCACTAAACACAACAAAGATTCATTGGCTTGAGGTCCTGCCATCACCTTCTTCACCTCCTCTTTCAGGTGGACCTTTGGAGGAGCTGTGATTAAGATGTATGGATGTTTTTGTTGGCCTCATAAACCTTTATGCCTGTATATGCTGTAGAACTTACTAACCATTGATGACCACAGATACAGACAGCAACCGGAAGATTTGCCTCCCTCTGATCTGAGCTTGGCACACGTATGTCCCTGCATCCTCTCTCTTCACAGTCCCGATGAAAAGTGTGTTGTCCTTTTGCCATACACGCCTTTCACCTAGTTTTTGATTTAAATGTCACAAAATAGTACAGATAAAGCTACTGAGAGATTGACATCTGTGTTTCTAGGCTTACTATTGATGGAGATCTCCTGCTTGTCTCTGAGCCACACAACGTCCACTACTGGCTGTCCCGACACAAGACACGGGACAACACCATCTGTGCCTTCCAAAAACTCATGGTAGGATGTCGTGTTTCCAAATGATGGGCCCTCTGTAAAAGCAAAAGACATGCTAACAAGCTACTCACTGTTCATTGGCACAAACCAACATAGAAGACACATATATACAGCCAATTTAGCCAGAATATTATACAAGCTATTCACATTGTTTTTCGAACTCTTTCTTTTATCTCTAGATACAGGACAATAGCTTAAACAGATTCTTTATTACTATGCATTTGTAGTAATATTAGGCTTCTTACCATATATAAATAGCAGAGTCTGGGCTTCATCAATGTGTCCTGATTCAAATTCACATTTACAGATGTATCTGCCTGCGTCCTGTAATGAAGCCTTGTTAATGTGCAGCTTAGAGGAAGTTTCATCCACTTGTGACACTCTTCCTTCAACATCGATTTCCTCTCCATCTTTGTGCCAGGTCATGTCTCCTTCTCCACTTGCTGAAAAGTTAGTAACGGGTAATGAATTAGAAACATCGTAATGCATAATATGTGCATGAGAACTAAAATACTCACCTTTGCACAACAGTAATATCTCCTCTCCCACCTGAATGTCCTGCTTTGTTGTTATTATAGCCAACTTGGCATCTGAAATAGAAGAAAGTCACAGTTTGAGGAGCTATGGTGCCTATAATAATGGGTTATACAGTTTGTAATCAGCTTGACTTGCATAATTAATTATCAGGCACCGTCTTTGAATACTTGAATATTTGCTTAAATCATGTTTCTTGTGAACAAAATCCTCAATATTCCTGGATTGGATTTCACAAGTCAACATTGAAGCTCATTTGGCTTGTGTTACCATGCAGTGACATCATCTGCACACCCTCCATTCTACTAACAAAGCTGCTGTGCATAGATGCTGGTTCCCAAATCATGTGAAACAAAATTGATGGATCTTACCCGTGCTGCAGATGATTAGCACCATTACTGATGCTGTCGTCCACATGGCTACAGAGTTTCTCATTGCATCCACTTAAAAGCAGGTGGACTTCCCAGAGCACTTCTCAAACTAATACACAAACTGAAACACCCAAAAATAATTCACAGTGTAAAATGGTGCAAGAAAAACACCTACTGCCCTTATGGTCGAAGTTTGGTTGTACAGAGGGTCTTGCTGGGGTTATATAGGGACCGATGAGCAGTAGAGATGACTGCAGAGGAAGGGAGAGGGGTGTGTCGCTGGAGACAGTAAAGGGAGTGACCACCATGAGCTCAACGCAACTCCCCACACTTTGGACATTCATGAAAGAAAAAAGTACTTTGGGGGACTTTGGTTAGTTGTTTGTGACATTGAATGTTCTGTAATTTTGGCAACAGTCAATATGGTTAAACTAGACAGCACCTGATGAAAAAGGTAGCAGCAGAATAAAATCATCTTATTTCCAACATCATGTAAGTTATCTATCCTAACCACTTAATGCCATATTATGCTTTATTCCAGCTGTGACACCTTGGCAGGAGTACAATATTTCCAGCTTTATAACTTAATAACTTTATTAATAATGTACATAATTATAAACACTGAAGGATAAGATGCTTGTCAAGTAACGTCTGCTGGTATTATATGACTATTTTGTTTGAGTTACGCTGAAATGAGTAGAACAAATATGCTCTATGCTCGGGTGGCACGGTAGCGCCCTACCACTGAAAACATGTATAATAGGCCAGGATGAATTATGTGTGTGTGTGTGTGTGTGTGAATGAATGATGGTGGTCAGAGGGACCGTTTGGCGCAGATGTGTGCAGATGTGTGCAGTCGTGACAGCGCTTCTGTCAGTCTCCCTCAGGGGAAACTGAAGCTACAAAGGTAGCTTACCACGATCGAGTGTGGAGTGGATGTAAAATTGTCTCATGTAAATCGCTTTGTGACCATGTCTGTGAAAGGCACTACCACAACTACGCAGATGACACTCAGATCTACGTGTCACTGACGGCAGGTGAACATGAGCCTGTAGATACACTCTGTCACTGCATCCAACAGATCAGTTTGTGGATGCAAAACAACTTTCTCCAACTAAACTCAGACAAAACTGAGATAATGTTTTTTGGCCCACAGACACAAAGACAAAGTGTTATCAGTCACCTTGAGTCTCTCTCTCTAAAACCAAAAGATCAGGTTAGAAATCTAGGAGAAATCATGGACCATCTGAAAAACATTGCTAAGATCAGAGGAATAGTGTCAAAACCGGACTTAGAGAGACTGATCCATGCTTTTGTCTCCAGCAGGTTAGACTACTGTAACGGCCTGCTCACTGGCCTTTCCAAACGAGCTGTTAGACAGCCGTTTAGAAGCCGTTAGAGCCGTATGAACCATCTCGGGCTCTGAGAACTTCAGGGAGGGGTCTCCTGGTGGTTCCCAGAGTCAATAATAAACACGGTGAGGCTGCGTTTCAGTTTCATGCAGCTAAAATCTGGAACAGTCTTCATGAGGATGTTAGCCTGGCTAACGCCAGACTAAAATCACAAGTGATATTTAGTCTGGGGACCACCAATTCATTTTCTCGTAGGAGAGGTGTGGTTTACGATTGTCCATAGCCGTTTATTGGGCGCTACGAATGTGTCTCATGCGTCTGCACGTAGCCATAGCCAATCGTATCATGGTATCAGATGACGTATGATGTACCTGCTGTAAACCTTTGAGCTAAACTATTTAGAACACGGTCTAAAGCTTGATCGAAAGATGGCATCGTCATGTTGGATCCGTAAATATTTTTTTATTTTTTTTATCCCTAAACAAACTACAAGCTTCCGTATGTCAAATAGCGCGTCATCGTCTTACCGTCCCTCCTCGTTCTGTGATTGGTGCCCAAATCCATGGAAAAATGTCGGCCATGGTCCCCAGGCTGTTGTGAAGTTAGAAAAGATTCGAGCGCACACAGCAGTCTGGCGTTAGCCAGGCTATGAGGATGTGAGACAGGCCTCAACTCTGACAATGTTCAAATCCAGACTGAAAACAGCTCTTTTTACCCGTGCATATGAAAACTGATAGTATTTTATCTGCACTCTTGCCTTTTACTGTAATTGTTTAATTTTATGTTGATGTTGATTGATTTTGATCTGTTTTCCTGTAATTTTATGCAACTGTGAAGCACTTTGAATTGCCTTGTGTATGAATTGTGCTCTACAAATAAACTTGCCTTGCCTTGCTATATAAATATAGCAAGGCAAGGCAAGGCATATATTCTTCTATAGATTTTTAATTCTCTATGGCATGACTTGATATTTTAGGGGGGAAATATTTCAACCCACTTTTTGGGTAGACAGAACAGAATAGTAGGTAGAAATGAAAAACATGAGTACGTGAAAATGTTCCATTCCAGCTCATCCCTATCTCCAACAAACTTGAGGCAACAAACCGAAAAAGCACAGTTTTAGTCTAGAAGTAATAAAACAAAAAACATATGTAAACAATCTAATATGCTTCTTGACATATTCATGCACATTGACATATTTATTTCATCAGGTTATTCCAATTTAAACCTGTAGTAAAGTGATAATTATGTCACCTTTATCTGGCACCTGTGTCACCTGTGACTTTTCATCCTGAAAGGACTGCTCCACCCCCCACTCAAATACCCCTACCCACTTCAGCCCAATTTCATTGGACAGAAAAGTGTCTGGTAAAAATAAAGAAAATACTAAATATTCTTTATTTTTTCTTATTTCACCATTTAGACAGAGAGCTTCTGCTAAAGATCATTAACTATTCTTGAAAGGTCCAGATGAGTATCTAGTTTTAATACTGGTGTAACGATTAGTATCTGGATACATTGATTATTTTGACAGTTCTGGACAAGTGTCTAACTGTGAATGTGAAGCTGTACTTTAAAGCTCTTTACAAACTTGCTACGGCTCAGTCGAGGAGCATGCTCCTGGTTATTTTTGCATATAAAGGAATAAATGTGATTGTTAGTTGAAAACATGTCAAAAATAGTTAAGGGTAAAAGTGCAAATTTAGCATTTTGAAGATTAAAGGAAAAGTGCATAAATAATTTGACATGAATTGACCCCTTCCCCCAAGTGACTCTGCTTCTCTCTCCACCGGATGAAGGCGGGGGCTGCTGTCCTCGGGGGGGTAAGATGGAGAGCGATAGTTTAATCGCTCAATCATTCATAAAAGGGGGTCAAACTCTTTATATAAACATAAACAGCAAACAGTGCTGGTATTAAAATCATACCACTGTTGTTTTCCTAGAAACATTTGGCAGGCAGGATGTCAAATTTATGGGCAATTTGACTTTACATTCTTGCCTTATTGCAACCTGAGCTTTCATGGTCGTACTATAGGACTGAAGGAAAAATAAGCCATGAAATTATTAGAATAACAACAATCATTTAAAGGAACAGGCCACCGTTTTTCCATACTGAGATATGTTCTTACCTGAGCTTAGATGAGTTGATACGTACCTGTCTGGTCTTTGTGCGTGCGCTCAGTCACGCAAAACGACCAAAGATGTTGTTAGCATTCGGCCTCTCCCAATGTATTCCTATAGCTCCAAACAGTGGTGAAGTTGGAAGCTACCATGCTCTTCCACGGGCACACACAAAGACCAGACTCGTCTAAGCTCAGGTAAGAATAGATCACAGTAAGGAATGCCCTCAGTCACACAAAAAGACCAAAGATGTTGTTAGTATTTGGCCTGTTCCACAGACGCACACAGACCAGACAGGTACGTATCAACTCGTCTAAGCTCAGGTAAGAACATATCTGAGTATGGAAAAACAGTGGCCTATTCCTTTAATAATCATAAAAAGCAATACAATGTAATTACAGAGCTAGTGCCTATGTACAGGGACATCTGCCCAATTCATGAACTTGATCACAGAGCATCACTTATTTTCTATTTTATAAATTATTAATTTGAGACAGAAGAATGTTTCTTTCAACCATGAATGTTTGAGTTAGAGTTTAATATTGTGGTAAATGCTGTACTACGTCACTCTCCTTTATCTATGTGATAGCGCTTGAACTCCACTGGGCCCAATAGCATCTATTGGTCAGACGCCAGGAAGGCCATCCCACCATTTCTTAGCTGAACGGTTGACCAATCAAAGGGCCATTGTCCAAAGGGGCCGCCTATCACCTCGACGATCAGAAATGGCTCATTACAATGGAGTGTGCTCATAATGAGGTCTGCTAACAAGAGCTATTAACAAGGGTGGGAACACTCACTGTGACATTACTGATTACATGAAAGTATAAGCATATTAAGCCTGATGTCCAAATACTAATAGTATTGCTGCAAAATTTCACTAAACAAGTTAATGTTGTGGTCCAGTAATTTAATCGTCATAGATTATTTTCTTAATTTATTGTGTTATGTTGTTTTTTTATTTGTATTAGTTTATTTGACAGGGACAGTACACATTAATGAACATTTCTGTAAATGTGTCAGTATTAGCTGCAAAGCTAGTTTTCAACTGTTGTCCCTGGGCAAGGTGTATAATGCCAATAACAATTATAAAACATAAAACAATTTAAAAGTTGAGGCTACCTACTTACATAACAAATGTTGATACAATTCATACATTAATAACATCTGAATGTTCGTTCTGTGACTTGCACAATAGAGTGGATATTTTGGTGCAAGGGCAGGTCATACAGTTCCTGCCCTGTACATTATAAGGATAAATATGTACAGTTATTATTTACAAAGCAACACCTGTGCAGAGGACCAGCTTCATGTATATTTTTTCCTGGAGTGTATATTATAGCATCGTCTGCATACATTTGTATCTGGGTGTTTCTGCATGCTTCTGGAAGATCATTTATGTAGAGGGAAAAAAGAACCGGTCCTAGAATGGAGCCCTGTGGTACTCCCACTGTGCACTCTCGATAGGGCGATTTGACACCATTGACCACAACACAATGCATTCTATTGGTAAGATATGATGTCATCCAGTTTATGGCTTTCTCTGAAAAATTAAAATGAGATCATTTGGCCTTCTTTAAGTCCAAAAATACGGCACCTACACAACTGTTCTTGTCTAAGAAACTTTTTGTTTTTTCTAAAAACACACTGATAGCGCCCTCTGTTGAGTGATGGGTGCGAAATCCAAACTGCATTGGATGTAGAGGATTAATAGCCTGGTGAGACCAGAATGATTCCCCTCTATATTTTTTTTTTACAGATCAGTCTGGACACCCCGCCCCCGTTGGCGGTATCCGCATAATCAAACCGATCCCGTGCAATCAGATTAATTTATTTGCGACACGTGTTGTTCACGAGCAGCGTCACTCACGGGATGCGGAAGTTCCCTCAATAACAATCTACGAACTGCGCACGAGAGAGAGAAAGAGCGTGTCTCAATCGACGATAAATGACCAAAATGATGACTCTGGTTCCCAGGCTAGAGGATTAAGACTCCTATTAAGATGTTCAGTTAATAGTTTCACAACCCATTTCTCTATATTTTTTGAGACTACAGGTAAGATGTTAATTGGTCTGTAGTTATGCTTGTCAGTTTGTCCCAGTTTGAAAATTGACCACACCCACTTTCCATGTGTCTGAGACCACGGAGTGCTTAATTGACAAATTTACCATGTGGGTGATGGGTGGTATCAGTGTGTCTTTATGCTCTTTTATAAAACTGACATCAAGATCAAAGTCATCCTTAGCTTTGAAGCTGTTAAGTGAACTAATAATGTTGGCTACTTCTCTCTCTGTTATCTCATCTATATTAAAGATAGGTTGTGCATCGCTTATTGGAATAGCGTCATAATCAGGAGGATTGAACAACTGAGAGATTTCTTGAACTGAGTTTATGAAGAAATTATTGAACTCTGCAGCAATTACATTTGGATCTTTTGGCAATTCTCCGCTGATGCTTATTTCTATCTCATTTTTATCTTTTTTGTTCTGTTTTCCAGTAAGTTTGTTTATACTGTTCCAGATTTGGCACTGTAGTGGTTACTTAAGGGGAATGTGCTTCATAGCTGGGTGATTAAGGGTTAGTTCGTGAAGTCATCTCAGTGACAGGAGCACACTAGCCTGGTGAGAGTTGGCGATGCGGTGACCAGACTCATTGCTGGTACAGCGGTGAGTCTGGCAAGGAGCCAGACTTTAAATATTTTGGGACTTGCCTTTCAATTCAGCCAATAGTCTCTAGTGCAGGGATGTCTAAACTGTTGGCTGTGTGTTGAAGTGTTTACAGTACAGAGTGGTCAACAAATATTTAATATGCCGCTTTTAAGATCAATTCTGTTCTCCACACATATATTTAGGCTTGAAAACTTGATGAAGTCTCACAAAAAAAGACAATTCAGAATTTTTTATCAAGTTGGTTTTTTAAACTTGCAGTAAAAAAAGTACCATCTCTGGCGATGAGTGCCAAACCATTACAAAGCTGGAGGGCCACCAAACATTTGGCCTACAGGCCTTCTTTTTGTGTGCAAAAACATGGCGGTGGTGGACAATGTGTACCTCAGACTTGGTTTATTCAAGATACAGCAACAACTGTGAAAATAGACCATGTTACTGTACAAATAGCACACGGACAAACAATGGCAGTGAGTTAGAGCGAAGACAGGAGGACGAGACAAGCAGGAAGGACACAGAGACAGCCCCTGTGTGTCGTGACTGCAGTGGACACTCCCTTACAGTGGGACAGTCAGGGAGTGTCGTAAAACTCTAACCTGAAACATCAGTGCAGTGACTGCTTAGATAAAAACAGAAATCATTTCAAAACCTAATATAGTTAGCATAGATAGCTAGCTTTTACATATCCCATTTTGTATGAATCAATCCATTTTCGAACACTGACACATTTACAATATGCACTTAAAATGCTGATTTTATTGAAAGTTGCTGACACTGGACTGCTCACGTGCCGGGGCCCTGCAGTACAACGCAGGAAGTATTCAGATCTTGCAGATGCTATCAGCGTCAGTCTACTCATGAAGTCTATGACATCATGGTAGTACAGGAGTGTTGGGACAATGGGGTCAACAAACAGCCAGACAATATAAACAGAACTTAGCCAAAACACTGAAACTAATTTTTTGTATTTATTTATTATTATTTAACAAATGTAAATAATTCATTTTACTGTGACTGAGTTTTAGTTGTGGTAATGACAATAGTGTTTTAGATCTTTTAGATCAACAAAGGAAAGCACAACCCGAACAAATGTGCAAGGACATTTAATGCCATATGTCCACGATAAATTTCATGGTATTCATTTGGAAGGCTTAACCATGGCAGTACAATAATGATAAAGATAATAGCTCATCACTGCTATCGGTTATGTTTTTAGATTGTCCGTGAACTTCAGAGATAATACAATATGAAATAAATTCTATACTATACTCTATTATCTTTTTTTTTCCAACAAAAAGGGGAGTGTGACTTAATGACAGGCCCTGACTACAGTAAACCAACGCAATGTTGTGAATTTAAATCATATATTTATATCAAATGGGTTATAGAAATCAACACATTAACTCACTTGTCCTATTTATAAGTCACTTCTGAGCATATGTAGAAAAAAAAAGCTCAGATTTTTTGTTTAACTGGAGAAAACAGTGCTTCAGACAGTGCAGGGACATGAAAACTATGATTTACTCCTTGAGCCAGAGCCACCCCTTACTCACATTAATGTGTCAGTCTGTGCATTAGTAAGTGTAAAACCTGGAGGTCAATACAGAATTCATTTCATTTTGAACAGGAGGCAATTTACTTTCCCAACAAGTCTCACACAATAAAAGAGTTAAGTGTTTGCTCAAATGTAAAATGGATTGCACGTGCAAAAGTGGATTAACAGCAGTGCAATTAACTATCACAGCTTTGACTTATTTACAAATCAGATTTACACCAATAGTGTAATATAGTCAACATTAATAGCCTTGATAGCCCTGTATATCTTGTTTAGTGTTCTCAAGAGATTATTTTACTCTGAAGCTGTCCATATTTGTTTTGTATTTTATGGAAATACTGAACAGAAATATTAAGCTTTAAAAAAAAAATGAATAAGCTTATATTATAGTAGTATACTTGCACAAATACATGGTTGCCGATGTTCTAAATGATAGTGGTTTGGTAGTATTTCCCTTTTCATTATCACTGACAAAGTGTATTTTAAACAGTAATGCAGCTAAAGGTTTGCATGATCAGAAGGATCAGCTCTCAGTGTCACGCTTTGGCCTCCGCTCACCTTTCCAACTCTGTTACTGAAATAGCAAAGGTTCCAGCCCCGCACTTCCTTCTATCCTCGACTAGTTCCTATATTTATCCAGCTTTTACTTATACACACACAGAAGACATTGTGAGTGGCGCCTCAGGATCATCAAAATCTGTTTATGCCAGCCATTGTTGTCCATAAACAACTAATAAACAAGCAGTGCACATCACTGCTGCATAGATTGTATTGTGTGATTTTATGATGGTACTATTCTGAGACTTTGAGGTAGACGTCTGCACATCTCTATCCCAACTATCAAACTAACTTTAAATGGTCGGGCTTCTTGTGCCTCCTCCTAAACTCCTTCCCGGAAACATTGACACAAATGGATAGACTTTTTTGTTTGTTTAAAAAGTTAATATTTGTAACTTAGACAAGTATAATGATTTCTACCTCTGTTTAAATCTATTTTACGCTTGGGTGCTCAACCTTTATTTTTTGCTCAACCTCTTTAGTGTCTCGATACTTTCAAAGACATCACAGCTGATAGTAGCCTTTTTATGCCATACTCGTTTATAGCATCATAATAAAGCTGAAACATTTTTACAGCTTTCTGTCAAATTTCTTTTTTTATCATATGGATGGAAAGGATCTCCATGGTAATGCAGAAGGGAGCGGCTTAGCAAACTTTGACTCAAACGTAAGAGATTAAGCAGAGCAAACAGGTATAGGAATATGATACTCTCCTCATAGACAGGTCCGGGCCACGTAATAATTGCTGTTTTGTCCTGGGAGGGTTTTCTCAATGGATGCTGGTAACTTTCATCATCGTCTAATTGAAATGTACTTTTGGGGCACGTGAAATTTTGACTAGAATCCAAAATGGCTGCCAATTTTCCCTTATATGACATAGTGCATATGACACATTAGACACAATTTTTGCTAAAACATAGTTAACACAATTATATTTAAGATTTTGCTATAAAAATGAACCCATTTTTCTATAGTTTAACCGTTTTTTGTGATGTTTATAGTTTCACTTCCTTAGTCGACACTGACATGAAGTGATATAGATAGAGGACAACAATTTTAAACTGTTGCCATGCCAACCATGTTATGTCAATGGGAAATGATTCAAACTGCATGGAACTTTACATCTACGTCACTTCCTGTCAGTAGCTTAAAAATAAAAATAACTTTTCTGCCCTACATTTCTCCACTAAATTGCTGCTTCACTGAAATAAAATGATAATTATTTACTTACAACAGATGTTATTCATCTAAATAAGTAATATTTCTTTAAATGTGCCCTCTTTGCCACGCATTTGCATAAAGGTGGGCTAATTTGGTAATTCTTTAGCTGAGGAATATGGTTCAGTTGCTTAGAAATCGTAATCACACATCTTTGTCCTGCAAATCCAAGATGGCTGCCGTCTGTCCTATAAGGTGCCGTAACCCATGTTCTGATAGGGCTATGGCTTTTAGCCAGTTTAGCTGCTTGGGGGAAGTAGTGTATTGGACTCAGTGCTTATACAAACTAACCTTTTGAGTGTTTATTTGACTATTTCAGTTTAGTTTTCAAGAATAAATTCAGACATAAACACTGCAACTGCAACAGGTTTCCTTTAAGGATGTTATTATACCAAACACTCAGATTGTCACTTACCTCACAATAATAAATAATATTTCTGGCCGTCGCTTCAGTTTTGTATCAGTAGAAAACATTATAATAATAACAACGTATTGTTTATGCATTTAGTTTGGCTGGCTCTTTGGAAGCACAAATATATCTTATAAGCCAGAGTTATGCGAATGTTTGTGAAATGTAAATAAAAACAAAAGGTTTTTTGGAAATCTCAAACAATTGAATCAGGTCTGTCATTTGTGTGATTGTGTGTAGTCAAACAGAATTGGTTCTTGTGTTGATCGTAGACAACTTCCATGTTGAGCAAATTATTATTGAATTCATAAATGTTCAAACTATGACCATGTCAATGTCAGGGTCAACTATGTCAAACTAACAATGCTTTATGACAAAAGCGCTTCCATCAATATTAGAAATCATGTGCAAAATGTTTCACAAAGATATGGTAATTTATGGCTCAAACACATAAAAAAACAACAACTATAATTAAATGCAAAATGGGTAATTTTTGATCTGGTTGGTACAGCCATTTGTGAGAGAAGACCAGCAGGATTTGTTTATGTGCCAATTTGAGTAAAACACTACAAAAATGTGTTCATAGAGGGTATGGAAACAACAGTTAAAAAATAATGTGATGCTATTTATTTTTATTGGGATTCAGAAGTTCCATCTGAGAGACCAACAGGCCCAGTTAGAACCATGAGGCCATCCTTCTGTGGAGCCATCACCTGCAGGAGGCGCTATAGGGGGCTGGTGCAATGTGATCTGGGGAGCTCCAACTGCGGCCCCCAAGAACCCAGCTATGGAAAAATGGAAGAAAGTGGATGGATGGATGGATGGATATTTTTATTGATTGTTTGTTGATAAAAAAATTAAACAATATTTTATTATAGTTGAACCTTTATTTGAGCATTCTCATTACAACAGTGTAAAGACGGTATTTGCAGGTTGCTCTGGTGTAGATCAGCTGCTGTGGTTCAGTTTTAGGTTCATTCACACAGACAAACACAGCCTGGGAACCACATAGAAAATAACATCGCAAGCAAAATAAAGAACACAAATCTTTAAGACAATGTTTAAAACACATACACATCTGCTCTGAAGGGGAGTCTCGTCTTCAGATTTGAAATCTGAACAGACAGAGAGAGATTCATGCAATGCACGAGTGACTCAGTGAATTCTGAATAATGTTGACATTTGCTCATATGAATAAAGAACAATAAAATTTGTATCATGTATATTAAAGCCCCCCAAAAATGTAGTGAGAGCCACTCACCTCTGAAACTTCAGCTCACACGTTTAGTTTCCTCTAAAATAAAAACATTTGAGTTAAAATTCAGGCTGATTATGAAGTACATTGTGTCACAACAGCTTCAACTTACAGTGCCTCTCGAAAGTACTAATACACCTTGAACTTTTGCACATTTTGTCATGTTTACAACCATAAACATAACGATTTTATTTAGAATTTTTTACTGAAAGTTCACACATAAGTAACAGACAACTGTGAAGTGAAAGCAAAATGATACATGCACAAGTATTCATAAAGCATGAATTAATACTTTGTGGAACCCCCTTTTGCTGCAATAACAGCAGCAAGTCTTCTGGGGTATGACTACAAGGTTTGCACATCTAGAGACTGACATTTTAGCCCATTCCTCTTTACAAAACAACTCAAGCTCTGTCAAATTAGAAGGAGAGCGTTTGTGAACAGCAGTTTTCAGGTCTTTCCACAGATTTTCAATAGGATTTAGGTCAGGACTTTGACTGGGCCATTCTAACACATTAATATGTTTGTTTTTAAACCATTTCATTGTAGATTTAGCTTTGTGTTTAGGGTCATTGTCCTGCTGGAAGGTGAATCTCCGCCACAGCCTCAATTCTCTTGCCGACTCCAGCAGGTTTTCCTCCAAAATGTCTCTGTATTTGGCTCCATCCATCTTCCCAACTATTCTTCCCAGTCCCCGCTGAGGAAAAGCAGCCCCATAGCATGATGCTCCCCCCACCATATTTGACACTGGGGATGGTGCACTCAGGCGATGAGCAGTGTTAGGTTTGTGCCATACATAACGTTTTGCATTTGGGCCAAAAAGTTCATTTTTGTTCATCTGACCAAAGCACCTTCTTCCACATGTAGCTGTGTCCTCCATATGACTTCTAGCAAACTTCAAACGGGATTTCTTATGGCCTCCTTTCAATAATGGCTTTCTTCTTGCCACTCGTCCATGAAGGCCAGATTTGTGTAGAGTACGACTTATAGTTGTCCCATGTACAGATTCCCCCAGCTCAGCGGCAGCACATCGCAGCTCCTCCAGAGTTATCTTGGGGCACTTGGTGCATTTCTACCAGTGCTCTCCTTGTTCGGTCTGTTGGTTTACGTGAACGGCCGTGTCTTGGTAAGTTGCAGTGGTGCTATACTCTTTCCATTTCGAATGATGGATTGAACAGTGCTCCGTGAGATGTTCAAATCTTGGGAAATCTTTGTATAACTTAAGGCTGCTGTAAACTTCTCCACAGCTTTATCCCTGACCTCTCTGGTGTGCTCCTTGGCCTTCATGATGTTGCTTAGTGACCAATACACTCGACCATAGCTCTGAGGCCCTCACAGAACAGCTGAATTATACTGAGAGTAGATTACAACAGGTGGCCTCTATTTAATGGTTAGGGCAAGGTGTGAACATTCTGCAGTCATTAGGAATGTTATAAAGGCAATTTAATGCACTCCAAAAATGCTGTATGAATACTTATGCACGCCCCACTTTTCACTTTTCTATTTTTTGAAAATAACAGAATCATTATCATTTTGCTTTCACTTCACAGTTGTCTGTTACTTGTGTGTGAACTTTCAGTAAAAAATTGAAAATTAAATCTTCATGTTTATGGTTGTAAACATGACAAAATGTGCAAAAGTTCAAGGTATATTAGCACTTTCCAGAGGCACTGTACTTTAACTGTACTTGTAACTTGTAACTTTGGAACTCTTCACAAACTCTTCTGAAGCGTTTTAGTGATTCAAAAGAGAACCTTTAAGACACAAATGAAACCCTTTGGCCTTAGAGAACCTTTGTTTTATTTTAATGGAATAAAGCCATTCCTAATGTCATACGATGTGTTTAGCGAGATGGGTTTCAATGGGAAAGTAACCATTTGCTCCATTGATCATAAAAAAGTTTACCTTAGGCACATATTTGACAGTCCAAATGATGTGCAGAAAAAGTAAATGCTTTTTTGCACAAATGTCCTGTGTAGCATTGTGGGCCCTTCAGCACAAATTGTCCATTGTAATCCAATGAAATCACTTAAAAAGACAAACATGGCAAATCAAAATTACATTAGATAATTTTAGTTCACACAAGACTCAATTTGCATTAAAACGTACGAATTATTAACAAATATGAAAAAGTACAATCTGCACTAATGATTTGCACTGATACTTGTACTATAAGCCATTCTTTACCTATTGATGATGATTTTGATTTTGTTATCTTGATAATGAAAATAAACTTTTGAATCAAGAATCACAGATTCTTATATTTATTGTTAAACATGTTTTAAATAAAAACATACATTATAAGTAAGAAAGGTTTATCCTAGTTATAGCTTATAAGAATAGATTGTATTGTTTATTTTAAATCCCTTTACGCTAGATTGTTTTGTGTTTATCCATCATCGTCCTCTGATCTCTCAAATTTGTTAAATCAGCTTTTTACATTGTGTATTCACATGCAGCCTGTAAATCTCTGTTGCAACATGTCATTGGTCTTTTGAAGATACAAATGTGGCGGATGTTGACATTAGCTTTTGCGTAAATAAAATCAAAGATACTCTATCACTACCGGAGTGTGTGCCAGACCAGGATTGAGACCTAAAATTGGTCAAGCGTCTACGTGACTCTTGTTGTGTCTTACCTAATTTAGGAATTTCTATTGTTTGTTTTTCCTTGCATTTTAGGCCTGCTGACCACATCCTCTTACGCTCTTTAGTGCTACTCTTACCGTCATCCTTGTTGTCCGCCTTCTCAGCCAACACACCCGCCACCACGTATGTGTCTGGGGTTGTGCATGCAGGAAGTTTGGAGATGCAGCTCAACAATAGAGAGCCAAACAGTGGCCACATGCACTGTCCACAAGAGCTGTTCATTTGTATAAACGTAAAGGCTCATTTAACATCCACAGGTGCATATTTTTTCTGTACATACTGACATTTCAAATGGCTTTTTACCATAATTTGAGTGAAATGTTACATCGTTCAGGCTTAAAGGGACTAGATGCAAGTTGCTAATTTTTATACTCACTTCTGCCACCTCAGGGCGTAACTTCAGTCTCTATATTAAGCTTGTGGCATTTCGACCCAAATTAACAACTTTTTGAGTGACAGTGCAGGATTTTAGCGGCAGTTGTGGTGAATATGTCAGAGCTCATTCTACACATTAGGACATGGCTGGATCATGTAGGGGAAAATACATAATTTTAACATTTTTAAACTCCGTATAGTCCCTTAAAGATTATTATTGCACTAGATAACCTAAAAGTAGAAGATGTAGGATTTGTAGTAAATATTTCCTAGACATTACCTTACTATGACTGATTTTACTTATAATGTTTGTAATGCTGATTTGTTGTTAAAGCTCAGTGACTGAACTCTGGAGGTTCTGTATGTAGGGTGACCAGACGTCCCAATCTATAACAGTCTCAGTTTTGTGCCTTCTGTCCCATGTCTCTGTGAATTCATCCAAAACCATTGATTTGTCTCAAGTTTGCCCAAGCTCTGTCCCAGGAGTCCTGCTTATTCACCAGCGCCATGCCCAAAGCAGCCATGAATGGGTCAAAAACAAAGTTTCCATATCGACTGAACTATTTAAACAGCTCAAAGTATGTCACCTCAAAGCTGATTGGTCCATTTAGTTGTCGATGGACAGTTTTAGGTTAAGGTGGAAATCAATCAATCAATTAATCAAATCAATCAATCAAACTTTATTTATAAAGCGCTTTTCATACCGAAAAGCGCTTTACAGATTACAACATTTAAAACAATACGCCCCACATTATATATATATATGTATATATGCATAAATATACACACATACGTACACACATATATACAATACACAACATATAATTAGGACTAAATAAAAGATAAGGTGCTTAATTTGTCATTATATGTGAAGAAACATCACATTTTGGCCCCCTCGAACTAATTCACATTTTTGTTTCTGTTTCGTGGATTATCTGGCTCCCATTTCTCCATGACCTGTACGTTTCCCGGGGGCGTGCAGGTCGAATCATAGCTGACCCTTCTCAACATGGACACGGACTGTTAGACCCTCTCATAATATTCAGACCTGAGTCAGCTGTATCTTTTTTTGTTGCATGCCCTTATAGATTTATTATTTATTACATTACTAATTTATGTTATAGATCTATTTGTCTATAAAAGAAGCACTTTTTATTTTTTTTATTTTTTTTACAACCTACAAACAAAACCCTGAAGATCTGGGTCAAATATTTAGTTTGTAACAGAAAAATCAAAATAGTTCTCCGAAACTCTAAGTCAACACTGTGGCACAGTCGGGATCAACTGAGAATGGTCAGATTCAGTTTAGAATTTTCATCTAACATTAGTGGACATGCCCCACACACTCAAAATGGCTCAGCTGTGTGTCTTGCAGGAAGTAGAGATGATAGCTCTTCTCTGGGGCAGTTGGCTGCGGGCTGTGCCCCTTCCCCCAGGGCTTGCTGTGGGACTGTCTGCCGCTCTACGTGACTGATCCCCGGTCTGTGAGAGCCAGCGAAGGCCGCCGCAGCTGCCGATAACACTAATGAGCATCCTGCTATTACGTCTAATTGCAAGGCCGAGATCTGGGCAGACACTCAGGGTGGGGCGTGACCGCGGACTGTGTCCCACTGAAGCTTTGACAGATTGGGAAGAACACACACAGGTAGACTTCATCTGGAGCAATGTTTTTATGTACAACTCAATAAGATACAGTATATCCATAATTGCAATTCATTCAATGTATTTGATGAAGAGATACAGGCCGGTATTTATACTATTTAGACATAAAGCCCATGGAAAAAGCAGTATGTCAGCCATTGATAAATTGTTTTGTCCCTGAGATATCTGCCTCCAGGCTAATGTATGTTCTGTCTACATGAGGCTGATGACTTGAGTCTAATGACATTTGTGTGATATAAAGAATATGCACTGTATGTTAGTGTATGTTATCTGTCCATTATCAGACGTCTATAGCAGCGTATATGGCTCTTGGGACAGTTGGCAATTGTCTGTGTCGACATCAAAGACTAGCTAGCTTTACACATATACAAGTGTTTATCTATTACTCCATTGGGTTTTACTCAACATTACTCAACAGGAATTATTAACCTATTAGTTAGTATTTTTGATCATATTTGCAAGGGCATTATTAATTGCAGACTATGAATAATGCCACATCCAAAAAATAAATGTCAAAGGAAAACTTAAAATAGAAATAAAGAAGAAAACAATAATTAACTGCAGATTTTGACAGAAAAACACAAATTGTCATTGCATTTTTTTCTCTTGCTTATCATATACATCTTACTGGATTAAGATGAAGGTGATCAAATTGTTGAAAGATCTTTGGTGTCTGTTTGTGCTTGGTTCAAGGCAGAGGAAGCCTGCAAGCCTTGGACAAAATGAATGATCATAGGTCTCTTTATTGGGCTGCAACACATCAAAGTTCACTGGCATCCTGTGGGGCGAAGGGGCAGGCGGCGAGGTGGGTGTCCCGGGACAGGCACCACAGGGTCTGCTGATACAAACCACACACACACTAGAGGTCATCTTGTAATTGGAAAAGTGTCAGTGCCCCAGGGAAGGACAAGGGAGGGACTCGCGAACACAATCATCCGATGCTTAAATATTTTATCCAGATATTTTTCAAAGAACCATGTGAATTTTAAAAAACAAATACATCAGAAACTATAAGGATTAAAGTTAAAGGTCACTTTATCGTCTCTGTGGAAATGTGTCCAATGCTTTTGACCCATCCTGATTATTGGTACCGCAGATCAATTGTCTTGTTCAAAATGTGTGGTGTGAACTACCTTTAAAGCCTTTATTCATGAAGGAGTGTTCTTGATGTAACAAGTGAATTTCTCCATTGTGAGATCACTAAAGTCCTATCTTACCTTATCTTAATTAATGCAGTTATTTTATTGACATGAAATTATCTTTGACCTGTTTACCTTTCTTCAACTTCAACTTCAACAAGTAGTGTAGTAGGCCGACACCATGATGTATTAAAAAAATCGACACAAAATGTTACTGATGCAAATTATTTTGCTGGAAATCAACCCCCGGAACCTTTGTTAAGTCCACATTGTTCCTTGTCGGTGTTAATTCCGGGTGGACTTTCCGCTTGGTGGTTCATTCAGGATTTCACCATCGGGCTCTTTTTGGTTTTAAAGTAAGTATTTTTAATGAAATATTCGTGGTACTTTGAATACCTAACAAGAATCACCGTCATCTTGTTTTTGTAGATATACACCTTACATTATAGACTGTAAACTTACTCATACGTCAGCATAAGCAAAGGCTCGATCGATATGTGCTTAAAATGCCGTTTTAACATGTTGATGTTTCTATGCAATAGCATTATATTTGAGTGTGGGGTAGTGTGCTTTGATGACGTTATGGTTTATAAATGTATATTATACAAAATAGTTCCAAGGAGATGGTGGTGGTTTGTGATGGGGTGATGATTTATCCACATCTTATTTAATGTGTGATTTGTTTCTTTATGCAGGTGAAGTGTACCAAAAGCAACCATGACCTTGTTTCACTTTGGAAACTGCTTTGCTCTGGCCTATTTTCCGTACTTTATCACCTACAAGTGCAGCGGGCTGTAAGTGTGTTTTGTTATGTTTAACGAGTGATACTACACTTTGTTGAGGATTACTTTATTTGAGCCGCTGATCATGGGACACTGATAAGATTTAAAGAGTATATGGGGTGTCAGCAGTTTTGCAGGAAGGGACACCGTCTACTTTGTGGTGGGAGCTGCAACATTGATACAAAAGCGATGTATCTTTCAGTTCACAAACTGATTTTGTTCCTGTTGAAACCCATTTCAGTCACTGTCTTAGATAAAGTGTCAGTAGAGCTGGGCTGGCCCCCCAGCATAAAATAACTGCGAACTATAAATATATTTAAAAAATATATATTATAGTATATATATTAATAGTATATATTAATAGTATTAATTAAAGTGAAGCAACATAAACAAAATTGCAAAGGCAAACCCTTTCTCTAACTAAAAAGTCACTATGCAGTTGCAACAAAGATTGTTAAACATCCAAATTATTTATACTGTATTTGGATTAAGCGAATAAAACAACAACAATTCCTGAGGTGACTGAGGCACATTTTTACAGCAGGACCTTATTGCTCTAAGCAGAGGGCAGAGAGCTAAAAATAAAATAAAATAAATATCTAACAGAAAATAATAATAATAATTAAAAAAAATCTGTATGTTTGCTTGCATTAAAGGTGCTCATAGCTTGCACACATGAGCATGTGTGTTGGTGCGCTCTGTGCTCAGTCTCGCTGTGGTGACTCCTGTCTGACAGCGCATGTCTGACCCCTGAGCTTCACAGTGTTGCAGTGTGGCTGTTAAGAGTGCCTGAAGTCTGCTTCCTCTTCTGCTCTTGACCTTTGCTATGCCTCTAGTACTGTTATGGGACAGAGCACGGCTTCAGTCATCTTTTGTTTTGATGAAAAAAAATCAATTAATTTAATTTTAAAAACATCTTTAAAAAAATATTTTTTTGAAAATATTAATTGATTTGACCTACCAACTCGATTTTTAAATCAAATCGATTTTTTCCCCAGCCCTAATTGTCAGATAAAGAAATACTCACAAACTCCTTTCCCCTCTTTGTATAGAGTTTGGGAAAATTCACTGTTACTGTAGCGTAGACTAACATGAGCTAAAAATTAGAAAAGTGCAAAATAGACAACATCAGTAGTAAAAATCTGGCTGTTCAATTTGACTTTGCTCTTGGTCCACATGCCACACATGAAAGCACTTTTAACAAGTTTCAGATCCAGAACTGACTTGATACACTCGCTCAGAAAGGGTAGGCTTTAACGCACAAATCGATTGATTTCTTTATATATATACAGTGTGTGTATATGTGTATATATATATATATATATATATATTATTATTTTTTTTTTTTACATGGGTGCTTTTTGCTTTAAATGCTCTTTCTCACACCTTCTACTCCCAACTATTCTGTACAAAATGAAATGCTGCAATAATGGTCGATGAGAAAAATGAACTTGAATCAATGTGGCTCATAAGCGGGGCTTAGTGCATACTGCCATCTGCTGGTGATTTGAATGTATTACAATGCTAGAGTGCATGTCTTTAGATCTATTTCATGTTTCAATTAAATGATTATTAAACGACACATGTATAACGTTTACTTGCATGATTCATAAGACGTTTATTGTTTTATTTGTTAGGGGCAAGGCAAGTTTATTTGTAGAGCACAATTCATACACAAGGCAATTCAAAGTGCTTCACAGTTGCATAAAATTACAAGAAAACGGATAAAATCAATCAATAAAACATAAAGTGAATCAATTACAGTAAAAGGCAAGAGTGCAGATAAAATACTTTCAGTTTTCATATGCACAGGTAAAAAGAGCTGTTTTCAGCCTGGATTTGAACATAGTCAGAGTTGAGGCCTGTCTGACATCCTCATGAAGACTGTTCAGATTTTAGCTGCATGAAACTGAAACGCAGCCTCACCGTGTTTATTATTGACTCTGGGAACCACCAGGAGACCCCTCCCTGAAGTTCTCAGGGCCCGAGATGGTTCATACGGCTCTAACATGTCAGAGATGTACTTTGGTGCTAAACCATGAAAAGATTTGTACACAAGCAGAGCTGTTTTAAATTCTATTCTCTGAGTGACAGGAAGCCAGTGCAGAGACCGGAGCACTGGACTAATATGGTCGTATTTCATGGTTCTGGATGTACTGGATGAACAGTGCATGTTAATGAACAAGCCACATTGGATTGTAGCCTTGGGGTAATTTCCATCCATCGTCCCCCATGCGCACTCTCAAACATCCTGGCCTATTGTACATGTTTTTGGTGGTAGGGGAAACCGGAGTACCCAGAGGAAACCTACGCAGACACAGGGAGAACATGCAAACTCCACACAGAAAGGCCTCGTCCCTGGTGGGAATCGAACCCGGACCTTCTAGCTGTGAAGCACGAGCGCTAACCGCTGTGCTACCGTGCCGCCCAAGTCTGTAGCCAACTGGCCATAGATTTAAACTTGAGTTAAGATATTGTACAATATTGAAAAACCTGCGATATGTAACAAGTGACAATTTTGCAATCAATATGTTTGTTTATTGGTGAGAACCCCATTTGCACCGCAGGGCTAGCGTTGTTCTTCCTGGAGTCCGCATAAAATAAAAAAGTTCAATATTTTCATAATCGTTTCAATAATAATTTGTTTTTCAGCAAATTGTGTCAAAACAAGATTTCACAAAATACTGCAATCAGGACCAAAAAAAAGCCTAAAACTGAATTAGAAATATTATAACTAAACTGAAATTTTACACGTTATAAGTTCCATGCATGTTTTGTTTTTGCTGAATTTAAAAATATGTAAATCTCGGTCAGATCGAAGACTTGTAATTTTGCCGTATATTGTGGCTACTTGCTAGCCTGGCAAACGCCAGACTAAAATCACAAGTGATATTTAGTCTGGGGACCACCAATTCATTTTCTCGTAGGAGAGGTGTGGTTTACGATTGTTCATAGCCGTTTATTGGGCGCTACGAATGTCTCTCATGCGTCTGCACGTAGCCATAGCCAATCGTATCATGGTATCAGATGACGTATGACGTACCTGCTGTAAACTTTTGAGCTAAACTATTTAGAACACGTTCTAAAGCTTGATCGAAAGATGGCGTCGCGTCTGCTGCTGTCATGTTGGATCCGTAAATATTTTTTTATTTTTTTTATCCCTAAACAAACTACAAGCTTCCGTATGTCAAATAGCGCGTCATCGTCTTACCGTCCCTCCTCGTTCTGTGATTGGTGCCCAAATCCATGGAAAAATGTCGGCCATGGTCCCCAGGCTGTTGTGAAGTTCGAAAAGATTCGAGCGCACACAGCAGTCTGGCGTTAGCCAGGCTAGCTACTTGCGATTCTAATATCACATCACCTAATATTGCGATATATTGTGCAGCCCTAATTGCACTACACAGTTAATTTTTCCCATCACTAAACATGATAACTATTCTGTGTTTTTAAAGGTTCTATCAGTATCTAGTGAATCATCTCGTCATTATTATATTTTGTTGTTTTCTCCAGGTCTGAGTACAATGCTTTCTGGAGATGTGTTCAGGCTGGAGCCACTTATCTGTTTGTGCAGCTATGCAAGGTAATTCAATCCCATTTTGATTTTCTACACGCACAGAAGTTATTGTTATGTCCACTATTGTTGATGCCTGCTGCTTAAAAGTATATTTTTATTACTTTAGATGTTATTTTTGGCAACATTTTTTCCTACGTGGGAAGGCGGAGCCGGGGTTTATGACTTTGTTGGGGTATGTTTTGTAGTAAATTAGTAAATACATTTTTACTGATTGCATTTATATCAGGCAATATTTTTCTTCAGGAATTTATGAAGGCAACAGTAGATTTGGCAGACCTGCTTGGCCTTCATCTTGTCATGTCTCGTAACGCTGGAAAAGGAGAGTACAAAATTATGGTGGCTGCCATGGGCTGGGCAACAGCTGAACTTGTTATGTCCAGGTCAGTATTCACCATTGTATACTAATTAGGGATGGGAGGATTTTCTAAATTAAAAAAAAATCCTTTGATACTGGTCTTTCAATTCAATTTGTGCACGAGTCGCGTGTACCTTTTTGAGTTGATACAGATGGGAAAGGATAGCACTGGAAATTTGCATCTATTTAAGCAGCTCTAGCAAAAACAACAATAATAAACACTTCCAAGCAGAGTCGAGTGATCAACTAATCTTTGCAGTCTTTATTTTGTGTCGATTGGCCATAATTGGTGTAGAAAACAGGTTAAATTTGGAAATATATCATGTTGTCAAATATACAGTATGACAGTAAATATCCCCAAAAAGTATTGAACATGTACTGTTGTATTACATTTTTTGCCAGAAAAAAAAATCAGTGAAAATAAATTTACTTCACAAACTTGGTTTCAGTGTAAGAAATGAGGATGAGGAGAGCGGCTCCTCTGAAAACTGCAAAGCTGCAGTGGGAGGGAGGGGACTGTGGTAGGAACAGTAGTTCAGTGGAGATTAGACTTTTTGTCATGCATACATCTGATTAATAGATAAATAATTCAGAAACGTAAATAAACATATTTAATCTTGTATATTTTCTGTAAAAAGTAATAGAACAAAGATGACTTATTTAAAAGTCATGACAATGCTGTAGGGATGTCAAGATTAACCGGTTTCACGATTACCACGATTATATAAGGAGGTTATCCGTAAGAATTTTAGAAGCCACGGTTTACCGCTGAAAGTTTTCACGCTAACGTACGAGCCGCTGCACACCATAAACAGCGCGTAAACCCACCAGTAGTTGAGCAAGGCAGAAGGACGCTCTCCTCCAGTGTTGTATCCACCCAAAAACGATTGAAGTCAGCAGAGTGGGACCTCTTTAGGTAGGCGCTGATATAGGCTACGTCGAATATAAACAACATCTTGGAGATAATCCGTCACTGTGAATGTCCAGGTCAAGGTAACGAACTGCATAATTCAAAAAAAGTTGCCCAAATGTTCGGAAATAGCCACTACTGGCTCAGGATGTAAACAAAAAGTTAACACGCTCCACTCTGCTTCAGCGTAACAGAAATGAAAGTGAAACCGCGCACATGTGGAGATGAGCGGTTCAAAAGAGTCTCCTTAGATGTGTTCACGAACAGAGAATGAAACGTGTTTACAAAATGACTGACAAAATAATTAAGCAGCAGCATAACTTTTGAGAACATAAAACCTAGCCTAGCTTGTGGCCTAATAATATATAGTAAAATAATTATGATAATTATGGTCATTACAAAGTAGTAACGTTGACATTGTTTTGTATTATTCAATGTAGGCCTATTTTAATAGTGCATCCCTATAGATGGTATTTTGACATTTTTTGCAGTTGCACCACTTGACTGTCTGGTTGAACCACCTGACATTAGCAACTAATTTCAAATTAAATTGTCTTTTATGTGGACTCTTACATTAGCTTTAGCATTTGTAAGCATGGGTAAACATTCACTTTTAAAACAAATCAAGACTTTTACAATAAAATAATATTTTCCAATATTTACATCGGTTGTACCACCTGACATCAAAAGTGTGACAGTTTACCTATGAGTCGGAAAAAAGTTATGTTTTCTCAATTTTTGAAAGAGATTTTCAAACCTTTTCACTCAGCCATAAAGACAACTTGTTCTTCTGGCTGATGTCATATCCTGTTTGCTGATACTATTCTTTATTTCAAAATACCAGCCCTGTTCTTACGGTTGTGCCACCCTGATATTTTAAGATTACAAATTGTCGGACAAAAGTGTTTTAGTGAACTCAAAAGCTTTAAAACTATTAATATTCACAAATGACGGCTTATTTGAAAGATATTTAACATACAATTATGCCATGAGGTTTTATTTTTTAATTGTTACCCTGAAAATACAATTTTCAGAAGCTTTATTAGTCTAATCATTTGCTCGGACGGTTGCGCCACCTGACATTTTAGGGGTTTGAGGTGTGAAAACATAAACAAATATTTATTATTGAAATGTGATGAAAATGTGTTTAAACTAAATAGGGTTTGTAGAATAAAGTGATACATGTAATGAAAAGATCAAATTATTTTTAAAAGAAATATAACACTCGGACACAAAAATATGCACGTCATGTCAATCACCCACATATATATATATATATAATATATAAATGACAATAGAAATTGAAAATGGAGCCAAAGATCAAAACCTGAATCGAATAATGACTTGTGAAACGTCCCATCTGTAATGTTTCGTTTATTGTTGCCTCAAAATCTATCTGTAGCTCTGGCTTCAGTTGAAAATGATAAAGTAAACACTTCTGTCCGTGCAGGTGTCTTCCGTTATGGGTTGGTGCACGAGGCATTGAGTTTGACTGGAAATACATTCAGATGAGCTTTGACTCAAACATTAGTTTGGTGAGTATCTTGATGACATTTTCATGTCATTTCTTTATAAATGACAATAGGCACATTGAGTTGCCTTGTGTATGAAATGTGCGGTATAAATAAGCATGCCTTGCCTATAAACTGACCATGTATCCTCCTCCACTAGGTGCACTACATTGCGATGGCTGCAGTTGTATGGATGTTCACCAGATATGACCTTCCGAAGAGCTACAGGCTGCCGGTCACTGTGCTGTTGGCTCTGTGTGTCTACAAGGCTTTCCTCATGGAGTAAGCCCAAATCTCAGACACACACATATCAGACAAAGCATTGATCAATGCTTTGTCAGTATTGCTGAACTGACAAAATCCCATTGCTGTCCTTATCCATCCATTTTCTTCCGCTTTATCCGGGGCCGGGTCGCGGAGGCAGCAGTCTCAGCAGAGATGCCCAGACTTCCCGATCCGCGCACACCTCCTCCAGCTGTTCTGGGGGACCCCGAGGCGACACCAGGCCAGATCGGAGACATAGTCCCACCAGCGTGTCCTGGGCCTTCCACGAGGCCGCCTCCCAATAGGACATGCCTGGAGCACCTCTCGAGGGAGGCGACCAGGAGGCATCCGGAACAGATGCCCTAGCCACCTCAGCTGGCTCCTTTCGACGTGAAGGAGCAGCGACTCTACCCCGAGCTCCTCCCGGGTAACTGAGCTCCTCACCCGATCTCGGAGGGTGCGCCCAGCCACCCTGCGAAGGAAACTCATTTCGGCCGCTTGTATTCGCGATCTTGTCCTTTCGGTCATTACCCAAATCTCATGACCATAGGTGAGGGTGGGAACGTAGATCGATCGGTAAATCGAGAGCTTTGCCCCCCGACTCAGCTCCCTCTTCACCACAACAGTCCGATACAGCGACCGCATCACTGCTGACGCTGCACCGATCCGTCTATCGATCTCACGCTCCATCCGTCCCTCACTCGTGAACAAGACCCCGAGATACTTGAACTCCCCCACTTGAGGTAAGGACTCCCCACCGACCTGAAGCGGGGAAACCACCTTTTTCCGGTGGAGAACCATGGCCTCAGATTTGGAGGTGCTGATCCTCATCCCGGCCGCTTCACACTCGGCTGCAAACCGCCCCAGTGCGCGCTGAAGGTCCTGATTTGACGAAGCCAACAGAACAACATCGTCTGCAAACAGCAGAGATGAGATCCTGAGGTTCCCAAACCGGACACCCTCCGGCCCCTGGCTGCGCCTAGAAATTCTGTCCATAAAGGTAATGAACCGAACCGGTGACATAGGGCAGCCCTGGTGGAGACCAACACGCACCGGAAACAAGTCTGACTTACTGCCGGCGATGCGAACCAAGCTCCTGCTGCGGTCATACAGGGAACGGACAGCCCTTTAGCAGAGGGCCCCGGACCCCATACTCCCGGAGCACCCCCACACAGGGCACCACGAGGGACACGGTCGAACGCTTTCTCCAGATCCACAAAGCACACGTGAACTGGTTGGGCGGACTCCCACGAACCCTCGAGCACCCGATGTAGGGTATAGAGCTGGTCCAGTGTGCCACGACCAGGACCAAAACCGCATTGTTCCTCCTGAATCTAAGGTTCGACTATCGGCCGGATCCTCCTCTCCAGCACCCTGGAGTAGACCTTACCGGGGAGGCTGAGAAGTGTGATCCCTCTGTAATTGGAGCACACCCTCCGATCCCCCTTCTTAAAGAGAGGGACCACCACCCCGGTCTGCCAATCCAGAGGCACTGTCCCCGATCGCCACGCGATGTTGCAGAGACGTGTCAGCCAAGACAGCCCTACAACATCCAGAGACTTAAGGTACTCGGGACGAATCTCATCCACCCCCGGGGCCTTGCCACCGAGGAGCTTTCTAACCACCTCAGTGACTTCAGCCTGGGTGATGGACGAACCCCCCTCCGAGTCCCCAGCCTCTGCCTCCTCATCGGAAGACGTGACAGTGGGATTGAGGAGATCCTCGAAGTACTCCTTCCACCGCCCGACCACATCCCCAGTCGAGGTCAACAGCTCCCTGCCCGCACTTCACCAACACTGTTTAGTTGGTGAAGCACTGCTTCCCCCTCCTGAGGCGCCGGATGGTTTGCCAGAATCTCTTCGAGGCTGACCGATAGTCCTCCTCCATGGCTTCTCCGAACTCCTCCCAGACCCGAGTTTTTGCCTCTGTGACCCACGAGCTGCAGCACGCTTGGCCTGCCTGTACCTCTCAGCTGCCTCCGGTGTCCCACAAGCCAACAAGGCCAGGTAGGACTCCTTCTTCAGCTTGACGGCATCCCTTACTTCCGGGCGCCACCACCGGGTTCGGGGATTGCCGCCGCGACAGGCACCAGAGACCTTACGGCCACAACTGCGAGCAGCCGCATCGACAATGGAGGAGGAGAACATGGTCCACTCGGACTCCATGTCTCCAACCTCCCTCGGAATCTGGGTGAAGCTCTTCCGGAGGTGGGAGTTGAAGACCCTACTGACAGAGGGATCCACCAGACGTTCCCAACAGACCCTCACAACATGACCGGCTTCCTCCCCTGCCAGCGGATCCAGCTCACCACCAGGTGGTGATCAGTTGACAACTCAGCCCCTCTCTTCACCCGAGTGTCCGAGACACGCGGCCGGAGATCAGATGACACAACTACAAAGTCGATCATCGACCTCCTGCCTAGGGTGTCCTGGTGCGACGTGCACTTATGGACATCCTTGTGTTCGAACATGGTGTTCGTTATGGACAAACTGTAACTAGCACAGAAGTCCAATAACAGAACACCACTCGGGTTCAGATCGGGGAGGCCGTTCTTCCCCATCACCCCCGTCCAGGTCTCACTGTCGTTACCCACGTGGGCGTTGAAGTCCCCCAGTAGAACAATGGAGTCCCCAGTCGGAGCACTATCTAGTACCCCTCCCAGGGACTCCAAGAAGGCCGGGTACTCTGCACCGATGTTGGGCCCGTAGGCCGAGACAACGGTGAGAGACCTGTCCCCAACCCGAAGGCGTAGGGACGCGACCCTCTCGTTCACCGGGGTGAACTCCAACACGTGGCGGCTGAGCTGGGGGCTATGAGCAAACCCACCCCAGCCCGCCGTCTCTCCCCGCGGGCAACTCCAGAAAAATGGAGAGTCCAGCCTCTCTCCAGGAGTTGGGATCTGGAACCCAGGCTATGCGTGGAGGTGAGCCCAACTATATCTAGCCGGTATCTCTCAACTTCCCGCACAAGCTCAGGCTCCTTCCCCCCAGCGAAGTGACGTTCCATGTCCCGAACGCCAGAAGCTGCGCACGCGGACCAGGTCGTCGACGCACCCGCCTTTGACTGCCACTTAGTCCTCGCTGCACCCGACCCCTACGGATCCCTCTGCGGGTGGTGGGTCCACAGGAGGGCGGGCCCACGTCGTCCCTTCGGGCTGTGCCCGGCCGGGCCCCGTCCTTGTCCATATGTAACAAAAGCAGCATTGTCTTGTCTGTTTCCACAGCTCAAATGTTCATTTGTAAATTAGGAATAATTGTATTTTGCACATTAGCGACACATATTCGTTTTAAGTAACAGTTTCCAGTTTGTCGCAATATTTATTTGCATCAGGATGATGTTTTATCTTTTTATTTCTTTATTAGTCCCTAAGTATTATAAAGTTACATCACACAGCAACCATCATATTACTCAATCAAAAAGAAGAAAATCAACTCCTTATTTGAGTTAGGGGAATTGATTTGATTTATGTGACTTTGTAATTATTATCTACCTGGATGTTTGAGGATTCCTGTTTATTTGTTTTGCAGGTTGTTCGTTCATGTGTTCCTGTTGGGCAGCTGGACCGTCCTCCTGGTGAAAGCTGTAGTGACCGGTGCCATCTCTCTTTGTTCACTCTTTCTGTTTGTCACCTTGGTTCACAGTAACTAAATGGCTATCAAAGCTCTTTAGTTTTGGACGGCATACTTAATGGATAACTAACAACAGTAGTTTGTGTGATATATTTACGGTCATCAATGATTATTTATACTAGTAAGAATTTTGTAATATGAGCTTAAATGTCACTTTGAACACAAAGGAATAAACGTATTTGTACCATGTTACGCCTTTAAGTGCTTTCTATGCTGTAGTTTCTGAGTGAGATTTTGGCTGAAGTGAAGACATGGGTATATAAAGATTCCTTTGTTCTCATTTTTTATTATCTACCCCTTTGAGACTCTCAATAAACTAAAGGCTTTGCTGGTCCCACACATATCAAGTTACATTTCCACAGCGAGAAAAAGGGGCTTCTCAGGGCTGTACACCGCAAGCGTGTTAAATTTCAAGTTCAACATCTGACACGCATTGCCCTTGCAACAAGCAGGACCGGTATTTGCGACAAGATTTGGTCTTTGTTCATTGTACAAATACATTATTTTGAATTTTTTACTGAAAGTTCACACACAAGAAACAGACAACTGTGAAGTGAAAGTAAAATGATACATGATTCTGTTATTTTACAAAAAAAAGTGAAAAGTCGGGGGTGCATAAGTATTCATACAGCATGACTTAATACTCTCAAGCTCTGTCAAATTAGAAGGAGAGCGTTTGTGAACAGCAGTTTTCAGGTCTTTCCACAGATTTTCAATAGGATTTAGGTCAGGACTTTGACTGGGCCATTCTAACACATTCATATGTTTGTTTTTAAACCATTCCATTGTAGATTTATCTTTGTTAGGGTCATTGTCCTGCTGGAAGGTGAATCTCCGCCCCAGCCTCAATTCTCTTGCTGACTCCAGCAGGTTTTCCTCCAAAATGTTTCTGTATTTGGCTCCATCCATCTTCCCAACTATTCTTACAATCTTCCCAGTCCCCGCTGAGGAAAAGCAGCCCCATAGCATGATGCTCCCCCCACCATATTTGACACTGGGGATGGTGCACTCAGGACGATGAGCAATGTTAGGTTTGCTCCATACATAACGTTTTGCATTTGGGCCAAAAAGTTCAATTTTTGTCTCATCTGACCAAAGCACCTTCTTCCACATGGTAGCTGTGTCCTCCATATGACTTCTAGCAAACTTCAAACAGGATTTCTTATGGCCTCCTTTCAATAATGGCTTTCTTCTTGCCACCCATCCATGAAGGCCAGATTTGTGTAGAGTACGACTTATAGTTGTCCCATGTACAGATTCCCCCAGCTCAGCGGCAGTACGTCGCAGCTCCTCCAGAGTTATCTTGGGGCACTTGGTTGCATTTCTGACCAGTGCTCCTTGTTCGGTCTGTTAGTTTAGGTGGACGCCCGTGTCTTGGTAAGTTCGCAGTGGTGCTATACTCTTTCCATTTCCGAATGATGGATTGAACAGTGCTCCGTGAGATGTTCAAATCTTGGGAAGTCTTTGTATAACTTAACGCAGCTTTAAACTTTTCTACAACTTTATCCCTGACCTCTCTGGTGTGCTCCTTGGCCTTCATGATGTTGTTTAGTGACCAATACACTCTGACCATAGCTCTGAGGCCCTCACAGAACAGCTGTAATTATACTGAGAGTAGATTACACACAAGTGGCCTCTATTTAATGGTTAGGGCAAGGTGTGAACTTTCTGCAGTCATTAGGAATGTTATAAAGGCAATTTAATGCACTCCGAAAATGCTGTATGAATACTTGTGCACGCCCCACGTTTCACTTTTCTATTTTTTGTATGATGATACAATACAGAATCATGTATCATTTTGCTTTCACTTCACTTGTGTGTGAACTTTCAGTAAAAATTCAAAATAAAATCTTTATGTTTAGGGTTGTAAACATGACAAAATGTGCTAAAGTTCAAGGTGTATTAGTACTTTCGCAAGGCACTGTATGTGGACTGAGTGGCTTGTCATGTGACAATTGCAGGCCAGTCAGAATAAAGGGATTTTTTTTACAAAATGCAGTGACAAAAAGTATGTCTCTGATACAGAGTATTTTATGTACATAAATAACATAACATACAAAGAGTATGTGTCTCTATGCAAGTAGCAGTGAATACGCATTAACATCGAGTGGATAGAAATACAGACCTTAGGATAACCGCCATACAGTATTCTATTGACGAAGCATTGGCATATTTGAACGGTGTAAACAAAAAGCAAACAAAGAGCAAAGAAAGACATGATAAATTATTAGATTGACATGAAAACTGCAGTGACTGTACATGAGTTGGAACACAAACCCTGTAGTACCAATGTCAAAATAAACAATTCATAAAAAAGGGCGCACATCGAACTCTTCGTTCTGTTTTGTATGGGCTACGCCCTCTACGGGCTTCGCTATTGGTTATAACTCGAGGCATTGCCTCGCGCCTGAGAGATAAAAACATCTACCCACTCCAATCATGTCAAAGTGATGGCACATCCATCTGGGGTATATAAACCCCTTCTGCCCACCGCTCAATTCCTTTTTTAACTCAGCGTTTGAGAGAGCAAGTTCTTTTCAGAACTTATTTCTACGAGCACGTTCTTCTCAGAATGATACTTCTACTCACTTTCTACTCGCCGCTTCTCCGCTTGAAGATGACTTCACCTGGTGGAAGTAGCCTCTCTGCTGCGGCGCGGGGCTATAGCAGAGGTGGCTTCGGATGCGGTGGGAAATGGGCTGTACTCCCCGTATTTCCTATTCCCCAAGAAAAACGGAGGTGTATGTCCGATCTTGGATCTGCGCGTCCTGAACCACTGCATTGCAGAAAGACCTTTTCGCATGCTGACGGTCAGGCAGCTTTTGGAGTACGTCAGACCAGGAGACTGGATGACGTCCGTGGATCTTACAGATGCATACTTCCGTGTGTCGGAACACCGGAAGTTTCGACACAATACGAATATCACCGCCTCCCCTTCGTTTATTCGCTGGCCCCACGCACATTCTCCAAGTGAGTGGAGGCAGCGCTGGAGCCGCTTCGTCGTCGTGGTGTCCGAGTTCTGACTTACATCGACGACTGGCTCATCCTGGCCTCGTCTCGGCAGGAAGCGCAGGCTCACACGACGGCCCTATTGGAACACATCTCCCAACTGGGCTTTGTGGTCAACCTTGAGAAAAGCGCGCTGTACCCCATTCATCGTGTGACGTACCTGGGCCTGCAGCTCGACTCCAGGAACATGCGTGCCTCCCTCTCGGCCGAGAGGATAGAGGCTCTGCTGATTCTGGGGAGAACGGTCTTGGACGAGCCGCAGGTGCCGTCCCAGTCCATTCGTTCCCTACTGGGCATGATGGTAGCCGCTCACCTGTGGTTCATCTGGGTCTACTGCACATGAGGGGATTTCAGCAGTGGTTTGGGCGCAACAGGCTGCACCCAGTGCGGGACAGGAGGAAGGTTGTGGTAGTCCCTCTGTCCGCACGGAACGACTTGGAGTACTGGCTGGCCCTGGATCGTCTCCTCCAGGGGGTACGGATGGGGTGCGTTCCTCATTACACAGAGGTGTTCACGGACGCGTCTCTGACCTGTTGGGGCGGAGTAATCAGTCGGTGCTCCACCGGGGGGGCGTGGGAGTCACCCTTGGGGCACATCAATCTCTTGGAGATGTAAGCTGTGCGGAGGGTTCTCCTGCATTTTTCTAGTCAGCTGGCGGGTCACCATGTCATGGTGCGGTCAGACAACACCACGGTGGTGGCCTACTTGCACAGGCAGGGGGGACCAGGTCTCCCACCCTGCACAGGAAAGTGACAGAGATTCTCTTGTAGGGGGCTCGCACCTGTCCTCACTGAGAGCGGGCTGCTGCCACTCTGGGGGTGTTTGCGGCAGCCATTACGACCGGACACGTGGGGTTTGGCCACCTCACGGTGAGGAGCCATGCCCACGAGGCTCGGGGCCTTCCTGCTCCTAGGGTCGTCAGGGCCCACTCTACACGAGGGGAGGCTGCCTCTACGGCTTTGTTTAGAGGGGTGTCGGTAGAGGATGTGTGCTTGGCGGCTTCCTGGTCATCCTCGTCGATCTTCGCCCACTCGTACTTGATGGACGTCACTTATGGGTCTGTCGCTCATTCAGTTTTGAGTGGCGGGCGGGTTTAATTTGACTTTGACTGCCCAGTGCAGCTGCTCTTGGGAGAGGCGACCTGTCTGGGCGTGGAGGTGCGGTCGCTCTTGGGAGAGGCGGCCTGTGCATCTTCACTTCTCCTTTTCGGTTGTGGGTGCGTGTGTGCTCTTGGGAGACGCGACACGCGTACTCTGTTTTGTTTTGGTTGCATGGGCGCTCTTGGGAGAGGCGGCCGTTATGCTTCCTTCTATATACGTATGGTGCTAGGTGCCTTGGTGCTCTGGAGGAGCAGCCCGTTGCCCTTGCTCTGACTGCCCAAGGGTGCGTCTGGTTGGTGACACTGACTGCGTGACGTTGTCCTGGGTGCGCTCCATTCGTGGTCATTTGTGCCTGCTGGAAGTACATTCTTCCCTACGGCCTTCGCGCAGGGTTTTAACCAATAGCGAAGCCCGTAGAGGGCGTAGCCCATACGAAACAGAAATGACAGTTACTAGACGTAACTATAGCTCTGTGAGTATGGGCGTAGCCCTCTACCTGCACGCTCAGCAGGACCATCCTGTCTTCTATGGCTGAGTTTCAAAGGAGATGAGCGGTGGGCAGAAGGGGTTTATATATCCCAGATGGATGTGCCATCACCTTGACATGATTGGAGCAGGTAGATTTTTTTATCTCTCAGGCGCGAGGCGATGCCTCGAGTTATAACCAATAGCGAAGCCCGTAGAGGGCTACGCCCATACACAAACTATAGTTACGTCTAGTAACCCCGCACCTCCACGCCCAGACAGGTCGCCTCTCCCCAGAGCACCTGCACTGGGCAGCAGTGCTGCAAAGAAGCAAGAGCACGAGCTGTGTGGTTAGGTCGTAGACACCATAATGATATCAATTAAATATTGTACGGGTAGCAACTACCCGCCGACCCGTCCGTGTGTTATCACTACCTACCCGCAAACCCGCGGGTAAAATTCCAGGACGTAAAACCCGCCCGTTTCAGCAACTTTTGCGGGTACCTGACCCGGTGCAGGACTCTGACCTAGAGTAGTACCTGTAATTCAGCCTACTTCAAATATTCAGCCAGCGCTGCTGCCACTTAACCCTATAGCGCAACCTGCACAGCAGCCAGGCGTAGTGCCAGTACTTCAGCCTGTGACTCAGCCACCGACAGTGACACCGCCTGTACTTCAGCCCAGGGTCAATACTGCATTTCAGTCCACAGGTCAGTCTGCACCTCGGCCCGCGCCACAGCCTGCTCTCCAGCTGAGAATCCCTGCAGTCCATCCTGGTATCCAGCCGGCACCGCTACCTGCTCCGCCCCCCAGAATGAGTCATGTGATTCAACCTGCTCTCCAACCTGTCAGTCAAGTAGCCCAATCAGTACAGTTTGGGAGGCTTGATCCACGTCAGGCCGAGCCCCTACACAGTCAGAGGTACCAACACCCGCAGCCTCCAAGCAGCTCCACCCAGGTACTCTCTGCACAATCCCATGTCTTCTCTGCAGCCTCTGCGGCATCACTGTATCAGCCACCACCGGGGATATCAGCGCCGCAGACCTACAGTCAGCTTTATGCAGCTCCACCTCCTGATTCTGCCAGCTACTACTCCGCTGCCTATCCATCAGCCTCTGCCTACCCCCCACTGCCTGCTGCATTTACTGCGCAAGCCGCCGTACCTCCTGCAGCAGAAGTTTCCCAGCCAAACCTGATGGAGATGATTGTAGCATCTTCATATGGCATCCCAAAGCCTAGACTGGTGACATTCAAATCAGGCAGAGAGAGTGACTTTGCATTACTGAAGAAAGGACTGGACAGCCTACTTGGGCCACATGCTCATCTCACAGAGGAGTATAAATATCACATCCTGCTAGATCATTTAGAGCATCCATGTGCGTTACAAGTGGCCAGGCGCTATGTTCATGACCGCACTCCCTATACTAGTGCAATGAGAGCTTTGGAGCAGAGGTATGGGCAGCCCAGGCAGTTAGTGCAGAGTGAACTGAGTGCTATACTTAACTGCTCTCCTATTAAGGCAGGTGACCCTCAAGCCTTTGAAGATTTCTCCCTGGCAATGTCCAGCCTAGTGTGGGCCTCCTCAGTACTATGGATGATATAGCAACTAGTGAGCTTCAGTGTGGTTCACATGTCGACAGGTTACTCGCTAAACTTCCTCCTACCTACAGAGACAGTTTCATTGAGTACTGCATCACGCGTGGCATCATACGCACGGGTTATCGACCTATCCAGGTGGCTCGAGCGCAAGTCCCAGGTTTTACAGTTATCACAGCAAGCCACTCAGCCACAGTCGTCAGACAGATCACGCCCAGAAAGGGGCAACTTTCTGCAGGGTCCAAGGCACAGAGTAACTCTACATCCATCTATTATGGCTCAGATCCCGCTCAAACACAGCCAAAGGCGGACACTAAGGCACACATTACTAATCCTTCTTCTCCCTCTAAGAAGAAGTAGCCGTTTAAGCCATATTGCCCGTACTGTGAAGGGACAGAGCACTACCTCAGTGGCTGTGTAGACTTTAAGAAGCTAGACCTCAAAGCTGTAGCCTCTTGGATAAAAGAAAAATCCAAATGTTGGCGCTGTGGCCGTAAACACGCCCCCGAGCAGTGCACTCTCAAGAAGCCGTGCAGCACATGTGGAGAACTGCACTTATTAGTGCTTCATGACCTGGCTGAAGCTAAGAAGAGGGACCCGAATATCCTAACAGTGAGCACCAGCAGAGTGTTTTTGGATCCTATCGGTCATTCTGGCCATGTAATGCTTAAGGTTGTGCCTATCCAGTTACACCATCAAAGGAAATCTCTGAACACATATGCTCTTCTTGATGATGGCTCAGAGAAAACAATAATACTCCCTGCTGCTGTCAAGTCGTTAGGCTTAAACCAGGAGGAGGAAACTCTGTCTCTGCGCACTATTCGTCAAGATGTGATCCAGATAAAAGGAGGCTATGTCTCTTTCCAGGTGTCCCCAAAAGCTAAGCCGAAAATACAGTTCAAGATAACACGTGCCTTTACCGCCCAACAGCTCAGCCTAGCTGAACAGTCATGTCCCATGGAGCTCTTAAAGGAGAAGTATCATCACCTACAGCGAGTGCAGCTTGAAGGATTCAACCAGATACAGCCACTTGTGTTAATTGGCTCTGATAATGCTCACCTCATAACTCCTATCCGTTCCGTCCTGCGCGGCCCAGCTCGAGGACCTGTCGCCGTCTGCACCAAGCTTGGGTGGGCCATCCAGGGTCCGAGCTGCAGTATGCCAACACAGCAGGGGGAGGCGCACTGCCTGAACATATCATGCCTTTCTCCTGCTATCGCCCTTCAATAGGATGTACAGCGTCTGTGGCAACTAGACGCTCCCCTCCACTGACCTGAGAAGGAGGTCACACGCTCAAAGGAGGACAGAGAAGCCATAGCCATGTTAGAGGCCAATACCACCAGTACAGTACCTGTGGATGGTATAGAGCAGGGGTCTCGAACTCATTTGGACGGGGGGCCACAAATGCAAACCCAGTGTTGGTCGGGGGCCGCAACAGACGAAGCCTTTTTTATTAAGTCAATTATGATTTAGCAACTTTTTATTGTTAGTTGTAATATACCTTAAAATAGACTGTACATTAACTATCTGCACATTTTTAAGCTTCCAGAGGTTTCCAATTGGCCAAACATTTGCTGAGCTTCTAAATTAGAAATTAATACAGACTTAGACAATTAGTGTTTTTGTAATTAATCTCATTTTGGTTCAGGTAAATTGGTTCAGGGCATCAGTGAATGATCTTTCAGGAGTCAGGTCCAGTGTCTGTCTGTTAGCCTATTTAGAAAGAAATGCAAAATGTACAAATGTCATTTTAATTTAGTGTAGAAAGGCCCAACCAGGGACTGGAGCTGATGAGCACTAGCAATAAGCTTCACCTCAAGTAAATAATGTGGAGTCCGTGGCCTCAGGCCTTTTTGTGACCTAGTTAGATAATGGATGGTGCTTATAGTTTTTACCATCAATGTTGCTGTAATTATTTGCAGTATTTTTATACATTTCCATATTCTCAATTTTAATGTAACTATGGATCATGTGTTCGCACGTGAAATTAATTGATATGATGTGCTTCTTGTGTGAGGACAATGTTGCTCTGAGAGAGAGATGGAGAGAAAAGGCTCCTCACTTTACTGTTGTGATAGCCTGTTTTTTTACCATACCCTCGTACTAATTTCGTTACGTACATGTAGGGAAATTATAATTGACCGGAGTTTACGGATGGCTAAGGCCAGGCTACTGTTGTGACGCTTTTAAACACTAATTACGATGTGTTCGCTTTGCAAAGTCATAAAGGTAACGATGGTAAAGGTGCTTTTTGTCATGCTGCAGTGCTGTAACTTTTCCAGCTCATGTTTAGCTGAACAACTAAAGTTTCTCCCTCACGTTCTGACCTGTTTCAGAAGCTCCTCTCACAGTCCGCTGCTGTTAGTCCGTTTCTGTGTTGAAAACAGTTGATAAATCATCTGCAAAAGCGCCGCATCTCTCTTCCCCTGTCTGATGTTGTGGTCATTCTCGCGTCTGCAGCTGCATTGGCGCTACCGCGCGGTGCCTCATGGGAAATGTAGTTCTAACGTGTTTAATGCAATTTACCGGCGGGCCGCATGTAATATAAATAAGAAATCATCTCGCGGGCCGCAAAAAATTATCTCGCGGGTCGCATTTGGCCCCCGGGCCGCATGTCTGAGACTCCTGGTATAGAGCGATATGCCACTCCCCTGCTCAAGAGGAAGGACTTCCCACAGATGCATGTCTCCTCTGAAATAGTTAAGGGCCGTCTGAGGTCCACTGAGCGTAAGCTAGCTAAGAATCCTGGCACTCACATACAACCAGGAGATTAAGAGGTTGGTAGATTCTGATTAAGCTGACCCCCGAAGAGATTCATAGCTCTGCTGAATCTTGGTATGTACCACACCACATTGTGCATCACAACAACAAAGCTCGAGTGGTCTTTAACTGCTCCTTTGAGTTCCAGGGTACTGTCCTCAACCACTACCTCCTCCCAGGACCTACCCTGGGCCCTACACTGCTGGGTGTACTCCTGCGCTTCCGCCAGTATCCTGTGGCAGTGAGTGGAGACATAAAAGCCATGTTTCACCAGATCCGCCTTCTCCCTGAAGACTGCCCCTGCTGCGTTTTTTATGGAGAGACTGTGAAACAGAGAGCCCCCCAGATGTATATGAGTGGAGAGTCCTGCCCTTTGGAACGACGTGTAGCCCCTGCTGTGCCACCTTTGCCCTTCAGAGCCACGTGAGGGAGCATAGAGACACACATAAAGACATCTACGACTCTGTCCATACAGCCTTCTACGTGGACAACTGCCTGCAGTCCCTTTCTGACCCACAAGAGGCCAAGTTGCTCATTGACAGAATGAGAGAGCTGCTTATCCAAGGTGGATTTGAGATACGCCAGTGGGCTAGCAACATCCCTGAGGTGGTCGCCCATCTGCCCAGCACGGCCAGGTCAGATAGCTGTGAACTGTGACTGAACTTCAAAAGCCTTGATCCACAGGAGTCAACACTGGGTCTCAGCTGGCACTGCCCAACCGACGTCCTGGGATACAGGCATCGCCCTGTAGCCTACACAACGGTGACGCTGTGCAACGTCTACAAAGTGCTGGCCAGTCAGTATGACCCATTGGGTTAAATCTGTCCCTACACTACAAGAGCAAAGCTCATTGTGCAGGCCCTGTGGAGCACAGAGAGAGGCTGGGATGAGCCCACGGAAACCTGCTTCAGTCCTGGCTCAAATGGGAAAAGGAATTGTCTTATCTCCAGCATATCACCATCCCCCGCTGCTACGCTCCTCCTCATAACAGCAACAGTGCTACATATGAGGCTCACATCTTCTGTGACGCCTCAGAGAAGGCCTATGGAGCTGTGGCCTACCTCAGAGTCTTGGAGCAGCAGACTCGCATCTCCACCTCCTTCATCATGGCACGCTCCAGAGTAGCGCCCCGCAAGCAGGTGTCGATGCCCCGACTGGAGCTGTGTGCTGCGCTCACTGGAGCCCAACTGGCCAAGGTACTCCAAACTGAGCTTTCACTACCCCTGCACTCGGTCTACCTATGGACAGATTCCACTACAGTGCTTCTGTGGATCCAGTCCAGCTCCTGCCGGTACAAAGTTTTTGTGGGGACTCGGATCTGTGAGATACAGGAGCTGACCTCCACGGAACAGTGGTGGTATGTGATGATAATCCAGCCGATGACATCACTAGGGGGAAACCACTTTCAGAGCTCACGGTCTCCAGCCGCTGGTCACAGGGCCCACACTTCCTCACACAGACTCCTGACTCCTGACACCTGGCCGAAGCCCCCGACAGAGTTCCCAGAATGTGGCAGTGAAGAAATCCGAAAGACCGCCTTCTGTGGCCTCACAACTCTATCACCAGGCCTGCCGGATACAGCACAGTACACATTTTTAGATGATTTGATTCTGGCCACTCACCAATCCCTGCATGGGGCGGCTACCACCTTCGACACTGCAAGTGAGTGCCTGGAGGCAGAGACCCAGCTGCTTCAATCTGCACAGAAGGACAGCTTCCCAGAGGAAGTCCAAGCCCTCCAAGCAGGTAACCCTGTTCGCCCGAGCAGTCGTCTCAGTGCCCTGTCCCCTGAATATGACAGCCTCAGTGGACTGGAGTGAGAGGCCGCCTGCATCAAGCTACAGATGTAGACCCTGACAGCATCCACGCAGTCGTGTTATCACCTGATCACCCTCTGACTCAGCTCATCATAAAGCACTATGATGTTCAGCTGCTCCACCCTGGTGCAGAGAGACTTTATGCAGAGTTGCGCCGCACCTACTGGATCCTCAGAGGTCGCCAGGCCATTAAGAAACACCAGTACCGGTGTGTGGACTGCAGGAGATGGCGCGCCTCACCCTCCACACCAAAGATGGCTGACCTTCCCTCATCTTGGCTGAGACGCTACAAACCTCCCTTCTGGTCTACAGGCGTAGACTGTTTCGGACCATACCTTATTAAGATTGGGCGTAGGAGAGAGAAACGCTGGGGAATCATCTACAAATGCCTCACTACTAGATGCGTCCACCTAGATCTCCTCCCTAGCCTCGATACTGACTCTTTCTTGATGTCATTACGCAGGTTTATTGCACGCCGGGGGAAGCCTTACAAGCTGTGGTCAGACCGGGGCACCAATTTCAGGGGTGGCCATAAAGAATTACAGGGCGCCTTTGATAGCATGGCCCCAGAGCTGCAGCAGCAACTGGCGAAGCACACCATCAGCTTTCACTTTAACCCACCGTACTCTCCTCATTTCGGGGGAGCCTGGGAGAGGGAAATCAGATCTGTTAAGTCAGCCCTACAAGTCGTCCTGAAAGACCAAGTTGTGGCAGAGGAAGTGCTCCTAACAGCTCTCATAGAAGTTGAAGGCCTCCTTAACTCTAAACCTCTCGGATATGCCTCCTCTGATGTGGCCGACCCCGACCCCATCACGCCAAACCTGCTGCTAATGGGACGGCGCGATGCTGCATTACCACAAGCAGTATACGGCCCTCACGATGCCCTGTCCAACAGAAGATGGAGACACAGTCAGGTGATCAGTGATCATTTCTGGAAATGCTTTATCCAGAACTATCTCCCAGGGCTCCAGCTGAGACATAAATGGAGGAAATCCACTGATAATGCTGCTGTGGGACAAGTTGTGATGCTCGTGGACTCCAACCTTCCCAGAGGACTGTGGCCGGTTGAGACCATCACCAAGGTTTTCCCAGGGACAGATGGTGTTGTCCGAGCTGCGGAGGTGAAGGTGAAAGACAGTATCTACATTCGCCCGGTAACCAAACTGGTGAAGCTCCCTGAAGTGCCCGAGGATTCAAGTGGCACTTCCTCAAACTAGTTGACTTTTGAATGAGTGTATTTGCCAAGCAAATACAGGGGCGGCTGTTAAAAGTCCGTACCCTGACATAACTACATTACCCATAATGCATGTGTTAACTTGTAGTCAGGCCCGGCTTAATGTACCCATAGGCCCAGGGCTTAAACAGAATTGTAGCACAAACTCTAGGATTTAGGGTTAGTGTTATAGGTTCTAACCCTAACCCTAAATCCTACAAAAACCCTAACTCGGCTACTACATGTATCAAAAATAAATGTTAAATGACATCTTGCATTGTGTATCAAAATCTCAATCTTTAATGCAAAAACAGTACAACTCAACTAAAACAGACTCTCTTCCAAACAGCAATAGCAGAGCCACTCGCTATACATTCTACTTCAATAGTGTGCTTGCCCTTAGGCTGCGCTATTGCATATCTCTCGGAAGCGCCAGCTTCCCGCCCTGAGAGGATCAAAGAACTGACCGCTCCAATCATCCTTGGGGTCCACAACCCCTGTGCCCTATAAAAGGGGGACTCTCCCTTCAATCGTCTCCTTTTTCTCTCAGCTTACCTGAGTTCTGGATCTCCTGAACAAGAAGAATAGAAGACTAGAAGAATAGAAGAATGACTCACCGCACTCCAACGCTTGATCCCCCGTCGCCCTCCGGCGTCAAGCTACGGGTGTGCGGCCCCTACACGGCGTCGCTACTCGCACGGGATCAGCACGTTAGCTGCTTCCTATGCATGGGCCGGTGCCACTCCGCTGAAGACTGTGCCGCTTGCCTCGGGCCCCCTCGTGAGGAGCGCGAGCGTCGTCGAGCCTTTATGGCTCCTGCCTCCCCGGAGCTATCCGAGCAGAATTCGGATGATTCGAGTGATATTCCCCGGCTCCAGCCCCGCCAGTGTGGGAGCGGAGCCCGCCTCCTGCGTCCCCGATGCAGGACAGGAGCCTGCCGCCTTCGCCCGTTCTGAGAAGAGATTGGGCTGCTGGCGACGAAAACGGTGATCAGCCCCAGCGGCGGATCTGTTTTCTTACCGCTCTGCTGCTTGTCAAGGACGTGTACGAAACACGTTCTGACTCTTGTACTTGATCCCCCGGGTCATCACCGCGGCCTCTATCATGAGCGCATTGTCTCACATGAGTCTATGTGGGCATACGGCGGCTCTATGGCGAGGTCCAGGCCTATGTGCTGCTCCTCGACGGTGATTGGTCGACTGTCTGTAAGTCAGTGGACGGGAGCGGGCCTGTGTTCGGCCCGTCTCCGCGCTCCAACTCTCTGCCGCTGAGAAGTGGGAGAGAGAGGGCGTTAAGACAGTTTGTCAGGCACTTGTTCAGCTCTACTGCCTGTCAAGGACGTGTGCGAAACACGTTCTGACTCTTGTATTCGAGCTCTTGCTCGAGCCATCCCCGGATCACCCCGCGGCCTCTATCACGAGCGCATTGTCTCACATGAGTCTATGTGGGCATACAGCGGCTCTATGACGAGGTCCAGGCCTATGTGCTGTTCCTCGACGGTGATTGGTCGACTGTCTGTAAGTCAGTGAACGGGAGCGGGCCTGTGTTCGGCCCTTCTCCGCGCTCCTACTCTCTGCCGCTTGAGAAGTGGGAGAGAGAGGGTGTTATGACGTTTTGTCAGGCACTTGTTCAGCTCTACTGCCTGTCAAGGACGTGTGCGAAACACGTTCTGACTCTTGTACTCGAGCTCTTGCTCGAGCTATGAAATCCACTAAAGAGCCTGCTTCGTATTCCTTTCATGCTGAAAGCGTTACGAGTCTGCCTGTTGCCACTCGGAGTGGAAAAGTGGTTAAAGTCAGCGGGGCTCAGGAGGCTCCGCTGAACTCTCGTTACCGCTCCGCTCTGCTGCCTGTCAAGGCCGTGTGCGAAACACGTTCTGACTCTTGCACTCGAGCTCGTGCACGAGCCATTCCCCGTGTCACTTCTGCTGTATCTACCGCGAGCGCACTGTCTCACATGAGTCAATATGGGAGAGAACGCACAGTGCCCACTTTGGTTCTCGCTCAGGTCAACAGACGGGCCTCCTCTCGGCGTGGATGCCATGGCTCATCGACCATGGCCGTCCGGCCTGCTTTACACATTTCCTCCCCTGCGCCTCATTGCGCCTCTGCTCCACAGAGTGAAGTCAGAGGGCGCACTCATCCTGCTCATAGACGCAGACAGTCCGAGTGCCAGGTGGTACCCCGACGTGGGTCAATGGCACAAGGGGATCCGTGGCCCCTCCCGGACAGACCGGACACCCTGACTCAGGTAGGGGGGCCTCCTGTCGCCTCCGGTACTGGGATGCAGGCTGATGGTCTGGAGGCTGAAAGGGGGAAGTTGCTAAACCTTGGCCTCCCCCCTTCAGTTGTTGCCACAATTCAGGGTGCTCGGGCCTCGTTAGGCCTGCCACGATACATTTTTTTTGAGGACGATATATCGTCTCAGAAAATATCGCGATAAACGATAATATTGAGTATAATGCAAATACTGTAGGCAATAAAAAGAAAACTGTAAGCAACTATTTTAATTGAAATGTATTGAACTTCTGACATTCAATATTAACACCTTACCAAACAAAGTGCAAACTAGAAGGGTCAACATATTCTAGGACACTGTATCCATCTGTGCTTCTCAACCTTTTAACATAACTTACACTCTCACCAGGTTCTGTGTTTGAACCAACTAGGCCTGTCACAACATTTTTTTTTTTTCAAATAGTCAATATACAGTGTCATCGTTAAAAAAAAATCCCAATAACAATAATATTGATATTTCTGGTTAAATTGATATTATTCTGGTTAAATATTTCCTGACAAAAACTCACTTCTGTGTTAAATCAAATCTGGTTAGAATAAAATGTATATTAAATGTATGGATTCACATAATACTGTATTACTGCAAAAGTAGAGTAGCCATATGTTGTGTTCTTTTTCCTTTTCTTTTAAAATATAACCTCCTGTACACACGGGTGTTGGAGTCAAGCAACTTTTTTGGGAAACTTGTTGATTCTTTGTCACACCGCTACAGCATTTCTCTGGCTTTTGAACAGTAACATAGAGTAATGTTCTCAGGACTATCACGCTTGTCGCTAACAGTAGCGCTGATTAGCTTTGATTCACTGACTGGGCGGGGGTTTCGTTTCGTTCTCAGTTGGACATACCTACAGTCGCATTAATGTTGTTATTCTCTCCGTGATGCTTCTTTTGCCTGGAACTCCAAGTGTTTTCACACGAGTCCCTCTTGCTCCGCAATAAAGTTCACAATGTGTTGGAATCAGTAAAGCTCCGTAGTAAGCAGGGCACTTTGTTTACACCCCGCCTCTTTCCAAAAGCAGCACTGATCTATAAATGATCTGGATACATGCGGGGATACGGCTAATGTGTTCAATGCTGTCTTTATGCACAGAGACGGGTTGGCTGGACGCTCCGCTCACTCAGCGTTGTGATAGCGTTCATGTTTCTGTATTTATTTTAAGCACACGCAGCACGTGCATTTATCGAGACTAAAAATGTTATCGTCCTTCATTTTACTTATCGAGCGATAACTCGATATAGTAATTATCGTGGCAGGCCTAGGCCTCGTCTACAACCAGAGTGTACAGGGTCCGTTGGCGCCTTTTCTCTGACTGGTGTTCAGAGAGGAACCTAGACCCTACATCCTGTTCTATACAGGACATACTCAATTTTCTCCAGGGATTACTGGAGAAAGGGAGGGCCGCCGCGACCCTAGGGATTTTTGCGGCGGCCATCGTTACCGGGCACGTGGGGTTCGGAGTCCACACTGCTCGCAGTGAAGCGCTTCCTTCAGGGCGTTCGTAGGCTTAGACCGCCCGTGTCCCGAACTGGGACCTTCAGATCGTACTGGAGGCCTTTCGGGGCCCCCGTTTGAACCCATTCGCCAAGCAGGGATGGATTGTCTGTCCTACAAGACTGCGGTCCTTTTAGCCCTGACGTCGGCTAAGAGGATGGGTGACCTCTGTGCACTCTCTGTGCACCCTTCCTGCATGTCCCTGCCTGAGGGTGATGGGCTGATGGAACTCTGGCCCAACCCGGCTCTTCAGCCGAAGGTCATTACGTCCGCCTTCAGGTCGAGGGTGATCAGAATTAGACCCTTCTTCCCCCTCCGCATGCGTCGGCGGGGGATGAACGACGACACCGCTTTTGCCCGATCAGGGCTGTACGTCACTATCTTGAACGGACTGCCAGCTTCAGACGCTCCGATCAGTTGTTCGTGGGCTTTGGGGTCAGGAACAAGGGTGCCCCACTGTCCTCTCAATGATTGGCCCACTGGATATGCCTTGCCATCCGCACTGCATATGAGGCACAAGGACTCCCTCCACCAGCAGTGGTCAGGGTTCACTCCACACGTGGAGTGGCGGCTTCTACAGCACTGCTCTGTGGCGCTTCGATTGAGGAGGTCTGCATGGTCCTCTTCAACGTTTGTGCAGTCTTATCTGCAGGACGTTGCTACGGGTTCAGTTGCCCACGCAGTTTTGAGTGGTGGACAGCCCAGGGTTGGTCCGGGAAGGGATGACCTGGTTTGGTTTGGTTCGGTGCTTCAGGCGCTCTTGGGAGAGGCGGCCTGGCCGAACTGGCTGTACATTCTTATTCCGTCGGGTGGCCGGCGCTCTTGGGAGAGGCGGCTTTGGACACCCTCGTTATCAGGGGTTAAGTCTGCACTAGCGCTCTTGGGAGAGGCGGCTAGTGCAGACGTCCCCCAATTGCCTTTTTCTGGGTGAGACCCGCTGGCGTTGTTAACGGCTATTGGTTGCTCCTCACCCTGCCCGTGGGCCCTGCTACCTAGGGAGCGTTTGGCCGCTCCCTGGGACGCATGGAGTTGCCCCGGGCCCGCTCCAATCATGCGAGTCCATGCCTGCTGGGAGTACATTGGTCGGCCACGGCTGCGCGTTGCTTTATGCAATAGCGCAGCCTAAGGGCAAGCACACTATTGAAGTAGAAATCTAAGTTACCTATGTAACTATAGTTCTACGAAATGTGTGCGCCGCCCTTAGCTACGGGCCCAGCAGGCACGACCTCTCTTCGATGGCTGAGTTCAAAGGAGACGATTGAAGGGAGAGTCCCCCTTTTATAGGGCACAGGGGTTGGGGACCCCCAAGGATGATTGGAGCGGTCAGTTCTTTGATCCTCTCAGGGCGGGAAGCTGGCGCTTCCGAGAGATATGCAATAGCGCAGCCTAAGGGCGGCGCACACATTTCGTAGAACTATAGTTACATAGGTAACTTAGATTTCTCACCATTTATGAGTTTGCGCATGAAATAGCTTTTGGAAAAAAACGTTTCTGGCTTTTGAATTGGCGTTCTGAAGCAGAGACATCAGCATCCTTGTTTTGGCAGCGTTCTGGTCCCATTTTGGCCTAATATGCATGTACCTTTTCTGCCACAATGGCAGGCTCTCCTCATCGAGCAGGGTCTATGTTAAAAGGGTCCACGTTCGAGTCCTCTTCCCCTCCGCCTCCTGCAGCGGGAGGAGTGTCTGCTTCAGCTGCGCTTTGTAACGCGTTACACCGAACACTGGTAACCATACTGTAGCCTGCCTACATGTTTATTAATATACATTTTATTGTTTCTGTTTCAGATAACCACACACACACACACACATACTAACACATTTATACACACACTGTGTCAAACCATCATCATCTCCATGGAACTGATCCATCCTCTTCAATAAATAATCTAAACTGCACCATCGAAGTTGCTTATTCCTTCTGACCGAGGAAGACTCAGTTGACGAGCAATCCAAATCAGCAGACGCACACGGTCTCTTACACATATTGTGGGCTTGGGAGCTACACAATTTTCCAGGGATCTTTTCCAACTGCAGGCCGAACAGGACCCTCAGTTTGTTCTGTTGTCTGCTCCTGGGCACATGAAATACAAGCATAACAATGTGGTTGTTATGCTTGTAACAACCAAAATATTTAGTTGATGCTCAAGGATAACTTACCACAGGATGGGCCAGGTCCCAAATGGCTTTCCTTTTTCGAAAGTGTTCCGGCCCAGAGGTCCTTTAAATCTTCTCTCTGTAGCAGGCTGGACTTGCCACTAGATGGCACCAGCCCTAAAATATAAATAGCCCCTGCTTTAGCTTTACCGTCGTCTGCTTTCACTGCTACCGTCACTCTTCCGGGTAGTCTCGGAGCGTTAGCTGCGGGCGGCTCACAGGTAAACAGTATTCTCTTTATTGTAACTACCGTGTCTTTAAATAGTTTGTGATCAGGCGATTGTATTACTTTAGCTCCGGCCTGCGCCGCGATGTTCAGAGGCCGGCTATGGTGGCCTATGGCCTGGCTTTTGTCCTCCGTGTGGGTTCCTCCGGTTGTTTTGGTCCTGACGGCGCCTGCCTCTGCGCTCGGACGAGGTACGTGTTTGTTTTGGTCCACGCAAGAGTAAGTGATTACGTAGCCTAACGTTTCCTTTTTTTAAATAGGTCTCCACGCAACACCATGGCTGTCTCGCCTTCTCGCCTTTTACCTCTGTACCCATGTCATCTGAGTTATTTCCCTCCACTGTGATAAATCCATTGGGATACTCTGATAAAAGTAAATTAACAATTGTGCCCACGCTGGTCACAACCAACGTGAGAAGGAACTGAAACGTAAACCTGTTTTTATGGTACTTGTGTAATGGTGTTATTATAGACAGGTTAAAATCCTGGTAATGGGTTTTGAGCGCCACGGTGTGGCAGGGTGTGGGAGTGCCCCCGAGTAAATGTTACTCGGGGCTGTGTATATTTTGTCCCACCTTTTTGGTTACATGTTTGTTTATGTACCTGGTTGAGTGTGCGTTAGTCGTCTTGTGTATTTTATTTTGTTGGTCCAACGATGAGAACATCCGGTCTGGGAGAATATAAGGATGGCTCCTCCCTTTTCTCCCCCTCTGATATCTGTGTCTTGAGACAAGGTGAGCGGGTTTAAGGCATCAGTAGCCATCACATTGTTAAAATACATATCCATAGCTTTTAACTTGTCTTTTATGTTGTTTATATTGTTTTATCATTAGTCATGTCGATATTTGTTACTTACGTGTATTTTGTTCTGTTTTATCCCGAAGACCACGTTGGGTCAACCCCATATGCTAATGGGCTAACGCCATTCATTTGATTTCTATCACCAGGTATAGTTATATTCTTTTATGTTTCTCTCTGATATCTGTGTCTTGAGACAAGACCACGTTGGGTCAACCCCATATGCTAATGGCTAACGCCATTCATTTGATTTCTATCACCAGAAATAAATGGGCTTGGAGCGTTGCTCCCCCCAACTACAGCCTGGTCTCTCTGGTGGTGTCAGAGCACTACAACACAACGCAGACAATATAATATAGGTCACATTGGTGCCGTGACTCCGTTCGGACCGGACCAGACGTTGCTGGGTCCACGGGTTCTCGTAATTGGGCTACAGGACGGTTCTCCTGTGCCATCGTCGCCTCGCCGCTGGGAGCCGCCATCGCCACACGAGGGGCTGTTCGCGCTCAGACCAACGGGGCGGGACCATACATCATCCACGTCTACATCTTCTTCACGTCGCGGGAATGGAGCCGGAGGAGCTGCACACACCCGCCATGGCCGGCAGAGGGCGCGGAGCCCTAGTGTCACCTCTTCCTTTCCCTTGAGTGATGTGGGTGGTAGTGTGGCTCGGGGCAGAGCTATGCCTCGTGCTATGAACAATGTGAGTTTTGATCTGCCTAAGTGCAGTACGGGACATGTGTTTAATGATGAAACTGTGGGGGGTATGAGCCAAATGAATGACATGATGCAGCAGATGGGTCACATGCTGGCGGATAATATTGTGTCCAGGTTAAATTCGTCCAGCTCATCCACCGAGTCTCCCAGGGCTCCAGTTACGCCTCCGCAGGCTAATGACTCCGTGAATAGTCACAGCTTAAACTTGTCGAAGGTCACATTTATCGAAAAAGGGGCCAAAGAGCCACCAGTGTATAAGGGGGATGGCTCCGATATCCTAGCCATCGACGAGTGGGAGGATTTGATGAAGGTTTACTTAAGGAAAAGCAATATCCCCGTTGAATGCAGAACGGAGGAAATACTTGTACATTTGAGGGGCAAAGCCAGAAATGTCGCTAAGCTGGGTATAAAAAATGGCGGGCTGGATTCCACGCAAGGGCCCGAGGCCATTTTCGGTCTCCTGCGTAAACATTTTGGTGCGGGTTTGTGCTCCTCGGTCCCTCTGGCTGACTTTTATTCCATCCGGCCCACAGCTAATGAGGACCCGTATGATTTTGGTTACGGTTAAACAATGCTGCGGACACTGCTATTAGCTGCCTTGCGGGGTTGGGGAAATTCTCCGATGTTCCAGGGGAGGATGTCACGCGGTTGTTCATAAGACATTGCCCAAACAAAGAGCTGTCTTACACATTCCGGTCTAAGACCATTGATAAGTGGACGGCTCGTGAGGTACAGGAGGTGCTGGACGAGTACCACTTAGAAAATAGCTCTAGAAAGACAGGGGTGATGAATATGGTTTCTGTGAATAAAGGTGATATTCCCGCTGTCGTAGCCCCACTGTTAACGTGCCCGACCACTCCGCATTCGAGGAGCTGGCCGCCATGTTGAAAAAGGTTTTGTCGCAGTCCCAAGATGGCGCCCAGGTTACGCATAGGCCGCGTCGTGACACGCGGTTTCCCAGAGCAGGCGGGTTAAACAGCATGCCGTGCGCGATCTGTAGAGATGTGTCCCACACCACGTACACACATTGTAGGAAGCATAAACTGTGTTTTCGGTGCCATGAACAGGGCACATTAGCAATGCGTGTCCCCAGGGCGTTGACACTTCTCCCTCCGGGCCGCAGGGAAACTAATCAGTCTACGTATAGGGAGAACAGCGTAGATGGAATTCGTCACCTCCCACAATGGACAGTGCGGTACATCTTGGTCCCGGGCGTGCAGCTTACAGCGACAAAGTGCCGCTGGGCAAGACACCAGTTGTACAAGTATTACAAAGACTTTCTGAAACTGACTCGTTATTCCACACGGACGTTATCACGGACAATGGCCATGTCATCAAGGCCTTAGTGGACAGTGGATCTATGGCGTGCACTATTAACGGTGAGATTGATTCGATGATGAAGAGGGATTATCCGGAGATTGACAGGAAGCGTGCGGATGAGTATGTCATCGTGGGCTGCGGAGGTCAACAGGTAATGCCCACTGCTTTGTATGACCTCTCTGTTTTAGTGTACGGTATCAGAGTTGTCGTCCCGGTCCTAGTGGTGCCCGGCCAGTCTGACAGCATGATACTGGGGAGTAACGTCTTGAAGTGGCTCATGAGGCGGATCGAAAATGGAGAAATAGACTCAAATAAGATGGGCGCTTTCGGTAATGAGTTACCCCGGCTACTATCACTGTTGTCCCATACAGTGCATCGTACGGACACGTCTTCGCTGGATTTGGGACTGCAAAATTAAAAAGGAGTGTCACGCTGCAGCCCTTGACTGAACATTTGGTGTGGGCTAAATTACCATCCGTGGACGCTTCGGCAGTGGGGAGCTCTGTCATCGTGGAGCCCACTCGATCTAAAACAAGACCAGCGCAGATCTTGGTGGGGAGAGTCGTCACCACTCTGTATGGGGACGGATGGGTTCCCGTTAAAATAGTGAACCCAACGGAGAAAGCACTCACACTGAAGAAAATGCCAAGCTAGTGGATGTTTCGCCCAGTTCGTCAGTGCAAGATCTACCGGAGCCACAGCGAGTTCAGTCAAATATCCAGCGCGCGACGGAGACCCCAATTTTGAAAACTGAGGACGAGATTAATAAGGCTCTTATCGACATGGGACTCTCAGAAGTTGACATCACGTCGTGTGAGGTGTCCTTGGAGTGGAAAAACAAGCTACTCAACCTGGTCGAGCGATACGACTCCACGTTCTCCAGGCATAAGATGGATTGTGGAGAGGCGAAAGACTTTGTGCACAGGATACGGTTGATGGATGACAAGCCGTTCAGACTATTTTATTATTTTTATTTATTTATTTATTTATTTGACAGGGACGTTGCACAACAAATGTGTTGTACAGACCAGAGATAGCTACAAGCTAATTTTCATCTGTAGTCCCTGGGCAGAGGCAAAGTGACAGCAGGTTATACAGTGGCCAATACGCATTCTTACTTAAGTCCATTCACAGTATAAAATATAAAATACAGATAAAACTCCAGCAAAAGGATCACCTCAACAAACATTCAGATGCAATATTTACACTTGCTATTACAAATATCTACAGTTTATAAAAAAAGATTGTACCTTCATACATTCTTAACAATCCCCGATTAACCCGTTTTTTGCTAATGATCACAAATCTGACCGTCTTTCAACCACTTCTTCAGGTCAAGTTTAAACTGTTGTAAGGTACTACTCTCTCGAACAGTTAATGGCAACGAGTTCCACATCCCTACAGCTTTCACAGAGAAGCAATTCTGTCCAAAGGTAGAGGATCTAAAGTTCACAGAACAGTCTCCTCTGGAGGAAGCTCGCGTTGTTCTACGTCCTGCCTCGTCACAGGATTTCACAAACATTCTCAGGGGCTGAGGGGCCAAATCATGAAGAATTTTAAATACTAAACTGACATTAGAAAACAAAATGAAATTTTCAAATGTTAATAATTTATATTTCTTCACAACTTTACAGTAGTGGTACGAAACAGGTTTTTTATCTAATATTTTGAGTGCCTGTTTGTACAGGCTTTGAAGCGGCTGTAACGCAGTGTTGGTTGATAGAGACCAAGTTGTTGACTACCATACCGGCGTGTCCCTCCGTGTCATTATGAGAAATTGAGGACAGCTTTGAACGAGATGGAGGAAGTCGGGATTATCAAGAAGTCCCAGAGCGAATACGCGTCTCCACTAGTCCTCGTCGTGAAACCCAATGGCGACTTACGCATCTGTAACGACTTTCGGTGGCTTAATGCAAGAACTATTAAAGATGCACACCCCTTGCCCCACCAGACTGATGCGCTCGCGGCGCTTGGGGGCAATGTGTTCTTCTCCACCATGGATCTCACCTCGGGGTTTTACAACGTCCCGCTACACGAGGATGACAAACGATACACCGCCTTCTCCTCCCCGTTCGGGCTGCACGAGTATAACAGGATGCCCCAAGGACTGACCAACAGCCCCGCGACGTTCATGCGCATGATGATGTCGATCTTCGGTGATAAAAACTTCACCAGCCTGTTGTGTTACTTGGACGATTTGATGGTGTTTGCGCCGTCCGAACAGATTGCGCTAGAGCGTTTGGAGATGGTATTTTCGCGGTTAGCTGCAAACAATCTTAAGCTTTCCCCCAAGAAATGTCATTTCCTCCGGCGTTCTGTAAAGTTTTTGGGCCACATCGTCTGCGAAGAAGGCATGAAAACCGACCCCAGTAAGGTCCAAGCCATCGGGACATTAGGGAAACAGATCTCATGGAGGCAGACGGTAAAACCCCCTGTGCTAAAAAGATTAGGTCCTTTTTAGGCATGGCCCTGTATTACCACCATTTTATTGAAGGCTGTTCAGCCAAGGCTAGGCCCCTGTTTAGTCTCGTGTCAGAACCCTCCACTTCCAAGAAAAAGGGTAGACCTCCCAAGCCTAAGTTCAAGAAAGGTTTAGTGAGACTGACCCCCACTGACTGGACTGACGACTGTAGGGTAGCTTTCGAGACCCTCAAACATGATTTGATACACAGTGTGACGTTGGCTCATCCAGATTTTGACGCTCCTTTTATCCTCGCCGTAGACGCTTCTTTCGACGGGATAGGCGCTGTTCTTTCGCAATTGCCACCTGGTAGTAAGATCGCCAGACCTGTGGCTTTTGCCAGTAAAACTTTGTCTCAAGCCCAGTTGAATTATCCAGCTCACCGCCTGGAGTTTTTAGCTCTTAAGTGGGCTGTGTGCGACAAATTTGGCCACTGGTTAAAGGGACGGACCTTCTCTGTTTGGACTGACAATAATCCACTGACGTATATATTGACTAAGCCCAAACTTGACGCTTGCGAACAGAGGTGGGTGGCGAAGTTAGCGGCGTATAGCTTCGATCTTAACTATGTCCCGGGTCCTAAGAACATAGTTGCTGACGCACTTAGTAGGGAGCCATTTGTTAAGTCCTGCGTAGCCCACCGTCTAGTCTCTGAACCGTACTCTCACCTGCTCGCCCAAGTTAGTGAGTTAGCGGACCAGAGAGTCCAAGACGCGTTTAGGTGCACAAACAACTGCCAACGCGTAGACGAGTCTGGGGACTCCGCAATTCGCTTTCCCCGCAGCCATCTCTGTCCCTCGACGAAGTCCAAGCGGTGTTAGGCGCCCAGAGTGAAGGGGGCGCCAGTCCGTTGCGTGTCACTTGTGCTGATGTCCCGCAACTAGCGTGTATCACCGACAGTGCTTCGCTCCCGCTGAGCCAGCTTGTGTCCATGCAAGAACAGGACGGCACCCTGAATCGAGTCTTCTATTACGTGCAAAGGCGAAAAGACCCACCAAGCGTGAGCGCGCACGTGAACCAGGTGGTGTGAAGAACCTTCTCAAACACTGGGCGAAGTTGTCCATCAAGGACGGGTTGTTGTTCCGGTCGAAAAGAGACAGTAAGATGAACGTGACGCTCCATCAGTTCGTGGTACCGAGCGCCTTGAAACAACAAGTCCTCACTGGCCTCCACGATTCAGCGGGTCACCAGGGCCAAGCGCGGACGCTATCTCTGGCCAGGCAAAGGTTTTTCTGGATAGGGATGGAAAGGGACGTCATCAACCACGTCAGGAAGTGCTTCAGATGCATCGTGGGTAAAACACCTGAACCACACGGACGTGCTCCCTTGGAAAGCATCCAAACCTCGGAGCCAATGGAGTTGGTTTGCATCGACTTCTGGACTGCTGAACAGACGGACAAAAAATGCGTCGATGTCTTGGTCGTCACTGACCACTTTTCGAAATGGCGCACGCATTTCCCTGCAAGAACCAATCGGCTAAACAAGTCGCCCGCCGATTGTGGAATGACTTTTTCTGTGTGTATGGCTTCCCAAAGCGCATCCACTCAGACCAAGGTGCAAATTTCGAGAGCAGTCTTATGAAAGAACTTTTGACGCTGTCTGGGGTCCAGAAATCGCACACGACGCCATACCATCCTATGGGGAATGGCATCACAGAACGGTTCAACAGGACTCTGGGGAACATGATCCGTGCGTTGCCCCCGCAGTCGAAAGCAAGATGGCCCCAGATGTTGCAGATGCTGACTTTTTGTTACAATTGCACTGAACATGAAACTACGGGATTTGCGCCCTTTTATCTTATGTTTGGGAGGGTCCCACGGTTGCCTGTCGATATCGTTTTCCAGCATGTGCTCGAGGGTACACCTGTCGTTGACCACCATGAGTTTATTGCAGCTTTGAGGCGGGATTTAGCTGAGGCATCGCGCATTGCTCTTCAGAACAGTAGGACAGCTCAGGCCCGTCAGACGGAAAACTACAATCGTAAGGCAAAAGGCGCGGCCCTCGTCGTGGGTGACCAAGTTTTACTCGCCAATCGAGGAGAGAGAGGGAAGCGGAAAGTTGCGGACAAATGGGTTTCGACAGTGTTTGAAGTTGTCTCCGTGAGACCGGGCGTAAATGTCTATTCTATCAAAGACCCTGACACCCAGAAAGTCAAAACGGTACATAGAAATCTTCTACTCCCTGTCAGTTTCCTCTCGTCGAATGTAGAGAGCCCATGTGCGTCTAATTGCTCCTCATTAGCGAACGACGAACCAGAAATTCCTGTTGAGACACAGGACAGTGAGACTAGGACGATTAATTGGCTTTTGAACACTGAAAATGGTTCTTACCAGAGTGTAGAAGCGAGTCTAGTCGACGACGAGACCGTGTCTGATCCGTTTGCTGAGTCTGATGTGGATTCTGTGGCGTTGAGTCCGTGTGATAGCGCTTCTATCTGTGCTGAATCTGATGGCGCGCTCTCTCAATTGCCAATTAGCGTGGGTGACCACACCACACATGAGAACCAATCAGAGCTAGCCCTGCAGAAGTGGTGACGTGTGACGCAGTAGCTGACGCGCAACTGTTACCTGTGCGTACCAGAGCAGGCAGATTGGTTAACCCCCCCGCTCGGTTAATTTGTGAAATGAATGAACAAAATGTGGAGTTAGGGGACCCTCTATGCCTGTGAGATTTGTTATCTCTTTTGTAAATAGTATGTTCACGCAAGGGAAGGCTTACCAGCTTCCATTGGTTTTGTGTTAGGGAGGTTTTGTAATTCCCATTGAGAGGAAGAGGTGTAAAAAATTTTTTTTCATGAGTATCACTGCAGAACGAGGGGTGTAAACGGCACTCTTCATACCCGCGTGGAGTAGGGCTCTACTCTGTGCGATCCTTTGGGGATGGACTATTCCGGTTTTTAAGGTTACTCTTGTATATATTTTTTTTTCTCCTCTTTCTGTGTTTTTGGTTATGCACCCCGATTACTCAGGATTTTGGGGGGTGTATGTAATGGTGTTATTATAGACAGGTTAAAATCCTGGTAATGGGTTTTGAGCGCCACGGTGTGGCAGGGTGTGGGAGTGCCCCCGAGTAAATGTTACTCGGGGCTGTGTATATTTTGTCCCACCTTTTTGGTTACATGTTTGTTTTATGTACCTGGTTGAGTGTGCGTTAGTCGTCTTGTGTATTTTATTTTGTTGGTCCAACGATGAGAACATCCGGTCTGGGAGAATATAAGGATGGCTCCTCCCTTTTCTCCCCCTCTGATATCTGTGTCTTGAGACAAGGTGAGCGGGTTTAAGGCATCAGTAGCCATCACATTGTTAAAATACATATCCATAGCTTTTAACTTGTCTTTTATGTTGTTTATATTGTTTTATCATTAGTCATGTCGATATTTGTTACTTACGTGTATTTTGTTCTGTTTTATCCCGAAGACCACGTTGGGTCAACCCCATATGCTAATGGGCTAACGCCATTCATTTGATTTCTATCACCAGGTATAGTTATATTCTTTTATGTTTCTCTCTGATATCTGTGTCTTGAGACAAGACCACGTTGGGTCAACCCCATATGCTAATGGGCTAACGCCATTCATTTGATTTCTATCACCAGAAATAAATGGGCTTGGAGCGTTGCTCCCCCCCAACTACAGCCTGGTCTCTCTGGTGGTGTCAGAGCACTACAACACAACGCAGACAATATAATATAGGTCACACTTGGTATAAGGAAATTAAATCCAAATAACTTATTGAGCTTAACACAAAGTAAATAAATGAAACCTTATTTTTTGTAATGGAACTGTCTATGCCTCTTATTCAATTACGAACCTGTGTGTCTTTTAGTGCTTGTTAATTCAAGCTGGCGTTGTTGGTATTTTACTTATTCAAGTATATTATGTTTAGTTTTCAAACACCCTAACCCCTCGTCATGCCACATCTCGTTAAGGTTTGCACGAAGTATGCATTAACATTTGCGGCTGAAGCAAATAGAGAAATGTTATTGATTTAAAAGTCATACAGGATTCTGTGGCCATAACTGCTCCAAATTTAAAGTTTAAAGGAGGTTTTGAAATATAAAATACTTATTTGAGCTGAACTACATTGTGTGTACTGGTAAGTAACAGTCTTCTCTTTTCAAAATAGTGCAGCTCCCAAGTGCTCATTATGTGAAGTACATTGACATTGTTTAGACCATGTCAGGAAAGTTTTTTTTCCAGTGGTCCTTGAACCCATCACGCACCTGCTTACTATGTCATTAGTGCATCATCCAGCCATAAGGAGTAGCCTGTAGCCAGCAGCTATATTTTCTGTTCAAAATGGAGTGTTTGTCAGCGTGGGAAAACATGTGCGTGTCCCGATTGGTCAACAGTGTCACAACATCGGAGTGCAAGGCTACTACTGCTACGAAGCCTTCAACTTGGCTATAGCGGGTGAGCGCCCGCTCCAGCAGGTATATGACAGCGTCCTCCACTCCGACATTAGGTCTGTAGGCAAACTGCAGCGGGTCCAGGGGGGAGCTCAGCTCACCACAGAGTGGAGGTGTCATGATTCGTCTTTTGTTCCCCTGTTTTTGTATGTTGTCTTTGGTCCAGTCCTGTTTTCTATTTTGACATGTGGTCTGTCCTTGTGATTTTTGCTTTGCTTCCCTTGTGTTGATTGCCTGCCCCACCCTGATGTGTTTCACCTGTGCTCCGTTTCCTCATGTATTTATACCCGTGTTTCCTTGTCCTTTGTCGTGTCATTGTCTATGTCAGCCCGGTTTGTTTGAGTTTTTGTCTTCTCTTGATTTTGTTATTTTGTTTTTCGTCATTCATCATTCATTAAACATCACCAGTTTGTTGCAGTCCTGCATTTGGGTTTTATTCTCCAACCATGACAGAATGACACGACCACTTCAAACCCAGCGGACTGCCCTTCAGTAGCTGAGGACCCTGACCCTTGTTCCTGCTCCTGTCCTACCAAGGAGGACATAAGAAAATGGCAGGTTAATCTAAAATTTATTACACGAGTTAAAAACAATAAAATGCCCACAAATAAAAACATGCTAAAAGTCCATTAAAAACAAGGTGGGCTAAAAAAGGATAAAACTTCAATACTAAAAGGGCACGGTCCAGGGTAATGTGCTGTGTGCAAGCAGGTCCTACTCCCTCCTGGTCCAGGGTAGTACTCCGATCTGGGTCAACTGGAATGCAAAGCATACGCCAGCACGGCGTCCGAGACTACAAGGCCTTAAGGTGCGTACAGACCAAACGCTGACACACCACCAACTTCCATGTTAACCCTATGTAGACGTGCTTCGACGCGCTTCAAAATGTAAGCAAAGCCGGCCGCGCGTATGAAGCGTTGCAAATGCGAGGGGATGAGGATAAACGCGCGTCAAAGCCAGTGAGAACAGCGCGGTACAGAGCAAGGATGCCGCGCCCACTGCTTCATGCACTCAAGTAATCCAATCTACACATGCGTTCATTTACGCCTTGTTAACCAATCAGGGACTGGGCTCAAATAGTGAGCACAAGCGTCACCCTGTTACCTGGGGGGGAACAGGCGTTTCTCGCGAGTGTGAAGCGGCAATGTTTGTTTGTGTATCCTCTGCCACTGCGTGTGTTTATGGTGGGCCGATATGGTCATGCTCGCCACTTTCTTGCGGCGCTTTTGACGCCTTATTTTCAAAATAAAACGCTGCTTTTTACGCCACATGCCGACCGACATATTGATATATTTTAATAGAAATGCTAATGATCTCCACCCTGAAGTTTGGACAGCCAGTAAAATGGATGGTTTTGCAGCCAATGGGAACAAGCCAAACCCTTCACTGCAAGGCAAGAGCAGCACACCATCGATCGTCTCTGGGCTGAAACCAGGAGGATACTTCTGCCTCAGGTAAGTCGTTTTCTGCTGACAAATAAAAAGCGGTGTGCTCTTCCAATGTAACGAAGAAGTAGATGTTTATTTTTGCAATGGGGAAGGTGTCAGTGTGGTATGATAGGAGTTAGCATTAGCTCTGATCTGTCAAAGGGCCTTTGTTTTGATAGAATGGCTCAAGGCGAGCTAACTTTGCTCACTTGCGTTTTTGACCATGAAAATGCTTATGCCTAATGTTGACAGACAACTAATGTGTTTTTAAGGTCATACAGATGTGATCCAGCACAAGTGATGTGGCATTTTATTTTGTTATGGTGTGCTATGGTTTTAGAGTTTTTATATTGGTTTTATCTTGCAGTGCATTTTAACTTTAGTTATAATTTTAAGGACTTGCCCAAGTCACATGCTTTTATCACATGCTTTTACCCACATGACTTCACCCCAATCCCAGCCTGGCAATCAGCGCACCTGTGTCTGGTGGGAACAGGAACAAATAAAAGGGAGCACAGGAGCAATGACAGGAGAGCAAGGAGGAGAGAGGAATGCGTGCAGAATGAGGAGAGGATTCTACGGCCGCTGTGGCCGCCGCAGTCACGGCCCAGAGAGAGAAGACCCACGCGGCGCATGGCCCAGAGAGGGAGAGAGCAGGGGCGCAGAGAGAGGAGAACCTCGCGGCCGCCGCAAAGACGCAGAGAGAAAGAGACGGAGAGAGAAGCAAGGACGCATGGAGCAGGAAGGCCGTGGCGCACCACCCCCACGAGTTGGAGAGCAGGACGGCACACGCATCGGGGACCACGAACACGCTGGGACCGCAAGTGCTGCGAGGCAACATACACGCAGGGGCAGAGGAGGACTCTGCCTTCCGTGTGAGTACCCTTTGGGCACGTAGTAGCACTTGTCGGATAAAGGTAGAGCGAGGATACTATTGTTTCGAACATTTGACTGCCGCTAGTTTCCGCGTAGGTGTCTCAGCGTGCGGAGGTTGGAGCCCTGGAGGAATAGAGACGGAGTGAAGGAGTGTTATGATGCTGGAGACACGCAGGGGCAGAGGATAACTCTGCCTTGTGTGTAAGTATTGTAGCAACACTCCACCATCGTAGCCTAAGGCTTTGTAGTCGCGGACCCTAGGGTTGCCACCTATGTCTGACAGAAAACCTGGACATTTCGGCAACCCAATCAACTATTTTGCTTACAAGCAGTGGCGCCCTTCACACCTAACCCAAGACAAAAATGACCATTCTAAAGCGAAATTGGACATAACCTTGTGATGGAGCTATATTGGTTTTGCTTTAAGTATTTACTTTGTGGTTAATGTCCAGTGGTGGAAAGAGGACAGAAAATTTGTACTTACGTAAAAGTACAATTACATGGCTGACATTTTACTCAATTACAAGTACAAGAGTGAAGTATTAGAAACTTCACTCTTCATTCAACTGGTCTAAATTGTTTATCTCTAACAAGAATATCATTGCACAGATTAATTCAAAAATACATACTGTAGAATGAGGTGAAAATGCGTTGTTATATTGAGATGCTAATGTTACCACGTGGGGAGAGCTAGCTCCTGTAAACTCCTCCATATATGTTCAGTGCCTGATTACTGACGCATATGTGTCCTAGTGTTTGTAAGACCGTCTCCTCGCGTTGTCGATAGTACAGTCTCTCTTTCCCCGCGGTAAAAACAAACAGAGCCACGCTGAGTCATAGAAGCGGACGCACGTGCGCACGGCCAAAGAGCGAGGGGAGGAGGCGGGGACGTGCGCCAGAACAGCCAATGTCAGCCTCGCTCTCTTGAGCTCTGGCCAATCAGACCAGGGAGCTGCTCTGTGTGGGGCGATCAGCGGAGAAGAGAGAGAGACGGTGGAGGACTGCGCTGTAGTAGTGTCCGGAGAATATTTTATTCCCCGGGACAGACCATTAAAAAGAAGGACAATCAGGTAAAACCGGGACAGGTGGCAACACTAGCGGACCCCCGTGCTGGCGTATGCTTTGCATTTCAGGTGACCCAGTGCGTGTGACCAGAGGGATCCCTACCCTGGAGTAGGACCTACCTGCCGGTGCGTGTGACCAGAAGGACCCCTACCCTGGAGTAGGACCTATTTGGACACCGCACTTCACCGTGGATAGTGCCCCTTTTTAGTTTTATCTTTTTTTTTTTTAGCCCACCTTGTTTTTAATGGACTTTTAATATAACGTTTTTATTTGTGAGCACTTTTACTGTTTTAATTCTCCTGTATCAAATTTTAGTTAACCTTCCTTTCCTCTTGTCCTCCTTGGTAAACGGTGTGCTCTCACCTGGTCACTCAATCCCTTTTTTTTTTTTTTTTTACAATAGTTTTTTCTGGTTAAATTCATTCCAATTTCAAACACCTCCATAGCTCTCCCCCTATTACACATACATGAGTCTTCTTTGTAATAGGAGCTACAGTCTTATGGTTGTTTGGAAATGTAGCCTAATAAACACTACTCTGTCAGCCCTCATTGACTCGCAAAATTCACAATAAAATATTAAACATTAGGGGAATAATAAAGGGGACAAAATAACAGTACTTGGCAAAGAATAACTACAATATAACCGATTTTTTTTTCCATATTTCAGTTTAATGAATGACTTAATTTTTACATTTTGTCTGCTACATAGCAAAATCTGTAGTGGTAATCAACTAGTCCCAGCATGCTATGAAGTATTTATTTCAAACAAATACACTGAAATTGGAGTGTTTAATGCACATGTAGTCCTTATTTCGTCATATGTGATGATATTAGACTATTTATTTTGCTCAAATAATATCTTTTATGACCTGACCCTCTGACCAGGCAAAGCTCTGAGCCCCCTAGGTTGGGAATCACTGCTGTAGGTGACTGCTGCATCCAGGAGCCCATCTTCAGATATCAAGGATATTCATCAGTAGCAGCTGAACGACTGGCCTGCTGCTCAAGTGAGCTTGTATGCTGTACAATGCATATTGTATGTTATTTGTTTTGCTACAGTGACACCAACAAACCACGAGCATCATGAAGATCCTCTCTTTACCTGCTTCACGGCAGTCTTCCACCCAGACAGGAGTCAGCCCTCAGGAATGTAAGTAGACACTGGTTGTCCAAGTCTGCTGCAGCATTTGAGTGCTGGTGGCGATTTTAGAGGCCACACGCTATGAGCTGAAAATGTATACAGTTCAACAAATAACATGTCACTTAACATTTGACACACACCAATGTGGATGGATAGATCAGTTCAACCGTATAGCTTTTGCTGCATACATTGCATTACTCTGGACCTGCTGCTAACTGGGATCTTAAACCGGACAACCATGGAATTGATCAGCTGGTCTCTCTCTGCAATTGACAAGGTTTTTTCTCAAAGGAACGGTGCTGTTGGGGATCAGCAATGCCCAGATGGAACATTCCCTGCGGGCTACTCCCTTGACTCTTGGAACAAGTGGAAAGTGGTATGCTTAGCAGTGCTATCTGTGGAAGACATCGAAGATGTGTATCTTTTTGGGCTTATGATAGCAGGGTACCTTCTTACATCTGTAGGAGTTGCCCTGGTCTATCGCAAAGTTGGAAAACTGGCAGCAAAAAAGGAGACCCCGCTGCTGTCCGTGGAAATCAAAGAACATTTTGGAAAAGTCAGCGAGCACTTGATGGAATTACAACGGAATGTAGCGAAAAGTGAGGAACTCTTTAAAGTCCTTTCTGCTCGGTACGAGGATGGTATAAGAAAGATGGATTACACCTTGGCTCGGTCTGGAGAAATGATTCGTGAGGTCGCGGGTCAGATCTCCGGGCTGTGCAGAAATGTTAATGGACTAAGGCCGCTGCCTGCTGCGAATGTCTGAATAACGTTGAGGACCAGCGAAAAGCGAAAAGCAAAGTTGATTTTTTTTAAATTTTAAATTAAAGCGCACTACAATTAATCAAGTTAAAGAATGTAATCTCCAAGGACTCCAGAGTGCAGCTGTGCAGTTATCTCTCCTGTGCAATGTAAACTTCCCCCACAAGGACACGCTACGGCGATTAGACATACACAACACTCCAAGGCCAGAAGCCTCCGACATAACACAATACATGACCTGCCTTAACCTACCCCCTCCCTCTGTCCGCCTCACTCACTCACTGTATCTCTACCCACCTCCCCTCCCTTTTGTACCAATGAAAAATTTCCAGCGGGTTGTCCACCCGTAATGTGTATTATCATAATCTTGTGTATAATTGTCTATGTATGTGCTTGCTTTATTGTGATTTCTACTTTCAGCAACAAAAAGGGGCGCCTTTTAATGGCTGCCCTGGTGCGTTTAGCGCATGTGCGCAAGCGTACCGAGTAAAATTCCTAGTTGTGGATCTGTTCATGACAATGGCAATAAAACCTATTCTGATACTGATACAATAGTCTTTTTTGTGTGTGCGTTTTCTGTGTTTTTAAGGGCCTTTTGCACACAGACAACAAGTACACAAGTGAGCTAGCCAGGGAAGGAGGAGGAGGATGATGAAACTAAGTCAGAGTCACCATCAAGCTGCGCAGTGAGGTTGGACTAAATTACATTCTTCCTCTAGGTGACAAAAATGATTTATTCACAACACTTTTGTTTGGTTTAATCCAGGATGAGAAATTTCAAACTGAGGATCCAAATGCCTCACAGATGATGAGGATGGCTCCGCAGCAACTGTATGAGATCTTCACATATGACCACTTAAACTCACTCTGCCAAACATCAGTAAACTGGAGACCTGTACCTATATCTTCATGGACACCAAGATCATCAGGCTCCCAAAAACCTTTCTAAACTGGAGAGACAAGGGACTTTATAAACATACTTTTTTTTCTGGGGATATGAACACTGCCCAAGGCCAGATGGGAGCCCTTTGGTGCTTCCTTGATTTGAACCCCCCCAGGTTGTCTCTTGGTGATCACTGTGCTTGCAATTTTGTTTCACATACATATAACAAAATAAAAATATGTAGCTTTGAGGAAGTTTTTTTCCTGACTATTTGCTGGCAACGACTATGTTTGAGTTTAGTTGACATATTTGACCATGCGCAATGTTCTTTAAAAAGGAATACTTCGAGCAAAGCTACACAGTCATATCAGCCTGTCTGTAATCGGTGACCTCCTTACACTTTAAATGTCATGTTTTACCTTGGAAAGTAGTCCATGTGGAGACAATACAAGGATCCAAGGTGATGATCCAAAAATACCATTATGGTCCAGGTATGTTTAGCCTCTCCAGCACACAGTCCTAGGTAAATGTGCTATGTGAGCAACATCCATGTCTTTTAATAATAAGAAAAAGTCCGTCCTGAGGTTACTATGCAGATAGTCACTAAATGATGCCTTCGTCTCAATACATTGAGTCTTCTTTCCGCACCCTCTCCAGGCTTGACCTTGTGCTTGCCATGACGGGGACAGGATCTAGGTCTTTTTAAAATCGCATTCAGTTCAAAAGACAAATTTGGTGATGTGACGTGTTGTATGTTCTACAAAGGGCAACGTAAAGATGAACAGCAGTGTTTACACATTAAAAGCCAGATTATTTGAAACAACACTGCCTCAGGATAGACCACTACAAAGTATACAGTGGCAAGGGCGCCGTAAAGGGGTGGAAGGTTAGGACGATTCTAAGGGCCCAGGCTGATGAAGGGCCCAGAAGAGCAGACCCTCTTTTTCTTTTCTTATTTCTTATACATACGTTAAATGTGCTAGGGCCCCTCATACACTTAATGTGTATTTTGTCCGTTTTGATCATAGATTTAATATTTAACAAACAAATAATGTATTTACTGTTTAAGTCACACCCCTCCCCTCACAATGGTTCATTCCACCTGCGCTGTCCGAGCTACGCTCGCTAGCGTAGCGTCTCTTGCTTATTGCATTTGTTATGATGCAGTGCAGATAGTGACACACGCAGGCATGTCACATCAAAGTCAGGGCATCAAAAACGGAAAGAAAAGAAGGAAAGAGAAGACCGAGAACGCCGAAGTCGACAGTATGTCACACAGTTTTTTCAAAAAGAAAGGTAGCTTGCCTATTCCTGTATTCCAAAACTTTCAGACTTACGTATTTTTGTTGCTACATGACCTGCTTTTATCTAGCTAGCTTAGTAAAATAATTACTGAATTATGATTTACATCCAACAATAATAACATCTCTGCTGTCTCCGGGTTATCATGTCTCGTAGACACAGATTCAGCGGCCGCTGCACACCCACGTCCTCCTTCCCCCGCGGCCCCGTCCCCGTCTCAGCCAAACAAGGTGAGCCTGAGCGCAAAACTTCACGAAGATTGAAGGCTCCAGGGGTGCCGCCAGAAATTCTGGGCCCTATGGAAACAAACATTTCTGGGCCCCCTACATTTTTTACAGATAAAATGTAACCCAATAAACGTGCCCTGTATACTTTAAAAAAGATACTTAGCACATTGCATAGTTAAAATGTCTGATGAGTAAAAGCCTACAAAAACAAGAAAAACTATGGAAATATGTACTTGTTTACATAAAAGGAGAATATTTATTATCTCAATTGCAATTGCAAACACAACAGATCATAATGTATACATATTGACATATACTTTATGTGAACAAGCTTTAACTGGGTCCAACTGCTCAATCAGGAAACATCAGCTAGAACTAACCCATAACTAAATCAGTCCAAGACTCAAATCAAGACACCAGGAGTAATGCCAGGCCTAAACCAGTCCAGGACTAACAAGTACTGAACCAGACATAAACTGTTTGTTATCCAGGTCAGGGTTTCCGTGAGCCGGTGTGAAAAGCAAATGGCCGTAAAAATAATTCCATCGGCCAAATTGGCCAACGGTAAAAAATAAAAATAAAAAAATATGGAGAGAATATAGAAAAATATATTAACATTTGACCTAAGCCAGTGACTAACATGACAAAGTGTTTTCGAGACAGGCCTAAATATTAAAAAGTGTTCAATTTCTATCCAAAAAGTTTCGACTTACGCTCTTAGCCATTTTACGAAGCGCAGTTGAAGCGCCTTCATCGCTCTCTGGATATGTTACGCTTTTTCTTCGTGGTTCTTCACATTTTCCAAGAAAACGGCGAACTACAGGTACATTTACTTTTATAAAAGTGTGTTAAGAACTCAACAGCTAATCCTTTTGATTAGGATATACTTTAAACTCGTGTGTGTTCAGTCAGACTGACGCGCAGTCCCACAGCGGCTCTTCCTGGGAGAGTGGCCGGGTTTAGAGGCGCTTCCCTCGGTCAGTCTGCGCAGACGCCTCGGTTTAGTCACCGGTGTTGGAGCCGCTCTTGAGTGTGTCAGAGCTGGGTCCGGGGCACATCGCTTGAAAGTGACTTTTGGTGACTTTAGCATTATCGATTTGTCCCGCCAGAATATTTCAGCGGTTAGAGACGTTGCTAATGTTACACCTGAAGCCACGTTAAAGCACGGAATGGCATCTACAGCCCAGCCCTCGTGTGTGCAGCTGATGCGCGGTCAGATCTGGACAGCGTTCGGGTCATAGATTCCTTCTGTCAAGTGGGTACATCCGCGTGGCACCTGCTGCCTCTATCGTCTCCACGCGCACAACTTTATGTTTGGATTTGAGTTGTTGTTACATTTTCTCCCGTCATTCTTTCATTAGAAATAGCCGTGTTTTGGACTCACTAAAGCACTCGTGTAGCGCTCGGTCTAAATAAGCCACATTCATTATAGGCTACTGTATATATTTTAATGGCCGGTAATTCTTGTGAATGGCCGACATTTTACAACCCAGCCAGCCAAAGTGGCCGACAAAAAAAAGTCTAACGGAACCTCTGATCCAGGTATAACAAAGTTATGTTCAACATCACTTTATAATGGCCCAGCGGCGAGCCTTTCTGCTGGCAAAATCATGTAATCATCAAAGTTCAGCTTTCTTGCCAGTTTGCTTTCAATGGATAGTATGGCAAGGTGACAAAGTCTGTCCTGCAACATAGCAGACCTAAGATAATTTTTAATCAGTTTCAGCTTACTGAATGTTCTCTCGCCACCAGCAACGGTCACAGGCAATGTGCAAAATATTCGCAAAACTATGCAGACCTGCCCAAAAATACTCTGCAGCTGCATCTTGTAATTTTTGAAGCGTGTAGATTACTTTTGTTTAGTAAAGTTATCATCGTGTGGAGAACACAGTAGATAAGACGTGCTTAGAGCCTTCAATCTTCGTGAAGTTTTGCGCTCAGGCTCACCTTGTTTGGCTGAGACGGGGACGGGGGCCGCGGGGGAAGGAGGACGTGGGTGTGCAGCGGCCGCTGAATCTGTGTCTACGAGACATGATAACCCGGAGACAGCAGAGATGTTATTATTGTTGGATGTAAATCATAATTCAGTAATTATTTTACTAAGCTAGCTAGATAAAAGCAGGTCATGTAGCAACAAAAATACGTAAGTCTGAAAGTTTTGGAATACAGGAATAGGGCAAGCTACCTTCTTTTTGAAAAACTGTGTGACATACTGTCGACTTCGGCGTTCTCGGTCTTCTCTTTCCTTCTTTTCTTTCCGTTTTTGATGCCCTGACTTTTGATGTGACATGCCTGCGTGTGTCACTATCTGCACTGCATCATAACAAATGCAATAAGCAAGAGACGCTACGCTAGCGAGCGTAGCTCGGACAGCGCAGGTGGAATGAACCATTGTGAGGGGGAGGGGTGTGACTTAAACAGTAAATACATTATTTGTTTGTTAAATATTAAATCTATGATCAAAACGGACAAAATACACATTAAGTGTATGAGGGGCCCTAGCACATTTAACGTATGTATAAGAAATAAGAAAAGAAAAAGAGGGTCTGCTCTTCTGGGCCCTTCATCAGCCTGGCCCTTAGAATCGTCCTAACCTTCCACCCCTTTACGGCGCCCTTGCCTACAGTCGCATTAATGTTGTTATTCTCTCCGTGATGCTTCTTTTGCCTGGAACTCCAAGTGTTTTCACACGAGTCCCTCTTGCTCCGCAATAAAGTTCACAATGTGTTGGAATCAGTAAGCTCCGTAGTAAGCAGGGCACTTTGTTTACACCCCGCCTCTTTCCAAAAGCAGCACTGATCTATAAATGATCTGGATACATGCGGGGATACGGCTAATGTGTTCAATGCTGTCTTTATGCACAGAGACGGGTTGGCTGGACGCTCCGCTCACTCAGCGTTGTGATAGCGTTCATGTTTCTGTATTTATTTTAAGCACACGCAGCACGTGCATTTATCGAGACTAAAAATGTTATCGTCCTTCATTTTACTTATCGAGCGATAACTCGATATAGTAATTATCGTGGCAGGCCTAAGTAGTAGCACTATCGTTAGAAATGCACTGTTATAACTACAGTAGTAGTGTAAGCGCCATTTCATACGGCCTACATGTTTATGAATAATTCATGTTCATATATTATATTTCATATTTTGAATATTTTGGTTAAAAAGAAATGATACATTTCATATGTATTTTTTGATTTAAAAAGTATGTACATTTGTAAGAATTAATTGGGTTATTTACAAAGAAAGCCAATGCATGTTGTTTTGCCATAGAGGGCGCAGTGTATTGTTTTTGCCCACGAATAAGAAGTTGTTCTTTGACTTGACTTCAGAAAATAAAAGATGGCTGACGGAGCAACACGGTCATTTTACCGTGCTGCGACGAATAATGTTGTCACACCGTAAAATCAGCCTCAGTATCAGTCATTTATAGAAGAGGTTAAATTAAGATCAAAGAAGAAACTAATGAACGAAAGATTTGCCTCTACAAGTAGTAACTATCGTTAATAACATTACATACACTGTTATAACTACAGTAGTAGCAACTATCGTTAGAAACACTGCACTATGTTTATAACTACAGTAGTAGCAACTATCGTTAGAAACACTACACTATGTTATAACTACAGTAGTAGCAACTATCGTTAGTAACACTACACTATGTTATAACTACAGTAGTAGCAACTATCGTTAGAACCTCACTTGTTATAAACAGTAGTAACTATGTTAGACACTCACTATGTTATAACTACAGTAGTAGCAACTATCGTTAGAACACTACACTATGTTATAACTACAGTAGTAGCAACTATCGTTAGAAACACTACACTATGTATAACTACAGTAGTAGCAACTATCGTTAGAACACTACACTATGTATAACTACAGTAGTAGCAACTATCGTTAGAAACACTGACACTATGTTATAACTACAGTAGTAGCAACTATCGTTAGTATAACACATACACTATGTTATAAACTACAGTAGTAGCACTATCGTTAGAACACTGCCTATTTATAACTACAGTAGTAGCAACTATCGTTAATAACTACACTATGTTATACTACAGTAGTAGCAACTATCGTTAGAAAACTGCACTATGTTTCTACAGTAGTAGTATATCGTTAGTATGTTACTCCCTCAGAGGTTTAATCAAGGCTCAAGTCATTCTTTGGTTTCCACAGACATTTATTTGGCTATCATGTCTTTACATGCCTCGTTAATGCCACAATGCCGTCAGAACTAAGAAAGTAAAGACAATAAAACTTAAAATAATGTCACAAATAACACACATGAATATCAACAAAGTTTAAATAAAATACCTCATTGCCGCTTAAACTCCAAGGAAATAAAGTAAAAGTCTTCTTATTGGCTTTCTCTCGGACTCTGCTTCAGGTGGTGCCGGTGGCCTCATGTTGCTCTGTGCCACGCCTATACTGTCCCCTAGCAACTCAATTAAAGCGGAACCAAAAAATAAGTTCTCCTCTATGGTTTTACATAGTTTTAAGAAAGAAATATAATTGCAAACACAAATGAAATATGAATAAATTATGAAATGAAATATTCAAATCTGCCTTGACTGCAGCTACACTCCCACAATCACTTGTGATTTCAATTACCATGAACTTACAATGTGTGGGACTAGTTTGCTTCTAACAGTGTAACAGTCTTGTGGATAGGTCTGTCAAGTGTACTTGTTTACTGAGTCTCTTTCCGTGGCATCTAATGCTGAGTCACTGATTAGCAGTTGCACCTTACGAACAATCCATCTTCACTGGGATACATGCGGTGACTTTAGCGAGTTTCCAATCGTTTCTTGGTGCTGTGTCATCTTGTATGATCACTATGTCATTAACTTGTGCATTTCTCTTGTTTTCTGCATTTTTGTCTTTGCTGAGGCTCAATAAGTATTCTTTTCTCCATCTGTGCCAGAACTCATTGGCCAGGTATTGAACTCTACGCCATCTCTTGCGAAGGTACAGGTCTTCCTTTACAAAGTCTCCTGGTGGTGGTAGAATTACTGACGACTTCATGGTCAAAAGAAGATTGGGTGTAAGTGGTTGAGGTCCGGTAGGATCGTTGAGTAGGTGTGGGGTGATGGGTCTACTATTTACTATAGCCATCACTTCGTAAAGATAGGTTCTTAACGATGAACGGTCTAGTGTTCGAGAAGACTTATCCAAAATGGAGGTCAACACGCTTCTGATTGTGCGGATTTGCCTCTCCCAGACTCACCCATATGACTGGCAGAGGGAGGGTTCATGACAAACTCGCAGCCCAGTTGCTTCAGGCTTTCCTGGTCCATTTCTTTGACTGCTTCCAGGAACTCACGTCTAGCTCCAACGAAGTTGGTGCCCTGGTCTGACTTAAGTTGATGCACATTTCCACGTAGGGCGATGAAAGCTCGGAGTGAGTTTAGAAAGGCGTCAGTTGACAGATCGTCGAGTAACTCAATATGTACTGCGCGTGAGCACAAGCACGTGAACAGCAGTCCATAGCGTTTCAACTCTTTCCTTCCTTCTTTAACATAAAATGGGCCGAAACAATCCATCCCACAATACGTGAAGGGAGGAGTTGTCTCCATTCTCTCGCTGGGTAGGTTTGCCATTTTCTGATCTTCTGTTCCTCGTCTGAATTTCCTGCATTTGACACAGTTGTAGATATAGGATGCTACTGCTTGACTACATCCGAGTATCCAAATGCCATTTGCTCTTAGTTCGTTTATCGTCATGCCACGCCCTTGATGTTGCACTTGCTGATGATAGTGATCATCAGTAGCCTTGTGATGTGGCAGGTCTTTGGTAAGATAGATGGGTGCTTGACATGCGGATGCAATGTAGCTTTCTCTAATCTACCTCCCACTCTGAGGATGCCCTTATGGTCCAAGAAGGGATTGAGTCGATAGAGCCTACTTGCCTTGTCTTTCGTCAATTCTTGTCTGGATTGAAGCTCTTTGATTTCTTTGGAGAAGACCGATCTTTGTACAATGGCTATGATTGTAAGCTCAGCTTCTTGTCTTTCTTCTAGACTTGTGGCTTCATTGGTTCTCTTTTGTACGTTCTTGAACTCTTTCACAAATCTGATGAGCCTTGCAATAGCTTTGACTAGTCTTGACCAGCTGGAGAATTTCAGAAAACGTTCTGCAAGAGAATCCATCTTTGTTAGTGTGTGGTGCACAACAGCTTTACGTACTTCTGGGTCCTCTGCGTCAAGTTCTTCCACCTTAATCTCTCCGCTGGGAAGCTCTTCTTGCCAGAGAAAACTTGGTCCACTAAACCAGCTGGAAGCAATGAGGTCTTTGGCTTTCAGTCCACGAGACGCATGGTCAGCGGGATTGTCCTCTGATGCAACATACTTCCACTGTGTCCCTTTAGTACTCTCTTTGATACGTTGGATGCGGTTCGCCACGAAAACATGAAAGCGTCTTGCTTCGTTGTTTATATATCCCAAGACCACTTGCGAATCCGTCCAAAAGAATTCTTCAATGTTTTCCAGCTCTAATTCTGCTTTAAGCATGTCACTTACTCGTACGGCGACGACTGCTGCAGAAAGTTCCAACCTTGGTACTGTTGTTACCTTGGTGGGTGATACTCTGGACTTGGCGAATACAAGTGAGCAATGGACTTGTCCTGATTCACTGATGGCTCTTAAGTAGGTACAAACCCCATATCCTGCAACACTTGCGTCTGAGAAATGGTGGAGTTCATAGTTCTGAACTGCTTGGAAATCTTGGAAGGTAAAAACGGTCGATCTTGACATCTGCAAGGTTCTTGAGATCCGACAACCAGGACTCCCACCGTGGCTTGAGTTCACTTGAGAGTGGTTCGTCCCAGTCTGCCTTGTCACGACACATTTGCTGTAGTATTTGCTTACCAAGTAGAACGAAAGGCGCCACAAAGCCGAGTGGGTCGTAGATGGAAGCTACGGTCGACAACACTCCTCTTCTGGAGAGTGGGACGCTCATTCACAACTACTCGAAACTGAAAATGGTCAGAGGCGATACACCACTTCACGCCTAGAGCTCTTTCAATCTGTTGCTCGCCGAGTGCAAGGTCTTGGTTTCTTACAGTCTCTACACAATCTTCTTTGGGAAGAGAGTCGAGTACTTGTTGGCTATTGGAAATGAACTTGTGAAGTCGCAATTTCCCCAGTGTAGCAGAGTTGCTTCGCTTCGTTTACAAGACGGATTGCCTCTTCTTCAGAGTGAAAACTGATCAGGCCATCGTCCACGTAAAAGTTTCTCTCAATGAACCTTATCGTCACTTCACTGAACTGTCCTTGACCTTGTGCCGCAATGTACTTGAGACCAAAGTTTGCGCAGGCCGGTGATGAGGCAGCTCCAAACAGGTGAACACACATGCGGTAGACAGACGGAGTAGAGTGGAAATCTCCATTGTCCCACCACAAGAAGCGGAAATAGTCTTGATCTTCAGCTCTGACTCTAAACTGATGAAACATGCGTTCTATGTCGCACATCACTGCCACTGGACCTTTTCGAAATCTGCACAGGACTCCTACCAGTGTGTTGGTTAACTCTGGCCCTGTCAACAGATGATCGTTTAACGACACTCCTTCATACTTTGCCGAACAATCGAACACCACTCTTATTTTCCGGGTTTCTGGGGATGATACACCCCGTGGTGTGGTATGTACCATGCCGGGCTTTTGTCCAGTTCTTCGGGAGGCACTCTTTCTGCATCTCCTCGCTCTATCGTTTCATTCATGAACTTTGTGTAGTCGTTGTGATACTGTTTGTCCCTTTCAAATATTTCTTGAGGCATTTGAGTCGGTGTTCTGCACAGCGCTTGTTGTTCGGTAGACTTGGTCTGTCTTCTTTGAACGGCAAGGTAGCTCACAATGTCCATCTTCTTGTACTTTCACTCCTTCCTCCATGATTGAAATGAAGCGCAAATCTTCTTGGAAGAAATGAGAGTCTTCCACTTTCTTCTCATTGAAATCGGACTCTAGCACTTTGATCACATCTGACGGTGTGACTACTTCTTTGACTTGTGTGCGACAACTGTAGTGCACTTCCTTCGACAACTTATCAGATGTTGGGCAGGGTGTCACTTCCTTGACAATGATCCTGTGGCTGCATCCAATAGCATCTCCATAGTCAACACATGGATCAACACCTCCAACTATTGTCCAGCCAAGATCTGTTCTTTGGGCGAAGGGCTCATTGTCTTTTCCTGACACAACTTCTCTGGGTACCAGTGCATGTGAACAGTTGTAACCTATGAGCAGACTAACATCGCATTCAATCAAAGGGGCGATCTCTTCTGCGAGGTGCTCTAAGTGAGGCCATGCTCTTGCTGTCTTGGGTGTGGGAATATGACTTAGATTGGCAGGGATGAACTCTCTTGTGTATGTCATGGGAAGAGGGATTCTCTTTGTGGAGTAGAAGCCTCTGACTTGTAGCCCTGATAGCTTTTGACTTGGAACGACTGAATCTTTGGACGACAATGTGGAGAGCTTTAACTGCACATCTTTCTTTTCTGTGTCCAGAACGTCTGCCTTTTCTTGCAGAACAAATGTCGTGTCACTTTGACTATCCAGAAGGGCGTATACCAGCGTTTCCTGTTCTGGGTCACTTGTTGTGGATAACCAAACTGGAACGATTGTGGACGTGAGGTCACTCTTATCACTTTGGATCACGCGATTTGAGATTGCCTCGCTTGGTGTCTCTTTGCTTTGTTCTTTAGTTTGTTTGGTTTCCTTCGACTCTTTCATCCCTTTAGTATCCTTTTGTTCTTTCTCACTGTCTTTAGTCTTTCTGGACTCTTGTCTCTTTCTTCATGTAAACATGTTGGATGTTTCCCTTACATGTATTACAGATACTTCTCTTTTCACATTTCTTGGAGAGGTGTCCAAAGCTGAGACATCCAAAACACAGTCCTTTGGATTGTACGAACTTCACTCTTTCAGTTATCGCCTTTTCCATGAACTTTCGACAAGTCTGAATGTTGTGGTTGGATTTCTCACAGAAAACACACTTCTTTGTCTCTGTTTTCTCTTCTGCGCTGCTTACAAATGTCCTTGCCCCGACATTTCGAGTCTTTGGAGTCTTCATCTTCTCTGAATCATCAGCTTTGAGTGCATGCAGCGAGGTCACTGGATTGCATGCTATCTTGGCCTCTCTTGTGACAAAGTCAACAAAGTTGCTGAATGTTGGAAATGAACCACACTCTTCTTCAATCTGAATTACTTTCCTATTCCATCTTGCTGTAAGCCAATCAGGAAGCTTGCTGAGCATTCTCTGATTCTCACTGCAGTCGTTTAGGATTTCGAGACTCTTGATTTGGAACATTGCTGTTTCACAACCTCTGAGAAAGTCTGAGAACTCTCTTAGTTCAGCACTGTCCTTTGTTCCGATCTTCGGCCACAACGAAATCTTATCTCTGAAGGCTTTGGCGATTACAAATGGACTTCCATATCTTTCCTCCAGAGTGTCCCAAGCTGCATGGTATGCCGTGTCTGTTCCCAACAGGAAGTAACTCTCAACAGCCTTTCTTGCCGGACCACCAACATACTTCCGTAGATAGTAGATCTTTTCACTGACTGGAATGTTCTTTCTTTCAATAAGCATTTGAAACGACATTTTCCAATCCTTGTACTTGATAGGATCGCCATTGAAAACTGCGGGTTCTGGAACTGGTAAACGACTTATGTTGATGGACTCTGCTAATGCTTTAGCTAGTGCTGTTGTTCCATCTTCCTGTGTGGCATCACTTATAGGTCGCCGTCTTGTGGTGTCTTGTGGCATAGTGAATGGCTTAGCAATTGGATTGAGTACTGAAAGTGCAAACTTGGGTTCAGGCTGACTCATTGACTTTGATGTGGTCTTTCTTGATTTTCTCTTGTCATGCAGAAGGTCAGATATTTCTTCATCCGAGTTGCCTTCTTGCTCATACACTTTCAGTCGTGCTTTAGCAGCATTCATCTGCTTAACAGTCTCCAAGCGTTGAAGCTCTCTTTTCTTTTTCTCTAAAGCTCTTTGGTTTTCAGCATTTTCTGCTTCTTGCTTTGCAAGCCTTTGTTTATTCTCCAATTCAAGATCTTCAAGTTTCTGTCTTTCACGTTCCATTTCTTCCAACACCTTGAGCATAGCTTCAGTGGCAGCCACTTCTGCTGCTGCTTCTTGCTTTTTGACAGACAACTTGCTTGAGTGGCTTGAACGCACGCTACTTGAGTGCTTGGATCTGTGGGAGGTTGCTGAAATGAACACTGAGCCAGCTTCACTCCAATCAACTGATTTCCTTTCTATATCCTTTCCATCTTCTTCTGCTGCAAGATTCTTTTCTGCATGTTGTATGATCTTCCGAGAAACTGCATCACATGTGTCCACTCTGCGGCGGGTGTCTCCATCTGGAGTTTCATAACTGCGTAGGTCTTCATAGGCATCTTTAACTTCACCACAGGTATGTCGGACTTGGACAATGTGACTGTGCAAACTTGCGCTAACAGGTGCATCAAGTGCTCTTTTGGCTTCTTTAGCAGCACTTTTCCACTTGTTATAACTGAGAGTGAAGCGAGCTTGAAGCTTGTTCATCCTTTCTCATGCAGCGCTTGGCCTTTCTCAGTGAGTTTCCTCAGTCTCACACTTTTCCTCAAGCCCTCTTCTGCAGAAGCTTGACTTGCGCCTACTATCGTTTGGCCTCTGGAGCTTGTGTCTGAAGTTCTTCTTCGAGACTTCCTTCTTGCAGCAACTCCACAGCTTCAGTGTCATTGTCCTTTTGGTCGGCCATGTCACTATTCTTCTTGTGTATGAACTTTGGGCTTAATTACTTTTAACTTAAAATGTCTTTACGTTAGTTGTGAGTAGCTTTAACTCAACTCAAATACCATTCAAATGGCAGTATACAAATTGTCAACTTAAATTATTACTCTCTTTAAATAATGAACTTAAATGTGTGTTATAACACTTAAATCAAAATAATAAATCTTCTTTCACTTGTTACAAAACAGAAAAAATGACTTTCAATGTCAAACAAAATGATATGACTTGCCCTTTAAGTACCTTGATGTACCCTTTAAAATCTTCAAAACACTTGTAATTCAACTTAAATATGCTTAATAACAGTCACTTTGCAACAAAATGCAATTTCTTTAACTTAAACTTGTACTTCAGACCACAGCAAGTTACCCCTTAATGCACTTATAGAGTCCCTTTAAGTTAGCAAGGTTAATCCACTTCTTCACATTTAACTTGTTTTAAACGTGTTACTTGGGGGTAGGTTAACCATGCTGCACTCCTGGACCCTGGTTGCCTCTGGTTTGGGTAATCCGTGCATGCAGTCGGCGCATGCAGTCGGCCTTTCCTTTGATGCTTAGAGCGCGACGTTACTCCTTAACGAGCTGCTCGTTGTCGGCTCCGTGGCTGCGACAGGCCCCGCTCTCTCCTCTCTTCTTCTCCAGCACGATGCAGGCTGAGTTCTGACTGTTACTCCCTCAGAGGTTTAATCAAGGCTCAAGTCATTCTTTGGTTTCCACAGACATTTATTTGGCTATCATGTCTTTACATGCCTCGTTAATGCCAACAATGCCGTCAGAACTAAGAAAGTAAAGACAATAAAACTTAAAATAATGTCACAAAATAACACACATGAATATCACACAAAGCTTAAATAAAATACCTCATTGGCCGCTTAAACTCCAAGGAAATAAAGTAAAAGTCTTCTTAATTGGCTTTCTCTCGGACTCTGCTTCAGGTGGTGCCGGTGGCCTCATGTTGCTCTGTGCCACGCCTATACTGTCCCCCTAGCAACTCAATTAAAGCGGAACCAAAAAATAAGTTCTCCTCTATGGTTTTACATAGTTTTAAGAAAGAAAATATAATTGCAAAACACAAATGAAATATGAATAAAAATTATGAAATGAAATATTCAAATCTGCCTTGACTGCAGCTACAGTAACGCTACACTATGTTATAACTACAGTAGTAGCTGTTGTGGGAAAAAGCTGTCTAAATGAGTGTATTTCATGATGGAAAAATTGTGGGCACCCTATAAGACTATGTTATTGTAAAAAGGTCAAATTCAATGCAAAGTGTTCAAAGTTGTAGGACTAAAATTTTGTTGGGACATAATCTTTCAAATATTGGGTGTAATGAATAGAATATCCACTGGGGGGTATACATCCTGGCTGTACATCTAGATGCATCAGCACAGGTCATATGAGTGCACTGGGGTAAAGTTTGACACCACGTGGGAATATATGTGTCTGACCAATCACTGGCCAGGATAAGCCCTGGGCAAAGTGGGTGTATTATACATTGAGATGGAAAAGTACTAACTCAGCAAAAGTGTCCAGGCACGTGCATATGGAGCGTGCCGAGTGTCCAGGTGTCCTGAAGCAGAAAATTCCCATGATGTATAGGGGCGGGGGGGAAAGTCCCGCTAATGCAGAGTAATGGGGAAGTCCCTGCTCTGACTTCTATATAAACCCTCGTCCCAGAGGGCTCGGGGGCTCTCTGTCTGATTTGGCCATGGGATGTGTTGGCCGCTCCGTCTAAAATTGTAATGGGATACTATCGCTCCGACAAAGATATGGATTAAGGAGTATGTTTTGACTATTTGTGGATATGTTGTTTTGACCAAATAAAAGAATATGCATTGGATCTCTTCGACTGGACTTCTGTTGCTATCTTCTGATCCGCGCGTTATCCATGGGAGGATTTATAATTTTCAGCAACATAGCAACTATCGTTAGTAACACTACACTATCCCACATAGCAGACCAATCTGGCCCAGATCCGGTTTCAGACCGGCATGGCTGGCTCACTTCTGGTACGGCAAGTGGAATGTCAGCCAGAGGTGTGCCAGGTCTGGCATTAATGAACTGACACAGATGCAGCATGCCAGAGGTGGGCCAGAACAGGCACAGATCCTGCATGCCAGACGTGGACCACTGGAGGTTTACCTGGTTTACCAGGTTTACCTGAAGATTTACCACGTTTACCAAATGCAGGTGTGACCAAATGGAGGTGTGACATGTAGATGAATACAAATTTAGGCCTATTCATTTTTTTGTTATTGCAGTTATTGAAATGTTTACATTTGAATAAAAAAATACTAGTCTAACTGCTACAGCGGATCAGAGATGAAGTTTTCCAGAAGTTTTGTGGGCCTATTTACATTTTTAAGAAAGGATCAAAAGAAACTACATTTCACCATAAAAATTGATACTTTCCACCTCAGGGCGTCAGTTAGGTTTTCATACCTAGCAACGGACTCGTTTCACCGCTGCCTAGCAACGTCCTGAAGGAGAGCTCTGTCACTGAGTTTGCTGTCATACTGCAGTCCAACTCTTTAAAACGTAAGTGATTATTAATCATTTATTAATTAAGTTATTTATTTGCAGGCTATGTTTTACTGTTTTATATATGTTTTCTCCCCCAAAATTAGTGCAAGGGTACATTTAGTCATATTGTAAGTAGGCTAGCAGCTTGAACGTGCTAACAGTTAGCAGTTAGCTTTATCAGTTACAAGCAACTGTTATATAAAAAAATACTTTTATCACAATATATAGGATTAAATATATAAAAACACCCCTTCTCTCTGTACTATACAAGTAAAATTTATTTACATTACAATATAAAAATGCATCTTTGTACTTGTAGCTGCTTTGTACTTGTAGCTGATATATGTGAGATGAAAACAAGCTGAAAACTGGAGTCGCGGACCACAGAGGCCACTATAAAGAGATGCCTGCACCTGGACCAAGATCACGATGGACGGTGCTGCTAAGACAGACATTAATAACATTTGTTTTACATTTTGGTTTGTGCTTATGTGGGAGACTGGGGTAAGTTGAGCCACTTTTTGCTTTGGTGGTTATTGATTAAAACAGTATAATATACGCAATGTTACTATTTTTTATTTTTACATACTTTTGTGATGTTTCTATTTGTTTGCATCTTCAAAAATCGTCTGGAATATATGGTTTTAAAGATGTTGTTGAAGATGTTAAAGTTATTATTTTTTTCATAATGTACCACGACCACCAGGTCAAATTACCCCATTATATCTTTTGATAACACCAAGATAGTTAAATTTATTTAAGAAGAAGTCTGCTTTATACTCAACAAAATGACCAACGTCAGAAAAAAAATGACCTAGATATATTTGTTCTTTTATAATAATCTTTTTTGTATCAGTTCACTTTTAGTGAAAAACACTTTTTCATACAAAGTGGGGTTATTCTTGCAAACTGCCTTAATCAAAGATGCATGGTAAGTTAAAAATGTGCAAATGTTCAGTATTAGATATGATTTTCTAATTTAGTTCCATTTTAGCCTTGTTTTGGTCCTGAATTTGGCTTTTTTGATTTCTTTCAATACTTGTAAACTCGCATTTTATTGTTTACCTTTTATAATGAAATAAATGTTTGTAAAAAAAATAAAAATAAATAAATGCTGTTGTTTATTTCAATGTCATTGCTTATGTAAGTCTAGCCCAAAAGATTTTGACTAGACTTATCTAAGCAATGAGCCACCAGATCTCAGCCTTGTCTGCCACTTCTGGTAGACAAGACTGAGATCTGGCCCACCTCTGGCTTTACACCGGCACATAAGGCTGAGTTCTGTCTGAGATCTGGCTCCACACCGGCACATAAGGCTGAGCTCTGTCTGAGATCTGGCTCCACACCGGCACATCTGTCTGAGTTCTGTCTGAGATCTGGCTCCACACCGGCACATAAGGCTGAGCTGTGTCTGAGATCTGGTTTGACACTGGCTCGGCTCTGGCTTGACTCTGGCTACCGAAGGTGGCCCAGTGTAGGACCGTAATTCATCGCGGTATCTGGGCCAGAAGAAAGGTGAATGTGTGGTCCAGATCCGGGCCACACAAATGTTGCTATGTGGGATGTTATAACTACAGTAGTAGCAACTATCGTTAGAAATACACTATGTTACAGTAGTAGTAACTATCATTAATAACATTACACTATGTTATAACTACAGTAGCAGCTATCGTTAGTAACACTACACTATGTTATAACTACAGTAGTAGCAACTATCGTTAGTAACACTACACTATGTTATAACTACAGTAGTAGCAACTATCGTTAGTAACACTACACTATGTTATAACTACAGTAGTAGCAACTATCGTTAGAAATACACTATGTTATAACTACAGTAGTAGTAACTATCATTAATAACATTACACTATGTTATAACTACAGTAGCAGCTATCGTTAGTAACACTACACTATGTTATAACTACAGTAGTAGCAACTATCGTTAGTAACACTACACTATGTTATAACTACAGTAGTAGCAACTATCGTTAGAAATACACTATGTTATAACTACACTATGTTATAACTACAGTAGTAGCAACTATCGTTACAAACACTACACTATGTTATAATTACAGTAGCTACTATAATAAACGGCCCCACTACCTTCCCCATCCCTCACTTTGTCTCTTTCTCTCCCTCGCCCCCCCACTCGCTCTCACTCTCTTTCCAGCTAGATATTGTGAGCCCAAACAAAACCCCATTATCAAAAGGCCACAATGGTATGAGCTGTAACCTCTGACTCGTTCACAGTACCTTCTGTGTTTGTAAAAGCCCACTGCGCTCTGACCATATGCATTCCAGTGTGAATTAGAGAGGCATGACCAGGCGCATCATGATGCCACCATTGTCTCATTTGGGTCATCCCTACGTAATTTGGAAGTAGGCTACATTAAAACATAGGTTGTAACTATATATATATGTATGATATATTTTAAATTACTTTGCAGTGTGCAGAGTGTGCCCTAAAGTAATGATGGCTTATGATGATGCTTAATTTCATACATTAAAGCAATAGGCCACCGTTATTCCATACTGAGATATGTTCTTACCTGAGCTTAGACGAGTTGATACGTACCTGTCTGGTCTTCGTGCGTGCCCGTGGAAGAGCTTGGTCACTTCTAACTTCACCCCGTTTGGAGCTATAGGAATATGCTGGGAGAGGCCAAATGCTAACAACATCTTTGGTCGTTTTGCGTGACTGAGGGCACGCACAAAGACCAGACAGGTATGCAACAACTCGTCTAAGCTCAGGTAAGAACATATCTCAGAATGGAAAAACGGTGTCCGTTTCCTTTAATGACTACCAACTTCCTACAAATTCCTGGTCTGATTCAGAAAAGGAAAAAAAAAAAGTGGTTAAGCCCTGCCTACAAAAGGAGAGCCTCCAGCCTTCCACCTGTTTGTTTACTCTGCCTGCAGACTGTTTCCATGCCGAGACAAGTCACCATCATGTTATCTGTGCAATATGTCAATTACCGGGATTTGCTTTTGCCTCCGATAGCCCACACTAAAGAGAGCCTGGAGTTTGCCGAAAACTTCAGTGTGGAGGACACAGATGTATTTGCTGTGACATATCCCAAATCAGGTAGCTCTCTTTTTCCACTTTGTCATAGATCTGCAAACTAGAAGTTGTATATGCGTGTCTGTGTGTGTGTGTGTGTGTGTGTAGGACAGGTTTTCATTCAGCTAAATTGTGTGCGACGTGTTTCATACTTCTGTTAGTTAAGATTATGATATGGTGTATCTAGCAAACAAATGACAGTTATCCAATACAAGTATTGTAACCTGCTTTGTAGTGATGGGTCGGTCACGAACGAGTCGGTACAAAGAGCCGGCTCTTTTAAGTGAACGATGAGAGCCGAGTCTCACAAGTGAGCCGTTTTGGGTTTTTTTAAGGTTGCATGTTTATCAAGCTCTACATGCACTGCTCTCTGCTACATTAGAGACGAATAGAGAAGGGCACAGACTGGGTTCGGGGAGAGAGGGAGAAAGGGAAAGTAAAACATTTGCAGCTGCAGCCCGTCCGCAAGGAACAAACCTGCTGTTTACATAAAATCTAGATCTCTACAAACTTAAACTAATCCATAAATGTAGTCAGTAAATCTCTAGCTTTAAGCCACTTCTTATTTGAGAAAGATCCGCCTCATATTTTCGGTTTTATGGTTAGATAAAGTTACGCTGGGTTTGTGGAGTGAAAATAAACAATGCGATCACGCGCGGAGCGGCGATACGTTGCAATGTCGGCCTTTTCCACATGTGTATGAGCCCATTGCAAAAGCAACTAAAGCAGAAGTATAACAGGAGTCCAGGCTAAAGTTTGGACTTGATGTCTGGACTCTATATTCCTCTCAGTGCGAGACTCCAGCAGCTCCAGACTGAGCAGGACCAGAGGCGGAGCTGACACTCGCAGCAGACGGACTGGGGAGAAGCTTTGGGAGAAACACTAAGGATTTTGACTGTAAATAAAAAAGGAGTATATGTACCAGCCTTAAAAGTGCGTGTGTTGCTATAATAAACAATGGCTCCACCACCTGGAAAAGTCAACTTTGAGTCCTGAAGACAAAACAACACCACTATAAGCCAATATCACTTCATTATAGCAATGGAAAAAAATATATTATTCTGTTCTTTTTAATTACTTTCTTGATTATAGTTGTTTTGTGCAGGGAGGAGTCGAAAAGCTCAGTTAACAAGCCATGAATCAAAACCTCTCCTACATTTAAACTGTATTATGTAAAAATATGAAGAGCCATTTGGGAGCGAAAAGAGCTGGCTCTTTTGGTGAGCCGATCCAAATGATCCGGTTCACCAAAAAGAGCCGAAAATCCCATCACTACTGCTTTGCCACCTGGCCTGTCCCCTCACCTGGTGTTATAATAATGAAAATTCTTCTTATCTACACAGGCTTGTAAAGAGCAATACATGTGTAAGCTACACATTTACAGTATTGCGCTTTACAAGCCTGTGTAGATAAGGTTCTAAAATCACTACACTGTTGTCGTTATTCACTCCATTCCATTATTGCAGCCAAAGCTGCCAGGGTTAGACTGATGGAAGCGTGTCTGCCCTACTGCACCATTGGACCCTCTAACCACCTCCAACACTCACTCATACACTGCATTCATACAGGAGGTGGGCAAAGTGGCATTTGAACTGTCTACTGCGATTATAGATGACCCGCTCCACCGTCTAAGCCATTGTAACCCCCTCACCCCCCTCACAACAAGTACCACTTCATAAAAATCCTTTAAAGGGAACAATCACATGAGTTACATTGTGTTGTTCAAGTGCTCCTTTACTTTCTGAGCAGTACATATAAACTGCGTTAACAGGATGTAAACCATGTTTCTACCAGAAAAACACCTTACTTTGGTGAAGCATTATTGAAGCATAAATGAAGTGAATAATGAATAAAGTTTAAAATTGCAGATTACCTCGAGTACCAGTAGCTACCAAGCCTCAGTATTACTGAGTAAGAGGCAGCAGTAACCGATCTACATAGAGACAGATTTATTGGGCAAACATTTATTGGGCAAACAGCACAAAACAGAAGTTCAAGCAAACAGGCAATTTGGAAGAGAGGCATTGTAATTTACATCAGTGGTTCCCAACCTGGGGGCGCCCGGGATTGCATAGGGGTCCCAGAGCTTTGCCTGGTCACAGGGTCATGTCATAAATTATATTATTTGAGCAAAATAAACTCTAAAATCAACAAATATTACTGAGTAAGGACTACGGGTACATTAAACAATCCAATTTCAGTGTATTTGTTTGAAATAAATACTTATTAGCAATTATTTTCATGTTTTGATACATTTGTGGGGGCACAGTTTGGACGCGGCCTGATTACAGCACATGCAGGGGGAGCTTCAAGGAAAAAGGTTGGGAACCACTGATTTACATTCATTGTTGCGGAAAACAAATAACCTCCCAATTCCCAATGGATAACGCGCAAAATCAGAAGAATCGCAACAAGTTCAGTCGAAAAAGATCCAATGCATAGTCCTTTATTTGGTCAAAGACATATCCAATGGTCAAAACATAATCCTTATTTTGTCAAAAATATATCCATCCCGTATCACCTATCACCCTATCACCCATTAAGTTGTTAAAGCATAATCCATAACTTTGTCAAAGCGATACGTATCCCATGGCAAATTCAGAAGGAGCGCCCCGAGCCCGCGGTTTATATAGTTGTCCGAGCAGCAAATAACACATAAATCTGTCATCATCAAAGAGATTATGCTTACACCTCCAGACACATAGCGCGAACCGGCCGCGCACGCCACGATGGTAAATGGTCTCAACTTATATAGCGCTTTTCCACCTACGTTAGGCACTCAAAGCACTTTACAGCAAGGATCCACTCACCCATTCACTCTCTCATTCATACACCAATGTACACAGAGGCAAGCTGGGTGAAGTGTCTTGCCCAAGGACACAACGACAGTGTGCACCTTCAGGAGGTGGGATTCGAACCCCCGACCTTCCGATCATGAGACGACCCGCTCTGGCATATGCGCCACTGTCGTCCCTCACGATCTACGCGCACGTATTGACACTAGCCCACAGACCTTTCTGTTTCCACCACACACACACATGCATTTGTTGTAGGCGGAGCCGCACGCTGTACAGATCGTCATTAAAAGTTTAATAAAGTGAAAATAAAGTAAGATTTAATCTTTTCTCTATCATAGCCTAGTTTTGGTAAAGTAATAGCTAATGCAAGTTAGTGTATTTTTATAAACTAAAAATTAGACTAAAAGTATACTGCTAGTAAACTAATAGTATAACAGAAGGTTACTTTAAAGTATAGGCTACTATAAAGTACCTATACTCAAAGTGTACTAGAAGTAGACTAAAAGTAAACTTAGAAGACTACTTAAAAGTATACATATGAGTACTGCCAATTTAGTCCCAAGGAGTATACTTGTAAGTAAACTATAAGTACACTTGGGAAAATATACTTAAGTATACTTAACATTATGTACTTAAAGTATACTTCTTTTTGGTAAGGGTAGCCTCAGGCTAACTCTGGTACAATGCATCAAATGGCAACATTTATGTTATAATTGTACACGGTCCCATTTTAAATAAATTAACTAAACTAAACTAATACAAGCACATAAGAGCATGGCAAGACTAATATTTCTCTTTCCTAGCTCTGTGTCATTGCATTGCAGAGCCCACCTCATCAAAGTCACTGTTTTGAAGCGCTGTGCTGAACACCGATGTGTGGGCTGAACCATTTGGCACATTTTTAAAGGGGTGTCAGGGCCATGAGATTCATCCATCATTATGTTTGTGCAAAATTCTGTCTAACAACCACTGTATTTCCGCCCGGTTGTGGTCAATTATTATAGTATCAATTATGAGAACATTTAGAAAGTAGACAGAACGCTTTTTGCAGCACTTTTGAGGGCCCCTACCCTGCTCTGGGCCCTGGGTACTCAGTACCCTTTACCCCCCCCCCAGTCCGACGCCCATGTCTGAATGTTATCTGACATGTGAGACTTCTAGACTAGACTAAGCTATGTCTATGCTACTAATATTTTGCCGGCACCTCAGTGGCGCCATCGTCTGGGCATTAATTGCAGGGGAGAAACGAGAGTAGCAACCAGCAACAGCAACGAGAAGAGCACAGAGAAAAGACCAGAATGTCCCGTGAGGAGTTATCCATTCAGTATCACGGACTGTTTCTTCCCAAAGAAACACACTCGGTGAACAGCCTGAAGTTTGCGCAGGAATTTTCGTTTGAAAACGACGTCATAGCTGTCACTTATCCGAAATCAGGTGAGCAGGAGAGAGGAGTGATAACGGTCGGAGCAGTAGATTAGGCTGTGTCAAACTAGTCGACTTTATGATATCAATCACAAACAAAACAATAGCTACTGTGCCTAACAAAAACAACAAAAACAATATAGCAACTTCAATGGGTATGGGCGGATATGCAGATATTCGACAGTCGTTTGACTGAAACCGAGAGAGAAGCACGACTCTGTTTTAGTTGCTTGAATAGGCTTTAACAGCAAATGCTGGATTGAGCAGGCGGGGCGAGAGGTACGCGCTCAGGATATTACTCAAATTAAAACAACTCCATGGAAAAAAACATGTTATGTTTTTCCTCAATACCTTTAAAGGCTCCTGTTAATGTGAACTGGCTCTGCACCAGGAAATAGCTTCTTGATTAAAGAAATCTAACATTAACTAGACAAGCTTAATGTCTCACACAGGAAATTATGGACATCATACCAGAGCTTACATTTCTCACATCCTCACAATTTACATCAGCTGCAAACAAGCCAAGAGCTGCACATCACAGGGAAAGAAGAAGTTATTGCAGTTACATCAATTACAACACAAGGAAGGGAGATTGCATTATCCCCCAAAATTGTGTCCGTGTCGCACCCTTGATCACCATCGCATAGTTTGATAAGTGACAATGTTATTACTGCATGTTTCTGTGTTTGTTTTGTTCTGAAGGAGAGTCTTGACCATCATTTTATTTTTGTTTATATTGTTCTTCAAGGTACAGTCTGGATGCAGGAGATCCTCCCTCTGATCTTAAATGATGGAGATTTGACACAAATTCAGACCATCCCCAACTGGGACAGGACCCCATGGTTGGAGGAAACTAGGCTGGCCGTGGTAGTGGACCAACTCAAATCTCCCCGAGCTCTGGTCACACATTTCCCCTACCACTTCATGCCTGCCTCCTTCCATCAGTCCAAGGCAAAGGTAAGAAACTGTGTCAGAACATAATTATATCAAGAACTTACTCAGAAAACCTTTACATTTCCCCATGTACTAAAACTATGTGGAGAATAGAAATGACTAAACCAGGATGTCTCTGGCAGAGAGAGCCTTAAGCTGTATTTGTCTGTCACAGGCCATCTATGTGATGAGGAACCCCAAAGACGTTATTGTTTCATCCTACTACTTCCATCAAATGGCTGGATTTTTGGAAGATCCGGGAACATTTGACGAGTTTTTGGACAAATTTCTAGATGGGAACTGTAAGTATTTATTTGAATTGTATTTTTTTACGAACTGGCATGAGTCCAAACGTTACATTGGTCAAGCACATATTTGAGTCTAAACATCTTTTCTTCTTTCGAAAGATTCTTGTGTTAAAACGACCTAGGGTTTTGGATGATGTACTTAGTCGTTCCATAGATAAGTTTAACACGGTATACACAGTAAATGGTCATTTTACTGGTTATTTTACTCTTCCCTCATGTAACAGTCCGACTGGACAGAATTATGTTCAGAGGAATGAAATCCTGGAACTAATAAATTTCACTACAATACTTGTTGGTGAATCAAGCATGAAATGTGGCATGTCTTCTCCATACGCCAATTTTCATTTGTTTTGGTAGAGTCAACAAGCAAAGGTGAAACGATTAGTGTTAAATATTTCATAGAGCATACTCTAAACAAAGATGGAGTCCAATATGGCCCCCACAAACCTTAAAAATGTGTTTCAGGATTCAGTTCACACAGTTTATTGAATGTAATAGTTTTTCTTAGAATGACTGTCTGACACTATCAGGCTACACATGTCTATGCACAATTCAGGTGCTGGTTTATTATATGTATAATTGTATGTATATTTACATATACTTTTTAAAGGGGTGAACTGTACACTGGTGACGTCACTGCTGTGTAACACAGCATGGGGTTTAGTGTCAGCTAATCTTGCTTTACTAATGCTGTACCAAGCTTTACTTTCTGTAGAATAGTAGACTAGTACTAGTTGTAGTTTAGTTTAGTTTAGTTTAGTGTCCCAAATTCTGTCTAATAGCCCCATATCAATGAGTTGGTAGAAAATAGTTATACGATCTAGTTAGCCCAAGGTAGGGGCTATACATGACTTGCTCATGTACTTACCCGAATGGTGCACAGATCACACGGGACTTAAATGGCACTGGATGAATGAACTGAACCTAGTTGTATCCTATACATCAATGTGCACATCTGACTATTTTTTTAATTTTGGAATTTTTTTGTGTACACCCAGATTTTTTGACAAAGAGGGTTTTAGTGAACACTTGGACCAAATTCCATACCACAAACTGAAGACTTTTTCTACTTATCTGCTGGACTATAAAGACATCTCTCACTTTGAAGACTTTAACTAGAGCTGGGCGATTTTTTCCCCCCAAAAAAATCTGTGATTTTTTTATAAAAAACTCGATTTACGATTCGATTCCATTTTTTTTCTCCCCCATTTTAAACAAAATAACGGCGAACTGTAAATATATTTTAAATATATATATTTATTGTATTTAATGAAAGTGCATCAACATAATCAAAATTGCTCTAACTGAAAAGTCACAGTGCAGTGTGCAACAAAGATTGTTAAACATCCAAATTATTTATACTGTATTAAAAATCATAATGATGCCTTGCACTTGTAATGCGCTTTACAAGCCTGTATTACCAAGTTTCTCAAAGCGCTACACTGTCACTGTCGTACGCTACAGTTGTAGCCACAGCTGTCCTGGGCTAGATTGACGGAAGCGAGGCAACCAGTCAGTGCCATGGGCCCCTCCGACCACCACCAACCACTCACTCACACACTACTTTACCAAACGGTCTTCCATCCAAGTACCGACCAGGCCCTTCCCTGCTTAGCTTCCAAGATCTGACCGGATTGGGCAGAGCAAAGGCGGTATGGCTATTGCTGTATTTCGATTGAGCTAATAAAACAAAAAATCCTGAGATGGGCTCTGTTCTTCTTGGCACATTTATACAGCAGGACCTTCTTCAGAGAGGGGACAGAGAATTTTTTAAAAATAAAAACCACAAAAAAAAAAAATTCTAGACATTTTTTTCTTCTAAAAAAATTGATTTATTGAAAATATGAATCGATTTGACCTACCAACTCGATTTTGAAATCGAATCGTTTTTTCCCCAGCCCATTTTTTAAAAGACTCTGTTGACACACATAACATGTTGTAATTAAGATGTAATGCTTGTTTTATATTATGTGATGTCATTGTATGAAAATGTGATTTTATAATCTGGACCCCAGGAAGACTAGCCATTGTCAAGGCAATGGCTAATGGGGATCTTAATAACATAGCGATCAGTGACAAATCCTTTAGCCTGATTACATTATTTCTGTTTAGCTTATTTATTTTTTCTGTAGTTTTAAAGGGCAGGTAAATGCCACTTTGAAAAAAATATGAATAAAACATTGTGGTTCAATGTGTTGCTCCTAGTGGTGTTTGGAAAATGGACAGATCACGTAAAAAGCTGGAAACACAACAATCTGGGAGATCGTATCATGTTCATCACATATGAAGAAATGAAAGAGGTGAAGGATCCCACATTTTATTAATAAACTATGGCATTAGAATTTACATTTCCTTGTCTTTTAGGATCTGCCTGCAGCTCTGAGGAGGATCTCCAGTTTCTTAGGGAAGAATCTGAGTGATGAAACGATCCATACGATTGCAGAGCACTGTAGCTTTAACGCAATGAAAGATAACCCTATGTCCAACTTCAGTTTGGTGCCAAAGATTTACATGGACTCTGACAAGTCCCCATTTTTCAGGAAAGGTAAGTATTTCACTAGCTCATTTACATTTGTTTAACCTGAAATATAGATAAAATTACATTGAATAAGAGAGAATCTGCAGGCTGATGTAAAATCACTGCTGAAAAATCCTCTGAATCAGTTTTATAGAGATCTTTAACATACATGTTGCTGCCTTAAGTCACTCTTCTCCTGAATGGTTCTTTTGTTGTAGGTGTCGCTGGAGATTGGAAAAATCACTTTACCCCTGAGCAGCTGAGCCGCTTCACTTCCACCATCAACAAAGAGATGGAGGGAGAGAGCTTCTCTCTGCCCTGGAGCCTGGACTGAGCACAAACTGAGAAGTGGGGTGGGAAATTACTATTGTCATCACAATTATCATTGTCATTACTATTGTAAAAAATCCTGTCACATTCTTACCTTTTTGTATACAGAATAATATATATTTACAGCACCCTCAAGAAATATTGACACCCTGGTTAATATGAAAGAAGGTTGTGGGAAAAAACATATTTTCCATTTAACATTATATTCAAAATCTTTACAAAAAATACAAATTTCACTGCAAAAATAGCTCTTAACTAAAAAATAAATATATAAAATAATCATAATCATAATAGTAATAATTAAAAGAATATTTCCTGCAGTGCCACAATTATTGGCGCTATTAGTCACAACTCTGTGAAATGATTTATGTTGAATAATCAAAAACGATCACTCGCGTTACATTTTGTATCACCAACTGGACCTTTTATCAATAAATTAAATAAAATGACTTAAGTATCCGGCTTCTGTTTTGACTCTAGTCTCAGTGTACATTACTTAAACATGACTCAGGGGCACCTTCAGTCAGTTGACAAGTTTAAACATGTTTGTCTTCACTCCTGACAGCAGCACCAGCCCGAGTACGTGCTCAACAGATGCTGCCAACTATGCGGCCCGTTGGCTACATCCGTCCCATAGTGTTTTAATTCCCCTAAAGCTTTAAATTATATTTTCCAATCAATACATTGCACATTAACTGCTAGAACTCAAAGTCTTATCAACTGATGATTGTCATGAAACACTGCCATGATGATGCTCTCAGGATAGAGTGAAATGTTGGCTTTTTCCCTAAAAAGTTAAGTCCAGTTGTATTGTTTTTAAACATTGTTTTTTTTTGGCCCACAGACACAAAGACAAAGTGTTATCACTCACCTTTAGTCTCTCTCTTTAAAACCAAAAGATCAGGTTAGGAGTAATCATGGACTCAGACCTGAACTTAAACAGCCACATCAAAGCAATAACATCATCAGCTTTTTACCATCTGAAAAACATTGCTAAGATCAGAGGAATAGTATCAAAACCAGACTTAGAGAGACTCATCCATGCATTTGTCTCCAGCAGGTTAGACTACTGTAACGGCCTGATCACTGGCCTTTCCAAACGAGCTGTTAGAGCTGCAGTACATCCAGAACGCTGCTGCTTGAGTCCTGACAAGAACCAGGAAATACGACCATATTAGTCCAGTGCTCTAGTCTCTGCACTGGCTTCCTGTCACTCAGAGAATAGAATTTAAAACAGCTCTGCTTGTGTACAAGTCTTTTCATGGTTTAGCACCAAAGTACATCTCTGACATGTTAGAGCCGTATGAACCATCTCGGGTCCTGAGAACTTCAGGGAGGGGTCTCCTGGTGGTTCCCAGAGTCAATAATAAACACGGTGAGGCTGCGTTTCAGTTTCATGCAGCTAAAATCTGGAACAGTCTTCATGAGGATGTGAGACAGGCCTCAACTCTGACAATGTTCAAATCCAGGCTGAAAACAGCTCTTTTTACCCGTGCATATGAAAACTGATAGTATTTTATCTGCAGTCTTGCCTTTTACTGTAACTGATTAATTTTATGTTGATGTTTTATTGATTGATTTGATCAGTTTTCTTGTAATTTTATGCAACTGTGAAGCACTTTGAATTGCCTTGTGTATGAATTGTGCTCTACAAATAAACTTGCCTTGCCTTGAGCCGCATGGTTTTTGTTTTGTAGAATAGAATAGATTTTTATTGTTTACCAAGGTAGAAATTAATCTTTGGCTCACCAGTTAGCACTAGGACTATACAAACAGGTCTAATAAACAAATACATAGGGAAAAAACGTATATATATAAATTATCACCCGTATGTTAGAACTCAAATGCAACGCAGGGAGGAGTAGACGGGAACTGAAATATCTGAATAGGCCAGGATAGACCAAACAAAACAAAGAAGTCCTATATCCCCAATAGGACTTGTTATAATTCAGACAGGAATAAATGTTATTTATTCAGACAGGAACAGAAGACAGATCTCTGGACAATCAGAATCAGAATCTCTCAGAAATATCACAGGGCTTGAAAGTCTCTCTTCGCAGGTTGACAATCTAGCAAGAGACTGACTGAACTGAGGGAGTATATATACCCTCCCCCGACTTGACGAGTGAATGAGGTGCAGCTGTGCAGAGCAGGAAAACTGGGCAAGCAGGAAAACATGAACCGGAACGGGCCAAATCAAGGAGCAGGGAGTGAACCAGGACGTAAACAATAACAAACTAAGCAGAAGCATGACATAAATAATACAATAGAAATGTTACAGAACAACAATCTTATTGATTAATCCTGCTGGACATTTACGTATGTCTGCTCAGGCACATGAATAATTTAAATACAAATAAATTGCATCAAATCAACTGATTTGCTTTATTGAAATTTACAAAACAGCACAACACAGGGTCGTGTCATTACAATTATATTATACTTTTAAATTCTTCTTAAAGTCATGTTTTGATGTTTACGATATGTTCAGCCACCTGATTGCAGAATTTTAACCCATGTCCTAAAATGAGTTTACAAATCAGTCCAATTGTTAAAAAATTTGTTAAAATATTTCTTTTTGAAAATGTGTTTATTATTGTAAGTTAATCATTGTAACCTTGCCTGCAAGCTGAGGACAGGTACTTTAATTAAAATTAAACACACTCGAAACTACACCAGATAACTCTAGATTGAAATTAATTTAGTTTAGATGTCAGAGTTGGCATGTTCTTCCCGTGTCAGCCACAAAAAACATGCACAATAGGCCAATATGAATGTAGTGCGTAAGTGAGTGGTTGGTGGTGGCTGGAGGGGCCGATGGCGCAGATTGGCAGCCTCGCCTCCGTCAGTCCCCCAGGTGTGGCTGTGACTACAATAGTATCTTAACACCACAGAATATGGTGTGAATGGATAATGACTACATTGTGGTGCTTTGAGAAAATTGAAGCTTGTAAAGTGCATTATTACACGTGTGTTATTATTGTTGCGGTTTGCTGTTTCTAGACTATTTTGATTGGTTGTATTTATCTAGGAGCACTTGATTCATGATCAACAGCAAGAATCTCCCAACAGATCTCCCAGCAAGAATGCCCTAGGTTCAATTCCCGGACTATGTGGCCCTTTCTGTGTGGAGTTTGTGTCTGGATGGGTTTCCTCTGGGTGCTCTGGTTTCCCCCATCAACCAAAACATACACAATGAGTGTATGTCCACTCAGGTGATTCTGACCATTCGCCTGCAGCTCCACAGCAGGAAATGGACACATTTTGTTGTACAGTTGTCACATAATGACAAATAAAGCTTTGTAACCAGATCACTATGTTACATGGTGCCACTACAGACTGACAAAAGCTCACATGCCTTAATCTCTGGCCTATTATCTGGCAGCATCACAGTTTGGCGGCTTTTGTCCGACTTACTCAACTGGTTCTGAGATGGTTAGACAATACCTGTGATTATGGGCTTATGGCGTAGATTAGTCTGCCCTTTTCATTAAAGAAAGTGTAAAGAACATTAGTACAATAAATTCTGTTAGTTTGCCCCCCTGGGCAGACACAGTCTCAAGGGTTGACCAAAAAATACACAAGATTTGAGACTTATAAGACTTTTTTTTATTATTTTGTTGAACTCGAAACTACAGCTTTATACAGATTTACAAAGGCTATTCACAACTCCTCTTCTATGTCATCTTACTAACCTAAATCACAAACCACAATGTTTATTCAGCAGCAGCAGCCTACTACACACAGAGTCTGATTTACTAAGCCAGGTGCTAAATTGCAAGTACAACCTAAAATCAGTTCATGCAATTTTATGCCGCACCTTATTTATCATAAGAAACTGTATTATAAGGGCCACAAATTTGATATTTAAATGAGTTTTGCTGTGGCCTCTTAGAATTTATAAGAGACAAAAATCTCAACGGCACCTGGTTTTTGCACTTGTTCAGCACGAACTATCTATTTTGCACATATAGTATAGGCCTCTAAGTGTCTTTCTCGCAGACAAAGTTGAGTTTCCTGGAGCAGTCTGCTGTAAGCCATGCCTCGTCATGGATTTTGGAGACAACTCGCAGTGATTTCCATATTTCGGACACATGGGTAACATCCCCTCATCGTTCACCGGCTTTCCATTTATCCACCACCAGTGCCCTCCCAAGAAACGCAGGCCTGTCCAAACCTGTCCAAACAAATATATCAACAAGTGATAACATGTAAGTTATTGTCATGTGTCTTCTTCTGTTCCTATAATATTAATCTTCATCTTTCTTTCTTTAAGCCATTTTGCATAATATTTCACCCAATAAATATAATCAATCTTTGTTAGTGGAAAATACCCCATTAAACAATGTTTTTGTTGTTGTTTCTCCCCAGACTTAAGCGGTACGTGATCACCAGCTGCTTTGACCACAGGTTGCCAAACATTAGACACTAATATGCAACGGTGGCACAGATGGTTGTGTCATCAGAAGGTCGGGGGTTCAGTTCCCGGCTCCTGCAGGTGCACATTGTCATCGTGTCCCCGGGCAAGACACTTTACCCACCTGCATATTGGTGTATAAATGTGCGTATGAATGGGTGAGTGGTTCCTTGATGTAAAGTGCTTTGGGTAAAAGCGTGATATAACTTGAGACCATTTATTTACGGTCTCTTTCTAAATACTTTTTGATATATAACATATTTCAAAAATAAAATTGTCTCCTTAATTGAGCATTAAGAGCACACTGGCATGTTGATGTTTTACAAACTATTTGATCTTGTGATGCAGCAACTAATTGCCTGGAATTGTCAATAGTGTGGCTTTATTTTATGGAAGATGTAAATAGTTGACCAATCCATACTTGTGCCTATAATAAAAAAATAATAATAATCTATTGTGTCTTAAATAGAGCTTTTTTGAACACTCAAAGACACATCACATTGTATTATTCATACACTCCATTCTCTTTAAGATCAAAATCAGACTTATGTACGTGACTTAAATAATGTAGGTATATAATAATATCGCCACGTTTCTTTGCCTGCATTGCTAAACCATATTTTCAGTTGTTACCTCATCAGTGGTTGCCGCATACGTCCTCTTGCTCACATAGCTGAAATCAGAAGAGCTCTCTATCGTCAGCAGCTTGTGTTGAATCCTACATGTCCCGTCGGAGCATCTTCCTTTAGCCGTTTGCAATGCTCCATTGCCTCCTCCCACGTCTTATTCTCGGTCACCACCTGCAGGTTGTCCTCAGGACAAACCACCTGGAGATGGGAGACGCACGGGTAGCTCTGCCACTTTTTCACTTTCGCATCAAACGCTCCGCAGTCATTGGTCACTGGTTCACCTTGTCCCCATGGGCTAAAATCCACGCTCTCTCCCCCTATGCCTGTCCAGGTGTCGCCGCCTACCCTATAAAATCCGATCCATCCAGTGTTTCTGTCCTCTGAACTCTTACCACCCTCATTCTCGGATACATGTTTGATATTTAGGACTAAATCACTTCCCTGCTTTTGACAAAACTGCGCGCGTCAGCCAGGAAACTCTGGTCTGATTGTGATTGTATTTGATGCCTTCACTTGAGGAGCAAAAGAAGGGTTGCTTTTCGTCGCATCTTCTACTGGACCAGGTTGAATCAGAGTTTAAAAACGCACAGTGGCTGCTCGGGCCTTTCTCAGACCAATCAAGACTCTGGGTGACATCACCTGCAGTTGTTGGTGCCACAAATCTGAGGGGAAATAAATAAAGATTCAGATGTAATTGACATGTGTTCAGTCGGTGAAAAGAAATAGTATTTATGTTTTTGTTTTGTTTTTGTAATTCCGAATTTTACTTTAATGCATAAGCTAGTAGTGAACTTATGACTGAACTAACATTTTAACTTTAAAAAAAAAAATATTTATTGACACATTAAACAAAGCTTTTGTACAGCACAACATTTTAACACTTTTATAAACAAATAAATAGATAAGCCTAAATAATAACACATAGGCCTAATTTGAGTGCCACTAAGTTTATTAAGCTAAACTTTGTACTGAAGCCATTAAATTAATTTCACACTAGGCTAATTTTGACTCAATCGTACAGACATGGCATTTTGTAAAGATGTGTATTTGTGTTTTGTGTACATACGTAGTATTGATCCAGTGCCAGGCCGAGTCGTTCTGTGCGTCCCTCCTCAGACCCATCCAGACCACGTTCATCCCTTCTGTGACGGACTCCAGATTGGATTCATTGATGAAGTCCAGAGTAAACAAATCACTGCTGTGAAACAAACACGCTTTACGCGCCTCAGACCAAGTCATGGGCAAAAGACTGTAATTTTATCCACAATCACAAAATATCCCCTTTTTATGGCGAGATCAGATTCATGAACCATCATAATGATCAGCAAAAGGAAAAGAAGCTGTTTCTCCATCATGATGACGGCCCCCACCAGCCAAATCTGTGCCTTGAAGAAAGCCTCATGCAGTCACTTTTATAGCAGACACTTGACCACTCCCATCACAGTCGCAAGATAGCCACGTTTCACCATGAAGTTTCTTTTATGTTTGATCATGAACATGCCATCATTTATCTGAAAATAATCAGCAACCATAGTTCATTCATAATAAAGTAATGCTGACATTATTATATATATAGCCTATATAAATTCAAATGTATTGGTCTGTCGTGCAAGAGGCGTAATAGGCCTATCTTTAGAAAATATATAACAACTGCTAATACTGACCCAACAAGTGCCCGGCAGGCCTACTAAAATCTCATTGATCAAGTCTTTAGATGTACAATTTTGTTTGATATAAATAAAGTGTGTGCAAAGTCAAAAATATGTTTGTCATGACTGGATACAAATATTTGCATCGTGTGCCTGACCTTGGAGAACAGAAGGTGACAAGCAGCACAGAACCAAATTGGGCAGAGAGTAATGCGAGACACGCAAATCTTTCACATGCAAAACTGTATTTCAGCAGCAAATGAGTTCTCGGGCAAATCGTTTCAATTCATATACATATAGGCTTCAACAACTCAATAAAATGCAATTGTTCTCCAAAACTATTTATCATCACTGTTACTGTACCAAATATATGGGCAACGTAGTGGCGCAGCTTTTAGCTCTTGCTAAGAAAGCAAGAAGGTCCTGGGATCCGTGCTTAAGACCTTTCTGTGTGGAGATTGTTGTCTTCATCTCTGTGGTTTCCAAAAGCCATATACATAGGATGTTCTCTGTGGCCAGGACTCCTCTGAAAAAGTCTGAATCTCAGTGGGATGTTTCTGGTCAGATTTTATGCCTAGAATTTTATGTCTAAAGAAGGAAAAAATACATATTTTTGTTGCAGTAGTTAAAGGAAATCCACAAAAGTTAAACCGTGACTGTGTGATTGAATAATAGCGTATATTTTAATATTTGGTCATAGAATTATGTGCATTTACTTCATTTATCTTGAACTAAGACGTTGAACTTTGTGCTAGTCTCTGTTGTGATGTGGGTAAACAGTGCACTCCCTAACCCTCTGACTTACCAACTAACCCTCGGGCGACTATACGTGGCCAATGATTGTACGTCTGAATACATACAGATATGAGAATTCCAACATGTGGGCCATGCTGTGTCCAAAGTAAGGTTTGATTTGATCACAATGTATGATTTTTAGGTTTAAAATTTATATTTTGTGGGAAAGTTACTATACTTCGGGACATCTCTGTACATGTGGTCTGGCTTTCCTTAACTTCAACATACCTCTGAATTGCTGTGGTATTATTAACCACAAACCAGCTCATAACATCTGCAATGCTTCTCCTCTATATTAATCTATGGCAGGGGTCTCCAACCTTTTTAGAGCCGAGGGCTACTTCAAGAGCATTAAGTTGTTCAAGGGCTACTAGTTAGAAATAATATCCCAAAGACTTAAAGTTAAACTGTTGAATTTGATTAGTGAAGGCCCAATCCAGACGGTGCACAGTTAGTTTTTAAAAGCACAAAATATTTGCTAGTGAATACAAGTTATGATGATAATGCCATAATTAGATCAAAATACAAATAACCATGTTTTCAAAAATAAATAGTAATGTAATGCACACTATAAGAATAAAATGCCGCAGAGTATATTTTAAACGGTAAGTCATCATGCCCGTTTCACAATAGTGCAGAAATGTCAATAGGCATCACTCGTTTTACAATATTTACCTGGCTCTACAGCAGGTTAAAATCAGCTAAATCCCATTATAGTGGGCTAAAGTTCTGTTGGACCCGGAAGTAGAGTAATGACATCATCACATAACAAACGTATTCTGAGATTTCCATGGTTACCATAGTGTTTTGATGCGTTAATGATAAATAGCACTTCTGGTCCTGAATTCTCTCGGTGGTCGATAGCCCAGTGGATAGCGCAGGTCCCTGGCTCCAGCATATCGCGCCACTAGGGGCGCCCTGCCCATAGCTATGTCTACTACTCGGATGTCACCATGGCGTGTCGCTCGCTACACACGTTGTGGTGCTCCGTGGAGGAAAGCAGGCCGTCTCCTTTCTTTAGCGATCACAGTTTTTTGGAAAACACGTCGACTCTAAGGTTACGGGTTCGAGCATGGGCAGGGTCACAATAACACAAGATTGCTTCGGGAGTTCGGGAATGTGATATAATACCGCTAAGCATCATGGGATTAGCACCAATAATAAACGAATGGCGATTTTAAAAGGTAATTGTTATTGTTCACATTAAAACACTTGGACACCACAGTGAGGTAGATGTATTGACCAGTAGTAGCTCAACTGCTAACGGAGTTGTTCCACGGCTTATTTCTCCACTTTTTATACTGTTTTTTAGCTAATGTTGGTCTATCGAAAATGTATGCAAATAGGCGGATCTCCATGATAACTCTGGATTTTCCCGAACTCCATAAAAAATATTTCTAACATGTAGGTCCGGGTCTCCAACCTTATATTATATTAGAGCAGAGGGCTACTTCAAGAGCATTAAGTTGTTCAAGGGCTACAGTCAAAAATAATATCCCAAAGAGTTATAGTTAAACTGCTTAAAGCTTATAAACTTATGGATTGCTGTATTAAGAATGTGACAAATTCATGCATTTAAAAGTGAGTCACAAGAACACAAATAGCCTAAATCTACTGTTAACATCAAGATGCAAGAAATTGAACGGTTATATTTGATACAAAAAGTCTCAAGGGTACCTGGGTGCCCGCGGGCATAGGGTTGGTGACCCCTGATATGGGCTCTTCAGAATGTTATAGGATGTGTGAACAACTCTGCTGTTTTAATCTGTTAGAGCACGATTCGTACACAAGGCAGTTCAAGGGTTTCACTGTTGTTCACTAACACCAATCCATAAAACATCAGTATTATCATACAGTAAATAAATGCATTAAATGCAAACAGAAAAAAATAAATACATAAAAAAAAAACTTTCAGTTGCCAGCTAAATACTACTGTTTTCAGCCATGATCTGAGCACTGTCAGAGTTGAGGCCAAAATCTAGCCCTCCAGTGTATTCTTTGCCCTCCAAGATGATTTTGAGAACAATCTGCTAAAACAGTCATGTCCTTTTCATATTTCCTGATACCTCTGTTTTTGTGTCCTTGGGCAAGCCCATGACTGTGTGACTGTGTGTTTCTGTGATTGCAGCTCAGAGAATAATAACGTTAAACTCACCTGTCTGCTGTGTTCATTTTGACAACATACAGTTTGTCTGACAAAAATCTTTTGTACTTTTAGTCAAGATTTAGTCAAACTTCATTTTAGAGATCATCAAGTTTTAGTTAACACAAATTTAACGTACATTTAATCGGCCTAATGTAGCATTTAGTCAACTTTTAATATAATTCTATTCAAACATAATCATATCACGCTGCCTCATATTCTCCCTCATGAAAGAGCATCAGACTTGTTCTTGGACATTGGGGCTCTTTCAAACTGTTACTAAAAGTGTTATTAGAAGCTTAGCTCTTTTTAGTCCCTTCTTTTCATTTTTATTCCATTCTCATTAGTATGATGATGATAAAGTATATTTGCTGTCCATAAGCCAGAGGTGACTTTTCACCTAAAACGTTGTTCAAAACTTCACAAATATAAGTATTTTTCACCTAAAAAAAAAAAAAAAAAAGTCAATAGATGGCGCCAGAGGACAGAAACACGCTGGAGGTGCAGGGATGGGGGGAAAAGCCACTGAAAAAACAGAAGTGGGTAGAGTAGCCAAAATATTTACTCAAGTAAGAGTAACTTTACTTAGAAATAATTTTAGTCAAGTAGAAGTAAAAAGGAGTGGCCCAAATAATTACTCAAGTAAGAGTTAAAAAAAGTACTTAAAGAAAAATGTACTTGAGTACTGTGAATACTGAGTAACTATTTGAGCGTAAAAGACTGATTTATGTTTCAGTAGTGACATAAATTATGGGAAACAAAATATTAAATAATGTGAAAACTGTAATATTGTCAAAGAAAATACCATAAAACATATCAAAAGAAATCATATGGAAGAATTGAATAAACGAAACAAAAATTACTGTATGAAAATAAACTACCGTACTTGCAAAAGAACATGGCTTCAAAAAGTTACTTAAGTACATGTACTGAGTAATGTAACTGAGTAAATGATCCTATTGTCATGTACAAAAAACAACACGATGGAGCTCTCTAACGATACCAGTCTCTATCATTATCCAGTAACATAAGCAATGATCATAAATATAATGTACAACCCACCTCTGGTGATTGACACAAGCCTTTGATCTGCCAAACGTCAGAGAAACACTCCGAAGCCTACATTATATTTATTATCTGTTATCTAATTATTCACTTTGGTAGTAACTAAAACAAGAATCTCACAATTGAGAAATAAAACTGATTCTCTGCAATTTTTTAATCAATTCCCTGATTATTCATTATTAGCCAACACACACTGTCAAACACGTTTTCCCCAAACTATATTTCATTGTAACTTGCAGAATGCTTTTGTAATAACCTTTGAGCTGTTTCCTTCTTACACATAAAGTATAAAAGACATGGTGACAAATGGAAGTATTTTACGTTTTATTTCTTAGTTAGTTACAGTAGCGCTCTTCCTCCTTCTGCCTGTGATAGCTTTTGAAACACACCAACAGGAAGATGGATACAGTAGTTTTGTAGCCATGGCAACACATCTAAAGTGGCAGTAGGAGGTGAAGGGGGCACACGGACACATATACCATCACTAACTCATTGCCTCTTAAAAGGAACAAGACATAAACTGAGAACACTCGACAACACTGGTCTCGCAGCCTACGTATATAATAGTAGAGCTAGGACTGTGATGCTATTAACTGTGCAATGGGCGGGGCAGGTGCAAAAGAGAAGGGGGATGGGTAAATAGATGGGTGGTCCCTTTCCGAATTGTTTCTCCTAAACTATCTAGTCCTTGGAGTTCATGTAGAGCAGCAGGTCAGCGACACGGTGGCTGTAGCCGAACTCATTGTCATACCTGCGGAAAGAGGAGCGCAAACAAGTCAAAGTGCTGTATTGCAATAAGAGCCAAATTAAGAGGGGTTTCAAACTTACCAAGAAATAAGTTTGACAAAGTTGTCGTTGAGGGAGATGCCAGCACCAGCATCAAAGATGGAGGAGTGAGTGTCACCAATGAAGTCAGAGGACACCACCTGCACAATCAATCAATCAATCAATCAATCAATCAATCAATCCTTCACAATTTCAAGTTAAATCGTAATCAGCAAATTAGCTTTTCGACTCAAACAATCATTTACCTGGTCATCAGTGTAACCCAGGATTCCATGCAGAGGTCCGTGTGCGGCCTTCTTCACAGCCTCCTTGATCTTTTCGTAGGATGCAGGTTTGCTCAGACGGCAGGTCAGGTCCACCACTGACACATCAGGGACAGGAACTCTGAAGGCCATGCCTGTCAGCTTGCTGTGGACATTTCAGAGATATATTTCTAAGCGTGTTGTGCATTTTAAAATCACTGTTTGCTGTAAGCGCAGTGGCATTTACCCGTTGAGTTCAGGGATGACCTTGCCCACAGCCTTAGCCGCTCCAGTGGAGGCGGGGATGATGTTCTGGTGAGCCCCACGGCCGTCACGCCAGGCCTTTCCACTGGGTCCATCCACAGTCTTCTGGGTAGCTGTGTACGCATGGACTGTGGTCTGAACACACAAACAAGTGAATTAAATGGTACATTTACCAAGTGAATTACTCATTATTTATTAACACTGACGTTGGACCAATCTCAATTCTCTTTTCTAGCCCTTGAAACCAAGGGCTAGGGGCGAGGGTTGAAAAGACCGCCCTAAGAAATGGGACAGCCCTCCATTTAACTGCATTTTACAACTAACACAGATGATTAAGTCTGTGTAAGTTCTCAGTCGTACAGGAGTTGTCCATCTTCAAAGAAGGTACTTGAGTCATCTTCTGTACTTGGTAGTTGAGGTCTCCAAACGTTTCGCCTCTCATCCAAAAGGCTTCGTCAGTGAACAAGGTTACACTCTGGCACGCAGCGTAGATAAACACCAGTTGGGAGGAGTTGGGGTTGGCCCGGCTCCTCCCCTCTAATCACAGCTACTCTCACCTGTGGGTAAACACCTTTGAAGTAGAGCGTCTGTAACGACCTGCTCCCCCCAGTATCGGTCAGCCCTGTCCTATTCATGGCTGATCACTGCTAATTACCTGCCTATTGTTCTTTTGTTAGCTGAGGTATCGTCTTCTTTGACTGGCAGATTGGAGTAAAAAGCAGAAAGATTAAATCTGAGTCCACCATTTCGGTTCATGGAGGGATTTTCTTTCCTGACAAAAATAGCTTCTTTTACTCCTCTTTCAAACCAACGTTCTTCTTTAGCTAAAATTTTGACCTCCCCGTCCTCAAAGGAGTGATTGGAGGCTTTAAGGTGAAGGTGCACAGCCGACTGAGGGCCGCTTGTGCTTTCTCTTCGGTGAGACAAAAATTTTGTCACACTGAGACAAAAATTAGTTCATCCCAAAGACAAAACTCCTAGCCACAAACAAAGCAATTTGGTTTATTCTATTCGATGCAAAGAAGAAGAATGCAAAGAACATTATATTGGAGAAACCAAACAAGTCTTACAGAAGAGACTTTATCAACACTTCAAAGGTGTTTACCCACAGGGGAGAGTAGCTGTGATTAGAGGGGAGGAGCCGGGCTTACCCCAACTCCTCCCAACTGGTGTTTATCTACGCTGCGTGCCAGAGCGTAACCTTGTTCACTGACGAAGCCTTTTGGATGAGAGGCGAAACGTTTGGAGACCTCAACTACCAAGTACAGAAGATGACTCAAGTACCTTCTTTGACAGATGATTAAGGTTATGTGAGTTTGGAATGAAATCTTATTTGTATATATATATATAATTTTTTAATCAATTAGAACACATTTATATGAAAGAAATGTAAAATAGCAAGCCTCTACTCTGAAGCATGTTTCTACTGAACCAGTTCATCAGTAACTTGTAACAGACTGATGCTGTTTTGTAACACCTAAACAACAGGACCCTACAGATTTTCATCTATTTCTGCTTCATCTGTATGGAGGATTGAAAGTGCCACAATTAAATAAATAAATGCACCATTCAATAATTAAATAAATGTGTCATTAATTAATTCAATATTGAATAAATAAATCAATGTATTATTAAATGTTTCATTCATTGATGAAATTACCAATGATTCTGTGTAAAAATTTATATATCATTATTTATCTATTTAATTAATTATTTCATGGTCCTGTGTTGCAGTGTTTCATGAATTAATTTTATCTGTCAAACTCGCCCATCAAAAGTTGTGGGCGGGCTAAAGCCTGGTTAACTCAAATCTTGTCTAATCCATTGCTTTGGCCTGAAGTGTTTGGAAACATGGCGGCTACGCTGATGGAGGACCTTCATGAGGAGGGATGGGAATTGATAAGATTTTATTGATATCAATGCCAATGACTTGTCTGTGTGTTGGGGAAAAGCAGAGAATGAAAGTGCTTTTGATAAACTCTATCAAAAAAACACATTGTTAGTTTTCCCAAGAAAATATATTCATTAAATAAAGTAAGTTTCCAAATATACTGTGGCTCCTGCTGCCACTCAGCCTAAAATATAATGGTAACTTTTGTACTTTTCATCAAGTGTCTGTAACTTGTAACAGACTGATGCTGTTTTGTAACACCTAAACAACAGGACTCGGTCTCAGCCCAAACCCTACAGATTTTCATCTATTTCTGCTTCATCCGGCGCCACATTCTCCTTCCCTCTCAGGGCGGGGACAGGCACCCGCAGCCTCCGCTCTGAGCCCCGGGCCTGAGCGGGGGCTGGTGTGCTCGGGCTGGAGACAGGCAGAGGTATACCCGCTCACAGTGCGCTCAGGGCGGGGACAGGCAGCAGCAGCCTCCGCTCTGAGCCCCGGGCCTGAGCGGGGGCTGCCGAGGTGCACTGCACTCAGACCGGGGACAGGCAGCCTCGGACACGGGCTCAGAGCACAGCGGCAGCAGGCACAGCAGCGAGGCACTGAACCCCGTGTGTCATGTCAATAGTGACGTATCGAAAGTTTGGAAAAAAACAACAATACATCGCAAATAAACGGAGCGTTCGCAGCAGCAAAGCGAAAACGTAGAACTGACATGTTTATAACAATGGACTGTTTTAATTGACGACACTCTTTCGTGAACGCACAAAACGGAGGGGACAGGGGAAGCGGAGGCTAAGAGGTAGAATTGAGATTGGGCCGATGTTTCCCTGCTTACTTCGAAACAGCGTCAACAGACCGGAGAGCTATATCATTACACACGTGCGTCTTGCTCCGAGGCGCTAAAAGAGTGTTTTCAGAGCGGGAGCATCGATAATGAAGAAGACGTACAGTTCCGATGCTTTGCTCAAACAGAACCGGGTCTACTTGCCCGAGGCTTGTGTTTAGTTTAGTTCACTTGTCTGAGTCAATCCATTATTCTGGAATTGATTTGCCTTGACTCGATGAGCAGAGTGACCAATCAGGTGTTAGGACCACCCCTCAAACTTTGATGGCCGAGTTTGACAGATAAAATTAATTCATGAAACACTGCAACACAGGACCATGAAATAATTAATTAAATAGATAAATAATTATATATATATATATTTTTACACAGAATCATTGGTAATTTAATTAATTAATGAAACATTTAATTAATTAATGACACATTTATTTAATTATTTAATGGTGTATTTATTTATTTAATTGTGGCACTTTCAATCCTCCATACATCTGCTACCCCGTGTATCATGTCAATAGCGAAGTATCGAAAGTTTAGAAAGAAACTCCAAAGTCAGCCAATACAGTGCAAATAAACAGAACGTTCGCAGCAGCAAAGCGAAAACGTAGAATTGACACATTTAACGCAATTGACTGTTCTAATTGTTGCACAAAGCGAATAAAGTCACGAACGGAGAGTTCTGCAACTTTATAAATGTTGAAAGAGTGCTTATTGGTGAATTCATTTCGCAGCTTATTTCCGTGTTTTGTCAAACTCCTCCTACCCCTTCTCCTGTAGTGTGCATCTGAAAAACCCTCGCTTTGAGGGCTATGTGGCCCTCTCCCTCATCCCTACCGTGTTCAGACCGAACGCCTCTTGGGCGTCAAAGACGCGCCTCAAGTCCGTTGTGCTTACTGAAGTCAGACGCTTGTCACAAATATCACAGAGCGTCAAGACGCCCTGGCCGCGCGTCAACTCAGAGTCTGTTCGTAGCCATCTTGGAAACAGCTCGTGCCTGAAAACTACAGTTGTTCGGAGGCTAACTACTGTAGTCTCCCTCTTTGCTCCTGCCATGTCCTATGGATCTTTAACTATTCCCCCATGGTCTACGCAGGATCTCCCCAGTATTTAAGCTCATATCCAGCCCATACGGTTGAAGGGACATTGGTGGCAAGTGGCTATAAGCTAGGTTAGCCCGGTTAGCTTTTTGCCATCGCGTACAGCTCATTGTTGATTAAAAAAAAAGTGTGTGCAATAAACCACAAATGTGTCAAGGCCATGTCAGTGTGTGACCATCATAAAGGCTGTTCTGTGTAGTTAAGGGCTTTATTGACGTGATTAGTGCATAATACTTGTTTTCAAGGGGGTCAATGCGAGCTATCTGTTTGCTGCTAAGCGGCTAGCATCAGTGTGTGATCATTGTTACGGTTGCTTTATGTAGATGGGGCTTAATAGACTTTATTCGTGCATATTTCTCATCGATTGGCTTGTAGCAGCTTTGGTAATGCTCTGTGCATCATCAAGTCCCAAACACATTCCCAGCGCAGATCCAGCCACTCAAATAAGTTTTCTTGTTGCCGCTTTTAATCCTGGGTGTTTAGGTAAATGAAACACTGATGTGTGTCTTTGTAAAAGTCCCAGAGCTGCTGTAGCTCCTGTTCACAACAGGATAATCCTCCATGACTGTTTACATCTGCGAGCCGGCAGAGGATCTGCCCAGACCGACGGTGGCTCAGCTACAGCGTACGTCACTGTTGGAGAAAGCTCCTGATTGGTCGATGCTCGCGAATTTCTCGAAAAAGTCCAACAATCCCAACTCTAGTGTCAGCCCCGTCCGAGGCGCGAAAATCTTCAAAACACGCCGCACAGGAGGCGCGTCATGCGTGTGGGGCCTCTCGACGCTCCCGGAGGCGCGTCCCCCATGTATTTTAAATGTAAACCTGACGTTTTGGAGGCGCCGGAGGCGTTTGGTGTGAACACACCATAATTCTCGCCGCAAAATAGAATTGGGACACCCCTTCGTCTCTCGTGAATGCACAAAACGGAGGGGAAGGGCTAAGCGTAGGGCTAAGGGGTAGAATTGAGATTGGGCCTAAAGCTGAACAATCAACATAAACTCACCATAAGAGCCTCCTCAATGCCAAAGTTATCGTTGATCACTTTGGCCAGAGGGGCCAGGCAGTTGGTGGTGCAGGAGGCATTGCTACAAAAAACATCATCATTAGAATCCCAAACAACAAAAAGTGATATTTTGTTCCCAGTAATTAAGTAATTACCTGACAATGGTCATAGTGGATGGATCATATTTGTCCTCATTGACTCCCATGACAAACATGGGTGCGTCTGGGGAGGGTGCAGACACAACGACGCGCTGAGCACCACCTGTAATATGAGCCTACGGATGCAGTAAAGAACACAACTGTTTTAAGGAAGGCCTTTTATTCTAAGGATTTTCATCTGCTTGAGAGCATACATACAGAGGCTTTCTCCACACTCAGGAACACACCGGTGGACTCAACAACATACTTGGCCCCAGCATCGCCCCATGGGATTTCAGCGGGATTTCGGCTATTAGGATCGAAATTATTAATATTAGTGAAAGTAGTGAGTAGTAGAAATAGTGGTAATTGTATTCTTTACACTTACCACTGATAGACATTGATGGGATGACCATCAACAAAAAGTTTTGAGCCATCATGGTGGACCTCTCCTTTGTAGCGGCCGTGGGTGGAATCATACTTGAACATGTAGACCTAAATCAAAGGGTTCAAAAGTTAGGGGAGATGTTTGAGCATTATACACAACATACAGAGGAAGCATCAAATCACCATGTACGTGAGGTCAATGAAAGGGTCATTGATGCCCACGACCTTGATGCCCTTCTGAAGGCAAGCCCTCAAAACTAGGCGTCCAATACGGCCAAAGCTGTAGAGGACAAGAGAAGAACCGTTTTATAAAACACTACAACAGTAGGCTTCCCACTCTCAAATGTTATAGGTAATTACAAAGATGGAAAATTATTTTAAACTTACCCATTGATTCCAACACAGAGGTCTGACATGGTTACTGTTGCTTTGGGGGGTTGTGAGTTACCTGCAAAAAACAAACAAACAAGAGAAACGTTATACATGAAGCAAATGTCAAATATCATCCAAATATTTTTCATTCTTTCTGTCATGGATATTTACATGACACATTGTTCTCAATTATATGTTAATGTGAGCCACCTTTATTATGGGTGTTGCTCTACCTGTTAACATTCAACACTACTGTTTAGTAAGTATACACACAACAATGAGGTAATGAGGGTTGACATGGAAGAACAAAAGTTGAAAATGAATGTTAACTGTACTGCACAAGTAGCTAAAGTGAAGTGTACTGCAATATAGACGTAAATATGGCTCCTACAGCTTGCCCTTGCAACTGGTTGGTCGTACGCTAGCATAATCTCCTAATCTCTTTGTGTGTGCGAGATTGAAAAAGAGTCATGTGGTCCAGGCTGACGATCTGGTGAAAGGCATTATGGGAGCACTTTAAATAGACAAAAGTAAGAACTGGCGCAGCACATCCCTCTACAAGTTTGGTGGTGACATCAATCTAACAGGACAATTGCTACACTGTTGGTCAGGCACCTTTTCCTTGACCAGCACTTTTACTGCAGTGTGTTCAAAATCTTATCTTCCTTGTTTCACATAGAACTCCACTTTAGTCTTTATACATTTAAAATACATGTCTCTCTTTATTTTATTTACTGTTTTTGCAAGATACATATTGCAAGAAGCCAAAACATATTGCAACAATCCCTGAGGTCTGCCATCTGACTGACGATTAAATGTTTTGCTGAAAGCCTTGAACAAAAATGAAAAAGTTCTGTTGCACCCAGACAAGGGCACAGAGGCAGAATAATCAGATTGGCAGGAAACACCGACGCATCTCCTTTTTAATCATCAATGCAATGATTTTCTGTTGAATTTTTATTTTTTTACTATAGCAGTTTGTGCCATGTCACAATTACTTCATTGTAATGATCGTGTCTATTGTTCCTACCAGGCCAGACTAATTGACAATCACCTCTGCCGTCTGTCGTGCTGCGCTTATTTGGCACACCCCCACCCCTTAAAGCTTTGACCTAATTTTCTCCAACAAAAATACATGCCTATTAGTTAGAGTGGGACAGAGTGGCCGCTGCTGCAGGCTGCTGGACTTTGTAAACTAAAATGTCATAGCCATTTGTCAATAAACCAAAGCAGGTGAAAATAACCTACACTTAAACTTAGAATACTATTTTAAAAATATTTAAAATAGGACTGCATCATTTGTTATCAAGATGTACTGTAGTCCACAGTGCACATTTCAATCATTAACATTTTAGGGACAACTGAAACATGTTAGAGCAGATTTTCTGGAGCTACTAGAAAATGTTTGTGTATTGTACCAATAACAGCACTTTCACCATTATGTTAACTTTGGGAATAGGCTCTTGCTTATTGTCACTTCGAATCCAATTCTCAAAAATTATGAAATTTAAAGAATATTTTTTGAAATATAATTTTTTAAAACAGTGCAAGTAAATGGCATCAAATAACAGTATATTAACAATTTATTAACTAGGTTGTAATGTTTTAATTTGACGGTTCAAATGCCTGGGTCCGCACTTCTTTGAATCAATATTTGGAGGTGCAACCAAAAAAGTTTGAAGACCCTGGCTTTTAGTAAAGTGACCCTTTCCACTGACATGTTTTCATAATCATTATTTTCCATTTGCTAAGTCATGTAGCCTACTGTACATGAATAGGCTTTTGAGCTTCATCTCGATGTCCATCCCCCGTAGAGGATCGTTCCATAAAGTGGAGGTACAAGTATAATTTTATGAAATCCTGCGCTGCATCAGTGGGTTTTCACCATGATTTTCTCATTTCTATATTGGTTTTCTTTCAATCCTGTGCTGGATTATTAAACCGGTCCAGTCTACTTTAGAGCCAGTATTGGATATCTGTCAGTGTGTGAATGAACTCTCTGACTTATTCCTGCCGCCCTGCCTCAAAGCCACTCCCCTTCCCTTCTCGTCCGCTCCACTCTCATTGTTTCGCTGCCTGAGGCTTATTTTAGCATTCCAGAGTAGCTTTCCACTGCAAGATGATTGGCGGTGGGCCAAAATGACTAGCCAATTAGGTTTCTCTTTCTTGCACACCTCCAACATTTGAAGGTCGAAGGAAACATGTTTGTAGTCCTCTCGGCGTTCCCTTGACTACATTGTTGTCAGTTTGATGCTAAAACTAGTTCAGTTAAATTTCCAATGGACTCAAGTCAGATGCTCGACAGGCCGTGCTAAACTATTGTCCTGCTGACAGTGGCATGCAGGGCTCCTGGCTGCCAAGTCTGCTTTCATGAAAAGCAGTGTTTATAAAACATTAGTTCTGCTTTACCAGGGATACGGGTTAATCAAGCATTAATCATAGGTAACTATCAACATACAAATGAAGAATTAGTAATAACCACTAAATGATAGAGGTTTAGGCTTGTGCATCAAATTACTAGAGCCAAGCTTTAAGTGACGTGATGTAAAATAGGATATACTAAACTAACAGTTTAAATCAGGGGTGTCCAAAGTGCGGCCCGGGGGCCAAATGCGGCCCTCAGACCAATTTTTGGTGGCCCTCCGCCTTCTTGCTGAATCGGTACACATTATCAGAGATGGTCCTTTTATTTGAAATGTAATAATTCAACACATTTCTAACCTAACAACTAACATTTTATTATGAGACAGAGCAGGCATGAAAGTTTTAAGCATAAACAAAGGTATGGGGCACAATTTAAGGCAAAGGTTTCGTGGCACTAACCACCGATCTATGGCCCTTCACCCCGTGTACGCTTCAATATGCGGCCCCCATGAAAAAAGATTGGACACCCCTGGTTTAAATCATACCTGAGCTATAATTCTTAAATGAGACCATCATGTTTAGTGAATCGGATAGGGACACAGTGATGAATTAGTAATGGTGCAGTGCAGTCATGTAGGAGGTATTGAGTAGCACATGCAAGGGCACTGCTGGGCAGGACAAACCAAGCACACGGGCCCATGAGTCTGTGCGAGCAATACGTATTTATCAAGTTCAATGTTAAGAAAAAAAAGCCTTGCTCATAAATAATACAGTATGTTTAATTGATGTATTTTTTAGTTGTATAGACTGCCTCCCCTCCCCATGTCACAGTGAGACTGTGGTCAGACACATTTCGCCGAGTCACAGGAAGTCCCCCTCATACGCACATCCGGAACTGAATGAATAGTTGAAAGATGGCCGCCCAAATTCCATCATATTAGCCATGTGCATCTTGTTAGTTACACTAACCTGTAGTGTAACCACAGACACACTAAATGTATTAAGGTTAATGTTTCGCTATTCACTGAACTGTAGTGCTGCTGGGCACTTCTATTTATGAAGAAATCTTTAGGTTCAATATTTATATTGATTTTATTTTGAATATAAGTAAAAATGTAATTCATTTAACTAGCTAAACATAGGCCTATACATTGTTATTTTGCCTTTATTAAAGTTGAGGACAGCATGATCTCAACCAGGCATTAGACCTACTTGTGCATTCAACAAAGTACAAGTCATGGGGGTTGCACTGCAGCTCCTGAGCAGCTCCAGGCCTAGTGCGACATTCCCCGTCCGCAATGGTGACCTTCAGAGGCCAGACATGGCTGCATCCCATCCAGGAGGAGGAGGGACAACACTGTTTTAACATAGGACACGCTGCTTCCCTACTGTGTCAGGATTACTGAATATACTGATTGCAATAGTGATGAACAGGATATAAAGGCAAACTCGTGTGGCATTGTTACAGACTGATTGGACCGGTGAAGTCATTATGCACGAAACATAGATCCCGCATCAACAGGTCCGCAGGTGTGAGGTCGAGCTGCAGCACTATCATGCGACATCTTTTTTTCTCCCCTCCCCGTGTTGCCCTTCAACGCACAACGGGAGGACTATCCTGGAGCTACAGCGGCTACACCCATCGCCCTGCTCCGAACAGACTGATTATACATGGCTACGCTTTAGTACAACCGCGACAGCCACGTTTAACCAGCCCATAACTCCGATAGACTTCATCACTGCGTCCCGGGAAGGCACGTAGGCCACCTTCATCCACGTAGCCATCTGACTAAACGCACAATGACAATGACATATAACAATCGCTTCAGACGCTGCATCTTCTTTTATAAATAGTTGCATATGACTAAAGTCGATATGCACGTAGTAAAGCACATTTGTAGCAGGCTAATGATTACATAACATGGACGCCAGGCCTAATCCACTTCCGTAAAGATGCAGCACTGTGCTCTCCCCCAATGTCACGACAAGCGCAACTGAGGCATTTTGGATATCCACGTTATCCATGACACCTCCGTCGGCCATTTTCTTATTTTAGTGCAACATTTCATGCATTTTCACTCTGATGCGATTGCAGTCTATTGCAGGTTTGATAAATGATGCATAACACAACAGCCTCACGAGTCACGACGCGCGAGGCCCAGAGCACATTTCAACCGTTTTCTGAATCTGCACTTCCTCATAAATGGAGAGGGCAGGGTCTTGGTTTAGCTGCTAGCCATGTAGACTCAGACTGCGTCACTTTAAAGGCAGGTTTGTCTTTCAAATTACCGCAGCAGCCTCATAAAATATGCACATCCACATAAAGATGTTATCAGGTTATTAATAGTCCTTCCTAACTCTGTAAATAGTAAGAATAGTTTGTGAAATACACATGATAACGGTGCTACAGATGGATGAATGAATATGGAATCGGCGCTTCGGGTTCATCAATCATCAAACCTCCACGATCTCTCACACAGCGCTTATCTACAGCATTATGAATTTGTTTAAGTAAGCTGGGTTTGAAACAAGCATTATATCACACAAAAGCGTAAAGTTCAGAAGCTTACCTCTCTCCTGACACTTCTTGAGTCTGTGTGCGCAGTTCCCGGTGCCGCTTTCCGCCTTTATACAGACCACGTGCCAGGAGCAGGAGGACGGTCACCCTGGTGACGTGACGTCACTACATCCTCTGCAGCTCCTTCCATTGGACACGAGGCCCGAGTCACGGCTGCTAGTCAGTGGGATGGGAGCAGACAGAAACGTGTGGTACGAGAAATGTTCATTTTGGCAACAAATCAAATTGTGCTGGTATTTTGGATTAGATCCGTAATTTTTTTCTTAAATGATCAGACCAGTCAGAGTTAGGGAAGAGTCCTCATCCTCAGGAAATTCTTTACTGTTGTGACAAAATAAGTCACTGCCCGTGCTTCAAAACTTTACAATCACGAGGCATCTTCAGGCCTGGATAGGGATGCAAGTGGTTTCCAGCAACAACAGAGGCCTATACCTACATTCTGCATTGTTATTACTTGATGCCACACGAGTACGGAATGCCGAGGGTCCCTTTTAGAATAAAAACTACGCATATCATTTTGAGACCTGTTTTCACTTAGGTGAAAGGTAGGCGTAGATAGTAGCCTACAATAAGCCTATTTCAATGTCGCTTATCTGTACAAATTGGGCTATTTGTACACAGTGCACAACGTGAGAAAACGGGCATCCCCATATAGGCACCACATGGACATCATCATTTGATTTGACTGATGTTGCTGATGTTTGTGAACATGGTGATTCTGAATGGACAACTCTCTTATGTAAGAACCTGTTTCCATGGAGACAATAGTCTGTTCTTGAGTTTAATCCATAAACAACTAAACCCATTGGTCCATTAAGGGCCAAATGCTGCTGTATTTATCATGTACTCTATGATTTTCTGCTACAGTAGCAGGCTGCGCACGTGCAGGGATGACATCAGCCAGCGCTACGTGTGGAAGAGAGCGTACTGCGGTGTAACATGGGAAATTCCTGCAGCCCAGGCAGGCCACCAGGCTGAGTAAGACCTTCATTGACTAATAACTGATTTCTGACACAAGCTTGTTTCTCTTTTTGTGATTAAACTAGAATTGTATATGCTCAATATAAATTAGACTCACAGTAGCTTATTTAGTAATTCCAGTCCAACTTTATTTACAATTTGTTTGCTTATGGTTTGAAGGTCCTGTGTCTACTTTAAAGGAACAGTATGTATATGTAAACTGTTATAGGTGCATTGTGTAACTTTTGTAGTGTTCTTAAAATATCTCTAGGCCTATTTTAAGTTTTGTATTCTATAAATAAAATAACCTTTTGTACTAAAAACCCTCCTCTCCTGTTGTCTTGACCAAGCGCGGTCTTCTGGGGACAATAGAAGTTAACCGTCTGGTCCCAGGGCCTTCTCCCTGGGTGGCGTTGTTGCATTTCTGGTAATCTATCACTGCTTACGCCACATATGCAAGACAGGACATGTTACAGCCATTTATGACTTTATGTTGGTATGTGATTATGCTGCACTATCATGGCATTGTTTGGGCTGTAGCCAGATGGGCTAGGTTGTTGGCTTATTGTGTGTGGAAGCTCATCAGATCTTAGGCCTAATTAGGCCTAATTCCAAATAGGCCTACCCTCATTTTGATCAAATAACTTATATATTATGTAGCTGATATATGCATATCATTTGTAAGTTACTTTTCATATCCATTCACACAGGCTCCCTGTTTTTCAATTGTCATGAACTGCAGGCTACAAGTGAGAACGTAATGTTCCATAAACGCCACAACAGCAAATGAATATTGAAAATCTGGCTCCATCTTGTGGACAAAGACAACATTACATAAACGTCAAGGTTCCGGTTAAGTCTCTGAGGTCCATAGTTTAGAAGCAGCAAACTGCTGCACACACTCTAATGCAGCAGCAAGACATGGAAACACTGGCTCTTTTCTTTTACGTTTTCTGGGAAGTGTCCAACTGAAAAAAAGCTTGGTTTTACAAAAGCACGTCAAGCCTCAAGGCTCGTTTGGGTGAAATTCAGGCCAGATCTGTGACGCTAAATTAAGTCCCATAGCTCAGTGGAGAGGCGAAGGAATTCAAAGTCACAGACATTGTCTTGAGATGAGAAAAATAGGATTTACACGTTATTACTTTAAGTTTGTCCACTGGTAGAGATCATTTGGAGAACGTAGTGAGATGTTTGGAAAACCTTCATGCAATATTCTATTTGGCCAACAGAGAGCAGACTTGTACTATATACTGTATGAATCTGCCTTAGAGATTAGAGATGCATCCAACATAGGCACAAGCATATCTGATGTCTTGTGAGTGGACCGTGGCACATATGCCTAAAGACATGTTAAAAGCAATGCCTTGCTGAAATGTATAATTAAAATAGATAAATAAAAGTACTTTTCCGTTTCTATAGCCATGACATTCATGCAAAAGAACATAGGCCTCTTTGGGGGGGAAATATATAGTATTGAATTTCCCAACTTTGTACTGTCTAAAATTGTCATACCTGTTGTGGGTGGTGTGTCAATTGATCAAAATGTAAATCCTCTGAAACTCTGAAAAGAATGAAGGGTTTAGAATAAGCACAACAAAGCCATTTGAAAAACAGGCCAGAAGGTGATGCCATCTCTCAATGTGAAATAATTGTAACGTCCTCATAATGAATTAATGAAATAAAGTGTGCCTGCTCGCACATGGTATACTGTAGTTTATTGAACTTGTCTGACTTGTTGAGGGAAGAATACTTGTTTGCCAGTCTGCTTTTGGTGATTATTTTTCATTATGTCTCTCCCCGTTGTGCCATAGATCATGCTTTGGAAGCGGAAAGCACCTGTGTAGCAGCACAAAGTATTTATTGATATTTCAACTCCCTTACATAAACTGTCAGCTGATAGGACCCACTAACTAAATGACAAATCTCCCCCATTCACCTCCTACGACCACTTAACAGGAAACTCAGCCCCGTGTGCGGAGGTGTGGGGGCGTACGCACACAAGTGATTCCAGCCTTTCCTTCATACACAGCATTGGAAAAACAAACCATTTGTCATTATAATTCAAACTAAAAAAATAATTTCCACATGTTCCAGTTATGTCAGTGTCTAAACAGTACCAGCATTAGACCTAGCTGTCACGTTTACATTACTCGAGGCCCATATAGGCCTGACTGTATCTCATCTAGTTTTTGTTCACTTTCTCAGCCGGACCAACGTGATTTAAGGTGACTCTAATGCTATGCGCCTCAACAGTCCGACATAGGGAGCCCCTGGTGCCATTAAAGCACCCCTGACCCCCTCAGGCAGTGAGCGGGCCCTCTCTGATAATATTTTCATAGGCCGTGAATTAGAAGTGTTTAAGGGGGCACTAATCGCGGAGCTGCACTCATGCCAAGAGCTACTTTGCATCAGTAAACCACAGCCCCTGCTCTGAGAGACTACAGGGTTGAGTGAGAACAAAGTTAAAACATCCATACGATTTATATGGAATATCTACTACGGAAATATGAGGAACGATGGGAGAAAATTGTGGCCCTAGACATGTATAGTGTGTTCATGCATGACTGTGGTAAAAGTACGTCGAGTGCAAAGTGCTTTGAGCCGTAAAAAGACAACAACTACAGGCCATCCATTTTCCAGGAAGCTGTACAACTTTACATCCCATCAAGTCCAATCAGTTGTTCAATGCTCTACCATTATGAGCCGTTTTTAGCTGTAATGGTGAAAATGCAAGTTATAAACAAATAGCTTAATAAGGTGAAAAGGTCAGATATGTTTGGTCTCTTTTTCTGTTGTTGAAACTGCGAAATAACAAACCTTCAAATACAGAAACATTATCGTAAAGCTGATTTTACATTGACCACTTCTGTCATTGATCTACCCGCTCTTCCTTTCTTTGGCCTGGCACAGCGGGACTGGAAGTGTCACCTCATCACAACAGCCGTATACTTTCCTCTGAGGACCACTGAAGGATGTCTGTTAATCTGATCTGAAATCTCCGCCTGCCTCCTCCTCCTTCAAACGCTGCTGCCTCCCTGCACTCCCCATGAGTTTGTGCTGCACGTTGTTCATCTGAGAGACAGACAGGTAGCTAACTCTCCCTACAGCGTTGATAATCCACGAACACATGCCATTTCCAAGAGGCAACGTTGTTGGTAATGGTTCTCATATTGCACTGAACTGCCACAGAAATGATATCCTGACAGATAAAACCTTTAAGTGGACCAAAACTGTGCATTTCAACCTGAGAGGTGCATTTATTTTTATAGGAGCAATAGTTTCCAGGTGGATGTTGTAAATCCACACGGAGCATATTGGATATAATCTTATCCAGAATTATCTGAATGTAACTAGTTTGGAATATGCTATACTGGTGGCATTGTTTGGGATAAATGAATAGCTGGAGTTTGCATGTTCTCCCCGTGTCTGCGTAGGTTTCCTCCGGGCACTCCGGTTTTCCCTACCACTAAAACATTTTAAAAGGTAAATACATTTATTTGGAGAAACGTATCAGTTTGAACCAGTATTTAGCTTTACCATCGTCGCTAGATGTTTTTGTTGTTGTCTTTTTATGTAATTTTAGCTGTAAAATAATAGAAAATTCCTTAAAATAGAGTACATTTTTATGATTTGGGGGGCCCAGAGAGATTTTCGGATCGATAAGGGGGCCGCGATGTCCCGGACTTTGGGAATGGCTGGTGTAGGCTATTGCCAGACTATTTTCAAGGATTCAATACGGTTGTAGATATCAATGAGTAGGTTTGATATTTCTTTATTATTCTAGATCAGAATTTGAAAATTATATATTGCATAGACAGATACTGTTCCATTTACAGTTATCCCATAAAAATGTAAATGATTGTCATTGGAGCAGGTTTAAAAACTGGATTATGGCTGGGTTGAAGCAGATCCTCTTCTTTCCTTTTGGCTAGATGTCCAGAGGGCTATAAACCCCGCCAGCCAGACTAACTCTTTTCCTTTTCTATATTGGTAAAGGTAAGGATGACATTCTTGCCGTGTACAGCGTGTCTCTTCAGCTTCTGTCAAATGCATCAGGTGTCTCCCCAGAGGCTTTGGAAGGAGCAATGAGGGGTCAGGCACTGGCGCAAAAACACAACATAGGCTAACTCTTACCAGAATACAGTGACTCAGGTTTTGCATAAGACATAATGATCTCCCAAACAACCCCAATGTGCTGAGAATGGGCCTTGTCATCTGAACGCTGAGCAAACACGTTAACAGCAACCAAAGGTATTCAGAATAACCGCGAAACCCACACAACAGCTGCACGTCATACCCCAGTAATGCACAATTTGTCTGTTTGGCTTTGATTCTCCACAACACATACTTAATTCATGTCCAAAATGTAATTCCTAAACTATTGATTCACGGCCACTTTGGGAAACCGCGCTCGGTCACTTTCACTGGGACTTTGCCCACCGACATCCAGTAATGCTTTGGTAGTGTATTTATAGGCCATACAAAGGGGCAAAGAACAGTTATTATTCACTGCAAATGTACAAGTCTGCTTTCCTCGTGTCGATTAACATTTTGTCTCCCACACTAATTCCACAGCCCGTTTGTCTTAGTGATATTTATGTTCCAGAGACATACCTGCAGTACAGTGTTATGTTAATTGATTAGCCTAAAAAAATAGAATCCCTTCTCTTCCCCTTCCACTAATTTAAACTCTATTTTCTTCTACAATTACGCTTGTTATTCTACTGGCTTTTTACTTCACACTCCCTACTCGAACTCCTTATCTGTACAACACCTTCAGGCTTTCGAGACACAAGTGGCCACCCATGTACTTCATATAAGTCTTAAAACTCCTAATGCCCCATTCTCTTTCACTTAACACTGTAATTTCATCTATTGCTGAGTAAATATCTTTTGGTTTTGTCTGCGGCTGATGTCATGTATTTGACTTGGGCTCCTCCGCGCTCTCTGACAGATAAATGGTGCGAGACGTGTGATAGTAATGACCCAGATGAGTCCCGTAATTGGCTTTTAAAAGTCAAATACTATAATTCATGCTTAAAAGGGGTTCTAGTGAGACTGTGGAAATACAAATGAAGAAAGAAGTGCGAAGTCTCAAAAATAAACAATACGAAAAGAAAGTCAATAGGCAAGATATACAAGTGCATTTTCGTTTGCCACAGTAGTAGGGCTGCACAATATATAGCACAGTAAATATTGTATCGCGATATTACTGTAGGTGATGCAATATTCGCAACATCACTACAGTCTTCATCTGACTGAGATCGACACATTTTTTTGCAAACTCAGCCAAAATATCCTTTAATAAGCATCCTTTATTATTGTCCCCTGCTTAATAAAGGACTTTTATCATTCCTCTCAGAGCCTCGGACACTTTTTTCCCTCTAAGTCCATGTTTTCAAGGGTTTTGTCCTCGAAGAGCACCTGAACATTTCTACAACTCTTCACCCACTGATGCACACTCATCTTTAATCTTGACTGTCGGCCAAAACATGCATTGAATTTACAAAATGTGTAAAAGTTCAGTTTTAGTTAAACATTTACTAACTTAGTTCAATTTTAGTCTAGTTTTGGTCCTGATATGATCTTTTTTTTAAGTCTTGTTTTGACACAATTTTCAGAAAACATTTCTTACAATTTGTGTTTAATTAGAATGGTGATGAAATATCGTAATAATATTGTTATCGCGATATTGCACAGCCATATCGCCACATCATAGGCAGATTGTTATGTCTGCAATTTGTGACAAAAAACAGACATATCAATTTAGTCTTCAACACAAATTATTAATAAATCAGTCCACGCATTTAATTGATTTGAGTGTGAACAATTGGGAAGGGTGAGTGGTATTGTGAGAGCAGCAGTTTACAGTTCCCCTCCTTCTTTCACCATCTGAAAACCTTTAACAGAAAGTATTTTGACATTGACTTCAGTAATATGTGTTCTTTTCACTAACAAAATGTCTCTAAATTAAATCTAAAACCTGTCAGATCTGAAGTATTTCTTTTTCTTTTGTCCTGTGGTGCGAATGCGTCCAACGATCGACCACAAATCATGGTAAGGTACCACAGATCCACTTGGCCTTGACTGTCTTGACTCTTTTCCATCTCTTGAACTCGCAGCTGCTGTGACCACTCACTGTTAAAGACCAAAACTGATTTCATGGACAAACTCAGAGGTGGATCTGATTGGTCACGGCTCGATATTAGACTCAGACGCGCCTCACCTCTCTGTGAAATACACCAATCAATCAGCCCCAGTTTGTGTAAGGAAACCCAACTTTGACCCTCTGCAGAGTTCAGCGCTGCACCACCAAAGATAACAAGACCGACTGAAAAAGTGCATTCAGCAACGATGTGGTAACCGCACGTTTGGTCCTTGGGCTATTTTGGCACCTCATGGATATTAATTGGTGTGTTTTTCAAGCCGAGGACTAAAATGTGTGAATGTGTTCCCACAGTTGGGTGGTATAAGATTGCGCAATTTAATCTCAATAATGAATCCATCTGTTAAAAACATGTTAAATATCAATGCGTTAGAGCTTTTTGGATAATGCATGATGGTGTGTTTTAAAGAGGGGGTATTATGCTTTTTTCAATCACATAGCACCAGTCTATAGCATACTACAATGATGACGTAACCTTCTGTTGGTCTGTATATGCAGTAAATTAAAATAACTGCCTTGAATAAAATTGCTCTCTCAAAATGGCTGTACTGAACGTCTTGAAATAGGCCTCTGTCTCTTTAAGAAGCTTTCCGACACGCCCCCTTCAGCACACTGCTGTGGCATTTAAACAACAACACTGTGAGGGGAGGGGCTCTGCTGAGCTGAGGAGCAGTGGTTGGTGGCTTGGCTGGTGAAAAAAGGTCCAGAGGCGTCTCCAGGAGGTGGGGGCGTTCCTAGGAAGACTGAGGCATAGCTACACCTAAAATGGCTGCCATCTAAGTTTTTACTGATTACTCAAAAATATGTGAATGAGCCAAGGCAACACTCCAGGCATGTGTTTAATGAGGGAATGACATAATAACATGATATAAAGCTTGAAAAAGTCAATTTTACATAATACACCCCCTTTAAATTCAGGACTAAAACATGCATGTATCTTTCCCTCGGTTTGGGATTGCTCATTTAACTTCTATGAGAATAATTAGGGGATTGCAATGAAACCATCTTTTAAATAATGAAATATCAGTGAGTTACTTTTGTTCCTGTGTTTAATTTAATAAACATCATGCTCGTGACATCATGTCTACACAGAGCAGTTATTTCCATTTTTACTTTGCCTGTTTTACACCAAAGGCTGTTCCTGGTGTAGGCCTGTTCATGTGCCCAGGTATGAGAGTAATCCCTCAGACTCTTTATTATTTATATTAGGCCTATTTAATTTTAAGACCAAACAAATGCACTTCTGGCCCTCCTCACCCGCAGGTTGTGAATGACCTCTTAATCCCCGCCTTAACCAAGTGCATTTTCTCCAGTTCAGCTGTACACACATCCATAAAGTCACAGTCTATGGGCTAGTGCAGTGGTTCCCAAAGTGGGGTCCGGGGCCCCTGGGGGGCCTCAGAGGCACTACAGGGGGCCCCCAAAGCTTGTCTGCAAAACAAGTACAATGAAAAAAGTTCATTTGAAAGGAAAAATACATTTATCTGGACAAATGCACCAGTTTAAACCAGTATTTAGCCTACTGTCATAGCTAGATGTTACTTTTAATGTCATTTAGCTGTAAAATTATAACAAATTCTTTTGAATGGAGTAAATTATTATGATTTGGGGGCCCCGAGAGATTTCCGATCAATAAGGGTGCTGCAATGTCCCGGACTTTGGGAATGGCTGGGCTAGTGTAATGCCTCGTTTGAAAGCTAAGACCTACAAAAAAACAAATATCCCTTAATATATGTGTTGGATATGAGAATGGAAGGGCGTCAGGCTTAAATGCTGTCCTAAAACAGCCTATAATGTGCTGTGGCAACATCTAAGCAGCAGAGAAAGAAGTCTGGCATTCCACAATTGTTCTTTTAAGGTTTTTGACATGTTTTATGAGGTAAAATTGCTTGGTATCCTCTGTTCCAGTGACTGATTTGCCAGTTTGTCTTCTTAGAGTGCACCTCAAATCCGCACAGCCGTTCACCCCAGAGCTACACATCATCTTGTTAGTCTTGATTTCAGATTTTGACCCAAAGCTGGAACTTCCATCTGAGTGCTTTCGGCCCAAGGTTGACAGACGGATCATGTTGCCCCCGCTGCTTCCTGGTGTGTGTGTCGTAGAGCTGCCGTAGACTCGCTGTGTGTTTGTGTTTGCTGAACGCGAGCCAGGTACGGGCCTTAGTCTGGAAGGATTGATGGTCCAGGTGGGACGGCAGCTGGAGCGGAGAGTGGACAGACAGACAGACAGATGCGACGGAGCGAGGGAATAAAGCAAAGAGGAGAAGTGGTGAAGATGGTTGGAGGACTGAGGCAGATCATGAAAACTGGAATGTGTTCAATTGAATGTTAAGAGAAAAATACGCCATGTTTATTGTGAGAAGGCGACAATGTTTCTATATAGAATAGCCAAACAGTAGCACAGGTATTATAATTATATAGGAACATTAGGTAAATGCATCTCTATCACCTCAGTAGTTAACTTGTATCTGGTTACAGGGAAGAGAAGAATGATAACACCTGACTGCTATCGGGGTGACACGGTGGTGCAGTGGTTAGTGCTCGTGCCTCACAACAAGAAGGTATTGGGGTTAATTTTCAGGCCTTATAGGGTTTGTGTGGAGTATGCTCCCCATGTCTAAGTAGATTACCTCTGGTTTCCTTACCTCTAAAACATGTACAACAGGATTTTCTGGGGCTAGGAACTCTCTGAAAAAGACATTCTGAATCTCAGTTAAACTTTCATGATTAAGTAAAGGTCAATCAAAATACTTTGAGGATTTTTGAGGTTAGATGACCAAGACTATATTTAGATTTAAAATGTGCTTTTGCTGTGAGCGGCTCAGCTCTCCTAAGACATGACTGTAACATTACTGCCATTCTTTGATTACCCCCTGCAGTAATAGCATTTCTCAACACACTTTTCCAAAGTGACAAACGAAAATGGTCTGTGTATGATTTGTTCAATCATTTTTCAAATTGACGAAATTACCTAGAAACGTCTGCTCTGAGCATTTCCGTTTTATGTAATGAAACAAAATCACTCTAAATGGCTTTAGTTTGAGTTTTCAATCTGATACTAAAATAGAAAAACAATATTTGAAAGTAAAGGCTCAGAGCGTCAGTATGTCATCAATTATCTTTTATTTGTCTGCAACAACGGAAGTTCTCTGTACTGGCCATATTATTGTCCGCCTGCAACACTGACAGTATCGATAAAACTGGCCATTCTATTCAAGGAGGAGATTTCTATAAACGCTGTAACATCTAATGTATGGACAGATAAGCAGCATTTTTATTCCTACCAACCAATTATGATCAAATAATCATAATTCTGTAACCTTGGTTTGGACCTCTTTTTCAGAAGCTCTGAGGACCCCTTGAGAAGTTATAGACACCCACATTTGGGTCCTTGGGACTGACTGATCTCGATCGTGGAGAGGTAGAGGATACATAATCAGTACTGATGTGGCATATTGTCATGAATCTTAGTGTACGGTACATAGCTGTGGTAAAGTGTAAATATTAGTGATGGAAAGAGAGGAGTTTGTCTAAAAGACGCAGACAGAGAATAGAATCAGGAATAAAAGGCCGGTCATAAAACACCAGTCAAACAAACTGCAAATTCTTCTGAAATGAAGTGATGTAAGATTTCAATAATATCCCGTGGGTTGCAAAATGTGCCGTCATTCAAAAATACCAGGAGACCATCGGAAATATCACATAATACTAATGCATCTGACCACAACCAGTCCTGACTTTGTGCAGACTCTCTCCACTTTTCTCTTCTCTGCATCTCTCTCTTTCTCCTCTTCTTTTCTTTTTCTTTTGGGTCTTTTTAAACGCACAGACGCTGACCACATCCCCTCTCTACCCCTCCTCTCCAAACCTCAGGTCGTGTGGTAATGAGCGTAAGATGGAGACTCGTGGCTACCAGACTGGCAGAGGTATTTTTAGCACTTCTGGCGGTTTCCATCACTAAATATGTGATCCGACTTTATATTTCGAGATCGAAAGGGGAACCTCAAAGGCTTCAGAAAATCAGAGAGTTTGTTGCAGTTGGTTGCAGTTATTAGACATAGGTTGCTAATGTAGCGTGGAGCTCTGTAATAGACAAAAGCACAGAAAGTTGCTTTGAGTTACTTGAGGGTTGGGATTATTTGCCTAAAGGGGGAATAATGAGTGGAAACAATTGTCACATTCGATCAGTCAAAGCGAGGAATTTTCCCCGACATGGCAACTGTTTTTTTATTCCAAACAGATGCGAAACATTGCAGCTGTGGCATTGGCGGTGGCTGCGTCTGGCATAAGCAAATTTACCTGTCTCGTTTGACACTATACC